>CM023450.1:179245491-179354783 GCA_013339765.2 Haemaphysalis longicornis
TCTCTTGTGAGGCCATTTCGTCAACCGTCAAGGCGTTCAGCCAGCCCCCGTCAAAAGTTCTGCCGTCGCTAACTTCCCGGCGCCTTCAGATAAGGAAGCTGTATGGTGGTTTTAGTGGCTATTTTAATATATGATCGACATTTTATACCCCATTTTTCCCACATTGTGGCCCCTCTAACCTGTCTAACGCGAGACGGTACGACATTCGTGTGGACCAATGAGCAGCAAGTGTTTTTTAACGAGCTGATGCAGCACGTGCCGACGACACCTGTGTTAGCTTTATTTAGACAAATACACTGCGACATCATCCAGGTGGCTGCGAGCAAAGCAACGAAGGACACAGAGCGGTGCTAGTACAGAAGCAAGACGGTGTTGAAAGGGTTCGTGCTTATGCAATCAGGTCACTCTCACGTGCGAAATCTAACTATTCAGCGACCGAGCGAGAGCGCTATGCGGTTGTATGGGTGGGGTTAAAATTTCAACCGTACATTTACGGGCGGCCTTTCCAAGTTGTAAGCGATCAATATTCGCTATGCCCGCTGGCGAACCTAAGGAACCCGTCTAGTTGGATTTAACGCTGGTGCCCGAGGCTTCATGAGTTAGATATAACCATTATGTATAAATCCGGGCGGGAGAACTCGAATGCTGGCTGCCTATGCCGGGCTGCAGTGGCATCTGCATATGAGGACGAATACGACGTAACATTCGCCGGAGCAATGCACACGTCGGGTATGGCAGTGATGCAGCGGGAAGACCCAGAAGTGCGAGCAGTTGTTGACTTTTTGGAAGGACGTACGCACGTTGCTCCGGAAGCATTCAGAAGATGATTGTGATCCTTCGTATTACAAAACAATATTTCATTCAAGAACTTCACCGCCATTGGTACAAGGAAACTCCTAGTCATCCCTCGAAGCTATTCACCATGAAATATTACAAGCTCTTTATGACAACTCAACCGCTTTTAACTTTGACTTCACGCGTACGTTGGCCAGAGGTAAACATAAATATTACTGGCTACGGCTCTCAGCACGTCTCAGGCACTATATACCCATGTGTCACCATTGTCAACAACGAAAATGCCACCAGCTCGACCGGCTGTCCTGCTTCAATCGGTTGAAGTTCGAGACAAACTTTTGAAAAAGTTTGAGTGGACCTTTTGGGGCCTTCACCGCTTTCGTCGCTCTTTATTACATACCACGGGACCGCATTAATGTTCCGGCTCATGGAAGCCTAATGACATTCAGTGGGACTTGCCATAGTAAGACAGCGGCCTACTGCACGCAATGCAACGGGTTAACTCAGCTCTTCAACAAAAATATCGCAAATATGCTCTGCATGTTTGTGGATGGTCGCCCAGTAACTGGGATACCATCTTACCGTACGTCACATTCGCATACAACAGGGCACAACAGCAGACAACGCGAATGAAGCCCTGTAGCCTAGTCTATGGCCGTGAAGTTTCCACTATGCTCGACGCTACGCTGCCTCACACAAGTGGCGCCGTAAGTGACAAGTGACCATTGTCAGACAAGTGACAATCACGGCACCTCAAAGTTCACACAGCGAGCAGAAGAAGCAGGGCAACGCGTTTGCGTGCGCTTCAGAAATCAGCCCCCCGACGACACCAGCCCGAAGAACCCGCACCGCAGACAAGGGATAACCGGGGTGGCTGGTTGGGGGGGAACCCTTTCTCGACTGGGTTTCCTCAAAATGGGGGATTTTGCCCCAGTGAACATTTAAAAAAATAAACAAACCGCCCTCGGTTCAAAGAAACACCCCGTTCGTCCCTTTTAGAAAAGGGCCCGCCACCCAAAAGGAACTGCGGAAATTTTTTGCTTTTTTTTTTTTTTAAAAAAATTGGTGTGGTTGTGGGAAAAATGTGGAAATCCTCTAGATGTTTTTAAGGAATTAAACCCAGGGGCCCTTTTTTCTAAAAAAAGAACCAAAGCACCCCCTGCGATTTTTTTGGGGGGAACCGGAAAACTCCAGCTTCGACCTTTTTAGTGCTGATTATTTCCCCAAAAATTTAATTCAATTGGTTTAAAACGAAGAAGATAATTTTAGAACAAAAAAGTTATAATAGGAATTAAAAAGCCGCCAAAGAAACCGCGTAAAGGGAACAAATCAGGCCCTAAAAATATTTTTTTACAGTTTTTTTAAAAAAACCCCTTTTTGAAGGAATTTTGGGGGGGGACATCAGAAAATTTGCGATAACAAAAAAAGGCAACAATATACAATTCCCAAATTCGTTTAAAAAAGCAACCAAGAAAAAAAAAAACTGGGTTTCAAAGAAATACCACAAAAATTAAAGTTCCCAAAAAAGGGTTTTAAAAAAGGAACAAAAAATGGCTAGGGGAGCGGAAATATTCGTTAAATCCCAAAAGGGAAAGAAAAAAAGGTAATAACGGAAAAAAATTTTTTCCCAAAAAAAAAGGGACACAAATTCGCATAAAAATAAAAAAAACACAAAAAAAAAAAAAAGTAAGGAAAAACGAAAACACGCCCTTCAAAACCCAAAAAATAGGTAGTAGAAAAAGGAAAAAAAAAAAAGGGAAAGGGGGGGGAAAAAATTTGCGGGGAAAAACCCAAAGGAAAAAGCACAGAAAACAAAACGAAGCCTAATAACGTGGTAAAAAACATTTACTTGAAAAAATATTTGGACACAAATTGCGACACTACAAAGTAAAAGAAACAGGCACAAATAAATAAAGTAATGAAAAACATAAAAAAGGGCCGTGGTACCGAAACGCCAGACTCTTTGGGTTAAGAACAAAAAGTACATAAAAAGTACAGGATATGGCGAAAAAAAAAAGAAAAAAAAGAAGAATGAAAACTTTGAAAAAAAAGAGGGAAAAAATTCCAGAATGCATAGCCAACTAAGTAGACCCTTTAGAGTCAGACAGACGAACCCGTTTTTTCATCAACACTTCGCTGTCAATGTTGGACAGGCATTCCACGGAAGCGCTTGAGCGTACTGACCTGTAGTACTTGAACAAAAGTTGGTTCAGTGCCTTGAAGTTCTTCACCTGCGCAGGCGGGTAGTCAACTGGTACCAGTAGGTACCGTGACACCTCAACCTGTGCCTCGTCCGGAAGGCTTTGCTGCCCAAAGGGAAAGAAATGCTCGGGCGTGGACGTGGTGGCAAAATCTGCGCTGGATGGCTCGGTAACCGGAGCCAGCACTGCGCTTATGTCGTTGGTCGCCTTGTCTCGCATAGAACTGTCTGGGATTCATGATAGCTTAAACCTTGTGATTAAGCAATTGGCGACAACGAGCTCAGGCTTTCCTTTGACGGGTTCAAACCTGCAATCCCGAACTATTCCCGGTGTCCCGGTGACCCTTCCGATAACCTAACAGCGAGAGAAGCTCCCTCGACAACAAGGCACCCACGGCTCGCGCACACTAATGCGGTTTTTACCCCTGATAATATACGGCCGTTTCACAGGGACCTGCAGCGCCGCTCGGACTTACAAACCTTTCCCCACAGGGAACAATTCTATCGGCCAGACGCGAATTCTAGCCTCCCCACACAAACGATGAAAGGAGACGACCATTCGCCATTCACCCGTTGAACGCCGCGTAAGCTCAACCGGCATGAAACCAACCACAAGCTGCGACCCGCTGCGTGGTTATTCTTCTGCCTTTGACATTCGAGAAAGCACGTTACGCTGAAGGGCGGGCAAATTGGCCAGCTTATAGGAAGCGAAACACAGTAGCGACTTGAGGATTTTTGTACTCCATCCTTGTCATCAAAAACAGCCAATTCCTAGAAATGTAAAGTTTGCACAAGGAACGTCGTTCCTGCCGTTGCTTCAAAAAGTTAACGAGTTACGGTTACAGTTCCACTGACCCTTAATGGAACGGTGGCGTTCCTTCATTTTCTCTCTAAAAAAGGAAGTAGTTCCAGGAACGTCGTTCCTTGGAAGGCCGCACCGTACAACACTGTTTGAGCCCTACAAAGTGCTGCGTCAATTCAGAGGCGTGTCATACGAAGTCGTTCGCAATTGCGCTGTCCTTACGTCTTGACGTAACCCTCAGACAGAAGTCGTCCACTGGGTTCGCATGAGGCGTTGTTATTCAAGATATTGCGACGACATGCACCTGCGCAATAAGGACTGATCAAGCGCTTTCCCTACTGTTGAGCATCGGGATGGTGCCTTTAGAGAGGCGGATATGTAGCGATAGCGGCTGCTGCAGATCGGCGCCACAACGCCGTCGACGAACAAAGGCACGTCTGGCTAGCGCGTGGAAGAGAGTCCGTGGATGGCACGAGCTGAAGACTGATGATTCGGCTCAGCGGTGCTTGGCATTAGGCCACGTTTTTTGTTTTCTGCCCCCTTCAGTAGTTGGCACAAGTTCACCTAACAAAGTTCCTTTGCTTTGGTAATCACCTTTATCATTTTCAGTTATATCCAGGCAAGACTATTTATATTACCGCAATTTTTTTCTGCACACGGGGATGGTAGCCACCGCCACTCCGACTACTCAGGCTGAAGATGGCTTTTTCAACCACCGGCCGGTGACACGAGCAGCTACGACTTGTCAGGAGCGGTCGACCAATGTTGAACCCTCTTATCCTCACTATGGCACCAAGGCTTCCAGACCAGAGACACTCGCTATGCAGGTAACGAATCAGAATGTAAAATGAGGAGCTCGTTGAATGGACACACAGATGAGGGTAGACAGTCGAGAACGCCAACGAAGGCAGATTGGAATTGCGGTACGTCATTTGTTAAAATAGATATAAATTTTGGAGCTGTTTGAACGATATAAAGAACGTGGAGAAAAGCATTCACGCTAGGTGGAGTCTGAACCCTCAACCTGCAGAACATCGACCTCGCGCAATAACCACCACCCTATTTGTGTTAGGGCAATTGGTTGTGTTACGGCATATTTTTTTGTTACGGCAATATTTGTGTTATGGCAATTGCTTCCTGCACATAGGGATGGCAGCCCCCGCCACTTCGACTACTCAGTGGGGAGATGACCGTTTCAACCCTTGGTCCGTGACACGATCGTCTACGACCTGTTGGGAGTGGTCGAGCAGCGTTGAACCCTCTTACGCTACCTATGGCGCCCGAATTGCTACAAATCGGAATAAAAATTAAGGGGTCGTGGAATGTGGACACATAAGGGCACGCATTCGGGAACGCCACAGAAGGCAAAGAGAAAATGTGGAAGGTCATTTATTTTGGGGGCAAATAGATATCTATGTTCACATCTTTCAAAGGAAGGAAAGATTTAGAAAGTTTGATAGATAGAAAGAACCTTTCGAATATGTCCAATCTATATCTCTTCAAGAAAAATAATTTTCCTATCAAATTTTAAATGTGCTAGCCTTGGCGTTCTCGACTGCCAACCCCTATTTCTGTCTTAACGAGAACCTCATTTCCCATTCTGAGTCACTACATGCATACGAGGGTCTCTGTTCTGGCAGTCCTGGTTTCATAGGTAGCTTAAGAAAGTTCAACGCTGGTAGACCGTTTTCGACATGTCGTAGACGGTCGAGACACCTACCGTGGTAAACGTCTCCTTCACACCGACTTGTTGGAGTGGCGCTTGACACTACCACAACCGCAGGATACAATTACCTTAATATAAATACCCGACCAACTGAAAGGGAGCACAGCCCCACCAGTGGCTTAGTGGTCATGGCAGCAGACGCGTATTCTGCGACAGGAGGCGCTGCAGGTACGGGTAAACCCCGCCACCCACGGACGAAATGCGGAAACATGGGTGGGACATTCCATGGCGTGTCCATGTGCAACATTCATGTTTTTGTGTTGTTTGAATGTCCAAGTACTCGTACACTGTAATGATTTCAATCATATCATAGGCACATATTGGCCGGGCATTCACGTCCTCTGACTGAAGCATAACTACTAACCGTGACTATCCTACGTCGCTGACTATGACACGTGAGCACGCCCATATTATTGCTGCTCGTATTCGCAATTTCTGATTAAGGTTTAGTACGGACGACTGAACTCTCGCGGCGTGCTCTGTAAAGATATCATGAGCCTCCGTCTTATTTAAACAGAGATGTGTATGAACGCCTCGGCAGGCTATGAAACCCCCGACCAAAGTATGCTTCTGGCCGATGCACTCCGGCAAGCGATACAGCACCCTCGCTGCAACAAGCGCTGCCTGAACCAGAATGTTTTCTGTTTCTGTTTTTGACGCGCAAACTACCATCCAACATACCAAACCAGGTATCGTGCACAATGACCGTAGTACTGGGCGAAGGCACTGTCATATCTGCTGCAGTTTTCAGCAAACCGGTGAATCCAAAATGATGTGTGTTGGCGCCGCTACAGTAGGGTACTACTGTCCCGCCATTCACACCCCAATACAAAAGCGAAAAAGCCAGCAGAGTGCTTTTATAGTTAATTGGAAGAAAATCATGCACACGGTCAGGTAAGAGCTCAAGACAATCTGAAAAACACTCGGTATGCTATGGGACGACACATACAAACACTCTTATTACTTTTATTGATTCATCAGCAATGCGCACAACAATCGAACTTTGTTGCGGCCCAAAGAACGAATAACTGTAAACATGCTTTCCAAGGTCTCTTGTCCCATTTGCTCCACATGGGAATATCAGTAATCTTGCCAGCACGCTGCACGACATTGCATACACACACTGTACGAGTGAAAAGGACAACTAAGCAACGTCTGATGGCAACTGATGGCAACGTGAGAAGGACAACTGATGGAAGGACAACTGATGGCAACGTCGTTCAAAAGACTGGATATTTGCACAAAGACGCCGACTGTCTATCCCGTTACCCCGTCGGTACGCCAGACACCGCTGATATCGCTGATGATGCCCACCTCTTGGCAATATCCGATTTCCTCCAGATGGGCGAAGAGCAACGCCGTGACTCTTCATTCCGCGCAATAATCAAACGCCTCCAATGTGACGCTTCTGACCCATCGCTACGAGCCTTCCTCCTCCATGAGGGAGTCCTCTATCGTCGTAACTACCGCTCGGATGGGCCTGACGGGCTCCTTGTGGTACCAGAACACTTGCGCCTAGATGCCCTCCAACAGCTTCACGACGTCCCCTTGGCTGGCCATCTCGGTATTGCGCGAACTTAAGCCCGCGCCCGCCACCGATTCTCCTGGCCTGGTCTTTATAAGACGGTCAAGCAATACTTCAACGCTTGCGATTTGTGCCAGCGCCGCAAGAAATTGTCAGTGGTCACTGCAGGTCCCCTTTAGCCCGTGGATATTCCGACCGAACCATTCTTCCGCGTCGGCTTGGACCTCCTCGGCCCTTTCCCTTCATCACTGTCCGGCAATAGGTGGATTGCGGTTGCTACCGACTACGCGACCCGATATACCATCACCCGTGCCCTGTCATCAAGCTGTGCCACTGATGTTGATGTTGCCAACTTCCTCCTAGAAAACGTCATTTTGCAGCACGGTGCCCCTGGGGAACTCCTCACAGACCGGGGCCGTTCCTTTCTTTCCAAAGTCGTCGCCGACTTGCTTCGCTCGTGCTCCACCCGACACAAGTTGACAATAGCATACCATCCCCAGACAAATGGTCTGACCGAGCGCTTTAATCGCACACTCACCGAAATACTGGGCATCTATGTCTCATCTGACCACAAAGACTGGGATACCGTGCTTCCATATGTCACATTCGCTTATAACTCTTCACGCCATAATACCACCGGATATTCCCCGTTTTATCTGTTGTACAGTCGAGAACCAGCTTTGCCAATGGACACTTCACTGCCTGCTCCCGCTTCTTCACCAACAGCCTACGCCCACGACGCAATCACGGGGGCTTCGCTAGCACGTAACGTCGCTCGCGCGCGGTTGTGTGATTCCCAAGTGGCCCAAAAGTCCCGTTATGACGATAAGCACCGCACTGTGTCTTTTCCGCCTGGCTTTCTGGTGCTCCCGTGGACGCCTCTTCGCCGTGTTGGCCTTTCCTCAAAGTTGATGCCCCGTTACACCGGACCTTATCAGGTGCTGCGACAAGTGACGGATGCCACGTGCGAATTTTCTCCTTTACTGCCCTCCACATCCCAAGGATCTCCTTCATCGGACGCTGTTTACGTATCTCGCCTCAAGGCCTATCAGACGCCTGCCGATAGCGACTCCTAGGCAACACCGGGACGGTGCTTTCGCCGCCGGGGGGTTATGTTACGTGACGCTCCAAATACAGGCAAACGACGAAGACGACGAAAGACACTGGAAGTGCTCGGTTGGAGAAAGAAGAGAAGAAGGTTGATCGGCCAGCTTGCGAACTGTTCGTTGATGCGCTTCTGCATGCAGCCATCGCAGACTGTGTGAATACCCCAAATAGGCCTTATTTTCATCCTAACAATATCGAATATGAATCAATTGTTACCCAAATACAAAACCATTAAGCCGCTCCACTGGTTACAGTCAACGTGACAGCAGTTGGAAGTGCAGAGCAGTGATTTACCTTACTGTGCTGTGTCGCCGTTATCCACTCCCTGCTACCACCTGACACGCTCTTCGCATTCATGTTTCACCCCTCTATTAATGAATCGCACGGAGGTTTGTCGCTGCAGTTCAAATTTCCGGCCTTCGCTGTCCTGGCGCGCCCCCTCCCTGGAACAGCGGGAGCAAGCGTTCTGCTCTTTTTGTGCTCGATTACCTCCCGCACGTGCCGGCACCTTACTCCGCAGTTTGAAACGCGTCGTTTTTGGCGGTCACGTTTTTCGCATACTATCCTAATAACAAACGCGACTGGCTTTTCTAACTATTCGGATGCTGGCGCTCCGATTATACACACAGATTTTCCCTCAAGTGTAACTGCAGTTTTCTCTGCGCTGTACAACTGGAAGATGTATGACATGCGGCAATGGTTGGGTAGTTTTGAACGGTTATGTCTATATAAAGCGCTTGTTTTTAGCAGCCTCAGGTTTGTTACGTTACGCCGTGGGGCTCTTTGTTGGGTACGGTATCTCGCTGCGCCCCCTGATTCCGCCAGTTGCTAGACATTGTGACAGCGAACGAGCTATGGCGACAAGGTGAGCCGCTGAAGTGCTCTGCACTTCAAAAACATTAGAGATGGCCGAGGCCGTCATGAGTAAAGCCACAAGATTTGGAGATAAAGCTAGCATACACAGACAACGTTGTAAAGCAAAAGACAAGCTTCCTATTTTACCTTTCACCAAACTGAACGATCGCGAAGTATCCAAATAATCCTATAAGCCTTGATTTCGGACCATACTGTGACTAGAACGTTATGTTCATGGTTGGTTGGGAACAACCATGTCGCTTTACCAACTCGCTTAACTCTCCATCCAACTGAAGGTAATTTTCATAGAAACCTGCCCCACCCACAGCACTGGGTGTCGAACACCGGACAAGGGAGCTATGTTCTTCTCCCGCACTAAATTCTTTGCCTGCTTACGGTTCTTTTAGATAGACGCACCTGCGCTAAGAGGTAGGGGTACGCCGCAACTATAATTACGTGAACACGCTCTCAGAGTCAGCAAATAGCCCCCGATGAATACACAGGGTGACCCATAACACCCTAGCAAAGTTGATACATGCAACCGCTAAACGTTACCGCATCAGAAAACTTTCCTTCCTCGTCCGACAGCCTCGCGGCCCTAACAGCCGGGCTCACACAGCTCCATGTGGAAAACTAGTATCGCTGGTAGGGCTAATACCGCGTCGCCTCAGCAAAAATGAACTCGGCATCCGGTTCCAAAAACAGCCAAGAACCAATGCTCACTTTACAGAAGCAAGGGCAGGTTGGTTGGGTCTTGTTAGATGTAGAGAGCGAGAGACAGAGGGGGCATGATTAGAAACAGTGACCGGGACTTTGCCATCTCCTTTTTTATTGTGATTTTTACGCCCTCCACCAAAGCCCGTTTTTTCGCGGCTACGGACTATTAAAATATTGAAACTTAGGGAGCGAAAATAAAAATTTCCCGTTCTGCTCAATGTGAACGCTGTTGGAACTGCACAGCAGTGATTGCCGTAATGGGCTGTAGCGCCCTTATCCGCTCACGGATACCCCCCAACGCAAATCAAATTTTCCGCCTTCGCAGGGCTCGCGCGCCAGGGGTGTTCTGTTCTTTTTGTGCTTGCTTTTCCCCCGCCCGTTCCGCCGTTGCAGTGTAACTTTTTTTCGCTCAGTAACGTAGAAACCAACCCAAAGTGCGTTCCTAATTAAATGAATGCAGGCGCTGCGGTTCATTACGTGTATTTTGCCTCAAATGCACCTGCAGTTTTCTTTGCGCTAAACCAAGGGGAGATGTATAACAAGCGCCAGCGGTTCACGGGTTCAGAACGCTTCGAAGCCTCTGCGACAGCAGCTACGACGAAACGCCGGCTATACTTGGGTCCAGCCAGGCAGATGCCACGACCAGGCGCGGCTCTCAAGTGCTCTGCGCTTAAAATACAAAGCGTTTGCTGCTGCGCGAGACATCGAGCATCGATGCAGCTAAACTACCTGTGTGAGCACACGCCGCAGGGCAGCCACCGCACCGCTGATTTCAGTGCAAGCGCAAAATTAAACGCCGCCAACAATGGGCGACCTTACCTATCGCGCGCACACAACTTCTGCTTCCCGCCGGTGCCACAAAAAAAAAATGGCTCTAATGTCGCAAGGGAAACGCCAGGCTCGGGTCCATATAGAGTATACAAGAAATGGAGCACAGTTGCTTATTGGTGGGGCTATAAAATAGTGCGTGTTTAAAATTGCGATAGGCACTCTTCTCAGAAACAACGATAGGCTCAGTCAGAAAATTGGCTCATATGTTCGAGCAATATTCGGGTCTAGCTTTGCGATTTCCCTTACGCAAGTACTGTTTTGGTTACTGTGGCGAAAGACAGTTGCGTACCGGTTACTTAACAGGATTGTGTTTGTTGACAGAGTTTTTCTGCGATGTAAATTATAAATTACCTTAAAGAAATTTATCTGCAAGATTTGACATTGTATTCGTATTCAAAGCAAACGGGGTAGTTGTTCGCCGCCTGTTACATCAACTGCTTCAATCTTAAAACGATAAAGGTATGAACCGCGAAAACTCGGGGGCAAAGGGGTGACTCAGGTAGCATTCAAATATGTCGCTGGAGATTTTACGAGGAGGCGTTCGTCCTACAGGGAACAAAACCAGGCTGATGACGATGACAACGATGATGCTAATGAACTTACAACGAACGTATACACGCTAGATGGAATAGCTCTTTCATAATACGCAGTAAATCTAGTCTTTCGTAATATAACAACGGGAACGTACTTTCATTGCTTGTTTGCGACATAACACACAAGCAATGGTATATTGTGCGGAAACTTTCTGAATACCTCAAGCTTCCAGTCTCTCAACTAATACTTCACCAGTCAGGTTTATTTAAAGATAATATACTCGAATTTTGTTAATTTCAATTTTAATCTTTTATGGAAAGCGTGAACATAAATTGTTAATGTGTGCATAGCACTGGGATGTACCAAGGTAAAAACCACAGGCGGAATATACCATGATGATGGTTAAGGAATGATTAGCAAGTAACACGGGAACATAGATGTAAAAAGCAGGAAATAAATATTTAGAATAAAAAATATAAAGAAGAGCTACAAAAACCGAAGAAAAAATATTGCGCTAGGAAATTGATACACTGAAAACCAACGACTGTAATTTCAAATAATTCAGCATATGGGTTTTTAAGACCTAGTCAGAAAAAACACAAAAATAACGCTGCAATTACATTCCATCAAATCGGAGAGTCTTAGCAAGAAAGTTTATAGTTCAGATTTAAAAACGAGGAGTGAATTAGATGATTTATTATAACGGTTTGGCTAATTCGAAAGTTAAAGGGCGGAGAATTGAATCTTATATTTGCCGTACTTAGTCCAGAAGGAATTTCTCCGCTCTCACATGCCTTCACTCCGTTATTTTGTAATCAATAACCAGGCTTCTATTCAGATTCAAAGAGAACGAAAGTTTGTGCAATGAAATATCAGGTATAAGATTACAATGACGTGTTAAATATATTGTTAGCTTGTGAAGTCTAACATAAATGACACATCCACGGAAGAACGAACAAGCATAGAAGAAATAGAGAAGACCACTAATACCGGCAGGTGAAAGTGCAGGCGCCGAAGATTGTGGCGATAGAAGAACAGCCACTTTTTTGTTTATATGCAGGTCAACCCCTCCCCAGCAATAGCGGGAAATCATACACAACAGTACACAACATCCGTGGACGCAACATAGACCCTTGCTCGGTCTCTAAAGGATGCCACACGGCTATTGATGACGTGAGTAGGATTAGGTCAAGCATGGGCTGTGTAGTTGATTGGTTTTTACTTTCATTTTGCATCCGTATGGGCACATAAATATTTAAATGATGTATTTCTTCTTCCGGTCAGGTAACGTGTACCCGTTCGGGTGGTCTCTGCGCGAGATTTACCGCTGCAATGTTCTCTGCTTGATGGCATGGCAGCGGCGTCTATGGGTATAGCCTCTATATGGAGGGACAATCCACCTGTAATTTTCTAATGCTATTGAAAATGATCTGAAAGCCGAAAGGGATCACTTCATGAATGTAAAGAAGGTAATTCAATTCGATGCTGAAATTTGGGCTGGCTGGTGATACGATTTCGACACGGTAAAACGCAGACTAGACGGGCACAGAAGAAGAGAAGGTGACACGGGACGAGCGGCAGGACTAGCGCTCGTCCCGTGTCACTAGAGAGTTTTAGCAGAGCGGGCCAGCGGCCAGCGGAACGGAGCGGACGAGCGCAGCGCCAGCGGAACGACGCGCGAAAAAAAAGAGTTTTAGCTGAGCGATCGGCTGCCGCCTCCAGCGAAGCGTTGTACTGCGCCATCTGTCCGTTAAAAATTGAACTAGTCTGATAAGAATATTGAACTCCGCGGAGTGTCAATTCTCGGCCCACCGCCCGATTCACCGTGGCGACGACGCGAACCCATTTGTGGTCGTCGCCAAAAGGCCTCGTCGCGGCCGCCTCCCGCAAAAATGCACAGGTCTTCGTACGCCGTGAAGCACTGCGGGGCTTCTTGACTTGCCGCATTTCGGTTGCGTCCGTGCGCGATGACGACGCACCGCCGCTCGCGCAACAGGCAGCCATTTTGAATGCCGACGCTCGCTCGCCGGGCCGCTGGCGCGCTGCGCTGGGATGACCGAACGAGCGGGCGAGCTCGCAGCGTCGTAAAGCCGCTGGCCGCATAAGCGTACTGACGCATGCGCAGTGGCGCCTCGGCTCGTCCGCTCCGTTCCGCTGCCCGCTGGCCCGCTCTGCTAAAACTCTCTCTCTTCCGTCCCAGATCATCATCATCGTCCTGGGCTTGGAAAGACGGCACAACACCTAGGTGCAGAATCTACGCTCTTCCTAGCAGGTCATCGACGCTGTGACCTGAACCGTCCAGTTCACACTATTCGGCAAGTCTTGTGGATCATTTTCGAACCTCAATTGCCGTATTTGACCGTTTTTACACTGCAAACCGACCTCCCGAATGCAGCAGTCATGCCCGACGCCCGCTAAGCCTAACAACGGAGTTCCAATCTGCTGCCACGGCAACGGCGGGATCGCCACCACCGCCGCCGCCGCCACGTGCCGCCGATGCATCTCCATCCGAAGCACGCGCTCTCCTCGCTGAACAAACCCGCTCATGCCATCGAAGGACTACCATTACGACGAAAGCCAAGCCATAAATTCCCGCAGCACCAATCGCAACACTGAAGACCGTCGTCATCAGAACGCCAAACACGCTCAAAATCTCCCAGGTGAGACTCTACGAAATCCTTCAAGCAATTGCTTCAGCTGCAAACTTGGCATCACACGAGCAGCAGGCTTTGACCCTCCAACTTCGGTACCGCCAGAATGTTATCCTCCTCAAGACCTCCAATGAATTCACTGCCCGCTAGCAGCTATCACCACGTTGTCTATTCAAGCGTGCATTCACATCGTGAAAGCCTATGTGACGGCCCCCGTGGTATCGTTCCGTGGCGTCATCCACGGGATTGAGAAAGGACTTTCCGACGACCAACTTTTAGAAAGCCTTGAAACGTGGCATGCGACCATCCTGTCTGCCCGCATGATGGGAGAGACTGAGGCGGTGTTAATAACCTTCGAGGGCACCCATGTACCCCACAACGTTCTCTTCCGCCGCGTCTTGTATAGATGCAAACCTGAGAGACCCAATGCTCTGAAGTGCAATAGGTGCCGCGAATATGGACATCGGATGCTGAACTGCCCTCGCCCTCCGACATATCAACGCTGCCCCCACCTGCTCAACCAAGCTCAACGCAACAGCATGAAACGCATCGTTGCTCCGCCCATTGCTTCCACTGCGGAGGAAAACATCCGACCTTTGACAACACCTGCCCCGTACAAAAGCAGCAATACCAAAAGAGCCACAAAGCCGCATACGAGCGCAGGAAAAGCCTCCGGATCAAGCTGGAAACATCACAACCAGAAGAACACAGAAAATCATCTAAGTCCCGGCAGTTCGCTCCAAGGCAAACATCTACTGCTTGGCAGTTGTCATCTGGTCGCACCAACCAGAAGCATGTGCAGCTCCAACAAACTGCCAACCGTGAAGACTTCCCCCCACTACCCCCAGCACAACAGGAGGCTGCAAGACCTCCTCGACCCAATCCCTGGCATCTGGAAGTTCAGGAGAAGTCAGCTCCACCACGTCCACTTCTCAAGCCGGCTACGCTTCTACCAGCGGGTGAGCCGAGCCCGTCCCTTCCTCCTCCCCCGTCCATCCCTATCTCTTACGCATCTCCAAATCCCACACCAGTGATCACATCTGACAATTATGTGCAGCACATAAAAGACCGGAATGACCCTATACTTTGGAATCTCGCCGAAGAAATTTCTGCCATTCGCCAAGCATTCGAGCTCATGCACACTCTTCTTAGTAATGTTCTACAGGATGACGAACGCATGGAATTCCTCACCAATTCACTCAAACGTCCCCGTCCACCTACATCCACCGAAGAAGCTTGTGCATCCTCTTCCAACCCTCCCGAGAAGCGGGCTAACGTAGCTAACGATGGCAGATAACAATAACACCCACATTGTACAGTGGAACTGTAGAAACCTTAACACCAATCGAACCCTCTTAATCCAATGGTTTTTGACTTTGCCTTCGCAACCTCACGTAATTCTCATACAGGAATCGCATGCTCTTAAATGTATTCCTGGCTACCGTGTCCTACATGCGGCTTACGACAGCGATAGTGCCCCATTAGTTAGCACATACATTAACCGGGATCTTCGATTTGAGGTCATCGATGTCCCCTCCCGTCTTGAGCGGTATCTCACTGCGTTTACTGTGTACCCAGAACACTCTCGCCCATTGTCTATCCTAACTTTTTTATAATCTCCCTAAAGAGTACACACTTTTCAAGCCACTTATTCACTTTAGTTCGAGGTTGTATCGCGATTGCGACTTCATTATAGGTGGGGACTTTAATGCCCCACACGTTATTTGGGGTTACCCACGCACCTTACTACCTGGCCGCATACTCAACGACACTTTAAACGGAGCTCAAATGACAGTTTACAACAACCCCGATTCCATTACTCGCGAGGGTAACAAACATCAACAGTCGACCATGCCAGACCTCACGGCAGGCCGGGGAGCGCGAGATGTCACCTGGAATGTTACAGATGAAAGACTACTAAGTGATATTTACATTATTCAAACAACTATCCTTACCTGTATCCGATCACCTAAACGTAGAATTTCGCTCACAAACTGGAAAATCTTTTGTGATATTTGCGACACCTTTCAAACGAATGGTAATCTCAACAACTGGACGAAAGCACTCAAACAGGCCCACAAACAAGCCACACAGGAATGCTTTACTTCAGCCCCATCAGAGAACCCAGACCCTTATCTTGTCCGTATCTGGAAGAGGAGAAAACGACTCTTGCGCGCCCTTCGCACCCAACCAAATAATAGTCGGCTAGCCGAGCGCGTCGCTGAATTAACGGAGCATATCAAAGAGCACTGTGCTACGCTGGTCAGGAATCAATGGAATGAAATTTCTAACAGCTTCAACGGCAGCCTGGATCAGAAAAGAACCTGGCACCTACTTAGAAAGCTCCTCGGGCCTCATCCGGCTCCTGTTCCCTCTTGAGAAGCACCATTCATTGCTGGGATCAGACGCCTTAGTAAACCAGCTCCGCGACCTTTATATTCCTCCTCCTCTACCTAGCCCTTATCCAAACAACATGGGCGCCTCCAATGCAGAACTCGATGAGCCTTTCACCCTTTGATTCTCGAGTGGGCACTAGAACAACTAAAGCGAAAGTCGGCCCCAGGTGAGGATCAGATTACGTATACACTTATACGAAGCCTATCCGACAAGGACAAGGAACATTTTCTGGACATTATAAACTCCCACTAGGAAGAAGGCACCCTCCCATCATCTTGGAAGCAATCCCTTATAATCCTACTACCTAAGCCAGGCAAAACATCCGCCCTTGAAAATCTCCGCCCAATCTCTCTGACTTCTTGCCTGGGAAAGACCATGGAAAGGATGGTTCTCAATCGACTTAAGGCCTATTTTGAGTCCACAGATTTCTTTCCTCCTCAGCAAATTGGTTTCCGCAAGGGTGTGTCTACCCAAGACCTCTTTTTCCTCCTAGCTCACGACTTTGACCCTCCTCCTCCTTGCCAGATACAGGCCATAGTGACCCTCGATGTCCGCAAAGCCTTCGATAACCTTGCCCATGATCCTCTAATAAATATACTTGCTTCTACCGGCTGTGGGCCGAAAATGTACGGTTACATTGCTGCATTTCTGCGCGACCGCACGGCCAAGTTCCGTCTCCCTGATGATGTCTCCGATCCTTTTGCCATCACGCCCGGTACTCCACAGGGTGCTATTCTCTCACCCACCCTTTTTAACCTGGGAATGGCGCCCCTGTCTCGTATTTTAGCCTCGATCCCGAACCTCAAACACACATTCTACGCAGATGAGGTTACTCTTTGGTGCACATCTGGGTCTCCTGGGTCAGTGCAGGACAACTTGCAGCAAGGTATCGATGGAGTCACTAGGTATCTCGACACTGTTGCCTGTCTCCCGCACCTGAAAAGTCGGAATTGCTGCTCATTGCGAAAACTCGCTATCAGCGCCAGCACAATCACCTGATCACACTCACAATGGTAGGTCACCCCATCCCTCGCGTAATATCCTGCCGAATTCTTGGACTGCTTATCCATGAATCATATAGTCAGGAGAATGTGGCTACAACAGTTAACGTTTGCCATCAGCTTACCCATCTAGTGCGCCGCATTGTCAACAAGCACGCGGGGCTACATGAGGATCAAGTTAGGCAGCTAGTACATGCCTTAGCTCTAAGTAAACTTCTTTATACAATTCCATATCTTTCTCTGACTTGTCACCAAAGACATCAGATTGAGGTTGCACTTCGTACTGTATAAGACCGCCCTCAACGTTCCGTTAATACGTTCACTCAGCGCCTATACTCTACGGGGCTGTTCTTGCCCCTGGGAGATCTTATACAACAACACAAAGACCGGCAAATGGCGCGTCTTTCTAGCTCAAAACAAGGACACTGGATCCTTCACGAAGTTGCTCTCAAGCCTATTGACTTGCCTGTCATCATCCCTCCTGCACCGCTCCCAGATAACCTCAGGATAGCTCCCATCCCAAAAAACGTTGCAGCTGATACTACCAATCCAGGGAGACGATGTGCTCGCGTTGTCAGTCATGTCCATCCAATTGATTCTACGATAGTCCATATGGATGCATCACGGACGCATGTCGGAGCAGCCGCATATTCCATCGCAAATGGCAATGAAGTAGTGACACACAGCCTTGGTCCTTTCACTAATCCCCCACCTACAGCGACTCTAGAGACCCTCCCAATAATCACCAGTATTTCGGACCTCTCATTATGTCCCCTAACCCCTCAGGATATACCATATACACTGATTCAAAGCAAGCTATTCGCGCCATTCACATGGGTAGGATTCCTGAAGAACTGCAGTATGATCTACGCAAAGCCTCAACAAAGCTACGTCCCCATACTGTCACACTGAGGTGGATTCCTGGTCACGCTGGAATCCCAGGCAATGAGCTTGTGCATAGCCTCGCCCGCGAACTGCTGCACCGGGCGCCTGGAATTCCCTGGCCTTATCCACCGACGTAAGACACTACTCTCCACTACAAACAAGAAATAAAGCTTCATTACAAGAACATCAGAGAAACTCTTCGTTCACTTCCTGTTCCAGACCAATTTCTAACAACCACGCAACTACGCATTCTTCGACGCGTACTGTTAAATACCATCCTTACACCTGCTCGTTCCTTCCTCTACCATATCCGACACTCACCAGCATGTCGCAATTGTCCCGAACCATACGCTAATTTAGAACACTGCATTTTCGCCTGCCCCATTGCAATTCAATCAACACATTCCCCCCACCCACCTCCTTCAACGTGACAGACTTGGCTAGCCTCGGACCAGCTCTCGGACCAGTTGGCGTTGGTAAACCTGGCCCGGGGCATTCTCGACGCTTAATGTTGCGTTGGAATAAAACTTTTTCCTCCTCCTGCTCCTTCCGTCCCTGTCTAGTGCACCTTTTACCATGTCGCAGGTAAGACCATACGAAAATGCTTGAGAGCTTGCAAAACCTGATGTAATGTTTCCTTGGTCTATCTCTCAGAGGGCTCGATATTTGCGGCTTTCTTTGAAACTCATTCCATTCCTTGCAACCGAACGTGCACCAAAGACATTGTCTGAGGAGTACACATGAGCATTTCTGTATGTGATGTGCTGGGGAAGGGCTTGTGACAAACGATATCCCCCTGATACTATACTGCTTTCTGCTGAAGGACCCTCCATGGCGGGATTCAGCGGCAATGGTAGCTTTCGATGTTAACAAAACATTAGATGTCACTCAACTATTCTGGCCCGACTGAAGGGCATAGGACCAAGTGCGGGGACGTGCAACTGTACTTTGTCTTCCTATCCTGACGGATAGCTGCAGAAACATAGGGTCAATTAGACTCATCTGACGTCCGCTGTTATTGTGTGGCACGTACAGGGGTTCAAATTATCTCTTATTAGTCACTCTAGCACTAGCACACCTTGATCCGCTCTGACTCAAGCGTCTGGGCTACATACGGCGTGTGTATAAGTGACACAACCCAATGGCTTACTCGCGGAAGGGAAGCACACTTGAAATTCGCCGCAGAAGCTGGCGCTATAGCATATGTACAAAGAGCAGAAGCGGTGGGCATGCAGTGCTTTTTCAACAAGCGAGAAATACTCGTATTGCACGCTAGATAATCAGAAAATTGCGAGGGCTTCCCCTATACTTTGTAGGCGAAGTTCTCACTGAGGGTCACGAGCCTCAAAATGTTTACACTGGCGCCACGGAATACTCGCAGCAACTCGGACGTAATCGGAGAGCTCTCGCACGCTTTCTCTGATAATTGTTCTGCTGCAAAGGACCATTGATCGAGGGGATGGTTTTAAAAAAAATGAGCCTCATCTTCCCGAAGGGAACGCCGAGTAGATGCGGAGCATCTCGGGGTTCCGTTGTGTTTCCGTTGTGTTCGTAGTCGAATTTGGGGGACCCACTAACTGACGGGACTGTTGGTTCCTTCCCCACTTCATCGGAAGAACGGAGTGAAGTGGAGTCTAGCGCAGCAAGCGGTGAACTGAACGCGCGCAGCGCGCTACCCGATTTATATTCAAGGTTGAAGGAGAGGAGACGAGAGGAGGAGAGATGCGCAAGCGCCGAGCATGTGCCGCGAAAGCAGAAGCGAGAACGCCGGAGAAGCGAAAGCGAAGTGCACGCAGCTGGTACGAGAGAAGAAGTGGCGGGAGTATCGCGCAGCTGTGGGAGAGAGGGAAGGAGGAGAGTTGCGCATGCGCAGTGTAAGTGCGGACGCCGAGGCGGGACGTGCCCACACTATAAGATGCCCCGCATCTAAAAGGATCAGCCTTGAGACTCACCCTGGTGTTTCTAATCACACAAATCAAATATGGGCCTCACTACTGGATCTTTTTCATCAAGGTGAGATGGAGGTAGCAGACTCCCTCATCCGCCAAGCAGTCCGAGCCACCTCAAATTCACCACTGAAAGCCTCCATGCCAGTTTGGAGGCAAACGCAATGCTTCAGCCGAACCAATTGAACGCCGCCACAGTGGCCAAGTGGAGGGCTTATTGTGTCCTGCGATTGCACAGTCCTGTTGCAGACTCGGTACGGACCCATCTCGTGCGCTGAAGCCCTTTGAAGTAAACGTCCCATGAGTATTTCTTTTTACTACCAAAACACACGAGTCCTACGGACAAAAGCGCAACAGTTCTTTGATAATGTGGTTCTTTTCGATCATGACGTATACTGCATTACTGAGACGTGGCTCTCAGACCAAATTGCTTCTACAGATTACTTCCCGGACGAGTACGCTGTCTTTCGCCATGACAGAGACTACGAACGCACCGGTCAAAAGTACGGTGGAGGAGCTTTAATCGCCCTCGAAAGTCCATGGTTGCGTTTCGCCGAGCTGATCTCGAATTGGGAAATGAATGCGTTTGGGTCGAAACAAAGACAAACCGCGGAAAAAACCTGCTCATTGGCGTGTATTATATGCATCCAACTCTAGACTTCCCCGCATTCGCGTCCGTTTTTCAGCACCTCTCAGAAAGTATAGACCCTGGAAAGTACAACATTCTTTTATTCGGTGATTTCAACGTGCCCGGCCGGTGGTGGAATCCCGGGGAAAATGTTGGCAATTCTACCAAAGCCGCTCACTTGTTTAACCTTTTCTCATTCGCTGGATTGGCATATGCTGCACTTCCTCCTAACCCCGCAGGAAATGTCCTTGACATCGTCTTCTCCAACTTGACCTCCTTAGACCTTAAACACGCTCGAGAAGCCCGTGTTCCGGTCGACCCGTGGCGTGAACTGCCACGGCTTTACTACCGGTTGCCTATGAGCGGCGCATGGAGACCCCATTCTTTGATTTTCCCCGTGGAGATTATAATGCCCTCTACATGACGCTCCAGGAGACGAATTGGGAGCCAGTCTACACATCGCATAATGCAGACTCAGCAGTGCAGCTGCTCACAAAAACTGTCCAAAAAGCAATGGACGAGCACATACCAAAAAGTCTAAGCGCCCTCATCAATTCCCTTTCTGGTTCAGCAAAGAACTCCGCAGCGCGCTGCGCAGTAAGCGTCGATTCGGGGCTTCGCCTCTCTTGTGGCGCATTCCGTACGAGCCCTGTACAGAGTCTTTACGCAGAGTGTGACAAATGGTGCTTATCACACCAGCGAAACTATGTTGACTTGTTATATGCCTCTAAAATTTCATCAATGGACAACCATCCTTTTAAACCGGATTTTAATGATACATCCACATCAAAGCTCTTTTTAAATCGCCCATCCATTCCTGTTCCCTTCTCGCTCAGAGTAAGGGACGAGGCCACTATTCATGAGGTCTCCTTTGTAGACACATTCAAGTCATCTATCACCGATCTTGTACCACCATGGCATCTTCGTCCTGTTGCATGTGACTTGTCTTTCTTAAAATACAATAAGAACAGGACACCAAAAAGTGGGATTTTGCAGCATTTCATGTATATACAGGATAAATACAAGGCTGCAGAGTTTTTCAGCGATGCATCTAAAACGTCCATTGTGGTGTCTTGTGCTGCGCATGGGCCCAATGTTGAAGCATGTAGAACAATGAATGTTAATACAAGTATTTTTACGGCAGAAGGATATGGCATATTTCTGGTTGTAAGTCACATAGTTGAACATCGTATTCTTACATCCGTCATTTATACAAATTCGTTGAGCGTCGTCCGTGCATTATCATCCGGAAAGTCATCAAAAAACCATGTCATTAATCTTGTCTTCAAAACAATTATGGTAGCTTATTCCTCAAACCTTGAGGTGACTGTGTGTTGGGTGCAGGCCACTCTGGCATTGGCGATAATGAAGTGGCGGATGAAATGGCCGCCAATGCTGCACTCCGAAACACAGTAGACATGGCAACACTACCTTACACAGACCTCAAGCCACACATTAGACAACAACTCCGTAAAACTTGGCAAGCAGACTGGAGCGAACAGACAGACAACAAACTACACGTAATAAAACCCCACTTGGGACAATACACTACTGACTCACACAACAGGCACATTGAAGTTACCTTAGCTAGATTACGGATAGGCCATACACATGTGACGCACTCGCACCTGCTCACGGGATCTCCAAGATCCCTGTGTAGCAAGTGTGGGGAGGGCCTATCCGTAGTCCACATACTCATACAATGCAAGGCACTTGACACAACACGACACAAACACTTCAGAGAACTCTACAGACAACATATTCCCCTACATCCATCGTTTTTCCTAGGTGATGATGCCATTGTTTCCATGAAACGTGTGTTTGAGTATTTGTTCGACGTCAAGTTTTTAAACCTCATTTCCTATCACGCATCATGAAATCTGGCCCTATACACCAGCCATGCTCATTGTCGTTTTGTGATTTTACTTTTGTTTTTGCTGATTTTACTTAGTGTTTAAGGTTTCACCCCTATCATCGACTATTGTTTTGGCGCTCTTTGCCCCAGTTGGCCTTGCGCCATAAACATCCAACGATCATCATCATCATCATCAGTTTGTTCATTGATTTGTTCTGATCAGTAGAATGTATTACTAGGATTTTTGCAAAACTAGTGCTCTGTCTTTGTAGTTGCAGTGCTCTGGTGCAGCCCCTTTTTCAGGGCCAATCAGTCCATTTGGAGGGAGGGAGAGAACGAAGCCATAAAAATATGTAAAATATACTCGGCGGAAAGGCTAGTCGCCCACCAGCGAGCCCAACAAAGGGACGTGACTATGCAGGACACGCTAACTGTACGGTGTGACTATAACACTATGGCCGGAATCTAGGGTCATTTCTTCGCACAAGGTCAACCCTCGCCATTTGCAGAAAAACAAATAAATAAGGAAGAGGGAAGATGACAGGACATGGTTAGGAAAGGAAATAGGAAAGCAAAAAAATGAATAGGATAGGCATAGGCGATAGCCAGATTCCCCTGAGGTCGGGTCAAAATGGGGGCACCGTCTTCGGGAAAGTTGTAAAGTTAAAGAGTGTACAGAGCGAAAAAAACCCGGCCATCTCCACTTATGGGAAAGTTGGGGACTGGCGAAGCATGGTGTATAAGTGTCTTCAAACATTGTAAGTCTGTCTCCTGCCACGCCGGGCGCGCTGATATACGGGACATCTCAATCATGAGGACAGAGGATAAGTGAAATTTGAAGCGCGGTAATGCAAATTCTTAAGTTAAAGCGACTACGGAGTGATAAAGGAGCAGCAAGCAAGCGCGAACGTAAAACGACTGTGACGGTGGGTTCTTTGAGTATGCGTTTTCGCTTAAGGACGTGAGACGCTCTAGTGTGAAGAATTGGAAAACAATTGTCCCGGGGTGTTCTTCGGGTAACCGTACCGTTACGTTCAGGAGCGAGGCATTGGAAAACGACTGTCCCGGTGATTTAGTACCGTCACCCCATGAGAATGCGACGACGAAACATGACGACGAGGTGAGACGCCAAAAGCACGAGCCCCGAAGATGCCTAGACCCTAATAGAAGCAAGCGAGCAATCCCGAACGAACAAATAGTTTTCCAGTGTGTTCTTTTGGTCCACGTTTTCGTCCATGGAGGTGAATCTTTCTGGCGCGAGGCGTTGGAAAATGAGTGTCCCGGTGTGTTCTTTTAGTGCGCGTTACGTTCTAGTGCGAGGCGTTGGAAAACGCATTGGAAAGCCGTCCGAAGGCGAAAAACATTGGAAAGGGTCCCGGTGTTGTAGTACCGTTACCACATGACAATTTGACGAAATAAGATGACGGCAACACGAGACGACAACACCCCGAGCCCAGAATGTGCTTCGCCCCGAAAACATGCCTCCACTAAAACAACAGCTGCTTAGGAGATATTTGTACTGACAGCAGGTTGCTGTTATTTTAGACCATAATTGTACAATTTCCAAAGAGTAATCTATAAAGTTGGTAGAAATGAGTTTACCTTGTTTGCTGTGTATCCTGTACAAGGGGACTCATCTGAGTTTAATACCAAAAAAGCTTCAGTCCAAGCAACTTCCTTTGGCTTGGCCATATCAACTGGGAAAGAGTAATAAATTTTTCCATGCAAATAAAATTTTGCGTTCATGACACTCAGCATTTCGAAAGATTTTGCCAGGATAGAATACAGCAGTCTGCTCGTTAAACTCACAGAATGTCAGATGCGTATCAACCTCCCTTCATGAAGTCAGCAATTTAATTTGGTTGGACGTTGTCTGACTCGTAAAGCCATTTTAATTCGTCTGCTTTACATCAGACATTGAGAGTACCGTATGTGTACTATTTAAAATAATCATGGCTATCCTAACTAACAATGAAGTTTGCTTTTACGCTCATAGCGATTGTAGAGATTTTTCTTTGCATCGTTGGATGCCCAGGAGCTTTAGATCATAACAAGCGTAATTACATTTCATAGAAAGGTTCAGATCAGACGTGAATTTCCCGACCAATGGCGCAAAGTGCGCAGTCCTCGTAATTCCATTATCCGTTCCCGTTCATGTCTGCCCCAAGAATTAGTAAAAAATAATGGCGCAGCAAGTTGCATTCAAAATACTTATTGATCATATTTGATAGCTTTATTGGTGCTCTTATATATAGCATATGCAAATTACGCAAAGGGGAACGGGCACTTGCTCTGCGGTGCAGAATTAGCAACATACATTTTGCGCAATGACCTCGGAACAGCACAGCGGTTTCAGATGGGTGGCGAGGCCATGGAAGTGGTAAGCGAATATAGCTACTTAGGCCAAGCTGTGACCCCGGATACCAACCATGAGGCAGAGATAATTCGAAGGATAAGAATGGGGTGGAGTGTATTCGGCAGGCATTCCCAGATAATGAATGGCAGCCTACCATTGTCCCTGAAGAAGAAAGTGTATGACAGCTGCATCTTACCCGCACTCAGCTACGGGGCAGAAACTTTGGGGCTCACTAAGAGGGTTCAACTTAAATTGAGGACGACTCAAAGGGAAATGGACCGGAAGATGGTAGGTGTACCAATAAGGGACAAGAAGAGAGCGGAGTATGTCAAGGAACAAACGCGTGTGTAGGACATATTAGCAGAAATTAAGAAGAAGAAATGGACTTGTGCAGTGAGTGTAATGCGAAAGGAAGATAAATGTTGGTAGTTAAGGGCAACGGAGTGGATCCTTCGTGAAGGCAGGCGCGGCAGTGGGCGGTAGAAAGTTATATGGGCAGATGAGATCAAGAAGTTTGCGGGGATAAATTTGCCGCAGTTAGCGTAGGAGGGGGGTAATTGGAGATTAATGGTAGAGGCCTTTGCCCTGCAGTGGGCGCAGATAGGCTGGTGATGATGATGATGATGATGATTTCGTGTTAAGGTGGGACTCATTACAGGTTCTTTACGGCAGGTACATGCGTCCTAATTCGAAATTTCGATCTGTTTTCTTTTCAGGCTTTACAGTGCGCATCCGCCATACGCTGATAATACTGAAGCAACGTGCCGCAAAACTGCGTCTCAAACTCCCGAACACGTGCGGACAACATCCTCGTTTTTATTCCTTGGAGAGTGCTGACGGTACTGCGCACTTTCCAATCGGCACTTGTGAGATTTTTTGTTACTGAAAGCAGCTTGGTGGGTAATATGTTTTAACACATCATGACCTACGGGCTAAACCCCTAAAAAAATCATACCCATAACCAAATATGTCCGAACAGCAATATTTCCAGGGTGCCGCGCATGTCCTCGGAGCCATACCTGCTTTCCCACCCTTTGTTAAATTGTTTCCTAACGATACCAGAATGCTTGCTATAGGATTACTAACGGGTCAGATATACGACCATCTCTATAGCGTGACTTCCGAAGTAGTAGTACAAACTGATATGTGTCAGAAGTTGTTGAGAAAGCGGGCGTGGGAACTTTCATTCCACACTTTAACTGTTATTTTTCGTTCGCTTACTTCACTTGAACCCAGTTTTTAAGCTGCGTTTGGAGCAACACTTGGAGCTTTCTAAAACGTACCTCCTGAATATACTAACGCTGCTGTTGTGTCAGATTTCCTACGCGTTTATAGCGCTCTCACTTCTACAAAATTAGGCGCCTTTCTGCACCTGCTGTTTATCTGGCAAATCCCCATTTTTTTGAACACCCGCTTAATATGGTTTCTCGGTCATACGAGTTCAGGGCTGAATGAAGTCGCTGATTCTTTGGCGTGATCATCAGTAGATATAGTTTCAACTGACATGTGCCCGGCTCCATCTGCCCGACTGAATCTGCCCAGCTGGAGCAAAGCCACGACAATATCAACATCTCGCTATGATACAGACAAGTGTTGTTACCTTCTTTGCAGAGTACACCCATTTAGCACATACTTGAAACACCCGCTTGAGTGATAGTCGTTAGTGAAAGGTTGCTTTAACTGGCTTCCGCCTGATTCGATCGACCTATGTGTGAGCTGGGCTGGTCTGATCTGTGTTCTTCGCGTTCTGTGCGTTGAACACGAAATGAGAAAGTACATTTTCTTTACTGCGGCGAGTTTTTCTTAAATTAGAAAATAGTACCTGGCCGATGCAATTTAACGGCTTGCACTTCCTTTTTAATGCAGGCTTTACTTCTCTTTGGGGCCATCATTTAGATTAAGTGAAATATATCTAGTTACGGCAATTCAGGCACACTCTTGAGGGCCCTAAACGTTTAGCCAGAATGTCGAAACGGTACGAAACGAACCGGAACCGAACCGGTATTTTAGCTGAAAGTAAATCAGAACCCAAACGGTTCTTTTTTGAGTCCGCTGAATCCCAACCGGAATTCGACCAAAAAAACAATAACGGTTAGCCCTTCTCGACGAAACGCTTCGACCATCCGTGGTTGATAATGGCGGTCAGGGGTATTCACGGCTTTTGCTCTATCACGCAAAGTTAATTTTGTAAGTTGTGATGCACTTTCTTTTTCACATCAGTCGCAATACTTTGAACGCTGTTTTTGTCGTACAACACGAGGAACTGCATGTGGACCAATGCTTGAATGGAGAAAAGTCGTTCAAACAAGCTTACACACCTTGGTCAGCGTTTGCGCCGTATAAAATAATTATTTTTTTGTTCTCTCGATGCGACTGCATAAATAAGTGTCTCGTCAGATCGCTGTACTCCGAAAACGCGAAGGCTAACTGCTAAAGTGTGCATACTTGTCCCATTTCATAATTTTCATACTCATGCTGGACACCAGGAATGGCAGACACTTGTATTAGAAAATATGATCTTGTTTTAAAACAAAAAAGCAGCAGAGGCCAGCAGCCAAGGCACGAGCAGCAAGGTGACATCATTTTCCTCAACCAAATCACCCGTATGAAGGTCGCAATAAACCGCCGCTCGTTTAACTCACTTTGCTCTCCGGTCTTCAACATATTCGTGCCGTGATAAAAATGAAAGAATTACACTATTGAAGACCCCTACTGATGAAGCAATCCCATTTTAGAGGGCGCACCAGCGAAGAACAGCGCATCACCTCAGCTAACGGTAGAGCGCATCTCCGCGTACTGCGCGCCAAATGGAACATCTCGAACAAACAAAATGGTGCTTTGCGTGCCTCAAGAACAAATACTGTCAACGATATGAAGTCCATAATAGAAGTGACGCCGCTACCTATCGGTAAGCTGAGTGTTAAATCAACCTCTGCTTATCCGTCAGCCATCACCTTGATAAGCATCATCGCCAACTCGCTATGTCATAAAGTTATCATCCCCGTAACGGGCAGCCATGGCTTCACCGTCACTTTCGTCGTTCTTAAGTTTAATTTCATGCTGTTTAAGCCGGGAAGATAATACACGCTACGATAGAGACTACTGACGTACCCCGGATTGAGGTACGAAGAAGCCTGTTGTTCTGAGCTCTATTTTTCTGCTAAGCGAAGTACGCCGCCGGTTGTGAGCATGTCTGGGCCTGACCATCCAGTGACGACTGACTGGTTTTGTGCAATGTATAAGGTGCGCCGAAACCAAACTATCATTTGCGACGCAGTTACGAAACTGCTCAAGGCACTAACGGCTGTTTTGGAAGCGGCCTTAGTGACTCCTCACGGCCTTCAAGGAGCCATTGACCTTATCGAAAGCAAGAACACCCCACATTATGAAGTTGAAAAGAACAAAATTCAGCTTTTTGAGCAAGATGAAGTTGAGCCAGATCAATCTGACGTTTTCGCTTACCGAGGAACCATTAGTCGTGCCATCCACCGCATGCGCTCCGCCTTGAAGTCTCGAAAGGCGGCCCGGCATGAGATTGACGAGCAACGGCACGGCAGGCAAGTTAATGTTCCCTCGTACATTGACTTTTGTGTCCAACGGGGTTCGTACGGCAACCCATCGAGGCGAACCCTCTGACGTCCGGTCACGTACATAGACCTCAAAAGTTACGCAACCAAAAGGATGAGCCACTTGAATTACAGAAACTAAGGGACAGTTTCGGGGCGACAACGCGCGAAGACTGGGGGTGTCGTTCATGCCTATCACGCCGACAAAACGAAGGGAGAGCGCACGCACATTGAACACAAAACGACGTACGGAACATGAACTCGGGATGGCGGGAGGCCAGCAGGTCCGTCTGAGTACAAGTGCTCCAGGATGGTGATGCCGAACCCCGTTTCGTTTAGTGTGACGCCCACGTCGCTTCTTGTCCCCATCAAATAAAGATAACACGAGGGAAAGTAATTGTACGTTAACGTTTCCGATTTTTCCGTAAGAAATAAAGTTCTTGCAGCTCCGGTTTCTATATATAATGCCGAAGACCACGCTGAATAAGAAGACTTGCAATAGAGAGCCTGTTACGAGGTAGCAACCGGCGTCCCGGCCCAAGGCCGGTGTGAACAACGTGAAGTTACGCCTGCTGCTGAGAAGGACGACTCAGCGGCTTCCGTACAAGCATGCGAGAAAAAACGTGATGTTAAAGACTTGAAATAAAACGTAGATGCCAGACCGTACGCGTTCGAGTACATCTTCATTGCAAAATGTATGAAGACTGAGTCCCTACTTGAGGTTTTGAAACACGTAGTAAGCACAAGGGTTAGCGTAAAACGGGAAGTTTGAGAGTCGCACAACACAATCTTCACCGAAATAGGTACATGACTGAAGGACAGGAAATGTTTCAAGGAGCTTGGAGCGGATTTTGGTTGTCGCCCGCTTCAACTTGGGGCCTCTTGGCTGTCGTGAGATGGGCGCCACCCCACAACCCCCATGATCTTGCGAAAGCGCCCGCTCATTACAGTTATTAACCCCTGTAACGGGAAGCCATGGCACAGGTCTTGCTTTCTACATTCTAACGTCACACTGACTAAGCAAATCAATATGCTCAAACTAAAGGGTCTTCTTCAAGTGACTTTGACAACGACATCGAGCTGCAGGCCACCGATGAAGAACAAGCTGAAGAACTTGCTACCATTGAATATTACCGGGAATTAATCGCTCGCCTGATCTTCTACTCTCCGAGACAACTTGCGGGCGCGTGCCCTTTGAAAACTGGTACGCGAGAAGCAGTGCCGGATTACGAATTTTTTGGGCCCGGGGCTACCTACCTCGAACCGCTCAGTTAATCTTGGGGATTCTAATAAAGATTACGACAGTAATGACTACTGGATTAAGACGCTGAAATCTTCGTATATCACATGTTACTCTTACCGATGAGCGAAAAAAATGTACATAATTTAATGGCTTCCGGAAACTTATTTGTTGGTTTCCTTCGAAATAATATTTATCGGTTATTACCTCATGTGCAGGTCGGTATGCTTTATTCTCCAGTCTATCCCAAATTAAGTATAATCGAAATGCCGCATTGGCACGCCGGACAGGCCAAAGAACATGATAGAATTTTCTTTGAAAGAAACATTTAAACATTTCAATCCATCTTATAAACGCATAAAATTCGACAACACGTATCTATAGTCGCAGCCTTTTCACATCAAAATAGCCAAACGAATTGTGTACAATGACTTCGCTTATAAATAAATCTTTACATTCAATACATTTAGTCAAAGCAGTCACGTCTGACTGAATCACGCATGACAAAATGGAAACAAATAACGACTTCCTTCACACTATACATTGGTCACAAACGAACGAATAAGATAAACTAGCGCTAAGATAAAATATGAACAAGTAGAAAATTTAAAATAGAAAGTTAAAGCTTTTAACTACCGCAAGTTCACATATTGGGCGAATAAAAGAAATATCTTTCAGCAGTTCCCTTACAATAGACATGATGGCTAAGGACTAATTCTTGTTACAGATGTATAGCGTACGCAGTTTTCAATTAAAATAGTTTTGAAAAAAGGAGCGTTCCGTTTTGTAGTTTCATATAAAAATTGTTAGATAATAACCTTTGGCAATGGAAACATTATGATAAACACATTTTTATTGCTGTGTCATTTTGGGCAGACCGCCCGCTCTTCTGTGTTGGACGCTGAAATTTTCCTGGTAGTGAAAAAAACATATCGAGATCGCACTTATTCGCTTTCACAAACCCATTGACGCGGTCCTAATTGCTATGAACGTCATTGTCAAGCGCTATACTCAAATTTTTGCCCAGGTCTCGCGTACGTAGATTTTCGAGTAAGTAAGCCTGTGCTCAAGGTATCAATGCATGTCATTTGGGTTTAAGAATTCCCGAATGTCCCACGAAAATAGGTCATTCATTCTCATGTCTGAACCCCTTTTTGCGCCGAAACATCCGTGCACAAAAACATCCGTGCAACAAAATGACTACACCGAAAGGGTATCTACGAACAGACCGTGTCGATCTTGGGGATTTTTTCCTTGTGCGTTCATGGGCCCCGTCAAGCTGTGTACAAACGTTTACACAGCGAATCTGTTTAGAAATCCGTTCATTCTGCTGTTTGAACAAACTTAGCATAGCCTTGTAAAAAAAAAGAAATTACCGCCACCGGGAGGATTCGGGCCTGTGTCTGGTAGATCAACGAAGTTAGAGCCAGTCGTCGTATCCACTAGGCTATGGCCGCGAATTCTTTCTACAAAAACACCTTTGCTTTCATAATGAATACGCATGCAGTGTACAGGAAAAGACACATTACTGCACATTCTGCTATATTTTATTACATTGTAGGCGGCACATTCCCGACTGTCGTGTTTCGCTGCTTTTGGGAAAATCACACTCATGACATATGGAGACCACATTTGCGGAAAAAAGGGGATTGTGTTCTTTTGAAATCTGGCCGGTCACTGGCTTGAATGCAACTTAAAGAGTTATAAACTCGTTTGTTTTGCAGTTGACTGACACGAGGCAGCAGCGCGCATGGGCCTGACCCAGTTCAGCGTCCGAGTCGGGTGCCCCGAGCGCACTGACCGTCCACTCGCTCTTCCGGACAAAATGCCTCCACGCGGGCTGTGGGGTGGGAACCCACTCCACCTCATCAACTCGCGCACGCCCTAGTGAGAGTAGGCCCAGTGTAATGACGCATTCGCAGAGCTCCGAGTGCTCTGTCGAAACGTCCAGGTAGCGGAGACCGGACCTGTCAATGTCCCGGTGGACGCGTAGAAAAAACCGTACCTCATTCCAGAAATAACGCACGGTGTTTCAGCCTAGGAACACGTGTTCCGCAGTCTCCAGCCTCCCGCACGAGCAGCAGTCCGCACCACGCGGCAGATATAAGCCACGTTCTTCTCTCCATGATCCCACAGGTAGCGCCCCAAAGTGGAACCGGAAGAAAACGTTTTTAGCCCCAGTCGGAATCGGCAAGCACATGATCCGTTTGAGTGCGCCCCGCATAGCCGCCTCTAGTGGTGGTTTTCCGTAGAGAGGTGGGGGAATGAGCTTTGGAAGACGTTTGCGGTATATCCGTCAGGCCTTAAATGTTAGGAGATCGTCCCATGACAACTGATGTTCCGGTAAGGTGATGGCGTCAGCGGTTTCTCTATATAAAAAGGGGCGGCTAACCACCATGGTGCAGTTGGATAGTTGTGACCAGCCACTTGTTACCAGTAAACAGTTGTGACGAGCCAGAGAAGCGGCAGAAGCGGCGTGCGAGCTCCGCGACGTCGTTCACCGAGGCCAGTGATGTGCAGACGACGGCGAGGTCGTCCGCGTACGCTAGCAAGCGGCGTTCTTCGTTCGGAGAAACGGTCTTCTGAGTGAGTCGGAAGTAGCGATTATTCGGCAGAGTGATTCTAGATAGCGCACGAACAAGACAGGAGACATTGAACATCCCTTGCGGACCGACCTGCTAACCTCTAAGGTTGGTCCGAGAGCTCCCCCAACATCACACTTGTGAGGTCGGCGTAACAAGTTTCTAGCTATTAAATCATTGTTTCACTGTCCCACAAGGCCGAAGTAGGGTGAAGAGAAATGTGTGATCGACTTGATCGAAATTGTTTCGAAGGTCTAGATGCAGTACCACAATAAGCATCACGCCCTTCTGTGCTGCCTCACAGGCGGTCCTTATTCAATGTAAATTGGTGTTGATTGAGCGGCTTTTGAACCCTCAGGTTTTACGGTCACCAACCACTCATCGGAGGACCATCTCGAGACGTCGAGGTAGGGAGTATTGCGAGTATTTTATAATTGGTCGAAAGAGTGTGATTGGGCGTAAGTTGGTTGCTGCCGGTAAAGCTTTAGAAGTGGTTTTTTGGGGGTATCAGAAAGAGGTGACTTTCCCGCACGGAGGGAAGAAGCCGCCCTTACTGCTTGCATTTTTTTTTCAAAATATGGTCGCTAGAATTGGGCCAACCTCCTTACCGTCTGAGAGAATTCGGTGATGATGCCGTCCTGGCCCGGAGATATGTTCTCACAAAAATTTTTGATTTCGAGGTCTACCTCGCACGCGCTTAGAGGCCAGTTAATTAGGTCTTTTGCGTCGTCGGGCATTGTGGGCAATAAGAAAGTACCTCACGGGGCACGCACTGTGGCATCGTAAAGACCGGAAAAGTTTTTTCAAATAGTTGCAAAACGCCGCAGCACTTCCTTGTGCCCCTGCGTTATGCCACACTGTGGCTGATCTTGTTGTGTGTTTGCGGGCGACGCACTCGCGCTCGAAGACCTCGAGGATCTTAGCCGGCTGCGCCTGGTACTCGACCCCCTGCCTGCGGCTGCGGACTAGGGCGCCCCAGTATCACCGCTACAGTTCACTCCGTAGCTCTTTCTTTGTTAAGCGGACGTCTTCTCGGAACTGTCGTAGCCGTTCCTCGTCCGGCTCCATGAGGTCACGGAGGGCCTAAAACAGGCCAGAGGTGGTACAACAGGCCAGAGGTGGCTCTCTGGTCGGCCAACTATGGCCTGTTAACCTCCGACGCAACTTCCTTAGTCGTGGTTGTAAAACTTTCCCACGCGACCTCGTCGACTGTGTTGTCTTCCAGGATATTCAACGCCTTCCTTTGCAGTGAAATCAGCCTTGAAATTCAAGGCCTTCCTTTGCAAGGCCTACCTTTGCAGTGAAATCAGCATGTTGGATGCATTTGGCGTTCATTATCCAGCGAATGCTGATCATCCAGCGAATGCTGATCTTCGCTTGTGATCGAGCTTGGCCCATTAATATGGAGCCCGTTGTAGGAGAAGGAGACCGGCATGGCATTCTAGCTAACTACCCGCCATAGCAAGTGGCCCCTAACGTAAAAGTGATGCCGCTGTGCCTGGGAATCACCACGGCACCACGTGTAGCGGGGCGCACCCCAGTCGCGATCATTTGTAACGTCAATCAGGTCACTTTCTCGTAGTACAGCAGAGAGAGTGCGAGCAGATGCGTAGGTGTTGCCGCGGCTCCCCGCCCTGTCGCCGGCACTTTGAACGCAGTTAAAATCCCCCCTAAAAGGAAATTTCTCGCTACGCTTAGAACAGGGCAAAAAAAAGAAAAAAAAATTAGTTCCAATCCACACTGTGAAGGTGGTTCGAAAGCAGAGCTTTAAACAACACCGACAACAATCGCCCAAGGGACGTGATTTGAATTCACACACCTGGATCTACAAAGAGTGAAACCAGAGATTCTGCCAGCCGTTACCTGGAATTCGCGGGGGCGGCGTCCAGACCGCAGTAGCATCGTGCACGGCCGGGCTAGACCGGCGGATGTCGCTGCTGTAGCCCGGCCGTGCGTCGGCGGAAAGAAAACGCTGAGGAGCATCTTTCTAACGGTCAGAAAGCGGAACTTAGCCATCCTGATGTGCTAGCTCGAGGCTACACCATCGCGCGACAGAAGCACAGACACCGAATCAATTCGGCATGTCATCTTGGTGATTCCCATTTATCCGGATTTAAACTAGTTATTTTGTTGAGTTAGAGAATTGTGAGAAAAGTGAGGGAACTTTTATAATCGCTGTTTATCAGATCCAGTTGTTGCCTTCGCATTTGTAGTATCTCTTAAAACGTAGCCAAATTTAGCTGCGGAGCACCTTAGGACCTCACAACGTCCGTCCGCGTGTGTGCACATAGCCCTTAAAATCGCAAAAAATCACGCAAGCACCGGCAGGATTCGAGCCTGTGTCTCGTAAACCAGACAGAGTTAGTGTCAGTCGTCTTACGCACTGGGCTACGACCGTGATTGTGTACCCGAGCGTCAAACGGCTTACTCCCTAGCCTGTAACGGTGCGGAGTACATTAGGACCTTCCAATGTCCTTCCACGCCCATCCGTGCGCACAACATCATCAAGCGAAAATCTGTGCCGAAACAACCGAATAAGGTAGAATAGCAATACGAAACACTCGTACACAGGCACAAACATAACCTAGCAACGAGAAAACGCGCAAAAACAGCGGTGTACTCAGGTTGTGTACACAGTATGGGGCATCCTTCCACGGTGGGCTTGTGTGGGATGTTCTCGCGCGAAGTGGGGCGGGACAGGATGATGTGGAAGACCCTGCTCGTTCCGATCATGTGTGCGAGCCCGGGTTATCACAGCCATCACGCACCACGCGTTGAACACGGGCGAAGAGCTCCAACTGCCGCACAATCAGTTCAGAAGGAACCCTTGGCGGAAGCCAGTGCGCCCTTACGGGAACTTGCCGTCGGTCCGGGTATGACCAGGCACCATTTCCCCTCTACTATTCTCTTGGTCCGTGTTGCCAGGGCTTCCATCTTGTGCTCGGAGCTGGAGGTGATCATTCAAACGTGATTGTACTAGAAGTGGCCGAGACATTTGATTGCCCTCATGTCCGTGATGATCTGGAGGGCAGATGCGAAGTCGTCGACCCTAGAGCAACTACATCAGGTTTCAGCTTCGCTTATTTAGTGGCTCTAGTCGACCCCGTAAGGCCGCGCCGAAGGATCTGCATCCAAGATTAACGTATTCTCGCTGAACTCGGAGGTGGGGAATGTAGGCAGAAGGGTTCGGTTGGCAGACGTGCTAGACGAGCCGGACGTTGCAGTCGGGTAGCGGAAAAACCGGTCCAACGCGGCTGCGCCCGCCGCCTGTGGGGAGCTCCGGCTTGACATTACCTTCCCATACGAGAGCTGGAAGTGAACCTGTACGCAACCTTCATAACTATCAAGACAGTTTAGGTACACGATTGCACCGGATTTGCTTCTTTCTCACTGCCTTAACGACATTTACTCTGTATTTGTTGAAATATCAGCGAAGAAGCAAATCGAAAAGGAGAATGAAGGAACAGAGCACGCGCCCTTTAATTAGCCGCCTCGAGGTGCGACATTTTCTCTGTCGAAGGAGGTGACCTTATTCTTCGCCCCAGAGTCACAGCCGAGTGAATAAGCCGTTTGACTCTCGCGTACTAACTTGCGGTAACACCCGCTTCTAGGTATCACCTAGATAAGAGATTGCCGCACTGTTTAAAAATTCTATCAAAGAAGCTAAGCGCGTTTACTTTTACACCACTCTGCCATCTCTTTTGTCTGATAATATTAAAAACTTTTGGAAAATCATCAAGGGCTCTGAATATAACAATGTATCTTTAACTGATTTGGACGGTGCTGTTGTTCCACCTGCAAAATGCTGTTCTGTATTGAATGACGTGTTTTCTCAATCATTTTCGAAGGACCTGTTACCTTGCACTTCTTTACCTGAACTTGTTAAGATGAACTTCTCGGCAATAGATTCCTTGATTATTGATTATGATGGTGTCGTGAAGTTGATCCGTAATTTAAAAATTTCGTCTTCTTCAGGAATAGATGGCATCAATTCAAAGTTCTTGAAAAATACTGAAGTGTACTCATCTATAATTTTGGGAAATATTTTTTCGCAGTCTCTTTTGTCGTGTTCTTTGCCGAAAGATTTTAAAGTCGGCAAGGTGGTTCCATTGTTCAAATCTGGCGACATGCATTCACCTCTAAATTACCGTCCTATTTCTATAACAAGTGTTCCATGCAAGATTCTAGAGCATATAATATTCTCCATGCTTATTAACTTTCTAGAAACAAATTCATTCTTTTCATCCAGTCAGCACGGTTTCCGTAAATCATTTTCTTGTGATACCTAGCTTATTTCATTTACACATGACATTTGTGCCGCGTTAGATAATGGATTTCATATTCACACCATCTTCTTAGAGTTTTCTGAAGCATTTGATCTTGTTTCTAACCAATTACTTTGTCATAATTAAGTGCCCTCAACATTGACCATAATATTATCTTGTGGATTGAAAACTTTTTGTCCAACCGAACACAATTTGTCTCTGCTAACAACTTTGATTCTGCTCTTTGTCCTGTCACCTCCGGGGTTCCGCAAGGCTCTGTTCTTGGACCTTTGCTTTTTCTGATCTATATTAATGACTTGCCTAACTCCGTAACATCCTCAATAAGGTTATTTGCCGATGATTGTGTCATTTATCGTGTAATATCATCAAATTCAGAAACTCTAACATTACAATCTGACCTAGATAAGATTTCTACTTGGTGTGATACTTGGAAGATGCGTCTTAACAGCCAAAAGTGCAAACTAATGAGAATTTCCCGCAGTACTGCTCCGCCTAACTTACACAATTATCGCATTATGGATTCTGTCACTCGAAGAGGTCACCTCTTATAAATACTTAGGCATCTACATAACATCTAACCTTTCCTGGCAAACTCACATTAACCATATCACTAACAACGCCAACCGCATGCTTGGTTACCTCCGTCGCAATTTCTCAATGGCCCCAGTTAACGTAAAGCTACTTCTCTACAAAACACTAATACGCCCTAAGCTTGAATATGCCTCTTCTGTCTGGGACCCTGCAGTAGAATATCTAACAAATGCAATAGAATCTGTTCAAAATCGTAGTGTACGTTTTGTTCTTGCTAACTACTCTCGGACGGCTAGTGTAACATCTATGAAGACTACCTTAAACCTCCCTCTCCTCTCACACCACAGGAAACTAGCACGATTAGCACTACTGCACAAAATTTACTATTACAATCCGGAATTAAGAAGTCAACTTTTCTCTGCACCTTCTTACATATCGTCTCGAACTGATCACCTGCATAAATTATTCGTTCCACAGTGCCGCTATAATTTATTTTTCTACTCATTTATCCCAAAAACCACCACTGCATGAAACCACCTCACCGGCTCAATTGCTAGCATAACCGATTTGTCTGCATTTAAAAATGCTATAGAAAAACACTTTAGCTAATCCGCGTTTTTGTTGTTTTCTTTTTCTTCGATTTTTCCTGTTTTTGATACCCTTTCCTGTGTTTGCATCATGTTTCAACTCCACTCCCTTCTGTAACGCCTTCGGGCCTTGAAGGTACAATAATGAAATGAAATGAAATGAAAGATAGCGTAAAGGTCGTTAAGGCAGTGAAGACGACGCAAATCGGCTGCAATCGTGATCTTAAAACGTCTGATGGTCGTGTAGGTTGCGTACAGCTTCTCTACCTTCAATTGTTACGCGCTAGTGTGAGCTTCGTTCGTTGTTTTAACCCGGTAGCTCTCTCAGAACGCTTGAGCAACATAAATAAATTGCATTGAAATAAAGTCAGAGCTATCTCCAACAAGGATCGGCGCTGCGCCGGCTCGTCCCGATATGTCAACGGTTAGTCAGCATTCCTGTGAAGTTGAGGTAGGGGCCCGGACGTCGGGTTTCTATCCGTCGTCCTGGACCTTAACCGAGCCGCTCAATGAATCATACTCATCGACATTTCTTTTTAGAAATGCTTGAGTGGGGCCCGGATGCGGGGGGGCCCAGGAATCTGTGGGGCCCGGGGCTGCAGCCTCCACGGCTCCCACCTTAATCTGGCCCTGGAGAGAAGAGCTGGCCTCATCTCACGAGAGTGCATGTTCGGTTACCGAAGCTAGACACACAGCCTTTCAATGCAGGTTCCAGTGAGTGGCCTTTATTTGGATCCTGTACCAGCTGAAAATACAAGAGAACCCATCGCTATCCGATGGTTACAACATCAGCTATCTGCTCGTGTATTTGGAGTGGCAAGTAGAAGGCGTCCACAGCAACTTACCAACAACGAACGACAGCTACACCATAGTCAGGAAATGACTTCATTATTGACTGAATGAGACACATTACCCAGACCAGGCCCACCCCAGAGCCAAGCAAAGGACAAGATTAAAACTTCTACGGTAATGGTGAGGTTATTCCGTCATAGATGTCTTTCCGGCGAATGAAACGAACACATCACAAATGATTGCCGTGCTGAACTTCCGTCCAGCCAAAAGAAAGCCAAATTGCGAGAACAGGCAGATTACTTTTGGTGCTCCAGGTCTTTTCACCGCGCCCAGGATTGCAACAATGCAAACTCCTGTCATGTGGGAATTGTAATGAACGCCATATCACTTCCTCCTGCGATCTAAATGGGAAACGCCCAACACCAGGAAAACTGATGACTCTGTTCAGCTCTACGGCTGAATCAGAGACGTCCCAGTACAGTGTCAGACCGTTTTTTCGGACCTGGTTTGGAAATAAATGAAGTCCGAATAAAAGAGCAGTCCAATAAATCCGCGAGTCACAAAAACAAATTGTATTTCTTTCTAAAGGCGCTGAAAAAGTCGCGAATGGTTCCTTGCAATAGATTCCTGCGTTTGAGAATATGTGCTTTCATCTCTACAAGCGTCACTATTTCTTCGTAAACATTTGATAACAACGCCAAAGCGTTTCCTATGTATGGACACGTATCACCCGTTTTCAGCTTTAGAGATTTCCTCCGACGCAGACAATATGCACAATTATGCGCTCCATGAAGATAGCTCGTAACCCCGTTTGGAGTCAAGCCAAATCCTATCCAATCCAAAGCTGGCCAGGTGGCTTAATTTTAAAATTGCGTCGTTCTGTGCTCACACCCTGGCTCTATCGCGGGAAATTTCGCCCGTAAAATCCAACTCTTGGCTTTATTTTGCCCGACCGAAATATCCGTTGTTTTTTTACTACATTTCCATGGGACAACTGGCGGTTTCTCGGGAAAGTCCGGAATATCTCGCCAGTCCAAATTTTTGCAGCCCGAAAAAACGGTCGGCTACTGTAAACGGTTTTTGGGTGGACACTGGAAGTAAACGCAAAAGTTATCTTGCTAAGCATCGAGTCAAAAGCAATGACAAATTCTCATGTGGCAAAAAAGCGCGTACCTGTGCCGAAAGACTTTTGTGAGCTTGAGCACCTAGGAATCCGAGATGAGGGAGAATATTCTGATGAAAACGACGAGGACATAACAGGTATCACTGCAACCATGCTTAACGGCAGTGAAAGTACTGTTGAATTTCGTACGCGTCGGAAACCTCATAAGCCCCATGCTCTACGAAGACGTAGAACATCAATACTTTGTTTTTAAGGTACACTTGAACTAAATAAACTAACTTTGTAGTTTGTTTCTCCTACTACGTATTACCGCGGGAGAGTATTGTTGACAACCTAAAGAGTGCCTCCCCAAAATAGTTTCATCTCGTGCTTCACGCTTCCAATCACCCTCTCAGTTTGTGGTAGCCTGATCTGTTATAGGCTTTTGCAACTTACTGGAGGGAACAAGGGCGGTGGTCTCGCGGAAAGGAGACGTATTCAAGGCGACGCAAACAACTGAATAGCTATCTCAAAATGCATTTCAGTGAACAAAGTGTGTTGAGTAACTCGCCGTTAAAAAAAAGCTAATTTACGTACTTGCTTTAGCTTTTTTTTTCTTGTGTTACAACTTATAAAAACGTACACCGCTCGTATATAAGCATGCTAGTATTGTCTACGGAAGTGGCTCATCGGCAGGCAGGCCTATATTGCTCTAGCAAATCAACGTTCAGGGTGATGGACAATTCCAGACAGGATTGCGACTTCATTACAAAACGCGACCGGGAGAGAGTATATCCCACAGATATTACGAGCGTTGGTTGTTATGTTAGATACTCACCACGATTGTAAAGGAGCGGATGAATTTTCACTACATCGCTTGTGTAAATTAATGACGTAATTACTTACTGTTGTCATTAAGATTGCACAAAGGTTGTTGGGACAACGGTATTTTGAAAACACCAGTATTATAATTATATTGTATTATCTCTTTAAACTAGAAGAGCTTTTTTTTTCACTGTGCTAATAATTTAAGTCACCAAAATGGTTCGGGCTGTGATTTAGCGCAGCCGGTACTGAACCGAAACAAAATCCACTCACCCCAACCCGAATCGTAACCGACCCGGTATTTTCTCGATTTCACACTTTGCTCTTATCTGGTTTTTGGCTGATTTGTGCTGGTCGAATTTTTTACTTTTCTTTCATTTTGATCAGTGGCATCGATACAGCTTTTCGGTAATAATGCTTACGTTTTATTGAGTTGTTCAACCATGCTTTGATGTTGCTAATTCGGTTTTTTACACAGTCTGCAGTGGCAATTATAAGCTTCCTGTATCTAGCCAAGGCCCCATTTGGTATGCACCAAGAAAACCGCTGTATTGGCAAGCTTTACTGGGAAGGAATGCCGAGGCACTTACAAATAAATTCTGCAAATTCACTTCGAATACCATAACACCATTGTGGCTGCGCCAAGTTTTTTCTTGAGTATTCTCCGTCACGAAGTATGTCTTTCTTTTTTTTATTTATTTTGATACACAGTTATTGACCACCCTCGCCTGAACATCTTACCCAGGGTGTTTAAATTGTCAAGTACGAGCAGAAAAACAAGTTAACACAAATAACTAGTTGCAATAAACCAGTTTTGGCAGTACTTGAGCATTGACTGAATAATCACCTTGATCATACTCAAACGCTTGTACGTCTAGCGGATTGAAACGTTTCTCGGTGTCTCGATTATTTCATACGCCAGCGAAAAATGACTATTTTATAGTGGGGTTTCAATGCATCAAGTCGAAACCCCGTTATGAGTGTTCGGAGCCGGACCTTCACCATTTTAAGCCACAATGTTTAAAAATGCCCAATGAACGAATAAAAATATATACCATTATATTGCGAGCCCTGTTCCCCTATGAAGAATAAATGCAATATATTGAGTTTTCTTTCTGAGCACATTTCAGATTTGTGTTAAACAGGCAGTCCAGTTTGAACGGATTAAAACTGGTGCTATGTAGTCAATGTTTTGGCTGCAGTGGGACAAACGCCTTTTTTTCTTTTCTGTGACATGTATTAGCTTAATAATAAAGAACGATCCCAGCAGATGCACCTCTGCATCATTAATTTGTTTTGCAAGGAAGTAATTTTACCACATAGCCCAGAGGGAAATCTTCGTTCCCATTTTACCAACTGTACTATCGGAAGCTCACAATGCACAGTTGCTGCCTATCAAGATAACAGCAACAATACGAACTACTGAAGCTCACCTTGGTATGAGTAATGTAGTTTGTAGTCGCTGCCGCACCGAAGAGTAAAGCTATAACGCACATTATCGACTTCATGATGCGTACTGCTCAAGCACAGCGGTCTCTACGTTCTCGAGACGAATCTCGACACAGCTGACAAATTTGTGGCGCGGCACGCCGAGAGTAAAATGTCAGGCTACGCAGCTTATGTGAGCCATCGACTCCCTCCCGCTTGTGTTTCGCTGATGTCTGCTGTGGTTGTTTTCAGCTTTCCTCAACAAGTGTTTTCCAAGAAATGAAATAGAAAACGCTTTAGAACCTAATAACTGCGAACATATTCCTGAAACTCAGCCTTGCGCCTCTAAATGTTTCCTTAAAACGTATTTTGTAATGCGCAGTTTGAAAGTTCAAGAAGAAAAGGCCCAATATTAAACAAATACGTTGTGATTGTTTTTTCAGGAGTCACTTGGCTATGAATAAGTAATATCTCTTCTATCCGGGCGGCTGCAATAAATCGAAATGAGTAATAAAGATGAAACAGACCACCTATGTTTCTGGCGACATTTCGGACACTCGGTTGGCGCTCGTCGTATAGGCGAGCATCAAAGCACAACATTGATAGACACAATCCGAATGGATATTTGTTCAAGCTAGATGCATGTAGAAAGTGTACTAGAGATTATTATGGGATGTAAAGGGAACATGCGTTGGTATAAAATTTGTATGTAGTGGGTATTTTATGTCTCGGCTGTGACAAGCTTCCTAGGAAAAACTAATTACTCCTCGCTCTTTAGAGTAATGTTTATGCAAATACTTCCTCCTTGTTCACGTTTTAACGGGGCATAAAGACATACATAGCTTTTATCTCTTTCGGTAGTGGCGCGGTGAACTGACGCTAATCAAATAAACGTTTTTCTAGAGCTAGCAGAATGGAACAACACCGCACGAATCATTTCCTGGAGAAATACTGTTTAAAGGGGCCATGCAGACAAAATACAAGTTTGTTTTATTTGAAAGATTGGATTTTGTAGTGCCTCCAGCGCTTGTCCGGAATCAAATGACGCTTTGTTAGATGAAAAATTATTCAAGTTAAATTATAATGTTGATTCAACCGCCAAATCGTGCGTTTTCATGACGTATGCAATGCATATGTGCTGGGGCACGGCCGGGCTGGAGAAGCGGCGGGAGCGTACTTTCATACGGCCTGTGCTTCGGGTATAGTTCCCACCTTTCAGCGCCGCTAGTTCGTGGCGCTGCGGACCAACCCTCGCCGGTTGACCTAGAGCACGGGCGGGGTAGAGCGGCGGCGCGCGCGCATTTGCCACTGCCTTAGCCCTGCCGTGGCTACACGTGATACCTGTCCGTGTAGATGTACATGTGAGTCATTAAAATAGGCGACTCCTTCCCCACTTATGAATTTTCGATGAAATAGGGTCAAACAGCCTAACATTATCACTTGAAAGCGCCTAATCAAAAAATTAAAAGAAACATTTTAACTAGGGGCACATGAAGAAAAATATGCGAGGCCTTCATATCTTATCACCGACTGTATTATATGAAAATGGTGAGGCAGGCAATAAACGCGGCATTTTTCGTCACTGAAATAGCAGTTCATATTTTTCCTTTCGGATGATGCCTTGGTCTGCACACGCACAAGGCACGACCAGTGACGCGAATGATTTCCCGCCGAGGGAGATACGGTTATCGCTTAGCTAAACGTGTTTCTGCTGCTCACGCTCCGGTCGGGCTGGGGCGACCGCTGGCAGCGAGCGCACTGTCAAAAACATACAGCTAAAACTCTTAATCATGCAACTGAAGTGCACAACGAGTCTTCTTTTTGGTGAGATATAGCAGCGAAGGCATTCATTGGTACCGGTCATATTCCGCGGCAGATCCAAAACACGTGCGGCGAGCGTTAATTGTCGGCTCGCTCGGCCAGAGGCGATGCGTCGACTAAGCAAAAAAAAAATCCCGCGCCTTCCCGCGAAGGGAACACGAGTAAATGCAGAGCATTGGGGCCTCAGGACTGATTGAAGGCAGTGTTGCTTCATCGCTTCTTCCGTGATGCTGGAGTAGCAGACACGGGTAAACGTGGGACGAGCGTCAACCAAGGAAGGAAGGAGCAACGCAGTAGTGACTGAAACACGAGCGACCGCTAGCCGCTATATTTGCAGCGCGCCCGCAATAGAGGGAGAGCAGTACGGGGGGGGGAGAGCGCGCGCATGCGCAAGCAGCGCGCGCCCTTCCACGCCCCACCGCGCTGCTATCACGCACCTGTTACGCCGAGACCGCGACGGAGCGAACGGGCTGACTACGACGCATGCGCGCGCCAGCTGCTGTTGAGAGACAGGAGGGAAGGAGAGGCGCGCCTGCTGCGGACGCGAAACTGTTGACACCGTCCGACGCAGGAACAGGCGAGCTAAGAAATGCTCTGCATTTAAAAGAGGGTTGGGAGGGTAGAGGGGTGGTTCGAAGCGCCCTCACTCTGTCAAGAATCTGCTGTATATCGTGGATCCTTGTTGGGTGAGCAGGCCGTATGAAAGTGGGCGCTCGCCGCTCCTCCCGTCCGGCCGTGGCTGGGGAGCTTTATTTACCTTTAGTCAACATAGAGGGTGCCACCATACCACGGCGGGCAGTTGTCCGCCTTGGTTTTGCTCGATAAATATAGTCCCGTAAGACACCTTCGCTTATCCCAATTGGCCAGTGAAGTCTGAGACAATCCCAAAGCGCCACATTGCTGTGCAGATAAAAGAACATAGTGGGCGCAGTCCCAAGAGCCGTATACGCATCGGTACTTCTATATTTACATCGACTTTCGTAAATTTCACTGTTTACGCCACCCCCATTCTTACTGCTATAAACAGAACGTAAGCGCGAATAGCTCGTTCAGCAAGCTTATAAGCCATAATAATTTGCGCTTGCCTTTGCCGGCCTCAGCCAATCTCAGGGTCAAACATCGTAGGTTCTGTTGCGGAAAATAAGCTACTGTGTCACCTGGCCATTCTCTTTTAGATGCAACGCTTAGAGGAGCCTTCTCTTGCCGGCGCCCTGTCCTGCTGCGTCGGCGTCCAGCCCCGCACAGCTGCGTATTTCATCCGCTAACCCCCTCTGCTCTCTCCGATAGCGAACAAACTCTCTCTGAACATCTTGCGGGGCGTGGCGAAGCGCGCTCTGTCACCCGCCGGTGGGCGGCGCTGCGCACTGCCCTCACAAAAATGGATTACGAATTTCGGAAGAGTTTTCATGGAGATCTTATGGAGTCACAAGAAACATACAGAAACTCATCAGGAACTCTGAGCTTATGGAGTTGCCCCCATAAAAAATCTACAAAATTTTTATAGCTACTTCTCCACAGAAATTCATTAAGAGCTAACTCTTCAACACCTCTATAAATATTCTGTAGAATTTCTACAGTCACTTTTCCATAGAATCTCTATGAACTTAAACAACTGAAGGCCTCTATAAAGACTGTAGAATTTTTGTTGTGACTTCCCCATAAAAGTTCATTAAGAGCAAACTCTTCAACATCTCTATGAATATCTGTAGAATTTCTGCCGTCACTTCTCCATAAAACTCTGTGAACTTAAACAACTCAAGGCCTCTATGAAGACTCTGTAGAATTTTTGTTGTGACTTCCCCATAAAAGTTCATTAAGAGCAAACTCTTCAACATCTCTATGAATATTCTGTAGAATTTCTACCGTCACTTCTCCATAGAAGCTCTGTGAACTTAAACAACTCAAGGCCTCTATGAATACTCTGTAGAATTTTTGTTGTGACTTCACCATAAAAGTTCATTAAGCTTCCACTCATCAAAGCCTCCAAAAAGACTATAGAATTTCTACAGTTTGTTCTCCATAGAAACTCTGAACTTTAACTCAATTATAAGCCAGCTCCCCAGCACTTTTATTGTTTGCCATCATAACTCGTGTGTACCAGCGGCCGTCCTTCCATCCAGGCAATACGATACACGCGCGCACACACACGTACACGCGATTCACGCGTCGCGCGAGCGTCGGCGTTGATCGGCGTCGCCGCACCATCACGCAGGAGAGCTGCGAGAAGCCGCAACCACATGCAAACGCATGGAACAGGCGAAGTCATGCGTCAACCACTGCGTCGACGAACGTTGCTGAGCACGTTTCAATGAACTCGATCTGCAGGACTTTTAAATTATTTTTGGTCGTTTATGAGCAGTTATTTCAATTGTTTAAATGCAGTAATTAGCATTCTAGATTTGCCATACAAAATGCACTTTCTTTGCTCTACAAGAATGCTTGCGGGCCATTTTTGAAATGTTGCAAAATGTATTTCAAGTTATCACAGTCAAATCTGAACAAAACAACACAGCCTCATGAACAAAGACGCACTTCGAACAAATTCCTTACAACTTGATGTCCTACCTAGAAGTAATGTACAGACTGCTTGATGACTTTAAAGCGTGAGCAAAACAATTTTCAGCGCTGCCTTGCTACTGAGGTTAGTCAGACTTAAAAGGCAAGGTGTCCTGGTACCCTTTGTTTACGCCAGTACAAAATAGGTGATCTAGCTATCACCAAAAAATAACCGGCACTTTGTGTGAAGATTCGAACCTTTGACCTTCAAAACAGTAGCCCAGTACCGAACCTCACGGAAGGAGGTAGGGACTTAGTGCAGAACTTCGTATACAAGCGACGTTGCCAACAAGCCTTGTAAGTTTCTTTTTTTTTTTTTTTGGGGGGGGGGGGTCATTGTCGTCAAATATGAACAAAATATGATAGGATGATGAACGAAGACGCAATTAGCACAACTTTACTTGCTACTTGATTTAACCTGATGTTATGTACCGACTGCAGCTTCATGAATTCAAAGTGTGAGCAAAGCAAATTTCGGGGCTGCCTTGATACTGAGGTTACCGTCGAACGTCACTTGTAGGTTAAAGGCAAGGTACTCTGCCTTTTTTTTTTCTATGACACCCTCATTGCAAAATAAAAAAAGGGTTTTTTCCACGATTCGAACCATGGACTTTCAAAACATAACGCAATTGTCCAAGCTCCTAACCACTCGACCACGCCGGAAGGTACGCGCGGACGCAAGAATTTGGTACACTAACAGAGGCTGCCAACGAATATTGTCGGGTGATTCGTTTTGGTCGTATTTGACAAATTTCAGCAGTGATAACGCTTGTTTCTTCCACACCGATCTTGGAGGCGAGGCCAATTATGCTAATAATGCAAGTGATGTAACCAAAGCTCCCTTATTTGAGCCAAGAAAAGCTATCGCGCTTCATCGTTCCCCCTATGCAAGCTACGGTAGCCGCGAATGAAATTGAATGCGCCGCTAGATTTCTGGCTTTAATAAACTTTGTTCGTTACGCACCGATCTTGCAGACAAGCCCATCATGCTAACACTACAAGCGATGTAGCCAGAGTTCCGTATTTAACTCACAAAAAGCTATCCGAAATCCCCATCTCCCCGATGAAAGCCAAGCTAGCCACGAAGGAATGCGCACTTTCGAACAGAAATAGCTTGTAATTTGCCTCAAGGCACCCGATTACCGCAGGTTAAAAAAATTGATTGTTTTCTGCGAAAGTAATGACCCCAAACCAGGAGATGGACATGGAATCCGGACGATGTCGCCTGCTTTCGGATGCTTCCTGGCGCTCCCGCGTCAGCTCACGTCGCCGTGCATTTGCCGACACCGTCAACGCGGGGCGATGTCGACGCGCGAAAGTGCGAAAAATGCGCTGCTAGTGGTAGCGGCTAAAGTCCCTCGATCGGCGTTTTTAGTAGCGGCCTCAGAACAAACCGTAAAATTACGGCGCCCGCAACCCACGCCAGCTGTATTTCCACCGTAGACCCTGAAATTGCCTTAAATGCCGTAATCTACATTGTCGGTACAATTACTGTTTCCTTTAAAAAAACCCACGCTCAAGCTTTTCTTGTATATAATTGGCAACTAATATCTGTATTTACCAATAACTTGGGCATCTATTTCGCCACGCGTTTTTTTTCAAGGTGGGTGTCATTTCAGGAACTAGTTTTCCCTCGGACGAACATGAGACAGGAAAGTGCTGCGCGGCGAGCCCGACCGTCCTATCTGCACTCCGTATCGGTGCGCGTGCTACTGGCCGTTGACGGCACGGGTGTGCACGCCTTCAACTTTCGTTGTTTCGGTGATTTGACTACCATGGATTTATCTACCGGACGAAGAAATACTGCGAAGTAGTGAAGGTAAGTGAGTACTAGTGAACCTTGTTTTCTTGTCATATGTATTTATCGTAGCAGAGTTGCTCTCGAACTTCGGTCCGCGTAAGCGGTTAGCCCTAACGATTTCAGTGACTCGCTTTGTGCGTTGCGCAGATCTGTCGGTAGACCTTTGTACCTGGCTGCTGCGTGTGTAAACAGAATCAATTCTCACGCAATTTCTAGCACTGTGTTTGGTGAAGTGTGTGTGTGTGTCCTGTTCTGTTTTGCTAGCCGAATGTTTTGATATGAAATGAAATAAGGGAAGCTGGAGAGTGCGAATATGAGAATATGAGTGCGGGTACGAATATAAGTGTGTATGCATTAAACGCAAATCGTGTACTTTTAGCATGATATGCACTCTTGGTTTTTGTTTCGTTTTGCAGATGCCGTTTTTTTTTCCGTCATAATAGTTTTCAGTTAAAAAACGTGCACAATAAATTGAATGATTGCCGTGCGTGTAGCATTAGAATAAAATAATAAATCGAGTGATTTCCGAGCGTACAGCATTAGATTAGAATGCCAATTTTTTTCGCGTTTCGATTGAATGATAATCTTTTTGAACGCTCAGTTTGGTCGTGAAATGTTGGAATGAACAACGTGTATGGAACCCGAATTTATTGTAACGTCAGAACTACACGCATGTCGTAACTGGTACAGTAGTATGAGCAGCGCTGGTTGCGCTTCGTACTCTTACTGTAGCATCGCAAACGTAAATTAACCATTCAGAACCAAGTACAAGTTGTATGGGTGAAACTGATGTAATTGTAACTGTAAACACAATATTTTGTAAACTTGCATGTACGCACAGTAGTTGCTGCGCTTGTACTTTCTCACAAATACGTGAATTATAATTCACTATACCAGCTAAGAAATATTCAAGAATGGCTGTTAAATTTGGGTCACTTACGGAATTTCCAGCTTAATGAATTTAGTGTGCAACACACCTTGGTGATCAGAGTAACGCAGCATTTGGGATTTCGCAGGTTTAAGGCAGAGTATGATTCTGGTGTCTGGCCTGTCGTTTGCTAATAACTTACATGTTGCAGGCTGCTGACTGGTGCAACTTGCATTCAAAATGACTTCTTGGTGCGGCCTACTTCAAGGACCGAGGCTGTTTCCTCATCGGGCACCGCCGACTGTTTGGCAGTCTATGCAAAAGTGGGTGAACACGTTTCTTTTATGGTTTTTACAGACCTCGTCTTCCTGTTACATGCACAACGGAATTTCAGTAATCTGAAGTCGTCATTTTTTCACTAGGGACTCTTTGAAGGTGTTTAAGCAATCTTACACCAGTGCTGTTTTTGGTGACTATTTGTGCAGATTAGATTTTTTCCGACACAACGTAGCACTGCGAATGCTTGATGTAGATTTACAATCTAAACAACACAAGGTACGAGCTGACTCTCATTTGTTTATTGCACACTAAATGTATGTATATACTGAACTTTTGTGGAGACGCAGATGTGCTGCTGAATCTCGAATGATGCCAACCATTTCAAGAGGTTCTTTCGGCCACGGCAGCCAATTTTGGAATCAAAGAAAAAAAAAACGAAAGTGCCGGCACTTCACTACTGCACCCCTCAAGACCAGCTATAGCTTCAGCGCGTAGAACCCCCAAGTTGGATTTATAAAGGCAGATCATCCCTCTCGTCAACCGAAGCAGTGCGCGTAATGATAAAAAAAACTTAAATATGCATGAAAAAACTTCAGACCGATTCAACTTAACAGTAGTGCCCTGCTGAGCATCCCTTCATAAAAGCTTTAATGACCTTGTGGGCTGGTTGGTATCTGCTTTGCCCTAAAATCCTAGCCCCACTGAATTGCTGGTCACGATTGCACGCCCCACAATGGGGAGGAAATGGTGGGCAAGTGGGCCAAATCGCAATTTTACCTGTCGCAAGTGGTCAGTGCCCATTTCGTTGGCTAAATCATTAATGCATTGTGTGACGCAAAGAGAGAAAAATAAATCTTGGTTCAACACCTTACACACAACTTTTCTTTTGGATGCACATACGGATGTCGGGAAGTTCGGCCTGTTCGAAACGCCTGGCATTATTGAAGCATTTGGGCACCAGCGCGATATTTCGGTGCATATATACATTCTTTGTGTTGATGAACAGCTGAGAAATAGCACTTGTTCTTGTCCTGTGTTTTTGCAATTGTGAGCTTAGGTCCAATTTTCATGCTGTTTTTTTTTTCATGTTTTACAAGCGGCAATTTGCCTGGTAACATATTCTTTTGCTAGAAAACTTTTTCAAGCATCAAGCAAGTTATGGCTTTTTGCAAAATTTACTTGAAGGATTTATTGCTCTGTTTATTAGGGTTGACGGGATTTGACTACTGTATTTAATGTAAATTGTAAACACTTTCTACTAAATATTTAGTGCCAGTGTACGTTTGGCTGCTCCAATAAGAGCATGAACAGTAAAGAAAAGGAAATATTTCACATACATATTTGTGCCTGATGACTATTCTGTGGGCGTGCGAAGTTTGGTTGGTTATAATTGTCAGGTGACGACTTATCCGTAGCTGTGCACGTTGATAGGGACATTTGAAACTTAAAAATTACTCAAAAAATTTCTGTTGTCTTTTTTGCTGCTATTAAAGCTATAAATATGACAACATGCATTATCCGTACCTGTTGCTGTTCAAACTTCCTTCACAGATCTCTTCATACACAGTAAGCTGTAGTATAGCTCCAGCTTTGAAATATTTGGTTCAATGCTTACTTAAAAATTTTTGGACAGAAATCCTTGTTAGGGACTTTCACGTAGTGTGTAGCAATTGTAGTTTATTCGTCTTCATTGCGTTTCTTGCAATTGTGCATGTCTATATCCTCAGCACAAAACCGACAGGACAGAGGGAAAAGAAAACATGGGACAAGCTCTGAATGTCAACTAAAATAAACTTATTGGAGTTGCACAAAAATGTATACCCAGCATGCATACAAAAAATGAGAGAAACTTAACCCAATAATGCCCGAGGCTTTCATCGGGTTAAATTTTGTTTTTGTGCATCTATTGGCGGCATATTTTTGTGTAACTTCAGAGCCTGTCCTGTGTTTTCTTGTCCCTTTGTTCTGTATGTTTTGCACTGTGGAGCTGATTATTTACCAACATTACTACAGTTGTACATTTTGGTTTGTTGGCGCTGCTCATGACAAAATAGTTCACCCCATTGCTTATTTTTGCTCTGCTTTGGCTCACGTCTCCCCACACGGACAGCATCTTTTGTTTTATTTTTGTTCTATTTGGCACCTTTACGGCAGCACAAGGCAGGTCGTTTTCTGTGCCGCTTAGTCTCTCCTCCTTTCAACAGTTTTTTAACCTGCATGAATTTTTTTCGTTGAAACGAACCGAATATATTTAAGGAAGCTCTGTAACTTTTCTTTGTGAATTTGTGTTTTTCCTTATGTCTGCCCAAGGCCGCCTTGCCAGCATACTAAGCAGTGTTGACATGAACCACGCTACCAATGGTAGTAGGTTGGAAGAGTTTTGCTTATATGTATTTCGTCTTCAGGCTAACTATTATGGAATGTCCATCATGTCATTAGTGGTTTTTTGCATTGGAAAAAAGCTACCGTGGTAAAAAACCATGAATGAAAATTTGCTCGAAGCCGTACAACACTACGTGTTGCTAGCCATAGAATACTATGCGTTCAAAATAGCTGACATCTGAGCATAAATTGTCCATCAAATTACGGCAACTTGTTTCCTGCACATCGTTCAGAACAGTGGTTTTTAATGTGGATAGTATTTTGGATATTTCTCGTCTATCAAAGCGGGGGATCCACATGTTCGCCCGCTTAAGCGGGGGATCAAACTTTCCTTCGCACGTCTCAGCAATGAATGAATTCGAAAGCTAAAAAAACGTCAAGGCATTGCAAAATAGCTGATGATAATTGATAGAGAGCAGACATCGAAGCTGCATAATAGCTGCTTACAACAAAATAATAATCAGTACTTTTTACAGTTAGTGAGCCTTCCTTGTACAGCAGTGGTCCTGTGGACATCTATATTGCCTAAAACAAATTGTTGGGCTTCTCATGTGTGCCAGCTACTTACAACTGCACAAGACATAACAACGGACATATACAGAGAATGAGAATGACAACCGCATAGGTGTCCTGTGTATACAGGCACACAAGCTATTTAGGTGTCCAAACATTATTCATAAGTGAACCCAAGTCATTGGTGCTTTTATTGGATAGCTTTTTTTGGCAGGTAACCTGTCATTCTGGGGATTCAGATAAAACTTTATTAGCCTTCAGTCATTTTTGCTGGTGCCGAACGTCTGGTGACATGAGGTGGCTTTTTATACTGAGAGATCATGTATATGTGAGCAAAATCTTTTGAATTACTACCACTGCTGGTACGGTTCATGTAAAAATAATTTAGCACACATGCAACCTTAAAAAATTCAAGCAATGACACAAGTATTCAAATGAGAATTAGTGTATTCTTGCTAAGAATTTATCATCAAATTAGCATTTAAGGAAATTAAAAATGGGCTAAATATCAGCATCGAAGAGAGTCAAACTAAAAACAGAACTTCAGCAAAAAAAGGATATTTAAAAAAAATGTTACTTTTGATATGTTGTATTCTGATATCAGCTTGCTTTTTCTTTCTTTCCAGCCTGCACATGTGCCAAGTTTGCCGTGCCACAGCAGCTAATCAAGGCGACCCTCCTGTCCGTAGTGTCACGGAAAATCAAGGCTGTCGGTCAGTCAGCTGCATAGTTCTGTCTCAGAATTAAATCGATCGTGAGTCGCTGAGTTTTGTCTCTGCTTGTATATTTCAGCAGCTTTGACTGGCTGGCCTTTCAGCTAGCTGTCGCTGTCTGACTAAATTTATGTGTGACTATCAATGCTGCCGATTTACATCTTGTGACTGCCAAAAATGCCCCTATTTTGCCCAATAACACTTACTTGCAGCAAAGCGTAAAATGTGTAATTATGTATCAATTTGCTGACCTAAAATATTCATGTAGTTCAAGAAACCCATTACAAAAATGGCAAGAACACGTCAGGAAGTACGCAGAAATAAATGAAGAAGCTCCGTAAGAATACGTCATGAAGTACATAAGATGTCATCATAAAAGCCATAGAAGTGCATCAAGAAGTACACATAAATCTACTTAAAAAGGCTGCAAAAATACATCAGAAGTTCTACAGAAAATCACTCATCAAACTCTCTACATGAAACCATGAATACAGAATGCATCAAGAGTACAGAAACGCATAAATCTGTACGTTAAAAAGGCTGCAAAAATACATGTCAAGAGCTCTACAAAAAATCACTCGTCACAACTTCTACACAGAAACTCCAGTGGCCAAAATACTTGTTGAAACAACCACTCGTCAAGAGCTCGTCAAAAAAAGTTCTTCAAAACTCTACAAAATCTCTACACAAGAGGAAGACAAAACTCTACAGAAATACATCAAAACACAACAGGGTTTTTTATGAGGGTGTGCACATGGTGCAGTACTCTCTTTCCACGGATCTCCTCTCCTTTGCGTGCGCTGCGCATACACGCGGAGTGCCGCCCCGCTCACGGCCGGTCTGCTCAGTCGCACACGTGTCGTCCGCGCTTAGTACGTGCTGCTCTCTCTCTCTCGCATTATTCGACGATTGCTACGCAATTTGACGTAATCGACCCAAGGAGAACGCACGAGGAACCCCCTTCAGCGTCGAATCACACCAGGGTTCCCGCGAGGCGAGGTGAGCGTAATCTTTTTCTAATTATGTGCCTTGTTTGAGCGAAGTTTACGTTAAAAGTGGGGTCAATTTGATTCTAACGAGGCAAGTTTCGAATGAACCGAACCTGTGTTTAGTGTGCATGGCCCCGTTAAGGACGCCTATTTCGATAAACATGACCATTGCTGCATTTTTGTGGCGGTGGACGATACAACCAACAAGCACCAGTCAAGACGTACATTACCACAATTACAGCAAAAAAAGGAAGTCCTAATTTCATCTCCATGCCTAAAGTCTATCACGAAGCGCACTACAAAGTATGAAAACGTTTTCTCTGCACAAAAAACAAAAAATTACTGCCAAATGTCCTAATTTATTTCCTCATTATTACTGTTACGGTGCAAAGTGTTTATTTAAAGCCGTAAATCAGAACAACAGCGTTCAAAGAAGCAACCACTGACCATGCGGTCAGTACGAGTGGGGTTCGTCCTTAATCTTCCTCTTCTGCCCCACCCCTTTACACATACCCCTCTTGTGAATTGGTTGCGACTTGTTTAACGCTGTACAGTTGCGAGCATGCCATTTCCCCCTTCGCAGACGAGTCCCTTCAGGTGAGTCACGAGAAAGTCACAGGCGACGGTGGAATGTCTTCAAGTGGGCTACGTGGGCGAGTTCAGTTTTGCTGCTTCTTCGTCCAGGACTCGTTAAAGGGACACTGAAGTGAATTTGTCAAGCTCCCGTTTTTGCTTGCACTGCGTAGACTGGCTCAAATTAGCACACTTTTCATCGTGTATCCGGTTGACAAGTCGGTAATTCTTTACAAAGCGCGAAAGAAGAAAAACTACCATGCGCGGTTTGCGGCGCACGCACCAACGAAAGGCTGTGACGACGGGAGGAGACGCGCAGTGATTAGATGATGACCGAGGGTAGCATTCAAACAAGTTTTGGTTTCGATTCTGTAAAACAACATGCTTGACATCCGACGGCATTGTTGGATGGGCATTCTCGATATCTCAGTAATCATCATACCACAATTCCGCCATGTTGTTGGCTGTAAAATGCATAAGATAAGCCTCCCAGGACGGCTTGAAATCGTAGCAATAGGCCTACGCAGTGGATGAACGCCCTCCGCATCACCGCAGATGTCAAATGCCATGCGCGTTTCCCCCATATTTGGAGCTTGCCTCATCATGCCTGTATCGTAAAAAGCGTGTTCGCACCAGGCCAAAGGTCTGTTGATTCGGGCCTTTGCCCAATGCCCGCAAGCAGTCGGTGCGCGCGTTCTGTGAACTAGTTCGTGGAGCAGTGAACGTTACTGCCAAAAAAAGGTGAACTCAGAACAGAAAGCGGAGGCTGAAAACGAAAAAGGCAACTTATAAAAAAAAGACTGTACCTTCACGGAATTGAACTCTTGACTTGCAAAACACTTGCAATAACATACCTAGCGCTCCACAACACTCGGCCACGGGCGAGCGCTGCTGCCTCTGGAAATGTAACGTATAAGATGTATAAACAGTTTACACTTTTATTTAGTTTTAGCATTTCAAGCAGCTTAGGTGACTATTTGTTGGATTGCGCTCGTGCAGTAAGCGTCCCCCAAGTTTCCACAATATCTCACGTCTAGCAATTGCATTTCTTGGACGGAAAAGCCTTCGCAGATGCGTAGTCGTGCTGCTGACCGCTTTGCTGTTCGTCCAGGGCAAAAAAAAATTACACCATCTCCCCGTTGGGAATCCTGATGAGGATGCGAAGCATCGTGGCGGTTCCGTGTGGTTTCATTGTGTTGCCGTTATGTTGAGTGATGTGGTTTTTACTAGCGCCAGAGGGAACTCCGCGTCCGGGTCCACACCAGTGGCAAAGGCACGCTAGTGCTGTTGTGTACGGTGAGTAGGCGGTGGTTCTCGAGGCGCCGAAACTCGTCCATCATGTTCTTGTCGATGTTGTCCTCTGTGGTAGAATCGGTAGTCTCTGTCAGCTTTGGTGAGGTAAAGGTTGTTGACATTGGTGCACCGGCTGAGAGCAATGTACACGCCCTCATCTTCGCAGGTTTCTCTTCTCGTTCTTCTTCTTCTTCGGCGGTTTCCCTACGGGAAGATGACGACGGTGGTTGAACGCGAACCTATCTCGTGATGGAGTCTTTGGTTGGCCAATCCCTAGGGGCATCCTGCCACAATCAGCATCAGAGGCGCTGCGGACGGGGCTGGTTGAGCTGCAAGGCGCGTGGCGCTTCCCGCGACAGCTTTCCCGCGGGAAATTCAGCATCCCCTTCTAACTTTTTCAGTTCGTCGTTTCCGTTGACGTTCAGCTTCGGGTGCCTTCGTTGTATCAGTAGCTTCTTGACGTAGTTCGAATGAGTCAAGGACATAAGTCGCGTTCGTAGCACTTGCTCTTGTCCCGGATTTGTAGCGTAGTGGGAAGAGCACCGCGTTCCTTCCGTTGCGGCCAGAGAGTCGTGCGATCGAAACCGGGCGCCGCTATTTCTTTTTCGATAGTGTAGTATCGCGGAGCTGTGAGTGTAAGGAGGAGAGTTGCGCATGCGCAGTGAGCGTGTGGACGGTCCCGCCATCAACGACGGAGGACCAGGTGAGCCTAAGAAATGCTCCGCATTTTAAAAAAATATTCCTGGACCCTAGTTTTACTCTGTACGGTAAAAGTATCAGTTGATTTTATTTCCTTAGTACCTATATTGACTTCGCTTACTCTTGTCCCGTCTTCAAGTGGCCTTACATTTTCCTACTGGCGTACCAGTCAGCGAAGCGTCACATGTGCGCTTGTGCAGCGCTTTTGTGAAGCGACTTTGACTTTGAGCTAGATACAGTGTACAAACTAACAAAGTAAGGAAAGGCACATTCTTTCATTCACAAACGTGTCCTGGCTTCGTTTCAACTGAGCGATCGAATTGTGACGACCCGTCGGTGGCCGCCGGACGAAACGCCGGGCCAATTCACTGTGTAGGAATGTCGGCGAGCAGTGCAGAAGCGCAGCCAACTGCCAGCTCATCCCCTGCTGACGTCACACAAAAACGCCACCGGAAATGGGGAGCGTGCAGAGAGGAGGAAAGCATTTTCGACTTGATTTTTCTACTAAATAAATTCGCGTAAATGCGCTCAGAGTGGTCGAAACAGGGCCTAGGGACTCCGAAATACAATTTGCTGTCGTAATTCCACAGTGTTTACTATTCACTTCAGCGTCCTTTTAAGAGAGAGACAACGTAGGTGACATCACTCAACCGATCGGTGACAACGTATGGACCATTGCAATAAGTCATGAACTTGATGTACAGGCCCCGTTTGCATAAAGGCTTCCACTACAATATCATATCGTCTTTAGCGTACGATACCGCACTGTTCCGACTGTCGTAAAGGTGTTTTGAGCGGTGCTGGAGGGGGAGGGGAAATGCCTTTAATGATGCCCTTAATTTAAAGCAATGCCTTCAAACAAGTCAGCATGGCAGCGAGCTTGGCTTGCTACTCCATATGAATATGAGACGTGCAAAAGTGAAAGGAAGCGATGACACAAAAGCTCAGAGACACTACAAACACAAATAAGCACGCACGAACTCACCGAACTGACTGTGAACCAGGTAATTATAAAAACTATGTAAAACCCGGCGTTGTGTTAGAGTCGTCTTAGCGGCTAATTGTCATATATTTTCTTTCGGTGAAGTTTTAATAAAACAAGCGTTAGACCTACCTTCTGTAATGGTATTCCCTCGGAAGATTGACGTAATTCACTGTGCAACTCTCGATGTGGGAAAGCCATCTTAAAACATCAAGCTTACAGCGATTCCCTTGAAGTCTGCTTCACCTCCTAACACAAATTAATTGCTGGGGAGACTTTTTAGGGCGCAGCCCTTTGGCACCCGTCTTACGGCTCAGCCGCATCGGCGTCGTCGTTACCGTCGAACGATGGGAAGACCAACGAGTGAAAGAAAGAAAAGGGGGATAATTTCGCGAAATTCGAAGGGGAGGGCACTTCGCCGTGGTGGCTCGAACCAGCGCGCTCCGAAAGTTTGCGCTGGGAGAAGGGAAGGGGCAGTATGCTCTGCCCGCACGACGCGCTCGACGGTTGGCGAAAACGTGTTGCCCTGTCGCGCCAAACTGCACCTAATTCATCCCACACTGTATCAGTCCCCCAACTGCCCCGGATGTGGCTTGAAAGACACCATCATCCATACCATGTGGGCATGCAACAACGACCCCTTCCCATTAATCCGTACCACCGAGCAATGGGAGGTGGCGCTGGGTAGCTCCGACCCGCAGATGCGAACAAGTCTGACGGAACGGGCTGCCTTGGTCACCGGCAAACTGCAACTACCGGTCACCGCCCCCTCCTAACTACGTATCGCAATAAAGTTTATTTCTCTCTCTCTCTCTCTCTGGCGAAAACGTGAGAGGGGTTCGCGTGACAACGATGTGCGTTTGCGTAATGCTATGTTCAGGCTACCAACACAACTGACGTATCGTGCTCAATGGACGTAAAAAACGGAATTTCACGCAGTTAGGTTTCCTGAGACGTCAACTGGCGTAATTATTTAAAGATATTACGACAGTTTCGGCACCAGACTGAACGATACCTAAGACGCAGTTCGCGGTTCCTTTCGGAGACGCACTTCGGGCAGCGGCCGCAGAGGCTCACCGTCGAGAGAACACACGAGTGAGTGCTGCTCCCAGCACATTGCAGCCATGAGGAGTGAGTGGTGAACTGCGAGTGACGAAACCAGTCCTGCGCATCTGCAGCGACTGTTGTGAAACGCGCACGCGCACTATCAGCCAGTTCTTGCTGAGCAATGAGCGACGCAACTGGTGGAACTGCATCGTCTGCCGCTGCTGCTAAACGCGCTGAACAAAAAGCTGCGCCCAAATATCGCATAAGGGAGTATCGTAATCGCCAAACAATTTTGTAAACGAAATATAAGCCGTCTTGTATTAAAATATGAAGGCCAAAGGACCTTCCTAATTTTATATGATTTTTTCAATGTGCCGTGGGTGTGGCGCGCACTTTTACGATCTCGTGGATTTCAGTGGACTCCGCAACGTGGTGCCACGCTCTCTAGCGATTCCTGATTGATTGATTGACGGAAAACACATTTATTTCATTTTATTGCGCTTGGGCGCTGCAATGAATAAGGGTCGGCAGGGGATTGGTAGGGAAAGGAAAAGTGGGAAAAGATAATTATGCCGCTATTTACTGCGTCAGAGGCCTGGGTGGAACACTCTGCATCGCTCTGTTTGTGGTGGCGATCTGCTGGATTCTAGCCATAGACAGCTTTGCTATAAAACGGGTTTGCATCGTTCGGCTTACTAACGGCTTTTTCTTCACGGAAGGAAAACCGGACGTACACCCGTCGGTCTTCTTCCAAACACCAGTTGTGTTGGTATTCTGGTTGCCAAGACGCGTGCCGTTCATCTGTACACCGTTCGGCTGTACACCGCTTAGAGAAAGAATGGCGGATAACCTGCGATCGTACTCCGGCTGGTATCCTCCTGAACGCCGGTTGCCAAATATTCTGTGGCCGTTCGCGTTCCGTAATTCGGCCAAAGTCTGTTCACCGAATGAAAAACGTGTATTCTGGAGCCGTATGGCGGCTGGTCTCCTTTATAACCCTAGCTGCCCGAAGAAACAGAATATTCTGCCGTTGGGCGCGCGGTTCACCGTAGACAGAGCAAGTGCACGGCAGCCGCACTCTGGCCTGTCTTTGTTTAAACACGAACTGCCACAAGAATACGAGCCCAGGCAGCACACGACTGTTCGGCCTAACTCAAGCCGGTGTACTTTGGCCGGTGAATTTCTCTCAGGCCTTTTTCTGGCAGCCATGTTCAACCCGTGTCCAAATGTGGGCCGTACTCCCATGACTGTCCAACGGCCAGTGTCCGTCGGCCAGTCGACCGGCTTACGTTCATACGGCCAGATTCCAGCCATGGGGCTCCAGCCATTCCGAAGCCACCCGCGTGCGGTCGAAATACGGCCAACGGAGCACAGCCGAGATGCGGTCGTCGGACTCCAACCGAACTAAAGCTGCTGGAAATTCGGCCGTGCCACGGGAATTGGAGTTCAGCCACAGTACGTTAACTGTGCTGAGACCGACGGACGACCACTGCATGCACGCAAGGAGATGACTCAGTCGCGCTGTTGAGGAGCACAAACCCAGCATTTTCATTCCAGTGCACCCACATCATAGTGATCCTGCGCGCAACCACCAGCCGCCCAGCCTTTGGCGCAGCCTTGCTTAAAAACTAGCGTCAGTTGACACCGAAATTCATTCATTAAACACTGCTCACAAATGGCCGTTCCTTTAACTGTTGTGCCTTTTTTACTGTCGAATACAGAAAATATTCGTTTCTTTGTAGAGCTGGAATAGATGTATTGTCCATGTCCTGATATCTTCTATGGGACGACTTACCTGTAATAAACAAGGAAGGAGGGGGCGGCGGGCGGAATGCGCATACTTCAGTGGGTTGAATCCACAAAGCGGAAAGTGCTGCTTTTATCCAATTTGTTTTTAGGACGTTCTTCCTGAACGGTTAAGTGGTCTGACTAAATCAACTATTTCTACAACAGTTGCTTGACAAAGTTTCTTGCATATAAAACCGGCGCGAATGCCTTACGAAGCGTTTTGGTATTCAACAAAACACTCAGGAGCATTCTATATGATTTCCTTCACACAAGAAGTGTGTCCAGTATTTGCCCATTCTAAGGTCCACTTATGAGATCAGCGGCCAGGCGCCCGGGCTGCACGTGAGGACCCGCCACTCTGTCTGGGGGCCCAACACGGTGGACTCTACGCCGCAGCAATCGCCAATTCGTCACGGCGCGCACGGGAGATGGATTGTCTGGCACACCGCATACCACAGGGATAATCCCCCACTGAGAAAGCAGACGGCGCCGCCGGGTTCCGGGTACCGTCTGCTGGACACGCGGAGGTGGTGAGATTGCCGGCGTCGAAGCGCGCGCCGCGCAAGACACCATTGTTAACGCGCCCCGGTCAGCACGACGCACAGTCGCGCCTTTCGCCCTCACCCCTCGGGTTCGTACGCGCCTGCTGTCCCGCGAGCGGTCCGTTGACCCAAAGATGGCAGGCGACTCATTGAATATTTCGTAGCATGCTGAGTGACAGCTGTCTGCGTGAATTTGGGCACTTCCTTACGCGTGTACGAACGCTACAGGGGCGTTCTCGAGAGAGTGTGACCTCGAGGTGTTATAAGGCCGAACTTGGCCGTTAGAAATCGTTCTTGTTTGACCGCCGAGCTGGGAAGTTCCCGGCGGGACAAGTAGTCTCGACCGTTGAAGCTAGGTTGGGATTTGTGAGGCCCCTAGGATAAAGGTTAGGATCGCGTCAGAAGTTTAGGGTCAGGGCCGTACCGGGCAACCAGACGGATCCTGCGGCGAGACAGGGTCTCGGCTGTCGCTTCTTGAGCGGTTTGTGTGCGCTCATAGAATAAGAGAGTTAGACGACGTTGAGGAGCTCGAGTGATTTGTGCCCACTCGGAGCTAGCGTCTAGCTGAAGTTTGAAGTTTTTCCTTTATTACTCATGTACCCAGTTTTTCTACTGTAAATAGCTGTATGTAAACTCTTCGTTTCACTTAATGAACCCCAACGCCTCGAGTTCGTCAATTCGACCGCCGTGACCAAGAACTTCAACAGAATCGCCCTGCCAGCCTCCTGCCAAATCAACCGGAGCCCGGGCGATTGGGTTCGTGATCGACACCGGACTTCGGGGAAACGAACCACAACCATCTTTACTGGCGCAGTCGACAGGATTTGACAGAAAAGAACACCAGGCCACAACCAAGAGCAGCAAGCGGACGCCAGCTCGTTTTCATCGGCACCAGCCGAGCTCGGCGTGGAGTGGAGCGGCAGAGCCAACCAGCGCACGGGGCCAACGACGCGGCAGCCGACCACCGGAGGTACAGGTGAGTGGGATTTCTTGCGCTTCGTTGTGGCGGTGTAGGCTGAGTCTCGGGTTGCATGGTAGTAACGCGGAGCATGCTAGGGAACATGGCGGAAGGAGACGGAAATGGTCAGACACATGGGGTGCCACCTCAACGAGGAACGGCGGCAGGAGGGGTCGTCCAAGCGGAGTCTGAGGCAATAATTCTTAGACGAATGGAGTTGGAGTTTCAAGAGCGAAGGGAGGAAAGAGCGCGCGCGGCGGCGGAGCGAGAGAGAAAAGACGCGGGAGAGGCGGTGGAGCGAGGAGAAAAGAAGCGCGCGACGCGGAGGAGCGAAAGAGAAGGGCGGCGCGCGAAGCCGAAGAACGAGAGAAGAGAGGCGCGAGAATCAAAGGAGCGCATACAAAAACTTGGGCTCGAATCTGAAGAGCGGTGGCGAAGGTATGAGTTGGAGCTGGAGCGGAGAAGGCAGACGCCCTTGCGCTCGGACACCCGCGAGCAGAAACAATGGGGCACAGACCCAGCTAGTTCTATAGCGACAGCGAAGCTGAATGGTTCCCGCCCGTGTTTGGAAGTTGAACATTGCGATGTCAAAGCAAGCAGCCGTGACTCCCTACACGAGGGTAGCATTTTCGCCGATGTTGAACGCGTGGAGATGGACATTGGGATGAGGAGTGACGGGGAAAGCATGTCCGATGATACCGTAGAGCGGTGTAATGAAGTGATGCTCGAACATGACGAGCAGCCTTTCAGGCAAAATTTGGGCATGGAGCTGCAGCACATGAGACGGAACCCTTCGAACAGGCTCAGTTATGCACTGACAGCAAAGTTTAACGGGGGCAGCCTGTTTTTCAATTTGGAGCCGCGTGAGAACAAAATAAGCGGCCGTGGCTGGGCACAGGAAGAGAGCGACGAAGCTGGGAACAGCTGTTCGAAAAGGGAAGCCAGCATGAGGAGTGTTCCAGCGAGCGCGTCCGGCTTAAGAGCAGAGTCAAGGGGTAGCCCCGTTCTCGGGAGTGTAGAGCCGTTAGTTACTCTTGCACCGGACACTGCGCTAATGCATGCTGAACTTGCTGGCACGGGCAGTACCCAAATTCTAATCGGTGGACCGGAGGAGACTGGAGTCGCACAGGAAATCTTGGGGCCCGCCGCGCTCCCAATTACACTCGAAAGTTGCACGAGAAAGCGAACTCCGTGTTTGGCATTCGGGAGCTCGCCCAGAAGAGAAAGGAGATATAAGACAAGAAAGCATGTGACGAGACGTTGGGAAAAAGAGACGGCGTTGACGATCAGGCTGAGGAAAAGCAGGAGTTAAAGGCGGATAAGGGAGCTGAGAAGGTCGACTGGGTTGAACAGGGAGAAAATGGAAGAGGAAGTGAGAGAAATCGCGAGAAGACGGAGAATGAAGAGCTCAGAGCGTTTGAAGAGGGTAGGAACGATACCGAGATGGCTCGTGGGTTTGGTGAGAGTGTAACCGAGGAGGCCGATGGAGAACACGAAAACGCATGCGTGGAGACTGCGAAACCAAGAATGAGAGCTCCCGAGGAGGTTGCGAAGGAGAGGGAAAAAGCATGTGAGGAGGCAGCTACAGTTGAAACCGAGGAACGAGAAGCAATCGGCGATCTCGCGAAACCGGTGTCTGAGATAGAGCTTCGTAGGTTTAGTGTCGGTTGCGGCCATTACCGAGATTAAGTCGGGAGCCGCGCTGGATGGGTTGACGCACCTGACAGTGTGTCACAGGCCCGAACTCTGAGTTATGCCAGGATGAGTGCGTACTGGGACAGCCGAAAAACTGTCTTGGTCAGGCCGCCGCTCAGAATGCACATAGGGCGCACGAGCGGTTTTTGGTAATAACAAAGGTTTTTGAGGTTGTTGATGTGGGGCAGTCGGTACGTAAGGGAAAGAATGATCCCGAGAAGGTCGTCGCGTTCGCGGGCCGCCATTCCGCTCCAGCATCAACCCTTCGCTCACGCCGCCAGCACGCGGCACTGCCGTACGTTGGGGCATTGGAGAGGCATGGCCGCGTGGCCTATAGGGAAGGAAACGGTGTCGCATTTTGTGATACCACTCCGGCTTCCACGAAGTTGTGTTCGCCTCATGGGGCTAAATTGTCGAGACGTGCGTTGACATTGCAACGCTCCACAGTCGGGGCCAGTTGCAGAGGGTTTCGAAATACGCAAATGCACTACCCTGTTTTCAGAATGTTTCTTGGGGAGGCCACTATTGAATTGCCTCCCAGCCTTAACCCCACCACGACGAACGTGAACATTACCGTTCACCCGTCCTTTTTCGTTGGTGGTGTGTGTGTGCGTGTGCTGTGGTTGTGCGCGACGATATGGCTTGGGTGCTCGATCCGTGCACCGAATTGATCGATCCGCGCACTGAACTGAACTTTCTGTGCACCGCGAGTGAGCGAAAGCACCGCCAAACATTCTTGAAGGAATGTTATCAGGCTACGCCGTCAAGGATGACATTTGCGTGCGTGCGCATAGTGACAATGCATCTTTAATAACGTTTTATTTTTGTTGACTGCAAAATTGCCCGTGTTGTTTGCCAGTCCGTAATCCTTCTGTTCTTTTTGTCGAGTGCCGGGGTGTTTGTGCGCGTTTGCAGTGTTAGCGCGCATCAGTGTTATAGGTTGAGTTGTCTCGTTGTTCGCCCCGTTTACGCGCTGCGGAGACACGGCCCAATTTCGTTTTACTCGATTGATTGATTGTAGTTGTTTAACGCGCCGACGCAACGCGGGCGATGAGGCGCGCCGTAGTGGAGGGCTCCAGATTAATTTTGACCACCTGGGGATCTTTAACGTGCGCCGAAATCTCGTACACGCGGGCGTTTTTGCTTTTCGCCTCCATCAGAAAATTTCTTTTTACTCGCACATAGCGTTGTTAGCATTTTTTTTTCGGTGTGTTTCCGGTTTGCTAGAGTATTCCGTCCATGTTGACGGCTGGTGGACTTCGGGGAAACGAACCACAACCATCTTTACTCCCATTGTTCTTGCAAAGCTAGTCGATCAACTTTTGTGATGGTGTTTCACAGGGCTGATTCTATGAGGCATCTGAGGAGTACTTTCATTTTTAATCTATCTGTCATGTTGTTTTCATGAGTAACATGCATAGCGCTTTATAGTCCCAAATAACTTAATATTCCTCTTATGTCGTACTACGTTAAAAAAATCCTAGACGCGTTGCCAATGACTGCCTGCTTCAGGTGGCTGCAGTTGTATCCCTCTGTGTTCACGCAAGGAAAGGCGTAAAACTAGAGTTTCATAATTTGTTTCAAGCCAATAACATAGCACTGCTAGTATTCATACAGCAAACCTTCTATACTGCAAAAAATAATACAATAAATATTTGATTAGTCAAGATTGAATGCGTAAGTTTTTCAACCATGTGGCAGGTGAACTTGCGGCTCCGCAAGGTTATTTATTTATTATTTATTCTTTTATTTGTTTATTTAATTATTTATTTTGTTCTTTATTTCTCTATTTATTTATTTATTTGATACCTGCTTGTCTTTCCATGCATTGCACTAAGCATCAAATATGAGACCAAATAACAAAATAATTCTACGAAGTGTGGTGAAAATCGTCATTATAAATAGTGGATACAATCATACGTAAAAGATAGTTAAACTCCCGTATTTAGCTAAGATAAAATGAATCGCGCAAGGCGCCAACTTTAAAGGTAAGTTAATAATTTGCTTTAAGGCAGCGCTCCCACTTTAGGATGTGTAGAATGGCGCTTGGATATACCTCTCCCCTGCTATTCCAGTTTTCGAATGATAGATATTACGAAAAAATTTCAGCCTGAAGTTTCGTCTGTGATCCTTCCCGTCTTACCATTTAACTTTACCTTTACTTTCCATCATGCTTAGTTGACATTGCCAATTGCCTAATACGAATCGCACTGCTCTATTCTGTATGTTTTCGAGCGTATCAACCAGCTCTTTGGTATAGGTATCCCAGAAACACATGTGGTCTCCAACATTGAGCCTACATGAGTGAAATACGGTTGTTCTTTTACGATAGATGGAGGTTCGCTGAAATTGTATCTCAGAAAGCCAAAAACATGTGCAGCGGTAACTTTTATGTTGTGAACATGACTATTTTACCTCTAAACACCCGTTAAATAAACACCTAGTTATTTATATTCCCCGGTCATTCTTGAAACACTGTAATTTGCGGTGTACGCCTTCAATTTGAATAAAGGTTTTCTTGTAAAGGTGACGTTAACACACTTTATTACAATCAACGATTTTCTGAATCACGTTCATTCGCTATATTCCTGTAAACTACAAAGTCAATAGCAAACATTTTGAACAATGATTTGAGGCCAATAGAAATAACATTTTTATGTAACAGAAACAAAAGGAGGCCCGCAACTGAGCCTTGGAAAATTCCTGAGGTCACTGTAACATATCCGGACAAGCAACCATTGAGAGTGACCGAGTGCTGTCTTAGAGAGATATACTTGGCTATCCATGCAATATACTCGGCTATTCATGCAATAACCATGCCTGGTCGCTTGACGTGCATCGGGTGAACACTGCCTCCCGAAGGAAAAAACGGATGCCCCAAAGCCGTACTTCGGCCATTCTCTTTCTCAACATCGGCAGCCGAAAGTGAACTGAATATCTGGCAGCCGGGTAGCTGCCGTTGTGCGTCTGAACATGGGCGGCCGGAGAAATACCGAAGCGCTGATTGCCGAATGTTGGCCGTTCATCGTACGATCCTTGGCTGCCAGAACCTGGAAGCCAGCCGGACATTCCAGAAAGCGGCCATAGATTGACCGGTCTTTGGACACACTTGTTGTCCGACTGGGAAGCTATTGGCTACGGAATACTCCCAGGCGGCACAGAAAAGGTGACCCAAGACCGGCCCGTCTATGGCCGCTTTCTGGCATGTCGGGCCAGCATCCAGGTTCTTGAAGCCACTGATCATACCAAGGACGGCCAACAATCGGTAACCAGCACTTCGGTATTTCATCGGGCGCCCGTGTTAAGACGCACAACGGCAGCTACCCGGCTGCCAGATATTCAGTTCACTTTCGGGAGCCGATGTTGACAAAGAGAAGGGCCGAAGTACGGCTTTACGGCATCCATTTTTCCTTCGGAAAGCGGTGTTCAGCTGAAGCACAGCAAGTGAGCGGCCACACAATATCCTTATTCTTGTGGCAGTTGGTTTTCGAAATGAGACCAGCCGGAGCGTGGCTGCTGCGCCTTCACTCTTTCAACGGTGAACCATGTACCCGGCGGCAATATGTTCGTTTTCTTCGGGCAACCGGTGTTATAAAAGAGACCGGCCGACATACGGCCCCAGAATGTACGTTTTTCATTCGGTTAGCGGTCCTCGAACGAATTAAGGCAAACGAACGGCCGCAGAATTTTTGGCAGCTGGTGTTCGAGAGGAGACCAGCCTACGTGAGGTCTCAGGTTATACGTGGATCTTTGTGTAAGCGGCGTACAGCCGAACAACGGCACGTGTCTGAGAGCCGAGAATTCATGCACAGACGTGTTTGCAAGGAGACCCGCCGGTGTAGGGCCGGTTTTTTCCTGTGTGAAGAAAGCGCCGTTAGGGAGCCAAATGACTCAGACGCGTTTTTCATCTGCTCGGTGTTTCTACGTTTTAAATAAACAAAGTTCATTTGTCAAATGGTAATGAGTGTTCTAGGTGAACGGGCAAGGTGCAAGGACTCACTGGACATTACCAGGGAGCCTTTTAGGCCATTGGAATGTCATTTATTGCCACCAGAAGAGTGTGCCACACCAACGGTTGCGCTAAGCACCCGTTTCTCGGTCCGGTCAACTATTACCGTCCCTACGGAGTGAAATCCTCTGGACTTCAACTGGTCCACAAGTCCTCGGCTGGTGAACCAATTGTCAGAACATAACTTGGGGTTGATGTGCGGCTGCAAGTCCTGTACGAGGTCAATGAAGACATCACCAGAGATGCGAAATCCATGCTCGCTCATTGTCCTTTTGCCTTTATATATGACCCGCCATGGTGGCTCAGTGGCTAAGGCGTTGCAATGGTGAGCACGAGGTCGCGGGTTGGATTTCCGGGCGAGGCGGCCGCTTTTCTGATGGAGGCGAAAAGCAAAAACACCCGTGTGCACCAAATTTCGCCGCACGTTAAAGATCCCCAGGTGGTCAAAATTAATGCGGAACCCTCCACCACGGCGCGGCTCATCGCCTCCGTAGCGTCGGGGCGTTAAACCCTACAATCAATCACTGCATTTATATATGACAAAGTCATGAATTATTTCAGAGGAGCTTGCTCGCGTGAACACTTTATATCCCCACTTGTGGGGTTTTGACTTCAAGTACTGTTTCAGAGTGGATCTCTCCTTCAAGGGGATTATTTGTTCATCTATGCTCTGGCACTGCTCCGGTGCTACCTTCCTCGTATTTTGCTTCAAAAGGTCTAAAATTGGGCGCTCCTTGAAAAGGCGATCCTAGCCGTCTGTGACCCTTGGCTTTGCCTGAAGGTTGTCATTCATGTGTAAACACTGATGAATGGCCTCAAAGTGATTCCGAGACATCAGCTCAGCCACCGCAATAAACCGCGTTCCTGTCTGCCAAAATATACGAAAATGCGGCATTCGTACGATTCCAGATATTACAGGAATCGATAGGTATTTCCGCATCTCCTTAGGTGTGACTCCAATGCAAGACCCATTTGTCTGAGTGGAGAAAAGTTTTGTTTGATAGCAGAGAGTATCAATCATTTCTGCATGGAAGAATGCAGGGAAGTACTCATACGGACTAAGTACAGCTGCTGGTGGAAGGCAAAGCTCACGTTTCCACGCCGTATCCACGACAGACAAATCTCTGCGCTGCCAGTTGCGGGGAGGCTTTTGTTTTGAGTTCTTAGATCCTTTGCGATTCTGAGAAGTTGCTGACGGCACTTCAGAAGACCCGCTCGGCACTGTACGGTTCTCGCCTTCTGGGGCATTGTTGTTGCGAAGGTTCGAGATGAATTCAAGAGGACAACGATAAAGAAAGTTATCTTGCCTTGGGTCATACTCGGGGTCATCTGGGTCGCTGTCGATGCCTACGTATATATTTCACCATCAGGCAAGAAATTTATATCCTGGATCTCCTCGTCTGTGAGAGGCCTCCGAGATCTTCATCTGTCCATCTGAATATAAACACGAAAACAAAAGCTGTGTAATCCAATGTAATCGTTAGTATGTAAGCGGTTCATGATTGCGGAAACCGGCAAATGGAATAAAATTGTGCATTGTGTAAAGAGTTTTTTAACTGTGAGAGCTCGCCGCCTTCGGCGAACCCATTGTCGCATTGCACCCACAAGTGCTCGACCTTGCTCCTGCGCAACATCATATTTTGCACGCTTTGCGTCTTGAGACTCTAAACTGTTTTCTAAGTGCTGCCGTACGCGAGTGTTGTCTACCTCATAAATGAAGAGCTGCACTGATACAGCACTGACGCAGCATTGCAGCACTGATGTTGACAACAGCGCTTAGCTTGGAATAAGAGACAAAATATTGCCGCGAACCATGCATTGGGTTTGTTTATTAGCGTTTTGCTTTCGCCGCCCGGCTGCGCCGGCCTGTGTTATCGCTGTTGTCTCTGTGCCAAGGGAGGTGCGTGTTCCGTTCTTTTAAACGCAGAGCATTTCAGTAACTCACGATGTCACCCGCGTTGGCGTCCGTAGTCCGCACCGCACCCCTCCCTACTATATATAAAAAAAGAAATACTATCCGGCGCCAGGTTTCAATCCCTCGACCCTGCGGGCGGAACGCAACGTACAAGGTACTCTAACCACTGCGCCACTAGGCCGACACAGAATGCGAGACTATGAACGCGCCTTATATCGTTGACTCATTCAAATTACTGCTTACGAGTGCTCTTTCGTCAGCAGTTGCCACAAGTGCAACAACATTAACGTAACGCAAACTACTTAACGCCGTGCGCCCACGGAAATGCTCTGCATTTGATCGTGCCCCTCGCGAGGGGGATTTTTCAATGCGTCTTCCTACTGGCTAGTACACTCGTCGCCATCTGTCGGATGTTGTTCGAACCCTTTGCAGCTGATGGCGCGCGATTTAAAACGACATTTGCATATGATCAAACTGAAAGGCTCTCCAAGAAAAACGAATACCAGGGCCAGAGTTTCTGCAGTGGATGTAGTATTTTTAAAGACGATAGTCTTTCTTGGGCTACTTACCCCCAGAAGTTTTTAAGTGCGAATGCACTTCTTAAGCGAGCCTGAAGCGTCCGCCGCCGTACGCATAGCAACAGCTGCGGGTGCGCGCGCTCCTCGTCTTCCTTGGCAACGGGGGGAGATGGGCGCGCGCTGCCTGGCCGCTGACATGGCACATACCCACGTGGGGGATTGGCCAAGAATTGGGCGTGAGAAGGGCTAATGCACCCGCTTAAAGGAGTACTGACACGAAATTTCAAAGCTGAGATCCGCTCTAGCAATCAAGTACAACGACAACACAAATAGGTGTCTGTGAATAAATGCATCTTTCTTTCTTTGTAGTTGTGTGTGTGTGTGTGATCTCTCTTTCGCGAACATTACCGAACCGCGCAAATTCAACTCGTGCATTCGCACTTTCACATTCTTCCCCTCGGGGAAATGCGGGGACTTTTTTCAATTTTTTTCTGTGCCGCATGTGTTATCTCTTCTGATACGGAGAGCGTTCCGAACGATTGTGAACAGCCTAAAATAATCTTCGTTGATCTAGTGTTCTGGATGCACTTCGACTATTCCAGAAACCCTCGCGCAGAGTGATAAATTCCCGTTGAGCAGATGCCACGGCATTCTAATCGTCGACACAAATCTACGCACGTCACTTTGTTGACTGCTCTTTCGCCGCCTGTGTATTCTTTGAGTTGTTAGGGGACCACAAGTTCGCTCCAATAAATTTGTTGTTTCTACAAGGCAACTGCGTCGTCACTGGCTTCGTGACAATATCTCGCCTTGTCCTCATCGTGAGCATGAACGGATAAGTGCTGCCATGTGTTGTTTTTGTGTAAATGTGCAGGACTCACTAGGTTAACACGAGAGGGCGCTACCTAGCAAAAACGCGCTTTCCAACTCCGAAAAAAATGTTTATGTTGTTGCTCCAGAGCAAAGATGGGCATCAACGGTTTAAGGCATTGAAGGTTGTTCAGTATAGCAGTGTGTTTAACCTTGTCAAAGGCCAACGCAACGTCAAGTATAGTGATCACTCTGCTATGACCTGTCTTGTTTGCCAAGATATCATGTTTTAGTTGGAGCATAATGTCACACGTTGACAAGTGTAAACGGAGCCTACCATGGTCTTTGGATAGAGATCGTGATCATCCCTGTAGTTTGCCAGTATTGTTTGAACGTAATGTTCCATCAGCTTTCCTACGCATGATGTCAGCAAGATAGGCCTAACGTTTTCAAGGCTGCATTTCTTACCAGGTTTTGGAATTGGCATGATCTGAGCCAGTTTCCGTACTTGAGGAACGCTGCCAGTGTTCCAGCATTCCTGTGTATATGTTTTAAGATTCCTGACCGACACATCATCTACGTTTCTAAGTATAATATTTGTCACTCTGTCTGCTCTAGCCGCCGATCCGTTTTTAGCTTATTGATTACAGCTCTTTTTCGGCTATCGTTATTGGGGCGTCCAGGGGTGAGTTTGCAATTCCCTGATATGGCGGGAGAGACCCTGTTTCTGCTTCTCCGAAGTACCGCTATTTCAGCTTTACAAGCAGTTCTTCTTCTGTGCTTCAATATTTGTGCACAAGATGTTCTTTGTGCTGTCTTTGGGCTGCTTTGCTACCTTCAGGGTTCATGAGGTGTCGTAGCATGTTCAGGTTTTGGCTACTCCTAGAGTTTCCCTCCATCTGGTTGCAAATGGTTTTCCAGTTCTGCGTCGTGATTGTCCACATGTTGCTCTATGTCTCTATTGAATAAGGCGAGCTTTTTCCTAGCGATCCGTCAAATTTGAAGGATTTGATTGCGTCTTCCAAATGTTTTTTATGTTTCCGGAGATTTAGTAGCTGCTAGTTAACATCGTTAATCTTGCCGTTGTCCTGAATCTCTTCATTTGCGTCTTTTACGTCTTGTAGGAGCTCCTTGGCCCAGGAACTTACATCTGCGACCCAACTTAGCTCACTTCTGTTTTGTCGGAAACCGTCTCAGTTGGTTAGCCTGTGTTTTTCAATCTTGTGTCTAATACGTACACCTTCTATGGCCATTTCGATAGAATTATGGTCGCTTCTTGAGTCCTCCTCTGTATTGCACCAGGTGCCTTCAACACCATCCCTCACGAGGGATAAGTCCGGTGTCGTGTCGACTGATACGCTGTTCCCCCGCCTAATTGGCGAGTAGGAGTCAGTCACGAGGGAGAGTTTCCGATGCACCATTGCTTACCATAACAACCGTCCCTTAATTGTCGCGTTCCTGTGTCTCCACGCTGTGTGGTGTGCGTTGAAGTCTCACAATTACGAGAACGTTTGTTTGCGCTATACTACGAGACTTCATGAATAATACTCCGAACGTGACGTTGCGCTGCTTTGCAGCACTGTACACATGAGTACAAAAAGGCGGTGGTCTTTTTTTCTTACGTGCACAATATTCGACGACAACATGATCAATACTGTCAATGCCAGTATCGTGCAGCACGACAGTTACGTTTCGGTTGATTGGAGTTACTTTGTGCTTTTTTCTGCCTTCTTTCGTATACGTTCTGTAGCCTGATTCGTTTGATTGAGGTGCAGGTTATTGCAATGCCATAAGCACGTGACGGTCCTTATTAGAGAGAAGCTGCTGGACCACTGCCCGTTTGCGGCTGAATCCGGGGCAATTCCATTCCCACAAGATGGTTCTGGAGTAGATAGACGGGAACGCCTTAGATATGAATGCGTTTTTCTATCAACTAGAATAAAGCCTCGACCTGCATAAATCTTGCACTCAACTCCTGAATTTTGTTGTTTATGGCCTTCGCCACGCTTTCAAGGTTGGTATTAAGTTGCATCGTGAATTGCCCCAGAGAGTCTTGAATGTTCACTTCCAGTTTTGTGTTATTACTCTCAAGCATGTGAATGCGGGTAAACAGGACTTACTGCGCCTTTACCCGCCGCGGTGGCTCAGTGGCTAAGGCGTTCTGCTGCTGTGCACGAGGTCGCGAGTTCGATTCCCGGCGGCGGCCGCCGCTTTTCTGATGGAGGCGAAAAGCAAAAGCGCCCGTGTGTTCGAGATTTCGGCGCACGTTAAAGATCCCCAGGTGGCCAAAATTAATCCGGAGCCCTCCACTATGGCGCGCCTCATCGCCTGCGTTGCGTCGGCGCGTTAAACCCTACAATCAGATCAGATGTTACTGCGCCTTTGTTACCTGCACGGATGTTTGCTCCGGAGTCTCTGCAGCCCTCCTTTTCGGAGGAGGGCACACTGAGGAAACCATGTTCCTATACGAGCTATGTGCCTTCCGCTCTGATGTCCGCGGCACTGGTGGCGCAGGCGCTTGCTAGAAGAGTCTCTTAAGCTGAATAATTTCTGTCAATACCCGTGTTTTTCTGTCGTAAGCATTGTGTCGAACCGAAAAAAATACCGGTTCGGGTACGGTTCTGGTTCAGGAGCAATAATTTCGTGCCGGTTCAGTTCCGGTTCGAAAAAATCACGTACCGAACCGGTTCGCGAACTGGTTCGGCAGCTTTAACCAGTTTACGAAACGGTTCGATGATTTGAATAATCACAGAAATTAGAAAAAAAAACATTTAGTAGTTAAAACGGCAGACTAATCAATATGAAAACAAAAATTCGAAATGCTGCTGTTCCCCAAGGGCAGTGACGCAATTGCAAAGGAAACTTTATACAATTACGAGATATTAGAAAAACAGATGAAGTGGCGACGATTTACCACCTATTTTCTCACCCAGACTTTCTGTTGCGTAGCGACTTTTCATAAAGCTACTGCCAAGAGATACGACGGTGGGATATATTTTCTGCCCTTTCCGTTTTTGTTGTAATTGCAATCGTCGCTATGGAATTGCCAATTGCGCTAACCTTGAAGCCTTAAATTTAGACCGGCGTACTGACGCGTTCAAATACTACCGCTTAATACCGTTTGCGCATATTTTTACATTAGAAACAGGACAGAAAAATCCCACAGCAGGCACATAAATACTACCAATGAATTGGATTATTTGGTCACCCTGAATAATTTGTTAGCTGTCACCTTATCGAATGTGTTACACACACTTTTGTTAAAAGGAGCCTCACTTAACGCTCAGTCACTGCATTATTGCTCATATCACTGCAATTCCTTTTGCAATATCTATACCGGATGTGTTCATTACAATCAGTATGTCATCCTACCGCCTGACTTCCGGCCATCGTTCCGTGTGCTACATTGCGGAATCCTATAACAGATTACGCTGTTACAAAATGAAAGGATAATTTGACGCGCGGAGCATGAGATGGGACTTTGTTGGGTAGACGCTCTTTAATGCGTCCACAGCAGTACTCCCCTCCGGAACGGGTAGCAGTAGAAGTAATGTAGCGAGTTGGGCACTCAGGGCAAGTGAACCTTAAAAAAAACCATCTCCGAGACAAAACTGCATCAGCAGCAAACGGCTTAGCCACTGAGCCGCTCCTGTGGTGACACTTGTTAATAGTAGCAATTTACAGGTGTCGGACCTTTTAAACAAATTACGAAATGGAAAAAGGTAGCACACATCGGGTGTGGGCTTCCGGTGTAGCTCAGTGGAGCAACCCTGTAACCTGATTGCTCCAATAAAGCGAAGGGCAAAGTCGTTTATATCCCCTGCAAGCTGCCGAGAATGACATGTCGTTTGGTCAGCTTGCACTACACTCGCGCTTCCAGAAGCGAAAGACCATTGGTACATTGGTGTTCATTCATTTCCCCGGTTGTTACATAAAGCGTGATAGTGTTCGATTGTCTGGAGGGAAAAGTCCGCGAGCGGGTACGAAGTTGATGGTACGTGAAAGAAAAAAGGCCTGAATTACATTGACTGTGCAATATCAACAACGGAGGTCGAACCGTTTCGGTATGCACCGGTAACCGTTATTTCTTTTTTCGGTTCCATTCCGGTTCGGGTTCAGCGTGTTCTACAAATAACGGTGCAGGGGCGGGTTCAGTTCCCGCAAAAATACCGGTTCAGTTCCGGTTTTCGGTTCGGTTCTATGCCGGTTCGACACCCTGGTCGTAAGATCGGCAACTTTTCTAGTTAGCCTTTTGACAAATTCTTTGTAGTCGACCATCTCTTTCTAGTTTGTCTGATGTTTTTGGGAGGCTCTGTCTACTTAGCTCATCGTGTTTCCTCGCGTCTCGTCATCTTGCAGTAGGCTATGGACCTTGCCCCTGTCTTGCTTCCTTGGCCCTGGACTTGGATTATAGATCTGGATCGGCTCTTGGCCCCGGTTCTGCACTGTGATGGTAGCCTCGGGAAGGAGCTCGAACGGGAGTTCGAGCCACTGCGCTGGCGCGGTTCCCAGCGTCTCTGGCGTCGATTCTCTTTCTCCTCGTCTTCTCGTTGCTTGGCTTCCCAGCGTCGTTTTAAAAGCAGAGCATTTCAGTAACTCCATGTCACCCGCGTTGACGCCGTAGTCCGCACCGCATCCCCCTACTATATAAAAAAAATACTATCCGGCGCCAGGTTTCGATCCCCCGACCCTGCGGGCAGAACGCAATGTACAGTCTCTACCCACTGCGCCACAAAGCCGACACAGAATGGAAGCTTTCGAACGCGCCTTATATCGTTGACTCATTCAAATTGCTGGTGACGAGTGCTCTCTCGTCAGCAGTTGCCACAAGTGCAACAACATTAACGTAACGCAAACTACTTAACGTCGTGCGCCCCCGGAAATGCCCTGCATTTGATCGTGCCCCTCGCGGGGGACGTTTCACTGCGTCTTCTCGGTCGCGGGACCCGTGGCGCCATCTGGCGGAGGCGCGGCACAACTCGTAGCACTTTCTTTGAAAAGCGCCTCGAAAGCGCGGCAAATATGAAATAGGGATGACGCGCTTTCGAGGCAATCTGCCGATGCGGCTGCTTTGTGTACAGACTCGGCGGCGAGCGTCCCGGGATTCTGTTTACTCAGCCCACTGCAACGCAGCAGAATCGCGTCGATCACCCCTCATTCCTTAGGACCCGCTGCTCGTTCGGCTTGGGCATGGCGTTTGAACCATGATGAAGAAGATGATGATTGTGGTCGTGGTGGTGATGATGATTATAATGGTGGTGTTGGTGATGATTTTCATAGTGTTGAGAAGAACGTCTTCGTGCCTCTTCCTAATCCGATTCACTTTTTTCGAGAATGTACGGTGTCCGGAAGTTTTTACTTGCTCCTTTCGTCTCCTGGTGGGTTCCCCTTATCACTCAGTCGGCCCTTCAGGTCACACAGATTATTTTCGGGCGGGTTGTTTGCCAGGCCCTTTTGAAACCTTTTGTGCTGGTTTGAACACACGTCAGATTGTTGTCCAAGTTCACCACATGTGAAGCATACCTCGCGCCTATTTTTCTACAGCACGCACATGTACGGAGTTTTGAGGAAGAAGACCGACATCACGACCTTCTGTTCCTTTAAACTCACGAGGATGGACGAGGATGGATTGCCCATTCGTCGCAGGTTGATAATCTCCGGGTTTCTTGGGTCATTGAAGTATTTGTAGTTGTTGAGATCCTCTTGCGCGTGGGTCGGATCGATGCCGGGTACTACGCCACGTCCACACCTTTCATACGGTGGTGCATAAGTCGAGATCTCGTTTTTCCCATTTATGCGCAGGTGCTTGACCTTAAGGAGCTGTCCTGCTCGTTCCGTTTGCCATGCTGAAGACGGTGGTGTTCTTCTTTGCACTCAAAATTAGTTGGTCTAACCCTATGAACGCCGCTCCTTTTGATCTCTGCGGCTGTTATTATGGACTCACAAAGCCTCGAGTAAGCATTTTTCTCAAGTTCAATCTATCGCGGGGGCTCATAATGATCTTGAAATCATCCCGGGGCAGTCGTGGCTGTTGCGAAGCGATATACTGTCACGCCGGTCACCTCCCTTGCTTCTTTCGAGCAGCGCGTTTCTGGGTGGCGTCACCATCTCCACCTTTGCTGCGTCGGACGGTTTCCCAGTTACGGCGTCGCTGTCACCGCCATCCTTGTCTACTGTTTGCCCCACCGCCGCCTTCTGTCTTCGGCCGATTTTCGCACTGCAGTCATTGACGTTAAGTTCTTCCGGCATTATTTCCCTACCTTCCACCTCCATGACATTCATTTCATCGCCAGCGGTGAGTTCGGGTGACATTTGAACACTTGCACACCGTTGGCGCCACCCCCCCCCGTGCCGCGCTGGTTAGGCTTAGCTTGGTGGCCGGCGTGGCCGAAACAGAGGTTAGAAAGTACACAATATTGGTGCTCTTGCCTTGACTTTGGTATATACGTGACCCTTGATGTTCCGTTGCAACCTCCGTGTGTTCTAGTCAAACCACACACACAATTTTTCGCTGCAATAACCACTTCTTGCACATCTCATGTGGACCTGGTCTTCCTCCATGTGCCATCTCGGCAGTGTCACGAACCCTGCAGGGTAGGTGGGGCCGTTTATAGTGATACGGGACCTACAGCTTGCATTGTGAGTGACTAGATGGCCTCCGTCTGCGCGAATGTCTACATCATCCCAACTTCTAACTTTTTCAAATTCAACGCGAATGATTCGCTCGCCAGTGAACAGCCGGCTACCCTGTTTATTAGTGCGACTACATCAAGGCCGTGGATGGAAAACAGTACATCACAAGAAGTGATCGTTTGCGAGGATCGGGTGTGTCGGGGTGTCGTTTCACAGCTGGTTAGCGTTGATGGTCGGTGGCTGCGCGGCATCGTTGTCGTCACCTCATTATTTGCGGACGTTTAAAACGCCAAAACTTCCCGACTCCTGGACGATCAATCATCTGCGTAGTGCTATAAAGACAGGAAGAGCAACAACGACACATTTTAACCGCGGAGCTGTTTTATAAACCGCAACTTTTCCATTACAGAACCAAATACCAATAAAAGCCAGAGCACTCATGCGCGCGTGCCTCCCGGCGACCGTCGAGTTACCCTGGCACGCGCGGTCGCTCTAGCAAAAGACTGGCCCCCATCCCGCTCTGCGAAAGCGGATGTCCAGAGAAGCTCTTATAAACCACTAGACATGCTCACGTGGGAGGGTATTAAAAGTTCCTTCTCGTCAGGGTGAGCCTGTCACTTGCGCTAGGCTTCTCTGGCAGCACAGCCTGACGCATGCCCTTGCCCTCGAATGACGTCAGCGCTCTATTTCACGAGCAGCTGCTAACCTAGTCTATACCAGGAACACATAGGTGGTCCCATTGTTCACGGACGACTTATCATCTATCGTACCATTTCGAAGCTTGTTTTGTGTTTTCTTAACGAATACTCAATGCTATGCTGTAGGCCTGATTGCAAAGGAAGGTTGTGGTGGGCTTTCCTGGCGATGAATGCTGGGTCCCACCTAGCCTGGCGCCTGAGCTCAGCGTCCTGGGCGAGAACATGTGGGTCCTACCGGTTTTTTTTTTTTTTACGAAACAAATTTTTCAGGCCGACGAAAGGCTAACAGCCCCACTGTAAAAAACTGGCAAGAACCACGAGGAGCGAGAAACTGCTGAGCCCTCGTGAGCACGTGCCTCGCGGCGAGTCCTCGGCTCTCGCTGTGACTACAGAAAAAAACATTCAGCGCTACTGTCAACTGTTACCGCGTATGTAATGCTTGGCATGACGACCATGACGATACCAGAGCGTATGCCGATGACTACTATTAACACATAGCAAAGGAACGAACTGCGTGTAGAACTGCGTGGTGATGTGTTCTTCAGTGCTCCCGCAGAAAGAAATTCTTCAGCTTCCTTATGGTTCTAGCCTTGCGAAACGTTGTGCAGCTTGCCAATTGAGCTGATGGAAGGCTAGAAAGACGAGGATTACTTTGCATCCGTAATTCGCCGCGTAGAAGACGACGACCTCTTCGATGCATATGACCACAATGGCTAGCCCCGAAACTGAGCCTAATAAACATCTATACTGAAACTTAACTATGTCCAGCCAGGCTCCCCTTCAATAGATTGACCGTTGAAGTTTTGCGCGAGTCCACGCATCTCTGAATTTTTTATTCAACCTGGGGCAACGTGCCGAAATTGCAGTGCAAAAGAATGCATAAAGCTACCACTATATCGCAGAAGACTTGACGATAGCGAAGATGTACGCAATTTTTCCGACAATCACCATGGTTAAGTTCACGATTGCAGCCGATTTGCTTCTTCTTCGCTGCCGCGACCACCAATACTAAACCACTGCGTATATAACAGCGAGCTTCCTTAATTTTTTTAGAAGTGAAAATCACCGGGCACCACCTTGGAGTGGCATACGTTATGACGTGCCTTTCTCATTCCTAGGAAGCGTTGGCACCAATAAGGAGAAAGCTGGAGTTTTTTTGTAATCTAGGCGAACCTTGCTCAGTCGCTTTTCTTGGATTGACACACATGCGCCGCGGAAGTTCGGCGGTCGCCGGTAGCCACCGACACACGAGCGCCGGGTAGTTCCCTGGACTGACTGCCGGGCGGTCGCCCGCGAGGAACGCACTCACGTGCGGGCGCCCTCGTGCGCTCGGCATTTTCTTGTTATTTTTAACTTGGTACACCATACTCTAACGATTCGCTCAGCAGCTTCGCTGTTAACAAAGGGAGGAAAAACGAGGATGGCGCAGTGGTAGCGGACGGGGCAAGTACTGTGGATGCCCGGTTTCAATTTACTGCAGATCAATTTACTGCATACCAACAACAAAAGCAGAACGCAGATAGGCGCACCTAAGTCTTTCGCCCTAATGATTTTCTGGGTTCTTGGCCAACCTGGGAAACAAACTCGCTGTCTAAGATGCTGCTGTGCTGGCCACCCATAGTACCTTTGACGCACGGCATGTCCCTTTCCGGTATGTGAAAGCACTGATTCCAAACAAACTACGTTGGTAGCAGCCGCAATCATTTGATACAAAAAGCGAAAACAAATTCACCTGATGAATTCACACATATACACAACAGGACAGAGAAACTAAAGTTTCATTGGAGTATATATTTGCAGACTTGCAATACGCCACGCACACACAACAGACTCAAACCCTCTAAGCAATGCACCACCACCAATATGTGCCAGGAGCAGTGAAGGATAATGTGTTAGTCACATTTTAATTAGGTGTATTGTACAGTTGAAACCATGCAAGACGAGGGCACTTGTGAAAGCTTTGGGTCTATATAATAACACTAAACCTGTTAATGCCCAAAAGTGATCGACAAATTTTTAACAGTATATTTTTTACCATGCATTCCTTAAATCGGGTTGTTATCACTCATATTTTTCGACGTTGAACTCACACCCCCTTGAAAGCGGTTGCGGCACAGAGTACTGCCCGTGTTCGGGGCAGACCCTCACTGCACTTTTTATACTAAGTGGCACGTATCGAGGCTTCTGGCGTTCTTCATACTTTTTACCGCTATTTTCATTCTACCTCACTTTTAGTTACGCAATACTACTTATCTACATCATATGGTACTAAAAATAAAAGCAATAACCACTTCACAGTTTTGATGGTTTTTTGCACAGACGCCCTTGCGAAATTACCTCAACATACTACAAATTTTATTGTTCTCTTGGATAAACTCTTGTGCATTGTTTCCGTAAATAGCGATGATTATTTACGATGTTGATTAACATTGAACTATGTATTGGGTGATTCGAGGCAGACCAAGCACCACACGGTGGCGCCAGGAAATATTGCGAACCAAAAACCGAGCCCGAAAGCCGCTATCCGATCTGCTTCTTCATGGTAGTCCGCTGTGTTTCATAGTATGGCACGTACCCACACTGGGGTAGCAGATGCATCCCCATGGCGTCATCACAGTCTTCGCGCACTGGTTACGCGGGGGAATCGCAGTTGCCCGCAAGACAATACGATTTAGTTGAGTATTGTGCAGGGCACAGGGTAAAACAACATTTGTTACTTTGTGCATCGCGCCGATTTGGCGGGCTTCTACCTCAATTGGAGTGGAATGTCGGTGCGATAGCATACGTCAACATTATAGGCGCATGTTCTGTTGGCCAATAAAGTGCTTGATCACGAAATTTTAAACAGTAATTTTGTTGCGAGTGGCGCAGATTCAACCAGCCGCGACAGCGTTTTGGCTCGAACTGATTTTTATTCCTCCAGGGCGAGCGCAGGTGAGCGTGCGCCTCGTAGTTCCGCCATCGTCGTCGTCGTCTTGGCGTGGTGGACCTGCACCGCTACAAGGCTCACCCCGTAGAACCGGAGGCCGTTGTTTAAGCCCACGTGACCGTTTTGACAGTTGATTGTGCAAATACCTGAGAGGGTTGTTGAGACGGGGAAGGTCTGGCTGGTTCGGAGAGAGGCGAAGTATGAGGGCTTTAACAGTGGTGACGACGTCTTGGCGTCCGTTGATGTCGAGAGGGTGATAGTCTTCGGGTGCCGCTCGATGACGCTATATGGACCATCAAAGCGGGAGTGAGGGGCCGAGGGGCAGCGTTACGGCGCACGAACACGAAAGTGCAGGAAGAAAGGTTCTGACTCACGAAGACAGAGTGACCGCTGCCCTGTCGAGGAAGCACGTGACGGGTTTGCTCGAAAAGGCGACGCAGGACAACCACGTAACGGCTGGGGTCCGAAGGACCATAGGCAGGCGGAGGTGTGAGGAAGTGGCGCGGGAGACGAAGAGGGCAGCCGTACACCAGCTCGGCTGAAGTGCAACTTGGGTCAGTTTAAAAACCGAGAGTAGTTCGAGCAAGACTAGGGCAAGGTGTTCGGCCCAATTTTTTCTTGCCTCGTAGGTGGTGAGAGCTGCCTTGTGTTGGCGGTGTAAACGTTCCGCAATCCCGTTTCCAGACGGATGGTAGGAGGTGGTGTGTACGGGGCGTACTCCCAAGATGACAGCGAGGGCTTTGAACCGGGCGGATTGGAATTGACGCCCGCGATCAGGGGTGACAACAGCAGGACGGGGACCAGGTAACCACCAACAAATGCTCTGTCGACCGTTTCCGCCGTGATATCCGGGATCGCTATTGCCTCTGGCCAGCGCGTGAAGCGATCCAGGCACGTCAACAAGTAGGTGGCGGATCGCGATGGTGGCAGGGTGCCGACCAGGTCAATGTGCACGGACGCGAAACTGGATCGAATGGCGAGGCAGGAGTGACTATGTGCCTTGCTACCTTGACACGTTGGCATTGGAGGCAGGTGCGTGCCCTTCGGCGGACATCGCCATTCATGGAGGGCCAGAAGCACCGAGCTGTAATGAGGTGTTGAGTTGCTCGGATGCCTGGGTGACTCATGCCGTGCAGGGCGTCGAAAACGGCTCGCCGAAACGCCGTTGGAACATAAGGCCGGGAGACGCCCGTTGTTGTCTCGCATGTGACTGCCTTCGGTAAACGGCAATGGCGCATCTGTGAAAGTCAGCATGGAGGAGGCAGAGTGGTGTTGCTGAAGCTCAGTGTCGTGTTGCTGTGCAGAAGCAACGTCTTCCATGAAAATCGGCGGGGATGAAGACGAAAGGGCTTCGACACAATACAGAGCGTCAGCAGCAGTGTTGATCCGGCCGCTCACATGGCGGAGATCGACAGTATACTCCGAGACGAAGGAGAGGTGTTGGATCTCACGCGACGAGCACGAACTGTGGTTGCGCTGGAAGACGAACGTCATGGGCTTGTGATCCGTAAAGATGTAGAAGTCCCGGCCTTCCCGGAAATGTCGGAAATATTTCATGGCAAGGTAGACCGCCTGCGCCCGAAGGTGATGTACCTTTTTTCAGCAAGTTTCAACCTCTAGGAGTAGAAACCAAGTGGTTGCCAACCGGAGACGAACTGCTCAACCACAGCACCGACAGGCACGCTGGAGGCGTCGGTGATAAGGCGAAGTTGGGCATCACCTGCGGGGTGCGTAAGCATGGCAGCGTCGGAAAGGGGCTTTTTCACAGCAGAAAAGGTGAACGCTGCTTGCTCGCTACACTCGAAATCCTCCGAAGGTCCTGCCTTGGTGGCCGGCAGATCAGTGAGGGGCTGGACCAGTTCGGCACATTTGGGAATAAATCGCCGGTAGAAGTTCAGCAGGCCCAAGAATTCTCTCGCCTTCCTAATTGAGGTGGATTGTGCAAAAGTCATAGATGGACTTCCCCTTCGTGTCGAGATGTCTGATGCCCTGTGGAGTGTCCAAGTGGCCCAGGAACTATATGGTCGGCACGCCGAGGACGCACATTTTGGGGTTGATAACGAAACCATATTCGTTAAGCTGAGTGAAAAGGGCTCGCAAGTGCACTTCGTGCTCCGATGGTGATCAGGTTGCGATCAAGAGGTCGTCAAGATAGGCAAAGACAAAGTCTAAAATGACGGGTAACCTCGTCGATTGCACGTGAAAAAGTGGGAGGCGTTGCGCAGTCGGAAGGACTCTGCTCCCGTATCGACCAAGGTTCGGTGGCGCCCAACCTTGTCGGTGACGTAGAAGGGGCGGCTGACTCCGTGACAGGGTTCGCTTGCCGCCGCCTGTGTCCGGTCTCCTTGTTTCCCGTTAATGAGCAAGGCGGCTCACTCGCGGGTAGCAGCGCCGAAGGTACGATGACAGCAACAGATGCCCGAAGGTCCAGGGTCACCGCGTGTTAAGGGTGGTTTCTTCTTCGTCCGGCAAGTAGGACCCGACATGTAGGGTCCGACTTGTCGGTCCGACGTGCGAGTTTGTGTCGGGCGGCCGTTTTCTTTCGCGTTCGGGAGCAGGACCCCGACAGCAGGGTCGGGCCAAACAAGTCACTTGAATAGAATATTGTGATTGGTTCGTTCGACCTTACAGTACTTTTTGTTTACGCTCAAACAGATATTATGGTAATTTGAGAAAATTTGAGTTTATTTCCCTCAGCATGGCGCGAATGTTGATCTCGCTAGACTTATCAGCCAGCAGCCGTAACGTTTATGTAGACGCAAGCGCATTGGAGCATGCCCGGCGACGCTGCAGGTTGGCTCGGGCAGGGTCACTCTGGCTCGGTTTATGAAGCGGCGAGGGCGCAAAATATCTTCTTCCCGTTTTTCCGAATCTAATGCGGCAAGACTGTTTTTTAAAGCATAACCGCTCTCCCAGCGATGTAACCTGCGTCCACGTGCGTAGCAGCGCTCTATGATTACGCTGAAACAAGCTCTCGATCGTTCAGCGCATCGAATTCTAAGACGGTGCGCACGGGCTGTCTATTTGCGTCGTTGCGGCAAATGTTAGCGCTTCTTTCGTTAACTGCAATGAGCGGTAGTATATTAAATTCTGCGACGCAGGCTACAAAATTTTGCTATGGGAATATCGGCAGCATAGCTGTTACCTAAACATCATGTCCGCATCTCTTAAACACATAATTACGTACTCATTTTGCGATAACGCGCCTCTGGAACTACGGCAGCCAGCGATCGTATTTAGTAACTGGGAAAAACAGGAATAGTTCCACTAACCGACGCCGCGGTGTTTTCTTTTCTTTTTTAATGGCGATGCCTGCTTTAATCGTGTTCTACAACGAGATTACCTTTTCTGGACGACTGTGCGAAGGCTCCCATCCAGGTCAACAGTTTTATTTAGTAAATAACTTCCACAGAAAACACAGCTAGGCACATTTAACGCTTTGCTGCATGTTTACAGTACATTTGTTTACATTTAATTATGCTGATTCCTACACTACAAATTTTGTTTGCAAATTAGCAAAGGCTTCGAACCTGGTCCAGGGTTTGTAAAAACATGCGTCCGTACACGTCTGCATATGTTGGCCATATCCCAGAACGCATGAGCGATTCATACAGCAGAATGGATGTTTTTTTATCCCTCACAGGAGCAGGCCAGTCCCACCACCTGCACCTACTCGGGGTACCAGCCGTCTGGCCAAATTAAATTCAAAAAATTAATTCACATACTGCATCCGCCCTCCCCGCTCCTTTCTTGCAGCCTTGATTACTACTTGTTCATCGGATTGGAGTGAATAGCTGACACACTCCTCCTACTTCTAATGGTCCCCATGGTAGTGCCCTTGGTCTTTCCTTTAAATTTTCTGTCATTAAATATTTCCATTGTAAATCAGCCTAGACAGATTTCGCTATGTACTGGCAATTTTACTATTTCTTATAATATCCCCTCCTGGAGTCATGAGTGAGCTACTGGGTTGAAACCGGATGACTGCAGTCTCCCTTCATATCATCAACAAAAAGTCCACTCACACTTTTTAAAAACCCTTTTTCAGGAAAACGTGCCCGATGCTCAAACATATACTTGTCTAGCTATTGTATAAACTAGCAACTTGAGCTGAAGTCGCATATAAAAACCAATGTTTCCTCGTCTTGTCATGAAGTAGGTTTTATAAAACATAAACTCACTGATACTCCAGCAAAAGTTTGATTACTTTTGTACCCTATTTCAATTTGATGGAAACTTCAGTATGCCTGCACAGTCTCAGACCACTATAGAGGAAATAATATCGAATTGGTTGAAAAGGCTCCAAGAAAGGCTGTTGACTTTATTTATTCTAAATATAATTGCACAAATTCTCTTTGTGATATCATATAAGCTTATGGGATTCAAATATTAGTGAACGAGAAAGTTTTTTCACCTTACATTACTTCACTGTTCAGAATTCTAACTATGTTCGCACGGATTCTGTAAGGAGCCCATGCAAACTGGTGCGATTAAAGCACTAGAGAAAAAAGAAGTAGTCTTAATGCCTTAAACTTTTTTGCTGTTGTTATGCTACAAACTTGGCCTAGATACAAGACGACGACATACTTCAAAATAATATTCATCATTACCATTTTCATTCTTTCACCCGTTCTACACACCGGTTGAAATTTTTTTCCCACATGTATTATCGACTGGAAAAGTACACCTGAACATATGTCTTGATTAATTTGAATAAATAGAAGCAAATGTTTAGTTTATTTTAACCTTTTGTTCTTTCTCATTGCTGCCACATGTAGTATCCTGATGCTGGTATCTATGATTTTGTTCACACCTGTATGACCCCCTCCTGCTTGGGCCTCTGGTTCGCAGTATGCACTTCCATAAAAATTTAAAAAATTAGTGGCAAGGGCAGCTAGAGGTGCTGAAGAAAAATTGGCCTCACACTAATTGCAGAAGACTCATGGCAGAACACGACGTGTATACCCCACACAAAATAAAACTCGCCGATCAAATTTTATTTCAGAACAAGACAGCTATGTACAAAAACAGATAGGCCCCAGAGATTCATAAATACATGAATTAATAAGCCATGTATAGATTGTATTCATGGCATAGAGCCATTCACAACTTGGCCCATGCTACAAACAACGGCGTGGATATGTGACCCACTAGGGCGCAACGTGAAAACTTGGAACTGTTGGTGAAGCATGTTGAACCCTCGCGTAAACGATAGGACAAAGCAGCGCTTCGTGTGTCCTGTTGCTATCGTACTGCGTCTTGTCGTTTGCACTGAGGTTCACCATGAACCACTGGGAAGGGGGGCTTTCTCCCTTCACTGCCCATGCCAAGGTCCTGTTTCACGAACTGTGGCGTAAAAACATCTACTTCAACTCTTTACCTAACAACATCACCGCGTCCTGGAAGGTGTAGCTAGACGGACTCCCTATTTCCCTGAGGTTCAAGTATCCCGGTACTACAGGACGCAAACAAATGGAGGGAGGACGGACTGCTTTCACAGTTCAGCTGAAACCCGCCCAATGGCATATGAGGCAGTTGCCTACCTCACCCTGGAGGGTGAAAACGGCACAAGGTCGACAACTCCGGTAAGCAAACAAAGGGTTGCACCAGGCAAGAAAATTGCACTGGCGAGACTGGAACTGATGGCATGCCGGCTCGCTCGTCGATTGTGTGGCTATATTTTGGAAACCCTCAAGAAACAGCCATCAACCATCCACCTACGGACAGATTCAACAACAGCACTCTATTGGATTCATGAAGATGTTCATATTCATATATTCATATTCAGATGTTCATATTCGTCGGATTCATATCCGACGAGCTTAATCAATCTGAACGATACTGGATATGTTGGGAGTAAAAAGGGATTCTCAAAAGAAGTCACGTGTGCCGCCCAAGGAACAGGAATTACCCCCGACTCAGCTTTTAGAATGTTCTCTGATGATTGACAGTGCTGGCATTTTAAGAGTTCAGGGAAGACCACAACATAGCCAACTTTGGTGTGGCTTAAAGTAAACAACTATAACAAAGGCGTAAATGGGCATTTGAAAAGGTTTATGATAGAAACCATTTTCTGAACATGGTGTGTAAACACTATTCACAGGAATATGTCATGACTGCATGATTACATTACAATAACCATGTGCTTCATTAGTAAAGGTACTTTTTCGGATAGTGGTGCATGGAAGCTTTACCTAGCGCATATATGCGGCATACGTAAACAAGCAACAGCTGCAAGTGAAATGACCACGAAAACTAGTCCCAAACGGAAACAGCATCTCGCATGAAGCACACGTCACGTAACCAAACAGTGCTGAACGCAAAAAAGCAAAGCCTGGACACACACTGCAGTTGCTGCCCAAAGCACACTTGCTACCACATCACACGGCCACTAGAATAGGCGAACTAGCGGGGCACTCACGATGCTGGTTTGGGAACGCTGCAGTCCACCAGCGGCACCAAAGCACTGAGAACACCCTCACATTTCAAAACGCAGAAACACCGCCACACATCGCTACCATCTACGCAGATATACACGGGGAAAGTTATGTAACAGGCGCACCCCTCGGATGCGATGTGTTTTTTGCAGTATCGGAGCTAGCGGCGCCGTAGGTTCAAAGACACACATTCAACTCCGGGAGACCTGCGACGTACCACACACGGCTGATCGCGAGAGCCGAACTTCGTCACATCAAAGGTAGATAACAGGATACCGTACACACTTGATATGAACATTTGCACTGTACACAAGCGCTGACCGCCACTGCGCGTTTCTTTCACTCACAGTGATCGTATTTTGAACGTTATTGATCATCCAAGCGCGGAGACAGACCTTGACATCTCGGAGCGCGCGAGAGCCGGGCCACGATGAATTGGACCTACGGGTCGTCTCGCGCTAGCGAGGAGCACGACGAGCGTATCTCTACACACTCGATAGAGAACGAAAACACGGTGCACTACACTGCAGACGTTGGTACTGGTGCCTTTTCTGCCTCGGCGCCACACAAAGCACGAACATTTGAAATAGACCAACGATAAACGCGTATCGCAGTACCGACTCAGGACCGCGGTGGTCTGTCGTAACTTCTGCAAGTGCTTGTCGTTTTAATATCACAATCAAGTTGTGCGACGCACACCGTCCCGCAGCTCGTCGCCGCCATGTTTGCGAAGGCTGATGGGCGGAGCCAACTCGAGTCGGATGGCCGAGCCGGACGGCTGAGCCGGATGAATTCGCTCGCCGAGTGAATTCGGTCTCGGGGTCCAATTTGGCCCGACAGGGCCTCTCCGACAGGGCACGAAAGGCCCAGTCGGACCATAGCGCGCTCATTCAGACTAAGAAGAAACCAGTCTTTACGGAGGAGCGATGTTGAAAACGGGACGGGGATGGGAAGTCCCAATGGTAGTGGGGTGCACGTCGGTGTCGGTGCATGAGGGGGGCGAGAGACGACAGCTGATGGCTGATTTCATCAATGCAGCTCTGAAGTCCACCAAGCCTGGAGTCGTCCGCGTAGGTGGAGGGTGTATCGGTGACGGCGGCGATGCTTAGAGAACGGGAATAATCCGCGATGCGATCAGCCAGTCCCGCGAGTTGGTGAGGTGGCATGGCAGCGGCTACCGCAAGTTTGAATACCATCTCCCGTGGGAGGCGTTGCTCCCGAAGAAATGGATTGTTGAGGTCCTGGCCATGATCGCCTCATAGCTGCCGCATGCGATGTAGCAGCTGCAAATGTAGCCTGTCGCCGAGCTTCTCGGTGTTCTGAAGCTGCTGCAGCCTGTTGCGCTCCGACTACGACTTGCGTTGGATGATCGCTGCCTTTACGTGGTCGTACGGCGCTAGAGTAGGTGGGGCATCGAGGATGTCGGTCTTCTCGTCCGCGACGCTGCCTGGTAAAAAGGTCACGACACTTTGTATTTCGTCTCCTTTATAGTGATGCGATGCAGACGAAAGCGCGCTTGGACTTGCGCGAACCATGTCTGCGGGTTCCGAGTCCAAAACCGGGAACAGTAGTGCTGTGCACAGCCGCGGTGTTAGCTTGAGCAGGCGGAGCTACTTCGAGGGTGGGCGGAGCTGCTTCATGGGCCGACGGAGCTGCTTCGTCGTCAAAGCCGGGCTGTAGTTGGCCCGCAGAGTCGGGCGAGGCCGAAGGGTCCAACATGTCGCCGTCAGAGGAGGCAAGTTCGGACCACGTCACCAATTCATGTCGCGACCGGCGCAGAGTCACCCAGCCGCGACAGAGTTCAGGCTCCAACTTATTTTTATTCCTCTAGCACGAGCGCACGTGAGGGTGCGCATCGTGGTTCCGCCTTCGTCGTTGTCGTCCTCTCGGCGCGGTGGACCTGCGGCGCTACATTGTGTATTCATCCATCGCCTCCTGTATTTGTTTAGTGCATGGCGCATCAGCCCCGAGCGGCCAGCCAAGCCGTTTCCTTCTACTCCTGCCACTCTCCTCCAAATGCTATACTTCCCAGCACTCTGGTCACGTGCCCGGCTAATTTAGGGTCAGTGTGTGGTTGAAAGCAGCAACGTAAGCAAAAGGTGCTCCGCCGCGGCGGGTGGTTTTGTACCGCTGCCCAGAGCGCCACTACTTGGGCCGTCTCAAGCATCGGTTCCATTGACAACTAGGCACCAGCCACTCTCGAATTCAGTTATGGTCGGGTGATCGCGGCTCAGCTCGCGACTCCACCTTACGACATCTTTGAAACAGGCATCCATGCCCTCCCATTGTAAAGTGGGCGACACGTTGAGCATTGAAAAAATAGAAGAGGCGGTGGCCAGTAGAACTGTTGTGCTTTAAGTAGCTTTTTCTCTTTATTCTCTCTATTTCTTTTGAGGGGCATTTCATGCAGTTTTAGCGCACAGAGAATTTCAGCGGTTTTTTTTCGCGGTGTGTTATCACGTGATGTCACACCGTTGTCAGCTATTATCACTTATCAGTTATCAAGAGCTATAACTGTGTTATCATGAGCCCTTTTGCTCACTGATGGTACCACGCAACATGCATATCCGAGCACAACTCTGTGAAATAAAATGCACGTGCTGCTTGGCAATTGTCGGGGTTGAAGGGCGTAGACGTTTTCGAAAATTTACTACAGAAGAATCTCACTCGAAAACACCGTGTCAACAACGAAATTATGGGGAGAGTACTGTTTTGTACTTTTCCTCGTAACTGCTTGACTTGTTACCTTTTCATAAATATAAAACTGCGTTGCGATCAGAGAAACTGATGATTGAAGATTTTATTTACTTGGAAAGGCACTAGAAGACGCCGAAGAAGCAGCAAGAGCAAATTTTTTTCTGATTGTGTGTTTGTTTTTGTAGCTTTAGGTTTACGAGAACGTCAGCGACCGTATGTGATCCTCACCAGCAGGCCACCTGCTATGAATTATTTTTAGCCTCGGCGATACGCCACGAAGACACATTTGCATCGTTTCAGCATTCGTTTACAAGAACAAATTATCCGAACTGTCTATAAATGTTTTCTACATACGACAATACAGTTGATACGTGGTCATTCACACTGACGCAGTTTGTCTGGAAACGACCCTTAGCTGGCTGAGCGTGGCACAAATCTTTCGCGATTGTATGCAGCATTTACGACTATTCTGAAAATTTGATATTGTGAAGTTTATTTCTTCCTCCAGAAGCGAATTAAGCCAAGACAAAAGACACGACGCCTGACAATTTCTCGGTTCTCTTTAGTCTTGAATCGGTTTAGAAGACGTTATGGAACAAGCGCAAAAAAATAGACAGAATAGGTGCGAAAAGACGTTATTGTAATACAGGTAGTATAGCTTTGAATGTATCGTGTGCAAAAAGACAGGCCCAATTACGAACCCTCTAAGGCAAAAAAGAAAAGTCAGGAATGTATATGTGTATGGCCCTATCCACGCGAAAGAGTAACAATAATGAGCATAACAAGTCTCCTGAGAAGAAATACACTTAAAAACACCAGAATATACAGAGGCCGCACAGAACTTCTGGATTGCATTCTATGAAGTATTTCTTAACGTATCTTGAGAAATTTCCCTGAGATATCACATATTTACAATCGAACGAAAACAGGTTAAGAGTGGCGGGCACCTGACACTGCAAACTTCGCCAATGTTTATGCAAATATTGGGTAAGGTCTTTTTTTTGGATACGCAAGTAATATCTAGTTTCCCGTGTTTTCTAAAGGGAGGGATTTAAATGGTGTCGGTGCATCTACTCCACTATACCAAAATATTTTATTTGTTTGGGTTTTAGGATCCTATATATCTTTATAGGGGGTGTGTGTGCAGACCAGTCAGATTTCCTTGATAGCGTTCTAATGCTTGTAAAGCTTTTTTTTCGAGCAGGAAGAGCCTATGCTAACTAGAGTCAGTTGAAGTTCCCCAGATCAATAGAGAGCGCGAGAATTTGTAATAATAACATAAAAGGGAACAATACCTTACCATTTTCTAGCGAGGAGCAGCTAGGTTTGCGATTCTGTATAAACACCCAACGCCATTGCTTAATTCCTAATTAGGCTTCGGTACATGAACATTACAGATGTTTTCATGGAAACAATACCAATAAATTTGACTTGCGGAGTTTGTTGCAAACTTGGATTTTGGAACTTTGCATTTACACATTCATAAATATTGGAGTTAATCGGCCTAAGGAAAATAAACTAAGTTTCTGATAAGTTTAGACCCAATATATATTTTCTAGCCACACAGCTAGGTTGTCTAAGTAACAGTGGACCTTTATTTCGACTTCTGTAGTAGATGTGGCAGCAGAAATCAATCTGTACTTTCTCTATACGTGATAACGTTCGACTATTCAGGTATTTTAGAAATGTCATTTACAACTAGGAGGAATAAACGTATCCCCAGAAATGAACCTTGCGAAACGCGTTGGTTGATAAACCTGAAAGTGTATCATTAACACGGAAGTACTGCATTCAGCTGTTTAAAAACCTACACATTGATTTCGAAGCTACACCTCCGACGCCAACTTCTCAAGCTTCTTTTGAAGAATATCGCGCAGCAGGCGTTAAAAGAAAATATGCTTGGCCGAACTCCAAGAATAGGCTGTGAGGTATCTCCGCCAGTCAGTGTTTTCTTTAAATTGGTTTGTTTTAGGGTAAGTAATTTTTTCTGTAACTACTGTAAATCCGTACTGTGAATTAGTTCCAATTAAAAATGTAGTAAAAACATTTTTTGAGCCCGGAATTCGTTCCCATTCAAACAAATTCGATAGAATCGGCTGTACACAGGTTGGTCTATAGTTCTTAAACTCTGTTTTATCTCCTCCCTTATACATTAGTGTTACCCTAACAATTTTTAACTCATCCGGAAATGTATCTGTTTGAAATTTAAGGTTGGATAATATAGCTCAATACTTTGCATATGAATGCGGAGACATATCTCAATGGTATAGTTTTTATTTCATCATGTCCTGGGGCAACCTTATTTCTTATATTGGTTATGATCAGAGACATTTCCTGGGGACTGGCTGGTGAAAACGTTATGGGAATTCAATTACAAAGGTACACATCTAATTAAGACCTAGAATTTTCTACGCTGCCTGCAAATACAAAATACTTACTCATAGCATCAGACAACACAGTGCATGTTAGTGTGCTCATGGGGGTTGCTATTTCAACAGCATTACGGGAATCTGTTTCGCCAGGTAAAATACTAAAATACATCCATATTTCTGTCTCAATCTGAATGTTTAAAAATAGCTCAGAATTCTAATAATTTCGAGAGGTTTTCCTGTTTTTGTTTAGCCTATTCGTGTACTTTTTGAAATCTGCAAACACGTTAGCATAACAGGTTCCAAGGTAGTCTTCAAACAGCGTGATGTTCTGTTTGATTCTGTGGAGCAGTTCTCTAATGCTCGAAAGCTTTTGGGACGTTTTTGTGTTGAATTATTCCTATGAGGGCAAACCCAGCATTGTGACACGCACTACATATAATAAAATCTGGTTATAAGCCTCAGTTTCATAAGATATGTTGTATTATTATACAATATTGCCGCGAACCATGTTTGGGTTTGTTTATTTATTGTTTGTTTTTACTCCCTGGTGACGCCCGGCTGTGTTATCTGCGTTCCAAACAAAGGTCCCCAAGACCACGCGTGGGAAACCAAACGCAGGAACTTCTGGAGGTAAAGCTGCACGACCGCGGAAAAATGAAAACCCTCCAACGACGCAGCGACTCGCTGAATACCATGATTCATGACCTGCCCTAAGCCCTACGACCCAATCTAACCCTGACGTGACTCCCGACAATGACGACAGCAAAACGGCGCGACATGACCGAACCTGCCGATTAGAATACAACGAAGAACACGACGCACACTGCCCGGTCGTCAACACGCAGAAGTCGGGATACGACGCCACGACGCACACGGAACTCGAAGATGGCGGCGTCTGACGTTCAGCTGTCCATCGACGGCGTTGAAGTAGTCGCCCTCATAGACACGGGAGCCGACTACTCAGTCACGAGCGGACCTTTTCCGTGTAAGCTGAAGAAAGGTATGACCAAATGGGACGGTCCGCACATTCGCACAGCAGGAGCCCACCTCGTGACGCCAAGTGCCACGTCCACATCACGCGTCACCATAGACGACACAAAGTACCCTGCGGCGTTCGTCATTTTGCCTAACTGCTCCCGCGACGTAATTCTTGTAATGGAGTTTTTGACGGACAACGGTGCAATAATCGATCTACAGACCAAGTCCATAACTTTTTCCTCCGATCACTCTATGACGCCGGAACCGAACCCCGAACACCTTGCAGCTGTAAGGATCGCCGATGATCATGTCGCCCTGCCACCCCGCGCAAGTTTGATGATCACCGTCTACTGTGAAGGTGCTGTTCCGGACGTCGACGCTATAGTAGAGAGTGACCAAAGGTTGCTCCTCGACCGCGGTGTCTCGGTTGCAAGAGGCATTGCGCGCTTTACGCAGCGCCACTCCCAAGTTTTGGTCACTAATTTCCGCGAGGAATACCAGCATTTAAACAGGGGCGCTGCAATTGCGTTCCTCGAAGAAACTCAAGAAGCAAGTGACGTGATCACGGTTGCCGACTTTGAACGCGCACTCGAAGATGCCTTCAAGCTTCCGAATCCCTTCGACGTGAATCTGGCGTTGCCGCAAGACGAACGGAAGAAATTATTGGAATTGCTGCATCGCTACAGAAAGTGTTTTTCGTCGAACTAAAAACTACCTCAGACATCTCTAGCGAAGCACCGAATAATAACCGAAGAGGGAGCCCGACCGACCCGACAGTGACCGTACCGTGTCTCTTCACACAAGCGGAAAGCCATACGGACTTAAATTGACGACATGCTCAGCGAGGACATTATACAGCCATCGAAAAGTCCCTAGGCTGCTCCGGTCGTACTCGTGAAGAAAAAGGACGGCACATTAAGGTTTTGCGTCGAATACCAGCGACTGAACAAAATCACCAAAAAGGACGTGTACCCCTTCCCCCGAATCGACGACGCCCTCGACCACCTCTGCCACGCGAAGTACTTCTTATCGATGGATCTGAAGACCGGCTACTGGCAAATTGAAGTGGACGAGAGAGATCGAGAGAAGCCTGCATTTATAACCCCGGATGGCCTATACGAGTTCAAGGTGATGCCGTTGGGGTTGTGCATGGCGCCAGCAGCATTTCAACGACTCATGGACACGGTGCTAGCTGGCCTGAAGTGGCACACCTGCCTCGTATACCTCGACGATGTCGTGGTATTCTAACGGACTCTCGAAGAACACCTTGCAAGGTTACAGTCTGTACTCGAGGCCATTCGAACGTTGGGGTTAAAGCTGAAGCCTGAAAAGTGCCACTTCGCGTACGAGGAACTCAAGTTTTTGGACCTTGTCGTCAACGCTGCGGGAGTCCGGACTGATCTGGCGAAAACTTCCGCCATAGCGAATTTCCCAAGACCGAAAGATAAGAAGGGCGTGCGGAGATTTCTCGGACTATGCGCATACTACAGGCGCTTCGTCGCAAACTTTGCCCACATTGCAGAGCCACTCACCCGCTTGACGAAAGATAGCATCCCTTTCAGCTGGGGAAATGCCCAAGCAACAGCTTTCTGCCAGCTGCGACAATGCCTGCAAAGCCCGCCTGTCCTCACGCATTTCGACGAAAACGCCGAAACGGAAATGCACACGGACGCCAGCTATATAGGCTTGAGTGCTGTCCTCGTACAAAAGCATAGCGGGTGCGAGAAAGTAATCGCCTATGCCAGCCGTGGTCTGTCCAAGGAAGAAAAAACTACTCAGCCTCTGAGAAAGTGTGCCTTGTGATTATATGGGCCATTTCAAAATTTCGCCCATACGTGTATGGAAGATCATTCGAGGTTGTGACAGACCACCATGCGCTGTGTTGGCTCGCCAACTTGAAGGACCCCTCTGGCCGTCTTGGTAGGTGGAGCTTGCGCCTGCAAGAATTCGACGTTACAGTAGTCTATAAATCCGGGGGAAAACACTCCGACGCCGACTGCCTGTCGTGTGCCCCCGTCGACCGGCCACCACAAGACTCCGATGAAGACTGCCCGTTCTTCGGAGTCGTGACTGAGAGCGACCTGGCCGCCCAGCAGCGTGCCGACCCCGATCTAGGCATCATGATCGACTACCTCCAAGGATGCAACGTCGCCGTGCCCAGGGCCTTCAAACGCACCTTACCTACATTCAGCCGGAAAACTCCGTCCCCGTGAAGAATTTCAGCCTCGGAACGAGAGCGAATTATCTTCTTGTCATCCCGGCAGATCTTCGGGACGAAATTTCGGAAGCGTGCCACGACGACCCGCCTTCAGGACATCTCGGCCCAGCTCGCACAATTGGGAAAATCAAGATGTACTACTGGCCCCGCCTGGCTTCCGACGTCACCCACTACGTCCGGAGCTGCCGTCACTGCCAGCGACGAAAAACGCCACCGACGAGACCCGCCGGACTTCTGCAGCCGATCGGCATCCCGTCTAGGTCCTTAGAACAGATTAGAATGGACCTTCTGGGCCCGTTTCCTACATCCTGATCCGAGAACAAGTGGATTGTTGTAGCGACAGACTACATGACGTGCTACGCAGAGACCGATGCTCTTCCTAGGGGGACTGCACAAGAAGTCGTAAAGTTCTTCATAAGCTAAGTTGTGCTGCGACATGGAGCCCTGGAAATCCTAATCACGGACCGCGGAACGGCCTTTACTACGGAGCTCATGTAAGGGATATTACGCTACAGCAACACGGATCACCGAATAACGTCGGCGTACCACGCCCAAAAAAACGGACTAACGGAACGCCTGAACAAGGCAATTGCGGATATGCTGTCAATGTACGTCGACGTTGAACATAAGACTTGGGACGACGTGCTCCCGTATGTCGCATTTGCATACAACACGGCTATCTAGGAAACTACGCACATGACGCCGTTCGAGCTTGTCTACGGAAGACGGCCGACAACGATGCTCGACGTCATGCTTCCGCACGTAGAAGATGACGACCTCAACGCCGACGTCCAAGGATACCTTCAGCATGCGGAGGAGCCCCGCCAGCTGACTCGAGTTCGTATAACGAACAAGCAGCTGGTGGATTCCGGGCGCTACAACCTCCGACGCCGAGACCTGCCGAGACGCCGAGTACCACCCTGGGGATCTTGTGTGGGTTTGGACTCCCATCCGTCGACGCGGACTAAGTGAGAAGCTTCTGCGACGGTATTTCGGACCCTACCAGATTCTACGACGTGATCCCCGATAGAGATTCCGGAACATCACGACGACGCACGCGGCCCGACGTCCTCCTTACTATGCAAGATGACCTATGCAAGAAACCTTACTATGCAAGATGACGGAATTTTTTTTTTGCTTGTTGGGACTGTCTTTTATTTAGGGGGGTAATGCCGCGAACCATTTATGGGTTTGTTTATTTATTGTTTGTTTTTACTGCCGGGCCACGCCCGGCTGTGTTATCTGCATTCCAAACGAAGCCCGTCTTCTTTTCTTTACTTTTATGCATTACGGGCTATCACATTCAGATAAGCAGACTGTTTCGCACTAACGTCACTAGCCCAGAATAACCTTCTGTTATCTACAATGTTCTGGATGTGAATCGATGGTTCCAGAAACACTTGCCCCGAAAGATAAAAGCGTGCAGTGCAGACACCACAGCATTCGATTCGACGATACTCGCCTGCGCAAGTCACTTTGTTGAGCGCTGCTTCGCCGCCTCTGTATTCTTTTGAGTTGTTAGGGGAGCACAAGTTCGCTCCAATAAACTTGTTTCTCATTCAATACAACTGCGTGGTCCTTGGCTTCGTGACAATATTATTTCATCAATAAACGCTTTAAATTTGTTCAGTGTGAGTTCATTAATATTTCGGTTTGTATTGTTCTCCACATATTTGTTTTGAGATAGCAAGGAAACGAAAAATTGGTAAATTATCACTTAAATCGGAGCACAGTCGACAATATTCTACATTATGAGACAAGATGTTTGTTACGCAGATGTCTAACAGTGTGGCAGAGTTCAAGGTTATTTTTGTAGGAAGGCAAATAAGGTTGGAGCAGCCCTAATGTAGAACAAGGCTATTGAAGTACAAGACTAATCAAAATTACCAACCACGAGGTTGATATTTATTTCACTCATGACAACAACGTGTTTTAGAACGAGAAATTAACTTGACGAGACAATTTTCTAAAATTAAAAAAAAATGACTTTAAATCAAAAATACGACTTCATACCATTACGAGGCCTTTGTACTAAAAGTATAACAATATTAAAAGTAATTCCCCCACATTTCCCCGAAGGGGAGCATAAGGAAGTGCGAATGCACGGGTGATGCTATGAGGGGGAGTTTGTTGAAATTTTGTGGCATTTGCCCGTTAGTTACACTAACACCCCCGCGTGATCACGTTCGGGCCGCGACAGCCTCGCCTTTAAACCCTCGCGCAGCGCGACGGCAGGCGAACGAAGCGGGAGAGAAGGCGAGAGCGCGCAATGGCAGGCGAGTGAAAGGGGAGAGGAGGCGAGAACGCGCAACGGCAGGCGAGCGAAGGGGGAGAGGGAGGCGAGAACGCGCAAACGGCAGGCGAGCGAAGGGGAGACGGAGGCGAGAGCGCGCAAACGGCAGGCGAGCGAAGGGGAGAGGAGGCGAGAGCGCGTGACGTCACGGCAAGCGGAAGGGGAGAGGAGGCGAGAGCGCGCGACGCACGTGGCGTACTACGTCATGGCGCCGTTGCTACGCACGCTCTCCGCTCCGCTCCGCGCCGTTGCTAAGGGCGAGGAGGCGCGCGCGCGATAACACCTGCGCCTGAAGACGGACGGCGGCAGAAGCGTGACTCAGGGTAGCGTAAGAAGTGCATTCGCACTTAAAAAGCGACAGAACAAGACATGCAATCTTCTGGTCCAAAACGGCGAGTTCATCCAAGACAGCATGTTCCTAACAGTGTTTCACATTAACAGCCAGCTTCCCTACCTCCGCCATGTGACCTTATATGACCATTGCATCGGGATTTCTCTATATAAAGGTGAGCCTCATGCATTTTCAATTAGGTCTCAGAAAACAAGACCTCCCGTTATTTTCTCAAAGACGCAAGTATTGCGTCGAGGCATCCATCCTTACTTTTTATGCGGCCTGTATAAAATTGTACTGCGCTGAATTCAATTCTTTTTGCCCCACACTTCACGATAATTTTATGAGGGCTGTGGAGACATGTACTGAATTTCATTTCTCAGGAACTGACAGAACTGACAGAACCTTCAGGCATCAGCGTTTTTCTTCTTGTGTGCAAATATTCTGCCTTCGCTGGTCCAAGCGAACTTTCACGCGACCATTTTTTTCGAGCACTCGCGCCCCCTTGCAGCTGTTGGGGTGCCGGAGGGAGCAGCTGGTTCACGTAGACTTGTCCTTTGTCTGAGTAACCCCCTATTCGTTCAAAACCTTCTCTTTCTCGCCTTAGCAAGGAATACATGCCGCTTATCATGCTGCAGAAAAGCAACCATGATGTTAGTCACATCCGCTTTTCGCGTTTGGCATTCTATGGCACGTATCGATGTCTGAGTCCTAAATGGTTCGTGGATAGCTTCCCCAGCTTTCTTCGGACCATATCCTGGTGCATCATGACCTTGCACGTCCTTTACTTCAAGGTTATTGATACTACTCTCAAGCTTAAGCTCTTCAATTCGTTGTAGGAGGAAGTGTCGTGTCTAAGACTTTGATCGATTTTATCAGGTCACTGATTTCTTTCAGGAGAGCCTCATAGCCTTACGGTCGAGGTTATGCAGTATCCCACCACAGAGCAGTAATTAGTGTATAAATGTGAGTAGACTAGCCCACATGACAAAGCAGATGTCCGTCGTGATAAATTTAATTACGAACAACGGTTTGTTCGGGTTTTAGTACATGATCCGCGTTCTAAGCGAGGGGCTGCGCCTGCGCTGTAAGAATAAGTTACCAGAAGGCTTACCCAACGTTATGCCTGCTGTGCATACACGGCTCAACGCCAGGGAGCTCAGCGTGTACTGAAAACAACGCGCAGCGTTTTTCCTATTCTGATTACACGTATGTACGAAAGCGACGTGCATACATGCTCCCCGCCGCTTTCCCGCAATGTTCTAACAAGAATGTCATACGGAACAACGTCGTATACTTGTTGACAGTCCAACAAAATACAGTCAACGACTTTACAGTTATCTATTGCTAGAGCCCAATCATGCGTTAACTGAAAAAGCTGTGCTGAGCAAAGAAAAAACCTTCCCGAAATTCGTATTGGGTAGGATGCTGGATGTTGTGTTTATACAAGAGTGTCATCTCCCAAATGAGGCTGAGCTCACCTGCAAACTCCGCGACTAAATTAAGATCAAGCCTTCGTCAATTACAAGTATGTATTTTTACTGCAAATTTAGAATAACCCTTGTTTTAAGTGCGAATGCACTTCTTAAGCGAGCCTGAAGCGTCCGCCGCCGTCCGCATAGCAACAGCTGCGGGTGCGCGCGCTCCTCGTCTTCCTTGGCAACGGGGGGAGATGGGCGCGCGCTGCCTGGCCGCTGACATGGCACATACCCACGTGGGGGATTGGCCAGGAATCTCCTCGTCTTCCTTGGCAACGGGGGGAGATGGGCGCGCGCTGCCTGGCCGCTGACATGGCACATACCCACGTGGGGGATTGGCCAAGAATCAGGCGTGAGAAGGGCTAATGCACCCGCTTAAAGGAGTACTGACACGAAATTTCAAAGCTGAGATCCGCTCTAGCAATCAAGTACAACGACAACACAAATAGGTGTCTGTGAATAAATGCATCTTTCTTTCTTTGTAGTTGTGTGTGTGTGTGTGATCTCTCTTTCGCGAACATTACCGAACCGCGCAAATTCAACTCGTGCATTTGCACTTTCACATTCTTCCCCTCGGGGAAATGCGGGGAATTTTTTAAACAGGCCGTAATAAAATCAGATGAAGACACAGTGCAGGGCACGAAGCTTGGCCCACAAATGCACGAGCTTCGCCTTTTATACGTTCAGCGGGAAAAAAATAATGTAACATTTTTACCACCATTATTATCAGACGAATTCCCAGAAACTTGCGCTTTTGCGGGCCGTAGCCCCTCTTTGGTGGGGAGTCTTTGACATAGCGCCGGTAGAGCTCCTGCGTGGTGGCCGCTTGCACGACGCCCTCGTAGGCCAGTTTTTTTTGGTGAACGATGGCCATCACGGGTCGGACATCTATGCCGGGTCTATGTCTCCAGTACTGTCCATTTCCTGAGGAGACGAGTAGCCTCGAGCTGATGCGTTGACGAGGCCAACCGGCCGGGCATACTAGCGCTCTTACTGGGGAGGCTTAGCTCACCCGTCTATGTGGCACAGTCTTCTTGTGCCAATAAATGGTATTCCGATGGCCCAAAATGGTTACCTGGAAATATACAGTTGGTCCTTGCACCTTCCCGCTTCACCTAGTACAACGTATTCTTCCTTGACGAACTAAGTTCAATCATTTAAAGCGTAGAAATAGCAAGTGGATAAAAAATTTAATACCCTTGGACTCTGTGAAGAAGGATGACCAGCAAAGATGCGGTGCCGAGCCTCAACGTGATCTTTGACTGGGTTGTAGTCCAAGAGGTGCACGAGGCAAAACACATCTTTTTGTAATTTGCGATTGAGCATAGTTCCTGGTTAATTACCTAAATAAAATATTGACGAACTACAGTTCCGTTCCGGTGGACAAAAATGGGGCGTTCCGTTTCCCTCCCCTCCCCCTTACCGCACGGGGCACCTCGAGTAATCTTGGTGACGGTATTCGCACATGGCGGTTGCGGTCAATGTTTTTTCCGTCGTGAGTGCTGTCTTTTGCTGCCTCGCGGTTTCTGAGGTTCTTTGAGTGTCGTCAATCACACGATTCAGCTCTTGGAGGCGTCTTTCCTTGTCACGTAGTCGTGACGTAACTAGCTGCTTGTCAGAGACGACGTCGCACCATTTTTGGAGGCATTTAGGTCCATGCTTGACGAGTTGTTGGCACTGTTTGCCGTATCTTTGTGAGTCTTGCTTTGGGATCGTGATCGTGGCCCGGAATGCGAGCGGCTCCTGGCTATGTTGGCGCTTCGGTCGGATGATTGCTCTGTTGTGCTCTGCTTTCTCCGGTTTGGGCAGATATTACTGGTGGCCAGGTGGCCTGTTTCTTTGAATACGGAGCAGTAGCATGTGTTTTTCCAGATCTCATTCTCTTTCAAAGCATGCACTATGTCGCATTCCTGCAATACTTGCATATGCCCTTCTTCATGACATTTCACATAAACGAGTGATTTGGGTTTGTACGGGGCCACGGGAATGATCTCATGGTGCGGGGGGTTTTCGTCGAAATAAAAAGGATCAACGCCTTGTTGCCGCGTCCGCGCCTTTTGACGTCTAATATCTCGACCATCTCGTTGTAAATGCGGGACATCAGTTGGTCATTCGTTTCGTTCGGCGCAATGCTTATCACTCCTTTACTCGTGGAGCTCTCATGGCTGAGGCGAGTCGTTTCCACAGAAATGTGCTTTGGCCGCGGACCTTCTGCCAAGGTTAGGCGGGTGATAGTGCAGAGCCGATTGGCTTGCTCTTCGTCGTACACCGTAATAAAAATAGAGTTCTCCTTGACGTTTTTGCGAGGCGAAGCTTCATCGAGATATCTGGGCTTGGTGGTCGTTCGCTCAAGGATCTTGTCTAGTGTAAGGTTCGGCGTATCGGTCAAAGCCGTGCCGTCGGTAGTACGAAGGAGCACTTGGGAACGGGGTATACTCAGCCATTCCTTTTGCGTGGTGCGGATCCGTTTCTTGCGCTTTCCTAGCAGAAGATCCAGCCGTACTCGTCGTTAGAGATGTGTACGACACAGTCGTCGTGGAGCCATCGGGGGTGTAAGGGGTCAAGTTGCTTCGAAAGCCAGGAGGTAGGTCTGTTGCGCCACTGGAAGGGTGGCGCCGGAAAGAAGGTCGGTTTGCGACAGCGGAGGGGTGCGCTAGCGACCACAGCCGCATCAGACGCAGTGTCCAGCATGGGGCAGGTTCCGTCGGGCGCGAGGGTCGTGCCGTGGAGCATGGGGCCACCTTACCCCGCTGCTCACGTGCTGCAAGCAGCCGGCGAAGCTCCTAGGGCTAACCCACCCAGTGGGCCTGACGTTGCCTGGTAGAACGTCTGCTCACGTGAAACGTCTAGGATTCGGAGTCGAGGTGTGCACTAGACAACCGCGCACTCAGAAATCAGCAGTACATGAGCCTGAGATGAAATTAAACCATTGGAAAAGTCAACTTCACGGGAGGCCGATGTGAGTGCATCTTCTCTTCCCTCGCCCCTAGCGGGCCAGAAAAACGAAAAAATAAGACAAGCATAGAAAATGGCGAACCATGCAGCGCTTTGCTTTTCTATTGTTGATTTCGCGGAAGTTTCCCTTTCAATCGTTATGGTAGCGGAAATGAAAAGAATTTTTCAAAAAGAATTTTGGAAAACCAGAAAATAAGAAAAATAGTAATAAAAAACTCAAATTCGTGAACGATGTAACGCTTTCCGCTTCCACTAAAATGTATATTTCCAGGAAGTTCCAACTTTAATCGTCATAATAGCGTAAATGGAAATAACTGGACCGACAGAAATGAGAAAAATTAAAAAATGCATGCAAAGATCTTAGACTCACAACAAGCAGCATAATAATGCTACGTTTTAGTATACAATTCTCCGAAAGTTTGCTAATGTTTATTTGTAGTTGTAGCGGTACAAGCTGCTAATCTCGGCAGCTGGCGAGGCGCAGAAAACACTGCGTTGCTGATTGTATCTGTGGAATTTTATGTAAAAACGAGAGATACATGGGACGGCTGTCAGTTTCCCTCTTTCCCTGACGCAAATCTTTTTTAGCGGTGAAGCCCCATAGGGCCTGGGGCTCTTGGCGCCTCCTGTCGTCGTCGTCATCGTCGTCTTCGTCGTAGTAACCATCGTTCATCTCATGTAGTCGCGGTACAAAAACAACGGGAAACACGCTTACGCCTCGCGGTAGAACGTAACGCGTACTAAAAAAAAACACCAGGAGAGTCGTTTACGCTCGCACTGGAGCGCTTCGTAAGGCGTACTAAAAAACACCGGGGCAGTCGTTTTCGCCTTGCGCGAGAGAGCTTCATACTTCAAAGTCTAGAGACATACTGTGCCCCCAACGGTTTCATCTCCATTTTCAAAACCATCAAGGCGCCAAGAATACACTTATACACTGCATGCTTCGCCCATCACCAGCTTCCACGTCAGTGGAGATGGCTATAGAATTTTTTTTGCCAGTAACACGGGCATTATTCGAGTAAAAGCTCTGCTACGCTACATCTTTAAATGTTACGTATTACGTGGCAGTTCAATTTGGGATGCCGGAGTACACGCTACGCCTTTATTTGTTACAGTTGTGCGCACTGGGGGCCTCTCTGTTGCAGTATTACGTGACTAAACGAGGGTGAATCGTTTCTTTCGTACGCGCTTGACCTTTCAGCGCCGGCTGGCCCGCCTGTGCGTGTGTACGTGAACCACATGACGATGCGAGAGTTTACCGACTGCTTTGCTGGCGCCTGATCTCTCAGTTTATTCATCGCTGGGTCGCCTTCAAGGCCGTCCGTCCATGCTCTTCAGGCAAGCAGAAATATGCATATAATCATGCAGTAGACTTAGCTAGACGGCAGTCTGCGAAATGTCGACCAAAGACAAACTTTCACGAAACTGTGTGCATGGCCTTAGCTTTCGATCCTGAATAACTAGAGTTAAAGTTTTAGACCTTAGCCATTTTTAAATTTTTATCTCGTCTCTTCGTACCTTACTCTGTACACGCAGCCGGGCAGCCTGCTGACGTGAATGTTTGTAAGGAACCCTTTCATCTGTTCAATGCACGCACGGTTTGTTCAGAGATTCAACTCACAAGTCTGTACAGTGCCACTCTTCACCACCCTGGAATGGGCCAAAGTAAGGGGCAGCCAAGGATATTGAGGCGGTGGCTTAAGGTGCCCGCAAAAAACGTTTTCAGGGATCCAAAGTTCGACATCTAGAACCCTCATTCCAAGAATTCCCAGGAGTGCGATGCGTAAAAACGATGGGAGCGAAACGTGCCAGATGGTGTTTAGTTCATTATCAGTGTTGCGCGGAAAGTTATCACCAAATTGTTTTGCTAGAGCCTTTATAATTATAAAAACATTTACCATGCCATTTTCGACCAACTGATATCCTACATTGAGTTCCTACTGGGTCAGAATGTCCGACAGCACGCATCAATGGCTGATCCTAACTCCATTCGAGCTTCGCCCGGTCTCAGCACTAAGCTGATGAAAGAAAACGTTCCTGTGTTTTCGCAGCCGCCCCTTTCCATAGGGGCGATTTCCCGTGCACGCCGCGTGAACATCCATAGCGTTGCAGTACCACACAAGGGCCAAGCGTCGGGCTGGGGAGTCGCTTGTACCTATTTTACCCGTAGGTACCCGGCGCCAACAAGGCACACGAATGCACATGGTGCCTTCCACAGCAACAGTGGACGCTCAACTCGCAACCACCTGTGGCAGGACATGCCGCCAGACTCTTTCACCCCCGGCAATGGCGCAACGCGGCATGATGGCCGCGGGCCCCGCCAGATGGATTAAGGGTCAGGGGCCCTCGCAAGTGAAAAGGCAGCTTTCAAGACGTGAATTCTCCTATCAAGGGTCCGCACTCGACAACGTACGTCTGTACCCATTAAAGAAACCGGTGGATGACCGGTGCTACGTGGATTTGAACCCGGTACCTCCCGCATACGCGGCGATTGCTGTACCTCTGAGCCAACCCTGCAGTTTAAAAGTTACGACACCTTTCACTGGGGCATTTCCCGACAATGTCGGGTAACTTCCCAAGCACGAGATCCCCAGTTCAGGGGGTACTTGCACCAATTTTACTGGTTGGCGCCCAGTGGTACCGAAGTACCTACCATTTTGTCGTACGCCATGGTGGTGTACCGGCGTGGTGTTACGGTTGCCAGTACACTGGATCCCACGTACGGGTGTGCCTGTACCAATTTTTAATTCTGGTGAATGACCAGCGGCTCGTGAGGAACCTACCACGTCTGTGCGCAGTGGTACTGCGTGTTCGAGCCCTTTATCCCCGGTCAAGACAGGCGCGCCTGTACCCCTTGAACTGGTGGCTGCCCAGCGGTCGCAGACCCCGCCCGAAGCGGTTCGAGTGAACTACCACATAGGCCCCCCATGGCTGCTTGTGGTCAAGCTCAAAGCGTTTGTGACACTGCGAGACAAGGTACCGTACGGGGACGCTGGTACCCTTTTAAAAAACCGGTAGGTATTCGGTGGCACAGGGTAAGGTAGTATCCTGTACTATTATCTATCCTGTACTAAGCGAACCGGGTCCCTCAATAAAGGTTAGATAATTTGCGTACCCAAGCGAGGATCATGATTGCAATTCTTCTAACGGGCGCCGCTCCGCCGTACAGTCTGCAAACGGTTCTAGACAGGTAAGCACAGACGTTTTTAGTGAGCACAGCCAGGTTACACATGACGTCCTGCTAATGATAGGTCGGAACGTGCATCCACATGCTTGTGATACTATAAATAAACTGGACTGTCTGGTCTTGTAGTGATGTTTAGCCTAAGAAAACAAGCGTACTATTCCCGGAACTCCGTTCTTTCTTATTTTTACTGCAAAGCAGCATATGTCAACCCCCCCCAGTTTTCATTCCGGTGTCACCAATTTACTCGGTGCCAGTTAGGGGCTCCTTCTCACCACCTCTGACGCCTATTTCAGACTATTTCCCCCTCGCCTCCCCCGATGCCGCTTTGGCATGTGGCGCCGTCGGCAGCTAACGGCGGTAGTGCGGTTATAAGATGTTCGCGAGAAATAATCTGAAAAACAGCTGGGCGCAAAAAATGCACTGACGATTACTACACTCCCTAATGTGAAATATGCGTGAAGAGCGAGCTGCAGCTTTCTCGGTGACGGCGCATTTCTGCTGCATCTCAAGAAGTGTTCGCGTGACCACCGAACGTACGGCGGTGTGCGCTACTCGTCTGCTACCTCGCAGTGCGCCGCCGTCCACGGCCAGAATGTTGCAAATCGTTTTTGAACCTCCCGCGCAAATGTCACGTGGCTCGGATAAGGCCCGCACAAGGAAGCAGCGAGCATGTTGCATATCGTGTGTGATCCTCCCGCGTAAACGTTCGTGGTTTGGGTTAACGGAGAATGGAACAGAGTTTGAAGAGTGTCAGGGGGAGGGCACTCCTTGGTGTTGACGCATAAGATATATGTGAGGGACAGGTAGTGAGAGTGATGACGCCGTAGCCACACGTGTAGTACTCCACTTCAGCTTTCGCTATACGCTCCTCTCGGTTTTCCTTTTTCGACGCTGCTGCGTTCGCTCACTCGGTTACGTGGACGTAAACAGGTGCCGCTTCCGCGAAGCATAGGTAACGGCTGCCAAAGGCCTGTCCCCTAAAACGACCGAAGCCTGCCGTCGCCCTTTCCGCTCACATTCACTTCACCAAGAAGCTGCGAATCGCTCCAGGTAGACGAGAAAGTTCCCCAGTTGGAACGCCGGCTTGAGCACATTTTTTTTCAGCTTGGAAGGCCTTCCGTGCGACATTTTCGCCGGTGGCTTTCACGCCTAAGTATGCGCCATCACCGGCTGCCGGTTTATGCATGCACGGTTTCCAGGTAGAAAAAGAGGGCGCGCACGCTCAGCCAGGCGTCAAACCCCTACCGATGAAAAGCCGGTTGTGCTGGTGGGTGATTTAGATGTCGAAATTCATGGCTCAATGCGGTTAGTCGGCTGTCCCCCTTAATCAAGTGCTTCGGGTGTGGGTTGATGTGTTACACAGACACCTTACAACCACAGTTAGATTCATACCACGGCGAAGGAAAACGGTCAGCCACATCTTTGTACACGAGAGTAGAGCTCAAGGGCTTCCAGGTTTTAAATCGTTATAGGAAAGATGCAGGCCTTTCGTTTGGAGGAAGAAGAGCAAGAATTGAAGCATTTGCCCGACCAGAAGTGCAAATGGGTGCAAAAACAACGGAAAGCAGCTGGCGCCGCCATTACCGCTTCAAGTTCAGCTCGTCGAGCAGCGGTGAATCCCTCCCGAATGAACAGCAACTTGCCCGCTGGGAACGCTGGCGTCAGCCAGTATCACTTCTTAATTGAGAGGGCTTTCAGGGGACATTTTCGACGGCGTCTGCACTTCTAAGAACGCGCACGTATCAGATTACCGATTTATGCGTGGGCAGGGTTGTAGTGGAGAATATTGGGAGGGAGGAGGGGGGGCATGCACGCCTAGCTGCAGGTTTTATGCCCGTACTGATGAATGGCATGTCTGTTGTGCTGGTGCGAAGTTTAAACGCGGACGTTAAACGGCCCAATGGTACATATGCGAACTCCTTAGTGGTAGAGCGGATTGGGTTTGTGTGTTATGCAATATTCAGGCTACCGACGCAAAATCCGCATCGTGATCTACGGGCATAAACGAATGACATGTCAGGCCCTTCGGTTGGCTGAGACGTGAAATGAGGTGGTCATTCTTTAAAGTCATTACTACAGTTGTGGCAACAGTCTGAACCTAGGCTTACACAAACAATAAGATGCTTACGACGCGGGAGAGCCACAGGCGGTTCCGTGTTTATCAGCAAAACAAAGCCTGGATCCGTCAGAAATTCATTCAGATAATTAGCTAGCAAGTAGGCTCCATCGCAAATTTCAATAAATGTGTTTTGTTTCGTTCAACTCCGTTGACTGCGCTCAGCTTTGCAGGGCACCCTTCTCCACAGAGTGGAAGGGCAGTAATTTTCAATTTTTGTTTATACTTGAAGGTCTATTTGTTTTGGACGCCTACCAGCATGCATATAAAATAAATGTTGTGCATTTTTCTTATTTCAGATCAGTTTCAGGCACCGTCTTTAAACTGTTTTTGTTGTTTTGCCGCTCAATATTGGTTTCGGCTACTCTTGCAGAATACTTTTACAAGATAGTTGTTCGGGTTGGGTTAGTTTTATCCGTGTTTTTGGTGGTATTGTCAGATTGAGGTTGGTCTTGGCTGTCCATGGTGTTCAGGAATGAGCTGGCCGAGCTGGCTGCAGTTTGCATATAAGAAGCAGGAGGAAAAACTTTTATTGAGAAGGGGATGGCTCTTCGTCCGTGCAGTCCATAAGCTAGCCGCCTCGCCTGTGCTCTGGCCACCTGCTGAAGCTGGGAAGGCAGCCAGTTGCTGGAGAGCAAGAACTCCGATTTTTGTAGTGGGTAGTTGACGGAAAGAGGGGACATTGCTCAGGGCTAACATTCCACACTCCGATTATGTGGCGGAGCATCCCTATTGAGCAAAATTTACACTCAGTGTCGCACTGATTCCGATGCTTTAAAAGAAGACGCATCGAGTATGGGAAAGTGCCAGATTGTATCACCCGTAAATTAGTTTCTTCTTGTCTGTATAGGTCAGGGGGGGTACGGTCCAGCTCTGAAGGCAATAATTTTTGGTTACATCCGTGAACGTGACAAGCAGGTGACTGGCCTCGCGCAGATTCTTAGCCGGCGGGGGGGCTTGATGGTGGGCGTATTCATTGACTTCTGTGATGAGCTCAAGGGGAGAAAAGAAGGCGCAGAAAACAGCGGACGGAAAGGAGGCCAACCACCCGCTAACAAGTACGCGCCTCGAGAAACAAAACGAGCTTTGGAGAGGAGAACGATGAGGAGGAACGCGACGGGGCTGTTCGGGGGACAAATATTCGGGGTGCGCCTGCACATAGCTGTGAATACACCCATCGACGGCGCCCGTACGGCCGAGCTGGGACATCGCCTGGTAGCTTCTAGTTACCAGCCCGATCCGCTACTGCAGCAGCCAAGAGCGTCCGGATTCCTCACCTGCCGTTTCTGCTGTGCCTTGTGGCTTCGCCTTCCGTTCCGGTCAGCGTGGGACCTTCCACGTCTCTCGTGACCGAGTCACAACTGCCTACATAAGGCAGACTCTTTTTTTCATGCTTGTGCTCTTTCTCATGAATCGCCACTGAACTGCGACAAGGAAGGGCTTTGTCAAGCTGAACTCCCCTTTTTGTG
>CM023450.1:179354883-179512918 GCA_013339765.2 Haemaphysalis longicornis
AAGGCGCTCAAATGCTGACCGGTCGTCGCCCCCGCTATTTATTAAAATTTCGCAGGCTGTACATATATCCGTATTTTCTTGTTCCCTTTTGCATAAACCAAGTTGAAGTGTAGCGTCTGTTTCGCATTTCCCTTCTTCGTCATATGTTAAAGTTCGCAAGAAATATGAGTTCATTTGTGAGTAAGCAACTCGACCCACTATTCCCTCTAATTGACCATGAGGCTGATCCACCAAACCGCAAACAATGAGGTGAACCTCCTGGACCCGGTAACTGGCGCGAACACTCTACTGATTCAGCTGCTGTGACTACATAACAAGCGCTTGCTGCACGAAGGCGGGAACCGAAATTCCATCCTGCGATCGTGGCTGCGGCCGCTACCACTGCATAGACCTTTACCTGAGTCTCGCTGATGCCAGAGCCTGGTACTTCTCTAAGTAGTAAGACGCCCGTCCACAAAGAATACAAACAGGCCGTTGTAGGGCTACCAAAATGCGGCATGGCATGTGCCCAAAGCCCAACCAATATCCTCTTGGCAATAATAAATTCTGTTCGCAAACTAGATTTCGTTGCGAGCGGCAAGTATTAGAGGTAAAATTGTAATATAACGAATACTTACAGTAAAATGAACTTAGTAATATTTACTAGCAATAATGGAGTCCTCATTTATTAATAGCCTCTTTCCCTCTGGGGAGGTACGCAGACGCGGCTCGCCGGGGGGCGGAGCGGCGTCTGGTTTCCACAGGGACCCAGTTCAGCGAGTCTGACCTGGTCCCGCCCCCGCCCCCCGCTGGGTTGCCTCACGCAGCCCAACCCGGCACCACGCCGCTTGCTGAGGCAGCAGCGGTGTGTGGTGCAAACCACTTCTGTCGGGACCGGTGCCGCTCCCGCCTCTGTCTCCCCGTCCTCCAGTCCGTTGGAGGGTACCGAGGTGATGGACACCACGGCCCCGCACCGGCTCCCACCGTCACCGCACCGCCCGTGCCACCCCTGGTGCCCCGGACGCCCTCGGCGGTGGCGGCTCAAACGAAGGGCTCCCGAGGGGGGGCCAAGTCCGGGGGGCCCGGTCCGTCGGGCACCCTCGGACATCCGACGACGAGATGGATGTCGGGCCCTTCCTGCCTGCAACGCAGCGCAAGGAGCGGCCACCGACTTCCAAGCCTACAGACAGGCCTAAAAAGCCTAACCCCAGAGTAACAGCCCCGAAAGACGACACATGAACACATACACACACTCCATTCATTCTTAAACCTAAATAATGGGAACAGAAAACATCATCCAATGGAACTGCAGAGGCCTCCTTAAAAATCTTGACGATGTGTATGAGATTCTGCATGCCAGTCAGCCAAGTATCATGTGTCTCCAGGAAACCCACCTCAATTCTAAACACACAAATTTCTTAAATAGGTACATGGTATTCAGAAAGGACAGGGTTGGCTGCACACACTCTTCAGGAGGTGTGGCTATTGTCGCCCGGAAATCCTTAGCCTGCCACCCTGTCACTCTGAACACTGTCCTTGAGGCTGTAGCAATCCGTACGATAATATTTAATAGGTTAATAACGGTATGCTCCATTTACATCTCTCCTGATTTTGCACTTCTGAGCTCTGATTTCGAGGCGCTGGTCGACCAGCTGCCCGAACCATACATCATAACAGGCGACCTTAATGCACACAACTCTCTTTGGGGCTCCTCTAGAACGGATGCCCGAGGTCGCCTGATAGAGAAGTTTCTTACATCCTCCGGAGCATGCCTTTTCAACAAAAAACAGCCCACATACCATAACTTAGGACACAATACATACTCTCATCTTGACTTGGCTATTGGTTCCGCAGTTCTCTTTCCATGTCTTGAGTGGGGTGTGGGCACGGACCCATATGGTAGTGACCATTTCCCCACTTCATTAACGTATATAGGTATAGGCCCGAGCAGTCCATCTTCCCATAACAGGTTTAATGAATCCAAAGCAAACTGGAGTACATTCACAGAAACATCTAAACTACACCACACAACCATAAAACACCTACACGTGGAGGAAGCCGCCCAACTCGTCACGGCACACATCCTCGACGCCGCCGAAAAGTCCATTCCCCAGGCCTCCAGTGGGTCCCGCAGCCCAAGGAGGCCCTGGTGGAACGAGGACTGCAGGCGGGGCGAGAGGCCCCGAACAAGGCTGGGGTGTCCTTCGCCGGTACCCCACGTCAGATAACCTCATTTCTTTTAAACGGGCAAAGGCTTTTGGAAAACGAGTGCGTCGTGAGGCGAAAAGGAAGCGACCGTTAAACTGTATATCTTTTTGCTACATTTATGCGATCCCCACTCATCGTTTAGTGCAATCAGGTATCATCGCCGCGTTTAGGCGTAACGGAGGTCATATAACCGCTTGTCGTAAAGCTTTTTGATGAATTTACGTTAACGCGCAGGCCTCGTTTTGCATTCTCCGCCCTTCGTTGACGCCAACACCTTCTAATAAATAGTACAGCCCGCTTCCGCGCTCGCGCGCTGATTTATAGCTACCTATTTAAAGCGAAGCTCTATATGCCTAGGAGAAAGGAACATCCGGCGGTTTCGTGCACGCCGGGAACTCCTCCGTCGCAAACCCACGCGCATGCGCCGATAAAGCAGGTTCGAGAGGTGTTAGAAGTAAGGGGAGAGAGGGTGGCGGGATTTATAAATGACGAAGCTACACTCTCGCATCTACCAAACGGAGGGAAAAGGAGTCTCCCTCGAAGCAGAGCGCACGCGCAGCGAGCTACTGCTTGAAGCGCAGCCCAAGCGATAACGGCGGTGTACAGATAACGACTTCGCTTTTGACCATTATAGCTGAGTAAAAGCCGTTTGAAATGTAACAAACTATAGTCTAAGAAACACGTTTATTTCACACAGGTTCCTCACCTTTCTTCCGGGGAAACCATCGTTTCGCTTTCAGAGATGTGAGGCAGCCAACACAGGCCCTGAAGGAGAGAAGTTCTGTGAGCAAAATTTTGTTTAATAATGTAAACACAATAGCACGGGTGCGAATAAAACAGTGGTGCCCTCTCGTTATATTCGTGCCTTTATCGCTGTGTCCGCGGCATAAGAAAGGAAATGCGGATCCGAGCAAAGCAAACATCTGAGTTCGATGTTGCGCTTAAACGGTCGCTAATAGTACCTGAAGAACGCCGTTGAAAATCTGTATTTCACTGAAAATTCGTAAGCTTAAGGAGATATTTTGGTGATTTGTTTTTCTGGTGCTCATATTTTAGGCTCGCCAACTTTTTGTCTCTTCCTTTCATGTTATCTTCCTGATTTGGGCGAGTTTTTCTTTGTCAGAGAGGTCGGTCCTGTCTTTTCTAGATGAATGTTTAATCAAACATTCATACCTTGTTTGAACTATTGCGCCATAAACATCCAACCATCATCATCGTCATGAACCTTGTTTGAACTAGCAGGCTCTATCCACTTCAAGCATCCTGCTTAAAAAGGAGCCATTGAAGCCTATATTTCTTTGTTCAGGAAAGGACAATCGCGTCCCCTGCCCGGCCCTCAATGCACTTGCAAGCGCCTTTACGGGTGATACAATCGACATGGCGAACAAAATTAGGGGGACTAAATAATTCACGCCCCCTTGCACGAACATGACATCTCTGACGTGGTAAATGTGTCAAAAACAACGAGAAAGAGAAATTAAGGAAGGATTAGCCTTCGCAGACAGACTTGCGTTCAGGGACGACTGCGTCATACTTAGTCGCGCAGATTGGACCACTCCACCCAGTTTTGTTCTTTTTCTTTTTGAAGGGGGGTTACGATGACTTGTCTGATCGCGTAAAGACCGGGTTGTATTAGCGCATTCTTTTGGCAACAAAAAGAGAGAGCGGCTGAAGCCCCGCCTGGTCCCATCCAAGACCCCCTCAATAAAACACGCATTGAAGGGTGCATGTTGCACTATTAAGAGTGAAGAAAATTCGGTTCAAATAATAATGACAGAGGCTAGGTCATATTCGACCCAAATCCTCAAGGGGAAAGTGCAAGATGATGGCGAATGGATGCACAATGTGATTGAGAGGGACGATGAAATATTACTATAAAATAAGCGAAGGTTTCCTGCCAATAGCTTGTAAATGAGAGTGACAAGTAGATTGACGTATGGATGAAAAAGTAGAGACGTGAGGTAAGTGCAACGAGAACGACTAGAGAAACTTTAGCACGATAGTTGCAGGACAGACGTAACTCACTGAGGATGGGGTCGTGTTGCTTTTTCATGAGCCTTGCAATAAAGTACCACAGACGTTCGGCTTCTGCACACATCTCTACCTGCAGCACTGTGTACGATATAGCCTGCACGTATCAATAGTTAGCTTGTCTATGATGATGGTTGGGTTTTAATGACGCAAGGCCGACTGGGGTAAAGAGCGCCAAAACAGTTGTTTAATATTAGAGATTAAGAGTTAAACTCTAAAATCGGTTAGAAGACCTAAAGTAAAATCAGTGAAAGACAATGAGGATGGCTGGTGTTTAGAAGGCCAGTTTGTGATTATGCATGGTATGAAATTAGGTCTAAAAATTTTACTTCCACCAAATTGTGCCAAACCCGTTTCACGGAAACCATGGCATCGTCACCCAGAAAAAATGATACATGTAGGGGAATATGTTGTCTGTAGAGTTCTCTGAAGTGTTTGTGTCGTGTTGTATCGAGTGCCTTGCATTGAAGAAGTACGCGGTTCACGGATAGGCCATCTCCACACCTGCTACACAGAGGTATTGGAGATCCCGTGAGAAGGTAGGAGTGTATTACATGGGTGTGTCCTATCTGTAACCTACCTAAGCTAACTTCGGTGTGTCTGTTGTGTGTATCAGTGGTGTATGCTCCCAAGACTAGTTTTATTACGTGTAGTTTGTTGTCTGGCTATTCATTCCAGTGTGCTTGCCATGTTGTGCCGAGGGGTTGTCTGATGTGTGACTTAATGTAAGTGTAGTGTATTGTTGTTATGTTCACTGTATTTGTAAGCGCAGCAGCAGCGGCCATTTGATTCGCTCTCTCGTTTCCGGCGATCCCCGAGTGACCTGGAACCCAGCACACGGTCACTTGAAGATTTGCAGTTGTCGGCACTCGTTTTTTTATTAACTGCTACAGAAGACAAGTCGCCCGACAGCGGGGGAAGCTTCATGGTGGTAAAAATTCAGAAAAGTTGATTTAGAGCTGTCTGAAAACGTGACAGCTAGGTCTGACGCTTCCTCCGTCACTCTATGTAAGAACGGAGCAGAAATACATGGCTGATTAAGGAATATTTGGGACATGGTGTATCACAAAAAAAGCTTAAAAGGAAGGTGGGCGTTTGACGAAATTTTAAGAGCGTAAAAAGGTCTATATATGTTCGCTGGTGATCTAGGGACCATTAATCGCACTGAATGTATAGGCTTCGAACGGGGCTAGTACGGAAAGCGCCCGACGAGAGGCGAAGCCCCAAGTGCTGCACTGGGTCTAGCATTTTCAGTGCTGTTTTTGTTGCCGAACCATACACCACACTTCCATAGTCCAAGAGGGACCCGACCAAGCTTGTAAAGATACGCAAGACGAGTTGTTAGTCCGCATCAGAGGATTGGTGTAAAAGGGTCTTTAGAATGTTTATTCTTTTAAGGCATTTATGTTTGATGTGAGCAATGAATGTGAATTTTTCGTCTAAGATGACGCCTAAAAATTGTGTTCCTTTTTTGCAAGAATCAAGTCACCACTCAGTTTAATTTCAAGATCTTGCTGGATGCCGCGCCTGTTTGAGAAGACGACGTAGGTACTTTTCCCAGGATTAAGCTCAAAACCATTTTGATCTGCCGAGCCAGCAAGATTGTTTACCCCAAGCTGGACCTTACGTTCACTTATGGCCGCATTACACGATTTAAAAGATATTTGTACGTCGTCAACATACATCAAAGAAGAGATTGTTGGCAGCACTGCCTTACGAACCGAATTTATCTTGACAATAAACAAGGTGCACCTCAAAACTCCACCTTGGAGCACGCCATTCTCCTGCACATAAATGTTTGATAGTTCTGACCCTAAACTGACACGAAATGTTCCTATAGACATGTAACTAGACAGTTTGTTAAGCAGTTACCTGATACACCAAAAGATTTAAAGTCTTGAAGAATGCGATCGCGCCATGCGGTATCATATGCCTTTTCAATATCAAACAACACCGTCATGCAATATTGCTTATGTAGGTGGGCATCTTTAATGTAGGATTCTAACGCTACTCATTGATAATTTGTAGATCGCCCCTCCCTGAATCCAGCCTGGCAGCCGTTGAGAAGACCTTTGTACGCTAAGAAGTACACGAGTCTCCTGTTTATCGACTTCTATAGAAGCTTGCACTGGCAACTTATCAGGTCATTGTGTCGATACCTGGCAGAAGAGGTTTGGTCTTCTCTCCTTCAGGAGAACCACTACAATGACCTCCCTCCAAGATTTTGGAATGTGCCCCGAAAGCCATATTTTGTTGTATAGGTGTAGGAGTTCCTCAAGAGTGTCTGAGTGTAGGTGTTGTATCATGGTGTATGTAATCTTATCTGCGCTGGAGCTGAAGGTTTACATGTGCTCAGGGCAGTCCTCAACTCATAGAGTGAAATTCAGAGTTGTAAGCAGTTTTCGAATTTTCTCTTTAATGTAAGGACTTTTTCTCTGGGGATGGTTTCTGTTACATGAAAGTGTTCGTGTAGTCTGCTGAACTAGATACGTGTTTGAAGTGTGCGAGTGCGTTAGTTGGTGTTTCAGTGTTTCCCCTGTTGTGCTAACCATGGGCAGGCGGTGTGTCTGATGTCCACTGAGTTTGCGTATTCTTGTCCATGCCTTGTGTGTGTATGAGTTAATGGATATAAGGAAGGTGCGCCAACTCTCTGTTTAGCCTCACGGCGCACATGGTTACCAGGTGCCTTCGCCTTTTTAAATGATACAAGGTTATTGGACGTTTGGTACCTACGAAGGATACCCAACGCATTGTCCTGTGCCTCTCGCGGTCGCCTACTATTCTCATTCCACCAGGCAAGCCATTCTTGGACGGGGCAGCATAGGCCTGGGGACCCCGCACGGGGCACCTTCAGCAATCTTGGTGAAGGTATTGGCGACACCGCGTACCCTGAGCCCCCAGCATAAGCTGTAATCTACCGTGGCGATGTGTTTAACGGTAAAGGGTAAAAAACCAGAAACGGTGGCCGTCTGAGCCCACGTAAAGCGTCGGCGGATGGGCTTCCTGGCTGTTCACCAGGAAGGCAGCTCCGGGACCTCTCTCGGTATCAGGGTAACCCGAGCGAAGAAATTACTCCAGTCCCCTGCTTTTATACTATAGCACGTAGTATCTCCAAACCAACCACCTCAAACATGATTGGTCCTTGAAAAGGGGCCGCACCGAAGCAACATTCCCGCCTCTTCCCAGTGTCTCTGTTCCCAAACCTGACTACTCGCGTTTTCTAGTCATTGAGTCTCTTGGAAAAGAAAAGCCTGTCACATCACAATCCGTGTTCCTCATTTCGAAATTTCTGGAAAATCTGATCGGGCCGTCGCACAAAGCTAAGACACAACGAACTGGTGAAGTTCCAGTATATGTCACCACCAAGCTTCAGACCACCAAACTCCTGAGCCAAAACCGAATTGTCGATCTGGGCATCAGGCATCAAAACTGGGCCCCACTGCAGCCTCAACAGCTCGCAGGGCGTGATCTCGGAGCCAGATCTGGCAAACGAGAAAGAGGCAGATCTCTTTGAAGGCCTTCGAAATGAAGGTGTAACGGCGGGTAGGCGCATTATCATCTAAAAAGATGGTAAGGAAATACCAACTAGGCATATAATCCTCACATTCGACCGGCCCACTCTTCCATATCACATCAACGCAGGCTTTATCGGGTGCTCCGTCCGAGCGCATGCATCCCGAATCCGCGGCGCTGTTACAAGTGCCAGCGGTTCGGGCACTAACTCGTGTCGGGGCAACCAACCTGCGCCAAGTGCAACCAACGCTATCTCACTGATGACTGTACATCTAATCAATTCCGCTGTGCCAATTGCCAAGGACCTCATGCTGCATATTCGCGATCCTGCGAGCGGTTCAAACTTGAGAAAAAAATAATCAACATCAATGTCATCGAAAACATCACCTTCCAAGGGAAGCGAAAGAGGTTCGCCTTTTTCCCCCTGGGGAGGTACGCCGACGCGGCTCGCCGGGGGGCGAAGCGGCGTCTCGTTTCGGCGGGAACCTAGTAACGCCAGTCGAACCTGGTCCCGCCCTCACCCCCCCCTCGGGTTGCCTCTGGCGGCCCTTGCCGCCCCTACACCGCTTGCTGAGCCAGTAGCGGCAGTGGTGGCAACGTCAGTTAGAGATGCGTCTGCATCCACTGCTACCGCTACACTGGCTCAAAGCACACGCGAGGGCACGGAGGATATGGAGACGGAGGCACCCGCGGCGGTTCCCACCCCCGCCGCGCCGCCATGCCACCCGGGGCGCTCCTGACGCCCTCGGCGGTCGCGGCTCCAATGACGGGCACAGGGAAGGGCGCCAAGTCCATGTTCAGGGGGTGCGGTTCACAGGGTACCCTCATGACTACGGATGACGTTATAGACGTTTGAGCCGTTCCGGCTTGCACCGCAGCGTCAGGAAGTGGCTGTGGCGTCCAGGTCAGTAGAAAGAGAGAGAGAGAGAGAGAGAGAGAGAGAGAGAGAGAGGAGAGAGGAGGGGATTGCTTTGTGAGGTAAGGAGGCCAGATGCCCTGGGGTGAGAGGGGTAAAAATGTAGCGGAAAAAGCAGTTCAGCCGACGCTCACTGTTCACACAGTTCTCTGCATATTCATGCAAAGATTCGCTGTTTATATAGGGTCACAGTTCACTCGTTTTTTTCACTATTCACACATAGAGCAGGCAGATAGAGCGTGTGTGGTGCACTCTGGGGCAGTCGGACAAGCTGCTACACCATTTGAAGAGACCATTCTCAAGAGCGCATTCAGTAATCATTCAAGGGTTGGTGGATCTTCCCGCACCTGGCGTAGGTGTTCAGATTCGGATGTAGGTACCGGTCCAATGGCTAAAAGCTGCGCACGGCCTCTGTAAAAGGCGGGACAGAACCTCATTAGATGAAATAAATTTGGTGTGGGGCAGCGGTGGAGCTCGGACCCTGCAGGGGCTGTCCATTTGTAAATGACATGAAGGGTGTAGGCCGCATTAGCATATACTTTGTTCGCGAATATTTCCGCCGATCGTGAAAGAGGTTTAAGAAGGTCGAGGACCCCGTCCGGTGTCGCATCTTGCATACGTTGTCTGCTCAGTTTCTTCAGATGCCGAAGCCGAAGTTGCCAATCGGACTGGAGGGAGGGAGTTGGTGCGTTGGGAACCACAGGAGGTGGTTGAAGTCGCTCCCTGGCAGCAGCATGTGCCAGAAGGTTGCCATGTGCACCCATGGTGTGCCCCGGTGTCCAGGCGATGCGAATCGTGAAGCCTTCTTGTAGGTCGCGTACCGAAGTCAGAATGTTAGGGCCTAACCCCGGGCTGTTAGGTGAGAACACATGGTTCATTTCCCGAAGTGCGACGGGGGATTCTGTGATTATTCTGAATTTCTTGATGGAGAAGGTGGTGGAATGTTCACAAATGTGCCGGATTGCTCCCAAATTCCCATCAGTTCCACTTCTTCCACAAGCCTGTATGTATTAAAGACGTGACGGGATCCATTTATTTGGGGGATATCTGTAGAGGTCCAGGCTATGGTCGCCGTTGCCCCGTCAACCGCAGCGTCCGTGTAAATGTCTGCCTCATCTTCGGCCTTGTCGTTGATGAGGGTTCGAACATACTGCTCTCGGGCAGTTTGACTATTTCTCCTAATTGGTCTGCGACGCGGGATGCCGATCGAAGGTCGCTCCCACGGAGGAATGGCGGCGGAAAGTTCGTTTGGTTAGAGTCACTTTTTAGTTTATCCCATTCAGTCCCTGAGGATAATGCTCCCCATGATGCTGAAATCGCAGCTTGGTTTCCTCTACAAGGATATGGAGGGGCGGAAGGGGGACCACTTGATCCAGGTGAAGTTGGGAAGGCCACTAATTGCACGGAGAAGATAGCGATTTAGCTTGTGAAGGGCATTACCATGGGACGGCCGTAGATCATAAACCGGGAAGCCGTAGCTTAATCGTCCATGTGCCACTGCACGAGCGAGCATGGTACAAGCGTGTTGGTGTGCCCCGCCATATTTATTGGACAACCGGGTGACCAGGTGCAAAGTAGGTCGCCAGGTCTTCCTAAGATGGGCTATCCATTGTTTCGGGCTGTTGCAACTGCTAACGGGGAGACCTAGCAGAATAATAGTGTCATTATGAGACTCTACTAGAGTCTCTCCTACTTGAAGAGAGATGATCTGGTGCTTATTCGTCGCACGTTTACCGTCGACGCTGAGCCGTAACGTTTTGGCAGGAGGTAACTGTAGTTGGAAGCGGGACAAGCTGTTCTCCAGGCTGAAGATCGCAGCTTGCAGTTCAGACTGCATGGCCTCTTTGGAAGGGAAATCGCTTTCCTCGGTCCATACTACAACATCGTCTGCGCAGAAAGCAAACCGGGCGGCAGTGTCTTGCTCCAGAGTACGAGCTACGCGGTTCATCGCCAGATTGAAAAGTAGGGGCCCCAAGATTGATCTCTGAGGGACACGCCTATCAAGATAAGTGGTAGGAAGATGTGTTAGGGGGTTGAGACGAATCGGGTGGTGCTGAAGGAAGTTCCTAATGCAGGCTTGAGCCTTCTGACTCGGAAAGGCAAGTGCGAGGTTTTGTAGAATGCGTGGTTGACTAACATTGTCAAAGGCTTTATGAATATCTAGTGCGAGGACATAATCAGGCAATTCCTTGCAGGGTGTCCTATTAATTACACGTCTAAGCAGCCTCAAGTAATCATGAGTAGCAATGTGAGGACGAAAACCTGTGAGTGCAGGATGAAACCAGCCTGTACATTCGAGATGATAAACAAGCCTATTACTGATAAGTCGTTCAATAAGCTTAAATATGACGTGAGTTAGTGAAATAGGACGGAGGTGCTGGGGATTGCAGGGAATCCTTGCCACGTTTGGGAATAGGGTGGATGATCGTGACCCGGAGAGAGTCAGGGACCTCACCTGAGTCCCTCTCCAAGAGTTCAAGCCCCGAAAGTCGACACACACGCACATATTCTAGTCGCTCTAAACTTAAATAATGGGAAGAGAAAATATGCAATGGAACTGCAGAGGCCTTCTTAAAAATCTTGATGATGTCTATGAGTTATTGCATTCCAATCAGCCAAATGTGATGTGTCTCCAGGAAACCTATTTAAATATAGGCACACAAATTTCCTGAATAGTTACATGGTATTTAAGAAGGACAGAGATGGTGGGGGCGCATCCTCAGGTGGTGTGGCCATCATTGCCCCAAAATCCTTGGCGTGCTACACTGTCCAACGACAGACCATCCTAGAGGCTACGGCCATTCGAACAATTATCTTTAATAGGCTTATAACACTATGTTCTCTTTACATCCCTCCTGACTTACAGCTTTCGAGCTCAGATTTCGAGTGTCTGGCAGATCAGTTACCCGAACCTTTCATTCTCATAGGCGACCTTAATCCGCATAATTCTCTTTGGTTCTCTTCTCGCACTGATGCCCGAGGTCGCTTGATAGAGAAGTTTCTAACATCCTCGGGAGCATGCCTTTTCAACAAACATGGCCTGCATACCATAACTTAGGACACAATACATACTCACATCTTGACCTAGCTATTGGTTCTGCAATTCTCTTTCCTTTTCTTGAGTGGGGCGTGGGCACGGACCCATACGGTAGTGACGACTTCCCCACGACACTAACATATATAGGTAAAGGCCCACGCAGTGCAACTTCCCAGATCAGGTTCAATGAAACAAGAGCAAAGTGAAATACATTTACAGAGGCATCCAAACTACCCTACACGTCCATAAGACACCTACACGTTGAAGAAGCTACCCAACTCCTCACGGCGCACATCCTCGACGCCGCCTATAGATCCATTCCCCACGCCTCTGTGCCCAGCGCAACCTGAGGGGAGGTGGTGGAATGAGGACTGCAGGCGGGCACGAGAGGCCCAGAACAAGGCGTGGGGTATCCTCCGTCAGTACCCCACGTCGGAAATCTCATTTCTTTTAAACGGGCAAAGGCTTTTGCGAAGCGGGTGCGTCGTGAGGCGAAAAAGGAGAGTTGGTGCGCCTTGCTCACTTCCATCAACTCGTACACCAACAGACACACAAAGTCTGGACACGTATAAGAAAACTCGAAGGACATCAGACGCAGAGACTGCCGCTGGTTAGTACAACAGGAAACACACTGGAAGACCAGGCCAACACATTGGCACAACACTTCCAACACAGGTCAGTTCTGCACACTACACAAACACTTTCATGCAGCACAAAACATCTGCACAAAAGACGCCCTTACGTGACAAGTACAGGTGAAAATCTGCTTACAAGGCTGAACTCACACTTCACGAGCTGAAGGTTGCTATTGCAATGTGTAATCATTCAGCTCCAGGGCCAGACAACATTACATACACTATGATAGAACACCCACACGAAGACAGTGTTGAGACACTTCTACGCGTATACAAGATATGGCTTTCGGTGCATATTCCACGCTCTTCAAGGGAGGCCATAGTTGTGGCTTTTCCGAAGGAAGGGAAAGACCCTTCCTCTCCCGCCAGTAATAGACCCATTGCCCTGACAAGCTGCCTGTGTAAGCTTTTCGAGAAGATGATAACCGTAGGCTAGTGTAATTTCTTGAGTACAGGGATCTTCTCCAGAACTGGCAGGCAAGCTTCAGGGTGGGTTGACCCACCAACGATCAACTGGTTGGTCTAGAATCATATACAAAAGATGAATTTATACACAACCAGTATTGCATGACCGTATTTTTCGCTATGGAGAAAGCTTATGATACGGCATGGCGCTACGGCGTTCTTGGGTACCTAAAATTCTATGGTGTAACAGATAACATGTTGAACACTCTTGATAGTTACTCGTCGAAACGAACGTTTTGTGTCAGAGTCGGGTCGGCACTTTCAAAAGTCCACATTTAAGAAAATGCCGTGCCTCAAGGCGGAGTTTTGAGCTGCGCGTTATTTATTGTCAAGATGAATTCTCTGCGTAAAGCGTTGCCTCCATCAATCTCCTGTTTAGGGTATGTGGATGATGTTAAAATATCTTTTAAATATTGTAACATATGCGAACGTCAGGTCGAGCTCAGGGTAAACAAACTCTCTCGTTGGGCGTACGAAAATGGTTTTGAGACTTCATCGCGCCAGAAGTACCTGTGTTGTATTCTCAGAGACGCGGTGAAAGGCCCGACCCTGGCATAAATCTCAATGGTGATGCAGTTCCTGTAAAAAAGGAGCAAGCTTTTGGGCTTGGTGATGGACGAAAAACTCGCATTGATCTCAAATCAAACTCAAACAAAAAGGTGTAACAACAATGAATATTCTGAATGTCCTGTCTCACCAATCATATGGTGCGGATAAACAACTGCTTCTGCGCCTTTATACTGCTTTGGTAGGGTCTCATTTGGATTACGGAAGTGTGTCTACGGGTCGGCCACGAAAACAGCGCTCAAAATGCTCGACCCTGTGAAGCACTTGGAGCTTCGCCTTTCGTGGGGTGCTTTCCGTACAAGCCCTGTCCAAAGCCTGTATGTGGAAAGCGACAAATGGTGCCTAGAGCACCAGTGAACTTATGCTGATTTTTTATATTCTTGTAAAATGTCATCAACGATAACCAGCGTTTTAAATCTGTTTTGATGGATACATTCATATCACATGTGCAGAATACTACAGTGACACTTCTAAAATCTCCACTATGGTGTCCTGCGCTGCTCATGGTCCCAATTTAAATGCAGCCAGAACCTGAGCGTAAACACAATCATTTTTTCAGCAGAAGCGTATGGAAGTTTAGTCATCGTACGACACATTCTTGAAATCCAAATTCCCAATTCCATAATCTGTGTTGTTCGCGCACTGTCATCGCACAAGCCCTCCAAAAACCACATACTTAATCTTGTATTCAACATATCATGTCCGTATATGCACAAAAGCATGAGCTGGTCCTCTGCTGGGTCCCAGGACACGCAGGGATCGCTGGGAACGAGTTGGCAGACGAGAGGGCCGCTGCTGCTGCACTCAGGAACACTGTAGACATTACAACGATACCCTACACAGACCTCAAGCCACACATAAGACAACACCTGCGCAGAACATGGCAAACACACTGGGATGAACAGAAAGACAACAAACTACATGTGATAAAGCCACATTTGGGACGGTACACAGCTAACTCACACAACAGACACACGGAAGTCGCCTTGGGTAGGCTACGGATAGGGCACACGCATGCAACTCACTCGTATCTGCTGACGGCATCTCCTAGACCCCAGTGCAGCAGGTGCGGAGAGGCCCTATCCGTAGTGCACATACTAATAACATGCAAGGCACTTCACACAACACGACACAAACACTTCAGAGAACTCTACAGACAACATATCCCACTACATCCATCGCTGTTTCTTGGTGACGATGCCATGGTTTCCGTGAAACGTGTTTGAGTATTTGTCAGACATTAAGTTTTTAAACCTCATTTCTTATCACGCATAATCAAATCTGGCCCTATACACCAGCCATCGCCATTATCTTTAATTGATTTTACTATGTTCGGTTTACACGTTTTTATACCTACCTTATTGTGGTAATCACTTCGCTTCACTAAATAACTTCTTCTCTGGCGCTCTTTGCCCTGTTGGCCTTGCGCCATTAAACACCAACCATCATCATCATATCCTCGCCACATCAACGCGGACGTCCACTAGCTGGACGATTCGCGGTAGACAAATCGGCTCATTGTGAGTTCCGTTGGACTTCCGCAGCCAAACCCATCTACAGTTTTTGTCAAAATTTTGTGGGCCAGGCGGAAACGCGCAGGCTGCAAAAAATTGAATGTACAAGCTTACGTCCCGAGCTAGGCTGAAACGTTTTATGCAGGAAAGCTAGAGAAAACACCTTAATTATTGCCGTAAAATATTTTGTCACATTTAGAGGTAAAGCCGATTCTTTGAATTCTTTGTGGTCGAGAAGGCGTAGGATTGGCCCACAAAATGTTGACAAAGGGTGTACGTACTGTGGACGCAGACGTCATCGTTCGTTCCGAACTGCTAGTGGAAGGGTAATTCCCACCTAGCAACTTATCATCATCATCGTGTCACAGGCAAGCCCCACACCGTCTTCCCCATCACCGAGTCTTACGTCTTCATCATCACCGTCTTTGCCAACGGTTTCTCGGCGAGGTTCAAGCTCATTAAACGCATCATCCAAGTCTTCGGCCGCCGAGTTATGCAGCGCCAATAAAAAGAGACGGTGGGCACGCTGGTCACCACGAGCACAGTGCGCTCTACATGCGTCTAAATTGGAGCGCACTATGTCCAGTGTTCACGTTATTCAAAGAAAGCAGCCGCTCTTGATGAAACAGCCTTCGTCTTTCTGTTGTGAAGAGAAAAACAAACATTAATGAAGAAAAAACGCCAGATGTTTTTTACACTTTGGGTATTTATTTGGGTTCATTATTTTTTATAAAAGCGCTTCTTGGTTACTATAATCCAGGTATTGTTGAAAGACTGTTTTCTGATGGGAGTGTAAGTACAAAATTGTAAACCCGTCTATCCGTAAAATCTAAATACATTTCATATCTAGTGGTTTTAATGAGCCGTTACTCTTATAACTACGAATTCATCCATGTCAGTACGCAAAATTGCGCCGAGTTCATCAATCCCAGAAGCTGCACTTGTCTATTGGGTTCATCGGCGTTCCTGGGGTGCAGTTGAACGCACTCGCGAATTCCGGGAAGTTCATCAGGGGCACGTTAACCCTAGAATAGAAAAAAACAGAAACGGAGCATATGTGTAGCTTTTTAAAGCATTTCTGTGGTAAGGTCCACATGAAGGCAATTGTTACGTTTTATACAGATAGTTGCAATATTTTTCAATAGAATTTGTTGCACACAATTCTAGGTCAGATTGCGAGCGTGATGCCCCTTTTTCCTGGCTCTGTCGTAATAAAAGAAATTCAAAGTCAGCAGATGTATTCGTTCTGCTTTCACAGACCCGTATGCAACTGTACTTTCTAGTTTACATTTACTGCCCCTTTTTTACTGCCCCTTTCCCCCCTTTACTGCCCCTTTTTCCCGGCCCGCGGGCCGGGCCGGGCCGCCCGAAGTCGATTATTGGCGGGCCCGGGCCGGGCTTGAATTCATAGGCCGGGCCGTTAACAGTTCCGACGTGAAGTGTAGAAGAGAGCAGATAAATGAATATTCTGGCTTTACTTTTACGCGCTTCTTGATGTTAATTGTACACATTGTCTTAAAAACCTGTTTTGCTAGGTCTGACAGTCATTATACTGTAATTTTAATGACATTTCATGTACTGCATCAAGGTTTTATATTTTAATGTATAACATATCAAAGATACAGTTACAAGGAATGCCTGGAGCTGTGGAGCTGTGTCTATGTACGCGTGTTTTAGATGTCGAACCGATTTAAATGCGGCATACCTGCCAGGTTTCCCGAATTTCCCGGGAGACTCCCGAATTTTCATGGTTTTGTACGATTGTACGACCGAAAAAAAAAATCTCCCGAAAACGCACCCGTCTTTGGCTTAATCCTTTTCCCAGTATGGCCACAATGCGCCGGAGGTATATCTGACAATCCAACCCGGCACCAGTTCGCATCATTATCAGTGAAGTGCTTAAAAAGCGTAGTCGGCCATGCGAAGACGGTGAACCTGTTCGTCCCATTGTTCATAGAAACGCAGCGCCGCCGCTTTCATTTACGCACGAGCACGGCCGTTCTGAAGATTTAGCAAGTCTCCAGTGGTGTAACTTTGTTTGTTTAGACAAAACAACAAAACAGTTTAGTTCCTGCTGTTTTGCACTATTTCCAGGACTTTTGAAAAGGGCGGCGTTAGCAACGTGGAACATTTAAGTGGTGTAGCTTGTTGGTAGTTTGGGCAAACAGACACTTCATTTCCTGCTATCATGTAATTAAATAAAAAATGTGTGGAAAGTTACCCATTCTATTGTTGCTACTACCCCCCCCCCCCCCCCTCTTCCCCCGCCTCCGGTGAGATCTCCCTAATGCCATGCCGAAAAACCTGGCAGGTATGATTATTATGCGGCTGCTTTGGCTTGAAATCAAACTCGCGTGGTAGAGAAGCGCCACCGCTTAACAACCACTGCAGGGAAAATATTTCAATGCACGCACATACTCGTGGATTCAAGTGGGGCGCAAGAAATTTCAGCAATACCAACTTGTGACCGAGACAACCGCGTGAAGTTGCCAAGAGTCAGGTCATCAGAGGTGATGGTGTCTCTCGTGTAAGAATACGAGCTAATATTACGTTACGCCGATGTGGCGTGAACTGCAGATGGCGTAAGCTAAACTACGCGCACTTCAGACCCTTATTTTTTGCCTTTCAATTCAGGACGTGCTTGTACAGACTAGATGCTCCGTCTGATTTCCCGCTACGAAGACACTGGACCAAATATAATAAACAAATTTTCTTCAGCGTCTAAGACCGGGCCTGGTCACACACACGCGGTCCTCCCTAGGCTGAAAAATAAATGACTGGACTCGGCCGGGCCGGGCCTGGGCTTGAGGGACGGGCCCGGTCCGGGCCCGGGCTAGGTTCAATTATGAATTCCCGGGCCCGGGCCGGGCTCGGTGTTATGGGCCCGGGTCGGGCTCGGGCTTCACAAAGCGGGCTCGGGCCTTAAAATCAGGCCCGTGCAGTGCTCTAGTTCCGGCTGCCACACTAAAGCACTGTTCACGAAAACTACAGTGAACTAAGAACTAAGGTCATTCATTGATTTTATTTGTTGACATGTAAAGTTGTACCGACTGCCTTGGCACCACCCGCCCCACTTAACCATCCTCATTTAATAAAGTTTCTTCATTCATTCATTCATTAGGGGTGCCTTGTATCATCTCCGATGTAATGTATAATGGGAAGTGACAGCCTTAACAGTTTGGAAGGCATGTTTTAGCTCGCTGAGTCGTGACGTTGCATTCCTACTACTACTATGTATATTTTATTGGCGCAAGGGCGTCTGAGGCCAAAGAGCGCCAAGACAATGTTTGTTTTGTCACATTTGTTGTTAAATGCCATGGCGATGATTGTGATGTACTTGATAAAAATAGTGTATATATGGGTGTAAAGGGACCTTACTCTAAAAAGCGATGATGAAGAAGATGATGTAACAATGATGATGTTTAGATGTGTGCTGGGAGCGCCATAACATAACAGGGATGGCAGCGACGTCCCTGGCGCCATGAAAACGCTCAGAACCACCCTCACTATTTGCATTAGGTGACCCTGATGTCACACATGGTATGAGATGAGTGCTAAAAATCCAATGTCAGCGAGGTAGGCTAAAAGGCGTTCACTTCTGATCGGGGGTTGATCAGATAAAAACAATGATGGGTCGTAGAGTGTGAGGTAAAGTATATTTGTGGGTGTATATCGTGTTTTCGGGGAAGTGTCGTTTCCTTGCGTCATGGTATGCCAAGCATTCAATCAATACGTGGAGGACAGGTTGCATTCCTAAGTTTATCCAAGCCAAATGTAGCTTTTCGCGAACAGCAGGAAGCGACCGTTAAACTGTATATCTTTTTGCTACATTTATGCGATCCCCACTCATCGTTTAGTGCAATCAGGTATCATCGCCGCGTTTAGGCGTAACGGAGGTCATATAACCGCTTGTCGTAAAGCTTTTTGATGAATTTACGTTAACGCGCAGGCCTCGTTTTGCATTCTCCGCCCTTCGTTGACGCCAACACCTTCTAATAAATAGTACAGCCCGCTTCAGCGCTCGCGCGCTGATTTATAGCTACCTATTTAAAGCGAAGCTCTATATGCCTAGGAGAAAGGAACATCCGGCGGTTTCGTGCACGCCGGGAACTCCTCCGTCGCAAACCCACGCGCATGCGCCGATAAAGCAGGTTCGAGAGGTGTTAGAAGTAAGGGGAGAGAGGGTGGCGGGATTTATAAATGACGAAGCTACACTCTCGCATCTCCCAAACGGAGGGAAAAGGAGTCTCCCTCGAAGCAGAGCGCACGCGCAGCGAGCTACTGCTTGAAGCGCAGCCCAAGCGATAACGGCGGTGTACAGATAACGACTTCGCTTTTGACCATTATAGCTGAGTAAAAGCCGTTTGAAATGTAACAAACTATAGTCTAAGAAACACGTTTATTTCACACAGGTTCCTCACCTTTCTTCCGGGGAAACCATCGTTTCGCTTTCAGAGATGTGAGGCAGCCAACACAGGCCCTGAAGGAGAGAAGTTCTGTGAGCAAAATTTTGTTTAATAATGTAAACACAATAGCACGGGTGCGAATAAAACAGTGGTGCCCTCTCGTTATATTCGTGCCTTTATCGCTGTGTCCGCGGCATAAGAAAGGAAATGCGGATCCGAGCAAAGCAAACATCTGAGTTCGATGTTGCGCTTAAACGGTCGCTAATAGTACCTGAAGAACGCCGTTGAAAATCTGTATTTCACTGAAAATTCGTAAGCTTAAGGACATATTTTGGTGATTTCTTTTTCTGGTGCTCATATTTTAGGCTCGCCAACTTTTTGTCTCTTCCTTTCATGTTATCTTCCTGATTTGGGCGAGTTTTTCTTTGTCAGAGAGGTCGGTCCTGTCTTTTCTAGATGAATGTATAATCAAACATTCATACCTTGTTTGAACTATTGCGCCATAAACATCCAACCATCATCATCGTCATCAACCTTGTTTGAACTAACAGGCTCTATCCACTTCAAGCATCCTGCTTAAAAAGGAGCCATTGAAGCCTATATTTCTTTGTTCAGGAAAGGACAATCGCGTCCCCTGCCCGGCCCTCAATGCACTTGCAAGCGCCTTTACGGGTGATACAATCGACATGGCGAACAAAATTAGGGGGACTAAATAATTCACGCCCCCTTGCACGAACATGACATCTCTGACGTGGTAAATGTGTCAAAAACAACGAGAAAGAGAAATTAAGGAAGGATTAGCCTTCGCAGACAGACTTGCGTTCAGGGACGACTGAGTCATACTTCGTCGCGCAGTTTGGACCAGTCCACCCAGTTTTGTTCTTTTTCTTTTTTAAGGAGGGTTACGATGACTTGTCTGATCGCGTAAAGACCGGGTTGTATTAGCGCATTCTTTTGGCAACAAAAAGAGAGAGCGGCTGAAGCCCCGCCTGGTCCCATCCAAGACCCCCTCAATAAAACACGCATTGAAGGGTGCATGTTGCACTATTAAGAGTGAAGAAAATTCGGTTCAAATAATAACGACAGAGGCTAGGTCATATTCGACCCAAATCCTCAAGGGGAAAGTGCAAGATGATGGCGAATGAATGCACAATGTGATTGAGAGGGACGATGAAATATTACTATAAAAGAAGCGAGGGTTTCCTGCCAATAGCTTGTAAATGAGAGTGACAAGTACATTGACGTATGGATGAAAAAGTAGAGACGTGAGGTAAGTGCAACGAGAACGACTAGAGAAACTTTAGCACGATAGTTGCAGGACAGACGTAACTCACTGAGGATGGGGTCGTGTTGCTTTTTCATGAGCCTTGCAATAAAGTACCACAGACGTTCGGCTTCTGCACACATCTCTACCTGCAGCACTGTGTACGATATAGCCTGCACGTATCAATAGTTAGCTTGTCTATGATGATGGTTGGGTTTTAATGACGCAAGGCCGACTGGGGTAAAGAGCGCCAAAACAGTTGTTTAATATTAGAGATTAAGAGTTAAACTCTAAAATCGGTTAGAAGACCTAAAGTAAAATCAGTGAAAGACAATGAGGATGGCTGGTGTTTAGAAGGCCAGTTTGTGATTATGCATGGTATGAAATTAGGTCTAAAAATTTTACTTCCACCAAATTGTGCCAAACCCGTTTCACGGAAACCATGGCATCGTCACCCAGAAAAAATGATACATGTAGGGGAATATGTTGTCTGTAGAGTTCTCTGAAGTGTTTGTGTCGTGTTGTATCGAGTGCCTTGCATTGAAGAAGTACGCGGTTCACGGATAGGCCATCTCCACACCTGCTACACAGAGGTATTGGAGATCCCGTGAGAAGGTAGGAGTGTATTACATGGGTGTGTCCTATCTGTAACCTACCTAAGCTAACTTCGGTGTGTCTGTTGTGTGTATCAGTGGTGTATGCTCCCAAGACTAGTTTTATTACGTGTAGTTTGTTGTCTGGCTATTCATTCCAGTGTGCTTGCCATGTTGTGCCGAGGGGTTGTCTGATGTGTGACTTAATGTAAGTGTAGTGTATTGTTGTTATGTTCACTGTATTTGTAAGCGCAGCAGCAGCGGCCATTTGATTCGCTCTCTCGTTTCCGGCGATCCCCGAGTGACCTGGAACCCAGCACACGGTCACTTGAAGATTTGCAGTTGTCGGCACTCGTTTTTTTATTAACTGCTACAGAAGACAAGTCGCCCGACAGCGGGGGAAGCTTCATGGTGGTAAAAATTCAGAAAAGTTGATTTAGAGCTGTCTGAAAACGTGACAGCTAGGTCTGACGCTTCCTCCGTCACTCTATGTAAGAACGGAGCAGAAATACATGGCTGATTAAGGAATATTTGGGACATGGTGTATCACAAAAAAAGCTTAAAAGGAAGGTGGGCGTTTGACGAAATTTTAAGAGCGTAAAAAGGTCTATATATGTTCGCTGGTGATCTAGGGACCATTAATCGCACTGAATGTATAGGCTTCGAACGGGGCTAGTACGGAAAGCGCCCGACGAGAGGCGAAGCCCCAAGTGCTGCACTGGGTCTAGCATTTTCAGTGCTGTTTTTGTTGCCGAACCATACACCACACTTCCATAGTCCAAGAGGGACCCGACCAAGCTTGTAAAGATACGCAAAGACGAGTTGTTAGTCCGCATCAGAGGATTGGTGTAAAAGGGTCTTTAGAATGTTTATTCTTTTAAGGCATATATGCTTGATGTGAGCAATGAATGTGAATTTTTCGTCTAAGATGACGCCTAAAAATTGTGTTCCTTTTTTGCAAGAATCAAGTCACCACTCAGTTTAATTTCAAGATCTTGCTGGATGCCGCGCCTGTTTGAGAAGACGACGTAGGTACTTTTCCCAGGATTAAGCTCAAAACCATTTTGATCTGCGCAGCCAGCAAGATTGTTTACCCCAAGCTGGACCTTACGTTCACTTATGGCCGCATTACACGATTTAAAAGATATTTGTACGTCGTCCACATACATCAAACAAGAGATTGTTGGCAGCGCTGCCTTACGAACCGAATTTATCTCGACAATAAACAAGGTGCACCTCAAAACTCCACCTTGGAGCACGCCATTCTCCTGCACATAAATGTTTGATAGTTCTGACCCTAAACTGACACGAAATGTTCCTATAGACATGTAACTAGACAGTTTGTTAAGCAGTTACCTGATACACCAAAAGATTTAAAGTCTTGAAGAATGCGATCGCGCCATGCGGTATCATATGCCTTTTCAATATCAAACAACACCGTCATGCAATATTGCTTATGTAGGTGGGCATCTTTAATGTAGGATTCTAACGCTACTCATTGATAATTTGTAGATCGCCCCTCCCTGAATCCAGCCTGGCAGCCGTTGAGAAGACCTTTGTACGCTAAGAAGTACACGAGTCTCCTGTTTATCGACTTCTATAGAAGCTTGCACTGGCAACTTATCAGGTCATTGTGTCGATACCTGGCAGGAGAGGTTTGGTCTTCCCTCCTTCAGGAGAACCACTACAATGGCCTCCCTCCAAGATTTTGGAATGTGCCCCGAAAGCCATATTTTGTTGTATAGGTGTAGGAGTTCCTCAAGAGTGTCTGAGTGTAGGTGTTGTATCATGGTGTATGTAATCTTATCTGCGCTGGAGCTGAAGGTTTACATGTGCTCAGGGCAGTCCTCAACTCATAGAGTGAAATTCAGAGTTGTAAGCAGTTTTCGAATTTTCTCTTTAATGTAAGGACTTTTTCTCTGGGGATGGTTTCTGTTACATGAAAGTGTTCGTGTAGTCTGCTGAACTAGATACGTGTTGGAAGTGTGCGAGTGCGTTAGTTGGTGTTTCAGTGTTTCCCCTGTTGTACTAACCATTGGCAGGCGGTGTGTCTGATGTCCACTGAGTTTGCGTATTCTTGTCCATGCCTTGTGTGTGTATGAGTTAATGGATATAAGGAAGGTGCGCCAACTCTCTGTTTAGCCTCACGGCGCACATGGTTACCAGGTGCCTTCGCCTTTTTAAATGATACAAGGTTATTGGACGTTTGGTACCTACGAAGGATACCCAACGCATTGTCCTGTGCCTCTCGCGGTCGCCTACTATTCTCATTCCACCAGGAAAGCCATTCTTGGACGGGGCAGCATAGGCCTGGGGACCCCGCACGGGGCACCTTCAGCAATCTTGGTGAAGGTATTGGCGACACCGCGTACCCTGAGCCCCCAGCATAAGCTGTAATCTACCGTGGCGATGTGTTTAACGGTAAAGGGTAAAAAACCAGAAACGGTGGCCGTCTGAGCCCACGTAAAGCGTCGGCGGATGGGCTTCCTGGCTGTTCACCAGGAAGGCAGCTCCGGGACCTCTCTCGGTATCAGGGTAACCCGAGCGAAGAAATTACCCCAGTCCCCTGCTTTTATACTATAGCACGTAGTATCTCCAAACCAACCACCTCAAACATGATTGGTCCTTGAAAAGGGGCCGCACCGAAGCAACATTCCCGCCTCTTCCCAGTGTCTCTGTTCCCAAACCTGACTACTCGCGTTTTCTAGTCATTGAGTCTCTTGGAAAAGAAAAGCCTGTCACATCACAATCCGTGTTCCTCATTTCGAAATTTCTGGAAAATCTGATCGGGCCGTCGCACAAAGCTAAGACACAACGAACTGGTGAAGTTCCAGTATATGTCACCACCAAGCTTCAGACCACCAAACTCCTGAGCCAAAACCGAATTGTCGATCTGGGCATCAGGCATCAAAACTGGGCCCCACTGCAGCCTCAACAGCTCGCAGGGCGTGATCTCGGAGCCAGATCTGGCAAACGAGAAAGAGGCAGATCTCTTTGAAGGCCTTCGAAATGAAGGTGTAACGGCGGGTAGGCGCATTATCATCTAAAAAGATGGTAAGGAAATACCAACTAGGCATATAATCCTCACATTCGACCGGCCCACTCTTCCATATCACATCAACGCAGGCTTTATCGGGTGCTCCGTCCGAGCGCATGCATCCCGAATCCGCGGCGCTGTTACAAGTGCCAGCGGTTCGGGCACTAACTCGTGTCGGGGCAACCAACCTGCGCCAAGTGCAACCAACGCTATCTCACTGATGACTGTACATCTAATCAATTCCGCTGTGCCAATTGCCAAGGACCTCACGCTGCATATTCGCGATCCTGCGAGCGGTTCAAACTTGAGAAAAAAATCAACATCAATGTCATCGAAAACATCACCTTCCAAGGGAAGCGAAAGAGGTTCGCCTTTTTTCCCCCTGGGGAGGTACGCCCACGCGGCTCGCTGGGGGGCGAAGCGGCGTCTCGTTTCGGCGGGAACCTAGTAACGCCAGTCGAACCTGGTCCCGCCCTCACCCCCCCTCGGGTTGCCTCTGGCGGCCCTTGCCGCCCCTACACCGCTTGCTGAGCCAGTAGCGGCAGTGGTGGCAACGTCAGTTAGAGATGCGTCTGCATCCACTGCTACCGCTACACTGGCTCAAAGCACACGCGAGGGCACGGAGGATATGGAGACGGAGGCACCCGCGGCGGTTCCCACCCCCGCCGCGCCGCCATGCCACCCGGGGCGCTCCTGACGCCCTCGGCGGTCGCGGCTCCAATGACGGGCACAGGGAAGGGCGCCAAGTCCATGTTCAGGGGGTGCGGTTCACAGGGTACCCTCATGACTACGGATGACGTTATAGACGTTTGAGCCGTTCCGGCTTGCACCGCAGCGTCAGGAAGTGGCTGTGGCGTCCAGGTCAGTAGAAAGAGAGAGAGAGAGAGAGAGAGAGAGAGAGAGAGAGAGGAGAGAGGAGAGGATTGCTTTTTGAGGTAAGGAGGCCAGATGCCCTGGGGGGAGAGAGGTAAAAAGTAGCGGAAAAAGCAGTTCAGCCGACGCTCACTGTTCACACAGTTCTCTGCATATTCATGCAAAGATTCGCTGTTTATATAGGGTCACAGTTCACTCGTTTTTTTTTTCACTATTCACACATAGAGCAGGCAGATAGAGCGTGTGTGGTGCACTCTGGGGCAGTCGGACAAGCTGCTACACCATTCTCAAGAGACCATTCTCAAGAGCGCATTCAGTAATCATTCAAGGGTTGGTGGATCTTCCCGCACCTGGCGTAGGTGTTCAGATTCGGATGTAGGTACCGGTCCAATGGCTAAAAGCTGCGCACGGCCTCTGTAAAAGGCGGGACAGAACCTCATTAGATGAAATAAATTTGGTGTGGGCAGCGGTGGAGCTCGGACCCTGCAGGGGCTGTCCATTTGTAAATGACATGAAGGGTGTAGGCCGCATTAGCATATACTTTGTTCGCGAATATTTCCGCCGATCGTGAAAGAGGTTTAAGAAGGTCGAGGACCCCGTCCGGTGTCGCATCTTGCATTCGTTGTCTGCTCAGTTTCTTCAGATGCCGAAGCCGAAGTTGCCAATCGGACTGGAGGGAGGGGGTTGGTGCGTTGGGAACCACAGGAGGTGGTTGAAGTCGCTCCCTGGCAGCAGCATGTGCCAGAAGGTTGCCATGTGCACCCATGGTGTGCCCCGGTGTCCAGGCGATGCGAATCGTGAAGCCTTCTTCTTGTAGGTCGCGTACCGAAGTCAGAATGTTAGGGGAGAACCTAACCCCGGGCTGTTAGGTGAGAACACATGGTTCATTTCCCGAAGTGCGACGGGGGATTCTGTGATTATTCTGAATTTCTTGATGGAGAAGGTGGTGGAATGTTCACAAATGTGCCGGATTGCTCCCAAAATTCCCATCAGTTCCACTTCTTCCACAAGCCTGTATGTATTAAAGACGTGACGGGATCCATTTATTTGGGGGATATCTGTAGAGGTCCAGGCTATGGTCGCCGTTGCCCCGTCAACCGCAGCGTCTGTGTAAATTTCTGCCTCATCTTCGGCCTTGTCGTTGATGAGGGTTCGAACATACAGCTCTCGGGCAGTTTGACTATTTCTCCTAATTGGTCTGCGATGCGGGATGCCGATCGAAGGTCGCTCCCACGGAGGAATAGGCGGCGGAAAGTTCGTTTGGTTAGGGTCACTTTTTAGTTTATCCCATTCAGTCCCTGAGGATAATGCTCCCCATTATGCTGAAATCGCAGCTTGGTTTCCTCTACAAGGATATGGAGGGGCGGAAGGGGGACCACTTGATCCAGGTGAAGTTGGGAAGGCCACTAATTGCACGGAGAAGATAGCGATTTAACTTGTGAAGGGCATTACCATGGGACGGCCGTAGATCATAAACCGGGAAGCCGTAGCTTAATCGTCCATGTGCCTCTGCACGAGCGAGCATGGTACAAGCGTGTTGGTGTGCCCCGCCATATTTATTGGACAACCGGGTGACCAGGTGCAAAGTAGGTCGCCAGGTCTTCCTAAGATGGGCTATCCATTGTTTCGGTCTGTTGCAACTGCTAACGGGGAGACCTAGCAGAATAATAGTGCCATTATGAGACTCTACTAGAGTCTCTCCTACTTGAAGAGAGATGATCTGGTGCTTATTCGTCGCACGTTTACCGTCGACGCTGAGCCGTAACGTTTTGGCAGGAGGTAAGTGTAGTTGGAAGCGGGACAAGCTGTTTTTCAAGCTGAAGATCGCAGCTTGCAGTTCAGACTGCATGGCCTCTTTGGAAGGGAAATCGCTCTCCTCGGTCCATACTACAACATCGTCTGCGCAGAAAGCAAACCGGGCGGCAGTGTCTTGCTCCAGAGTACGAGCTACGCGGTTCATCGCCAGATTGAAAAGTAGGGGCCCCAAGATTGATCTCTGAGGGACACGCCTATCAAGATAAGTGGTAGGAAGATGTGTTAGGGGGTTGAGACGAATCGGGTGGTGCTGAAGGAAGTTCCTAATGCAGGCTTGAGCCTTCTGACTCGGAAAGGCAAGTGCGAGGTTTTGTAGAATGCGTGGTTGACTAACATTGTCAAAGGCTTTATGATATCTAGTGCGAGGACATAATCAGGCAATTCCTTGCAGGGTGTCCTATTAATTACACGTCTAAGCAGCCTCAAGTAATCATGAGTAGCAATGTGAGGACGAAAACCTGTGAGTGCAGGATGAAACCAGCCTGTACGTTCGAGATGATAAACAAGCCTATTATTGATAAGTCGTTCAATAAGCTTAAATATGACGGGAGTTAGTGAAATAGGACGGAGGTGCTGGGGATTGCGGGAATCCTTGCCACGTTTGGGAATAGGGTGGATGATCGTGACCCGGAGAGAGTCAGGGACCTCACCTGAGTCCCTCTCCAAGAGTTCAAGCCCCGAAAGTCGACACACACGCACATATTCTAGTCGCTCTAAACTTAAATAATGGGAAGAGAAAATATGCAATGGAACTGCAGAGGCCTTCTTAAAAATCTTGATGATGTCTATGAGTTATTGCATTCCAATCAGCCAAATGTGATGTGTCTCCAGGAAACCTATTTAAATATAGGCACACAAATTTCCTGAATAGTTACATGGTATTTAGAAGGACAGAGATGGTGGGGGCGCATCCTCAGGTGGTGTGGCCATCATTGCCCCAAAATCCTTGGCGTGCTACACTGTCCAACGACAGACCATCCTAGAGGCTACGGCCATTCGAACAATTATCTTTAATAGGCTTATAACACTATGTTCTCTTTACATCCCTCCTGACTTACAGCTTTCGAGCTCAGATTTCGAGTGTCTGGCAGATCAGTTACCCGAACCTTTCATTCTCATAGGCGACCTTAATCCGCATAATTCTCTTTGGTTCTCTTCTCGCACTGATGCCCGAGGTCGCTTGATAGAGAAGTTTCTAACATCCTCGGGAGCATGCCTTTTCAACAAACATGGCCTGCATACCATAACTTAGGACACAATACATACTCACATCTTGACCTAGCTATTGGTTCTGCAATTCTCTTTCCTTTTCTTGAGTGGGGCGGGGGCACGGACCCATACGGTAGTGACGACTTCCCCACGACACTAACATATATAGGTAAAGGCCCACGCAGTGCAACTTCCCAGATCAGGTTCAATGAAACAAGAGCAAAGTGAAATACATTTACAGAGGCATCCAAACTACCCTACACGTCCATAAGACACCTACACGTTGAAGAAGCTACCCAACTCCTCACGGCGCACATCCTCGACGCCGCCTATAGATCCATTCCCCACGCCTCTGTGCCCAGCGCAACCTGAGGGGAGGTGGTGGAATGAGGACTGCAGGCGGGCACGAGAGGCCCAGAACAAGGCGTGGGGTATCCTCCGTCAGTACCCCACGTCGGAAATCTCATTTCTTTTAAACGGGCAAAGTCTTTTGCGAAGCGGGTGCGTCGTGAGGCGAAAAAGGAGAGTTGGTGCGCCTTGCTCACTTCCATCAACTCGTACACCAACAGACACACAAAGTCTGGACACGTATAAGAAAACTCGAAGGACATCAGACGCAGAGACTGCCGCTGGTTAGTACAACAGGAAACACACTGGAAGACCAGGCCAACACATTGGCACAACACTTCCAACACAGGTCAGTTCTGCACACTACACAAACACTTTCATGCAGCACAAAACATCTGCACAAAAGACGCCCTTACGTGACAAGTACAGGTGAAAATCTGCTTACAAGGCTGAACTCACACTTCACGAGCTGAAGGTTGCTATTGCAATGTGTAATCATTCAGCTCCAGGGCCAGACAACATTACATACACTATGATAGAACACCCACACGAAGACAGTGTTGAGACACTCCTACGCGTATACAAGATATGGCTTTCGGTGCATATTCCACGCTCTTCAAGGGAGGCCATAGTTGTGGCTTTTCCGAAGGAAGGGAAAGACCCTTCCTCTCCCGCCAGTTATAGACCCATTGCCCTGACAAGCTGCCTGTGTAAGCTTTTCGAGAAGATGATAACCGGAGGCTAGTGTAATTTCTTGAGTACAGGGATCTTCTCCAGAACTGGCAGGCAAGCTTCAGGGTGGGTTGACCCACCAACGATCAACTGGTTGGTCTAGAATCATATACAAAAGATGAATTTATACACAACCAGTATTGCATGACCGTATTTTTCGCTATGGAGAAAGCTTATGATACGGCATGGCGCTACGGCGTTCTTGGGTACCTAAAATTCTATGGTGTAACAGGTAACATGTTGAACACTCTTGATAGTTACTCGTCGAAACGAACGTTTTGTGTCAGAGTCGGGTCGGCACTTTCAAAAGTCCACATTTAAGAAAATGCCGTGCCTCAAGGCGGAGTTTTGAGCTGCGCGTTATTTATTGTCAAGATGAATTCTCTGCGTAAAGCGTTGCCTCCATCAATCTCCTGTTTAGGGTATGTGGATGATGTTAAAATATCTTTTAAATATTGTAACATATGCGAACGTCAGGTCGAGCTCAGGGTAAACAAACTCTCTCGTTGGGCGTACGAAAATGGTTTTGAGACTTCATCGCGCCAGAAGTACCTGTGTTGTATTCTCAGAGACGCGGTGTAAGGCCCGACCCTGGCATAAATCTCAATGGTGATGCAGTTCCTGTAAAAAAGGAGCAAGCTTTTGGGCTTGGTGATGGACGAAAAACTCGCATTGATCTCACATCAAACTCAAACAAAAAGGTGTAACAACAATGAATATTCTGAATGTCCTGTCTCACCAATCATATGGTGCGGATAAACAACTGCTTCTGCGCCTTTATACTGCTTTGGTAGGGTCTCATTTGGATTACGGAAGTGTGTCTACGGGTCGGCCACGAAAACAGCGCTCAAAATGCTCGACCCTGTGAAGCACTTGGAGCTTCGCCTTTCGTGGGGTGCTTTCCGGACTAGCCCGGTCGAAAGCCTCTATGTGGAGTGTAATAAGTGGAACCTACAACGTCAGCGAGCATACACAGATCTCCTTTTTGCTTTTAAAATTTCATCTATGCCACACCATCCTTTTAAATCAGCTTTTTATGATACGTCTCAGACTGCACTACTCCTAAACCGACCATCGTTCTCTGCGCCCTTCTCTTACAGAGTTAGAGAGGAAGCGTCAGAGCTTTCTGTCTCCTTTTTAACACCATACAAAGTTCTCAAACAGATTTTATAGCACCATGGCATCTCCGCCCTGTCTTATGCGACACATCTTTACACATGTAGATAAAAACCGAGCTCCCACATGTGCAATTCTGCAGCACTTCTTGTATTTGCAGCAGAAGTATCAATTTTCTGAATTTTATACGGACGCCTCTAAAACTGCCACCTCTGTGTCCTGCGCGGCGCATGGGCCCGGCCTTAATGTCACTAGAACTCTTAATAGTAATACCAGTATCTTTACGGCAGAGGCTTATGGTGTACTTCTTGTTGTTAATCATATCCTTCAAAGTCACATCCCACAATCCATTATATATACAGACTCCCTCAGTGTCGTGCGGGCGTTGTCGGCAACAAAGTCTTCAAAAATCACGTTGTAAATCTAATAGTCAAGGGTATTATGTCTGTGTATGTCCACAAATTTGAACTAGTCCTTTGCTGGGTCCCTGGCCACTGTGGTATAGCCGGGAACGAAGCAGCGGATCGAATGGCTGCTGCTGCTACACTCTTGAATACAGTAGACATAACCACATTACCCTACACCGACGTGAAACCACACATCAGACAACAACTTCGCAAAACATGGCAAACACACTGGAGCGAACAAACAGACAACAAGTTACACGTAATAAAACCACACTTGGGACCATACACCACCGACACACGCAATAGATACACTGAAGTCGCCTTGGCTAGATTACGGATAGGGCACACTCATGCAACACACTCGCACCTTCTCACTGGATCTCCAAGACCTCTGTGCAGCAGGTGCGGAGAGGCCCTATCCGTGATGCACATCCTCATACAATGTAAGGCACTCGACACTACACGACGCAAACACCTCCCCAACTAGACACACGACATATTCCACCACACCCATCATACTTCTTAGGAGATGATGCCATGTTTTCTGTTCAGCGCACCTTTAAGTTCCTATCAGAAGTTCACTTTTTACAACTCATCTCATACCACCCATAGCTTTACCCCTGGTCCTATACCCCAGCCACCTTATTTATCTTTTAACCACTCTTGTTCTTCACCCTGGCCCTTTACACCAGCCGTGCTCATAGTTTTTAACTGATTTTATTTCGTGTTCTCCTCATCAAATCACTTTGTGTTTGGCGCTCTTTGCCCATGTCGGCCTTGCGCCAATAAAATCAAACCATCATCATCATCAACACAATGTTAATGCAGTGATTTCACACCACGGGCATGCTTACGAGTACATGTTCATGTTAGTTTTAGATGTGCTGAGCGCTGATCTCTCACAGTACCTGTCCTGAAACACGCTCTATGATTGCGCTACAGTCAAAATAAAACTTGAGGTCAGAACTCTCACAACACACCGGCAGCTTGCTGCCATGCGAAACCTTGAGGAGCTTGCAGGTTGTTCTAATGCAGAAATTTGATGTGTGATAGAAATTTTGCTATTTGGATTTGTGAATGATCACTTTAGTTCTGCTTCATCGACATGTACTTTACATTCCGTTATTGCTCAAACATCTCACCTGCTTCAGATGGAAATGAAAGCTTTACTGAATAATTTTCAGTTAATAAAATGCAGGTTTTAGACTTTCAACTTGCTCTTACAAACAATCACCCTTGTTGGCACTGCACATCACACACACGCAAGCTACTGCAGCCATTTACCATTAAAAGTTTGCCAAATGCGCCATTACATTAGTCTTCCATGGGATCCAATGGTGCAACGCACAATGAAATATCACAGAGTAAGAATACTAAGGGTGACACTAAACACGGGAGTCGCAGTTTGTTGGTCATTCCCACCAGGTTTAAAGCTGCCTGTAAAAACTGCTAACTGCATCTCTGAGTGTCTGCTTGCCGACAGGAAACTGGCAAGAAAAGCAGCTTTGCAGGTAAAGACTGACTGCAACACCTATATTCACAGCATATCGAGCAGTGTGAGAAAGTGAAAGGTTGGTTGTACTGCTCATGACAAATTGATAGGGTTCTTTAAGAGTAACTGCACTGTGAAGACAGTCTTCGCAGCCCTTTAACCATGATGCACAACTACCCCCACAGTGACTAATTCTTTAAAACGGTGGTCAAATAGGTGAGGGGAAACGAGTGCGGAAAACAGACTTCAAAGCGGCCCAGATCGCGTTGCCATTTGTTGCATAGTTTTTTCTGGAATTTTCTTTGCTGTAGAGGTTGTGTAGTAGCCAACATGCCTATCCGCTAACAGGCCGCAAAGTTACAGCATCAAGCCTTACACTGCAGCACAGTCATTTGCACATACAAGGGCCAAACGATCACGCGAGATGAGCAAATGAGCACATCACACAATGACATGCTACTCAGTGAAAAATGTTAAACCCGTAAATTATAACGCATAATCCCTGCGCCATGCCGCTCTACCATTTCTGGAGGAAGAAACAGTCAGTACCGAGGACTGTCAGTGGACTACTTGAGACGGGGTTTCATCTAAATACATGCGAAAAGTGAGTGATTTCGTTCCGGGTAGCGCGGGACTGGTAATTGTGGCCTAGAACCGAGTACTAAGCAACGCTAAAAGGTTAGAGACACTATTGAGGCCAAGTAATGTCTCTGTCTAGAGTTTTAATTGCTCGGCTTTCCGGAACCTGCGGCGTTTTTTCTTTGTGGTGACAGCGGGCTCTCGGGAGGGTTACAAGAGCTCCTGGATCGGTGCACAGGGCAGGGAGAACATTGGGGGGTGCGGTTCAGTGCCCATAAATGTGCGGTACTGCGATAGGGGGCGGTCGAAGGAGAGGGAGATGTAGAGCCTGCGATGCTACAGGACAAGGTAATACCGTATGCATCCTCATAAAAGTACCTTGGAGTTGTTTTCTCGACGGAGGCGGTCTATCTGTCAAGGTACTAACAACTGCTACGAGAGAAAGCGCGGAGAGGACAGAATGTGTTGAAGGCCAGGATTCTGTGGTCCTTCAACCGTATGGAGGTGATCCGGAGTTTGTGAAAGGCGGCAATGGTTCCGGGCCTTACATACGCCGGTGCGGTTCTATGCCCCTCGGCTGCCACAAAAGTGTACCTGGAACGCCGCCATAGGGAGGTGGGAAGGCTGGCCCTGGGGTCGCACCGCACCACACCGAACGAAGCGGTGCAGGGCGACATGGGGTGGTCGTCGTTCGCGGCCCGGGAAGGCGACAGCAAAGCTCTCATTTGAAATGCGAAGCTTGAACCTTCGGGGAGACGAACTGGGTTCTACCGAGTGCATCGGTGTCTTTTTCACGGCACGGTCCATGCGCTGGGCGAAAACGAGTGCGTGCGTTGTCGGAAAGGTATGGAGTGCCACTACCAGCACTGTGTAACCTAAAGGAGACAATCCATGACAAGGGCCAAGGTACGGTGAATGCGTGTCGCAGGTGGAAACCCATCAGAAGGCCGGCAGGGCCGCAGCCAAGCCAGCGCTACCATTTTCTACGTCGCCCACAAGAGAGAGATACGTTGTGAAGGCTTCTATGACAACGCAAGCGGGAGAGTGGCCTTCTTTCGAAGCGCGATCTGGGACGCTGCGAAACAAGGCGGTGGCAGGTGTCATGTGGGACGGCGGAGAGCGCCATCTGTGAACTCTGTGGCGAAGAGGAGGAGTCGATAGAACACGTCGTGGTTGTCCTGCCCGCGGCTGGAGCCGCAACAGCCCAGTGGGGTGTCGCTGGAGGCTGGCATTGGGGTTTCGGACAGACTGGGCCGTCAGGGGACGCGGCGGGCCACTAGCGATGGACGTGATCGAGAAAGCAGTGACGGCCCATCATCGACCGGATAAGCGTAGACTGGAGGTGTGGAGGAGCCGGACAATGGCGTGAATGGGAAAAAAATATGGGTGGGGAGCCAGGTGAAGAAGTGTAATCAACCTGCTATGACACTAGCGGGTGTTCCGGGGAGTGGCAACCCGTTTCAAAGGGGTATAGCTACAGATCCAATCCATCCAATCCAGTCCAAGAGTGATGCCGCATCCTCCACGTCCGCTCAAGCGTCCCAAACTACAGGTGAGGGGTGCGGAGGAGATGGAGAACGGAGGAACCAGCGGCAGCTCCCAACCCCACTGCACCGCCTGTGCCATCCGAGGTGTTCCTGAAACGCTCGGCGGTTGCGGGCAAGAAAAAGCGCGCCCCTAAGGGTCCGCGGTCCAAGGAGCCTGATCACCCAGGCACTCCGAGGGACATCAGAGGACGAAACGGATGTCGGACCGTTCTTGTCTGCGGTGCACCGCAAAGGAAAGTGTCCCGACGCCAAAGCCTCCCGACAAGCCCAAAAAGGCGCAGAGTCACAGCCCCGAAAGACGACACATAAACATACACACTCCAGTAGCTCTCACACTAAATAGTGGGAAGAGAAAACATAATTCAATGGAACTGTAGAGGCCTTCTAAAACTCTTGACGATGTGTACGAGATACTGCACTCCAATCAGCCCAAGTGTCATGTGTATACAAGAAACACATTTAATTCCAAAACATACAAACTTTTGAATAGTTACCTGGTATTTAGGAAGGACAGCGATGGTGGTGGTACATCTTCCGGGGGTGTGGCCATCATTGTCCGAAAGTCCTTGGCGTGTCCTTCTATCGAGTTACAGGACCGTCCCTTGAGGCAGTTGCCATTCGTACATAATTTTGAATAGGATAAATACACTATGCTCAGTTACAATCCCTCCTGATTTCCAGCTCTCGAGCTGGACCCGGGCTGGACCCGGCTCGGGCCGTCCCACCGTAATGTCGTCGGCGTAGAACGCGTTGTCCACGCCTTCGATTTGCTTGAGTAGATCGGCAGGGGCAGGAGAGGCCAGATTTGAAGAGCAGGGGCGACTAGACCGGCCCCTGAGGGGTGCCCCTATCGCCGAGCTCGACAGGGTCCGACTTCTCCTCTCCTATCCTGATGGTCGCAGTTTCGGTTTTGAAAATCTGTTATGTAGCCGAATGTCCTTGCGGCCGCACCTTGTCTTGTTCAGATTCTGCAACACGCTTTCGTGGGACACGTTGTGCAAACGCTCCTTTCAGGTCGAGGGCTAGTATCCCGCGCGGCGCGTGCCTCGTTGCTGCTTGACGACCAGCTCGTGGAGTTGGACCATCACGTCGTGGTGCTGAGATGATGTCTGAAGCCGTACATCATCTCTCCGGCATCGATCTGTTCTTCGAGGTGCTTCTGCAGCCGGCGACGTACCATGGCTGACACAGAAACACCTGCTGCGCTTTGTATACTGCTTGGTTTGGGTCTCGTTTGGATTATGGGGCTGTGTGGTGTATGGGGCGGCGACAAAAACAGCGTTGCGAATGCTTGACCCAGTGCTACACTTGGGGCTTCGTCTGCGCCGGGTGCTTTTCGCACTAGTCCGGTCCAAAGTTTGTATGTCGAGTGAAACAAGAAAGCCTTGAGAACCACACGAACGTACATGGATTTGCATTGTGCTTCTAAAATTTCATCGCGGAATAACCATTCTATTTATCCTGTCTTTACAATACATCCACATCTCTGCTGTTTGTAAATCGGACCGTCCGTTCCTCTGCCCTTTTCACTTAGAGTGAGAGAGCGAGCCTCGGATCTCAGCGCTTCGTTTTTGGGTGTGTACAGATCATACGTTTCAGATACTTTACCGCCTTGGAAAGTTCGCCCTGTGTCCTGCGACCTTTATTTTATGAAACTTGACAAAAATCGGGTACCACGAGCTGCAATACTGCAACACTTTCTGTCTCTGCAGTTTAATACCCATGTGCAGAATATTACAGTGACACTTCTAAAATCTCACACTATGGTGTCCTGCGCTGCTCATGGTCCCAATTTAAATGCAGCCAGAACCATTGAGCGTAAACACAATCAATTTTTCAGCAGAAGCGTATGGAAGTTTAGTCATCGTACGACACATTCTTGAAAACCAAATTCCCAATGCCATCATCTGTGTTGTTCGCGCACTGTCATCGCACAAGCCCCCCAAAAACCACATAGTTAATCTTGTATTCAACACTATCATGGTCCGTATATGCAACAAAAGCATGAGCTGGTCCTCTGATGGGTCCCAGGACACGCAGGGATCGCTGGGAACGAGTTGGCAGACGAGAGGGCCGCTGCTGCTGCACTCAGGAACACTGTAGACATTACAACGATACACCTACACAGACCTCAAGCCACACATAAGACAACACCTGCGCAGGAACATGGCAAACACACTGGGGATGAACAGAAAGACAACAAACTACATGTGATTAAAGCCACATATTGGGACGGTACACAGCTAACTCACACAAACAGGACACACGGAAGTCGCCTTGGGTAGGCTACGGATAGGGCACACGCATGCAACTCACTCGTATCTGCTGACGGCATCTCCTAGACCCCAGTGCAGCAGGTGCGGAGAGGCCCTATCCGTAGTGCACATCTAATAACATGCAAGGCACTTCACACAACACGACACAAACATTTCAGAGAACTCTACAGACAACATATCCCACTACATCCATCGCTGTTTCTTGGTGACGATGCCATGGTTTCCGTGAAACGTGTTTGAGTATTTGTCAGACATTAAGTTTTTGAAACCCTCATTTCTATCACGCATAATCAAATCTGGCCCTATACACCAGCCATCGCCATTATCTTTAATTGATTTTACTATGTTCGGTTTACACGTTTTATACTACCTTATTGTGGTAATCCCTTCGCTTCACTAAATAACTTCTCTCTGGCGCTCTTTGCCCATGTTGGCCTTGCGCCTTAAACACAACCATCATCATAATCATATCTCGCCACATCAACGCGGACGTCCACTAGCTGGACGATTCGCGGTAGACAAATCGGCTCATTGTGAGTTCCGTTGGACTTCCGCAGCCAAACCCATCTACAGTTTTTGTCAAAATTTTGTGGGCCAAGGCGGAAACGCGCAGGCTGCAAAAAATTGAATGTACAAGCTTACGTCCCGAGCTAGGCGAAAACGTTTTATGCAGGAAAGCTAGAGAAAACACCTTAATTATTGCCGTAAAATATTTTTGTCACATTTAGAGGTAAAGCCGATTCTTTGAATTCTTTGTGGTCGAGAAGGCGTAGGATTGGCCCACAAAATGTTGACAAAGGGTGTACGTACTGTGGACGCAGACGTCATCGTTCGTTCCGAACTGCTAGTGGAAGGGTAATTCCCACCTAGCAACTTATCATCATCATCGTGTCACAGGCAAGCCCCACACCGTCTTCCCCATCACCGAGTCTTACGTCTTCATCATCACCGTCTTTGCCAACGGTTTCTCGGCGAGGTTCAAGCTCATTAAACGCATCATCCAAGTCTTCGGCCGCCGAGTTATGCAGCGCCAATAAAAAGAGACGGTGGGCACGCTGGTCACCACGAGCACAGTGCGCTCTACATGCGTCTAAATTGGAGCGCACTATGTCTAGTGTGCACGTTATTCAAAGAAAGCAGCCGCTCTTGATGAAACAGCCTTGGTCTTTCTGTTGTGATGAGAAAAACAAACATTAATGAAGAAAAAACGCCAGATGTTTTTTTACACTTTGGGTATTTATTTGGGTTCATTATTTTTTATAAAAGCGCTTCTTGGTTACTATAATCCAGGTATTGTTGAAAGACTGTTTTCTGATGGGAGTGTAAGTACAAAATTGTAAACCCGTCTATCCGTAAAATCTAAATACATTTCATATCTAGTGGTTTTAATGAGCCGTTACTCTTATAACTACGAATTCATCCATGTCAGTACGCAAAATTCCGCCGAGTTCATCAATCCCAGAAGCTGCACTTGTCTATTGGGTTCATCGGCGTTCCTGGGGTGCAGTTGAACGCACTCGCGAATTCCGGGAAGTTCATCAGGGGCACGTTAACCCTAGAATAGAAAAAAACAGAAACGGAGCATATGTGTAGCTTTTTAAAGCATTTCTGTGGTAAGGTCCACACGAAGGCAATTGTTACGTTTTATACAGATAGTTGCAATATTTTTCAATAGAATTTGTTGCACACAATTCTAGGTCAGATTGCGAGCGTGATGCCCCTTTTTCCTGGCTCTGTCGTAATAAAAGAAATTCAAAGTCAGCAGATGTATTCGTTCTGCTTTCACAGACCCGTATGCAACTGTACTTTCTAGTTTACATTTACTGCCCCTTTTTTACTGCCCCTTTCCCCCCTTTACTGCCCCTTTTTCCCGGCCCGCGGGCCGGGCCGGGCCGCCCGAAGTCGATTATTGGCGGGCCCGGGCCGGGCTTGAATTCATAGGCCGGGCCGTTAACAGTTCCGACGTGAAGTGTAGAAGAGAGCAGATAAATGAATATTCTGGTTTACTTTTACGCGCTTCTTGATGTTAATTGTACACATTGTCTTAAAAACCTGTTTTGCTAGGTCTGACAGTCATTATACTGTAATTTTAATGACATTTCATGTACTGCATCAAGGTTTTATATTTTGGTGTATAACATATCAAAGATACAGTTACAAGGAATGCCTGGAGCTGTGGAGCTGTGTCTATGTACGCGTGTTTTAGATGTCGAACCGATTTAAATGCGGCATACCTGCCAGGTTTCCCGAATTTCCCGGGAGACTCCCGAATTTTCATGGTTTTGTACGATTGTACGACCGAAAAAAAAAATCTCCCGAAAACGCACCCGTCTTTGGCTTAATCCTTTTCCCAGTATGGCCACAATGCGCCGGAGGTATACCTGACAATCCAACCCGGCACCAGTTCGCATCATTATCAGTGAAGTGCTTAAAAAGCGTAGTCGGCCATGCGAAGACGGTGAACCTGTTCGTCCCATTGTTCATAGAAACGCAGCGCCGCCGCCGCTTTCATTTACGCACGAGCACGGCCGTTCTGAAGATTTAGCAAGTCTCCAGTGGTGTAACTTGTTTGTTTAGACAAAACAACAAAACAGTTTAGTTCCTGCTGTTTTGCACTATTTCCAGGACTTTTTGAAAAGGGCGGCGTTAGCAACGTGGAACATTTAAGTGGTGTAGCTTGTTGGTAGTTTGGGCAAACAGACACTTCATTTCCTGCTATCATGTAATTAAATAAAAAATGTGTGGAAAGTTACCCATTCTATTGTTGCTACTACCCCCCCCCCCCCGTCTTCCCCCGCCTCCGGTGAGATCTCCCTAATGCCATGCCGAAAAACCTGGCAGGTATGATTATTATGCGGCTGCTTTGGCTTGAAATCAAACTCGCGTGGTAGAGAAGCGCCACCGCTTAACAACCACTGCAGGGAAAATATTTCAATTCACGCACATACTCGTGGATTCAAGTGGGGCGCAAGAAATTTCAGCAATACCAACTTGTGACCGAGACAACCGCGTGAAGTTGCCAAGAGTCAGGTCATCAGAGGTGATGGTGTCTCTCGTGTAAGAATACGAGCTAATATTACGCCGATGTGGCGTGAACTGCAGATGGCGTAAGCTAAACTACGCGCACTTCAGACCCTTATTTTTTGCCTTTCAATTCAGGACGTGCTTGTACAGACTAGATGCTCCGTCTGATTTCCCGCTACGAAGACACTGGACCAAATATAATAAACAAATTTTCTTCAGCGTCTAAGACCGGGCCTGGTCACACACACGCGGTCCCTCCCTAGGCTGAAAAATAAATGACTGGACTCGGGCCGGGCCGGGCCTGGGCTTGAGAGGACGGGCCCGGTCCGGGCCCGGGCTAGGTTCAATTATGAATTCCCGGGCCGGGCCCGGGCTCGGTGTTATGGGCCCGGGTCGGGCTCGGGCTTCACAAAGCGGGCTCGGGCCTTAAAATCAGGCCCGTGCAGTGCTCTAGTTCCGGCTGCCACACTAAAGCACTGTTCACGAAAACTACAGTGAACTAAGAACTAAGGTCATTCATTGATTTTATTTGTTGACATGTAAAGTTGTACCGACTGCCTTGGCACCACCCGCCCCACTTAACCATCCTCATTTTAATAAAGTTTCTTCATTCATTCATTCATTCATTAGTCGGTGCCTTGTATCATCTCCGATGTAATGTATAATGGGAAGTGACAGCCTTAACAGTTTGGAAGGCATGTTTTAGCTCGCTGAGTCGTGACGTTGCATTCCTACTACTACTATGTATATTTTATTGGCGCAAGGGCGTCTGAGGCCAAAGAGCGCCAAGACAATGTTTGTTTTGTCACATTTGTTGTTAAAATGCCATGGCGATGATTGTGATGTACTTGATAAAAATAGTGTATATATGGGTGTAAAGGGACCTTACTCTAAAAAGCGATGATGAAGAAGATGAGATGTAACAATGATGATGTTTAGATGTGTGCTGGGAGCGCCATAACATAACAGGGATGGCAGCGACGTCCCTGGCACGCCATGAAAACGCTCAGAACCACCCTCACTATTTGCATTAGGTGACCCTGATGTCACACATGGTATGAGATGAGTGCTAAAAATCCAATGTCAGCGAGGTAGGCTAAAAGGCGTTCACTTCTGATCGGGGGTTGATCAGATAAAAACAATGATGGGTGTAAGGGTATCGTGTAGGTGTATAGTTCGGGGAAGTGTCGTTTCCTTGCGTCATGGTATGCCAAGCATTCAATCAATACGTGGAGGACAGGTTGCATTCCTAAGTTTATCCAAGCCAAATGTAGCTTTTCGCGAACAGCAGGAAGCGACCGTTAAACTGTACATCTTTTTGCTACATTTATGCGATCCCCACTCATCGTTTAGTGCAATCAGGTATCATCGCCGCGTTTAGGCGTAACGGAGGTCATATAACCGCTTGTCGTAAAGCTTTTTGATGAATTTACGTTAACGCGCAGGCCTCGTTTTGCATTCTCCGCCCTTCGTTGACGCCAACACCTTCTAATAAATAGTACAGCCCGCTTCCGCGCTCGCGCGCTGATTTATAGCTACCTATTTAAAGCGAAGCTCTATATGCCTAGGAGAAAGGAACATCCGGCGGTTTCGTGCACGCCGGGAACTCCTCCGTCGCAAACCCACGCGCATGCGCCGATAAAGCAGGTTCGAGAGGTGTTAGAAGTAAGGGGAGAGAGGGTGGCGGGATTTATAAATGACGAAGCTACACTCTCGCATCTCCCAAAGGGAGGGGAAAGGAGTCTCCCTCGAAGCAGAAAGCACGCGCAGCGAGCTACTGCTTGAAGCGCAGTCCAAGCGATAACGGCGGTGCACAGATAACGACTTCGCTTTTGACCATTATAGCTGAGTAAAAGCCGTTTGAAATGTAACAAACTATAGTCTAAGAAACACGTTTATTTCACACAGGTTCCTCACCTTTCTTCCGGGGAAACCATCGTTTCGCTTTCAGAGATGTGAGGCAGCCAACACAGGCCCTGAAGGAGAGAAGTTCTGTGAGCAAAATTTGGTTAATAATGTAAACACAATAGCACGGGTGCGAATAAAACAGTCGTGCCCTCTCGTTATATTCGTGCCTTTATCGCTGTGTCCGCGGCATAAGAAAGGAAATGTGGATCCGAGCAAAGCAAACATCCGAGTTCGATGTTGCGCTTAAACGGTCGCTAATAGTAACTGAAGAACGCCGTTGAAAATCTGTATTTCACTGAAAATTCGTAAGCTTAAGGAGATATTTTGGTGAATTGTTTTCCTGGTGCTCATATTTTACGCTCGCCAACTTTTTGTCTCTTCCTTTCATGTTATCTTCCTGATTTGGGCGAGTTTTTCTTTGTCAGAGAGGTCGGTCCTGTCTTTTCTAGATGAATGTTTAATCAAACATTCATACCTTGTTTGAACTATTGCGCCATAAACATCCAACCATCATCATCGTCATCAACCTTGTTTGAAATAACAGGCTCTATCCACTTCAAGCACCCTGCTTAAAAAGGAGCCATTGAAGCCTATATTTCTTTGTTCAGGAAAGGACAATCGCGTCCCCTGCCCGGCCCTCAATGCACTTGCAAGCGCCTTTACGGGTGATACAATCGACATGGCGAACAAAATTAGGGGGACTAAATAATGCACGCCCCCTTGCACGAACATGACATCTCTGACGTGGTAAATGTGTCAAAAACAACGAGAAAGAGGAATTAAGGAAGGATTAGCCTTCGCATGCAGACTTGCGTTCAGGGACGACTGAGTCATACTTCGTCGCGCAGTTTGGACCAGTCCACCCAGTTTTGTTCTTTTTCTTTTTTAAGGAGGGTTACGATGACTTGTCTGATCGCGTAAAGACCGGGTTGTATTAGCGCATTCTTTTGGCAACAAAAAGAGAGAGCGGCTGAAGCCCCGCCTGGTCCCATCCAAGACCCCCTCAATAAAACACGCATTGAAGGGTGCATGTTGCACTATTAAGAGTGAAGAAAATTCGGTTCAAATAATAATGACAGAGGCTAGGTCATACTCGACCCAAATCCTCAAGGGGAAAGTGCAAGATGATGGCGAATGGATGCACAATGTGATTGAGAGGGACGATGAAATATTACTATAAAAGAAGCGAGGGTTTCCTGCCAATAGCTTGTAAATGAGAGTGACAAGTACATTGACGTATGGATGAAAAAGTAGAGACGTGAGGTGAGTGCAACGAGAACGACTAGAGAAACTTTAGCACGATAGTTGCAGGACAGACGTAACTCACTGAGGATGGGGTCGTGTTGCTTTTTCATGAGCCTTGCAATAAAGTACCACAGACGTTCGGCTTCTGCACACATCTCTACCTGCAGCACTGTGTACGATATAGCCTGCACGTATAAAGTAGTTAGCTTGTCTATGATGATTTTTTGGGTTTTAATGACGCAAGGCCGACTGGGGTAAAGAGCGCCAAAACAGTTGTTTAATATTAGAGATTAAGAGTTAAACTCTAAAATCGGTTAGAAGACCTAAAGTAAAATCAGTGAAAGACAATGAGGATGGCTGGTGTTTTAGAAGGCCAGTTTGTGATTATGCATGGTATGAAATTAGGTCTAAAAATTTTACTTCCACCAAATTGTGACAAACGCGTTTCACGGAAACCATGGCATCGTCACCCAGAAAAAAATGATACATGTAGGGGAATATGTTGTCTGTAGAGTTCTCTGAAGTGTTTGTGTCGTGTTGTATCGAGTGCCTTGCATTGAAGAAGTACGCGGTTCACGGATAGGCCATCTCCACACCTGCTACACAGAGGTATTGGAGATCCCGTGAGAAGGTAGGAGTGTATTACATGGGTGTGTCCTATCTGTAACCTACCTAAGCTAACTTCGGTGTGTCTGTTGTGTGTATCAGTGGTGTATGCTCCCAAGACTAGCTTTATTACGTGTAGTTTGTTGTCTGGCTATTCATTCCAGTGTGCTTGCCATGTTGTGCCGAGGGGTTGTCTGATGTGTGACTTAATGTAAGTGTAAGGTATTGTTGTTATGTTCACTGTATTTGTAAGCGCAGCAGCAGCGGCCATTTGATTCGCTCTCTCGTTTCCGGCGATCCCCGAGTGACCTGGAACCCAGCACACGGTCACTTGAAGATTTGCAGTTGTCGGCACTCGTTTTTTTATTAACTGCTACAGAAGACAAGTCGCCCGACAGCGGGGGAAGCTTCAAGGTGGTAAAAATTCAGAAAAGTTGATTTAGAGCTGTCTGAAAACGTGACAGCTAGGTCTGACGCTTCCTCCGTCACTCTATGTAAGAACGGAACAGAAATACATGGCTGATTAAGGAATATTTGGGACATGGGTGTATCACAAAAAAAGCTTAAAAGGAAGGTGGGCGTTTGACGAAATTTTAAGAGCGTAAAAAGGTCTATATATGTTCGCTGGTGATCTAGGGACCATTAATCGCACTGAATGTATAGGCTTCGAACGGGGCTAGTACGGAAAGCGCCCGACGAGAGGCGAAGCCCCAAGTGCTGCACTGGGTCTAGCATTTTCAGTGCTGTTTTTGTTGCCGAACCATACACCACACTTCCATAGTCCAAGAGGGACCCTACCAAGCTTGTAAAGATACGCAAGACGAGTTGCTAGTCCGCATCAGAGGATTGGTGTAAAAGGGCCTTTAGAATGTTTATTCTTTTAAGGCATTTATGTTTGATGTGTTTGATGTGAGCAATGAATGTGAGTTATGACGCGTAAAAATTGTGTTCCTTTTTTGCAAGAATCAAGTCACTACCCAATTTAATTTCAAGATCTTGCTGGATACCGCGCCTGTTTGAAAATACGACGTAGGTACTTTTCCCGGGATTAACCTCAAAACAATCTTGATCTGCCGAGCCAGCAAGATTGTTTACCCCAAGCTGGACCTTTCGTTCACTTATGGCCGTTTTACACGATTTAAAAGATATTTGTACGTCGTCCACATACATCAAACGAGAGATTGTTGGAAGCACTGGCTTACGAACCGAATTTATCTTGACAATAAACAAGGTGCACCTCAAAACTCCACCTTGGAGCACGCCATTCTCCTGCACATAAATGTTTGATAGTTTTGACCCTAAACTGACACGAAATGTCCGTTCAGCCATGTAACTAGACAGTGTATTGAGCAGTTACCTGATACAGCAAAAGATTTAAAGTCTCGAAGAATGCGTTCGCGCCATGCGGTATCATATGCCTTTTCAATATCAAAAACACCGTCATGCAATATTGCTTATGTAGGTGGGCATCTTTTAATGTAGGATTCTAACGCTACTCATTGATAATTTGTAGATCGCCCCTCCCTGAATCCAGCCTGGCAGCCGTTGAGAAGATCTTTGTCCGCAAAGAAGTACACGAGTCTCCTGTTTATCGACTTCTATAGAAGCTTGCACTGGCAACTTATCAGGTCATTGTGTCGATACCTGGCAGGAGAGGTTTGGTCTTCCCTCCTTCAGGAGAACCACTACAACGGCCTCCCTCCAAGATTTTGGAATGTGCCCCGAAAGCCATATTTTGTTGTATAGGTGTAGGAGTTCCTCAAGAGTGTCTGAGTGTAGGTGCTGTATCATGGTGTATGTAATCTTATCTGCGCCTGGAGCTGAAGGTTTACATGTGCTCAGGGCAGTCCTCAACTCATAGAGTGTAAATTCAGAGTTGTAAGCAGTTTTCGAATTTTCTCTTAATGTAAGGACTTTTTCTCTGGGGATGGTTTCTGTTACATGAAAGTGTTCGTGTGGTGTGCTGAACTAGATACGTATTGGAAGTGTTGTGCGAGTGCGTTAGTTGATGTTTCAGTGTTTCCCCTGTTGTACTAACCATTGGCAGGCGGTGTGTCTGATGTCCACTGAGTTTGCGTATTCTTGTCCATGCCTTGTGTTGTGTATGAGTTAATGGATATAAGGAAGGTGAGCCAACTCTCTGTTTAGCCTCACGGCGCACACGGTTACCAGGTGCCTTCGCCTTTTTAAATGATACAAGGTTATTGGACGTTTGGTACCTACGAAGGATACCCAACGCATTGTCCTGTGCCTCTCGCGGTCGCCTACTATTCTCATTCCACCAGGAAAGCCATTCGTTGGACGGGGCAGCAGAGGCCTGGGGACTCCGCACGGGGCACCTTCAGCAATCTTGGTGAAGGTATTGGCCACACCGTGTACCCTGAGCCCCCAACATAAGCTGTAATCTACCGTGGCGATGTGTTTAACGGTAAAGGGTAAAAAACCAGAAATGGTGGCCGTCTGAGCCCACGTAAAGCTTCGGCGGATGCGCTTCCTGGCTGTTCACCAGGAAGGCAGCTCCGGGAACTCTCTCGGTATCAGGGTAACCCGAGCGAAGAAATTACCCCAGTCCCCTGCTTTTATACTATAGCACGTAGTATCTTCAAACCAACCACCTCAAACATGATTGGTCCTTGAAAAGGGGCCGCACCAAAGCAACATTCCCGCCTCTTCCCAGTGTCTCTCTTCCCAAACCTGACTACTCACGTTTTCTAGTCATTGAGTCTCTTGGAAAAGAAAAGCCTGTCACATCACAATCCGTGTTCCTCATTTCGAAATTTCTGGAAAATCTGATCGGGCCGTCGCACCAAGCTAAGACACAACGAACTGGTGAAGTTCCAGTAGAAGTCACCACCGAGCTTCCGACCACCAAACTCCTGAGCCAAAACCGAATTGTCGATCTGGGCATCAGGCATCAAAACTGGGCCCCACTGCAGTCTCAACAGCTCGCAGGGCGTAATCTCGGAGCCAGATCTGGCAAACGAGAAAGAGGCAGATCCCTTTGAAGGCCTTTGAAGTGAAGGTGTAACGGCGGGCAGGCGCATTATCATCTAAAAAGATGGTAAGGAAATACCAACTAGGCATATAATTCTCACATTCGACCGGCCCACTCTTCCATATCACATCAACGCAGGCTTTATCGGGTGCTCCGTCCGAGCGCATACATCCCGAATCTGCGGCGCTGTTACAAATGCCAGTGGTTCGGGCACTAACTCGTGTCGGGGCAACCAACCTGCGCCAAGTGCGACCAACGCTATCTCACTGATGACTGTACATCTAATCAATTCCTCTGTGCCAATTGCCAAGGACCTCACGCTGCATATTCGCGAACCTGCGAGCGGTTCAAACTTGAGAAAAAAATAATCAACATCAATGTCATCGAAAACATCACTTTCCAAGAGGAGCGGAAGAGGTTCCCCTTTTTTTCCCCCTGGGGAGGTACGCCGACGGGGCTCGCCGGGGGGGCGAAGCGGCGTCTCGTTTCGGCGGGAACCCGGTAACGCAAGTCGGACCTGGTCCCGTCTTCGTCCCCCTCGGGTTGCCTCTGGAGGCCCGTGCCGCCCCTACACCGCTTGCTGAGCCAGTAGCGGCAGTGGTGGCAAGTCAGAGATGCCTCTGCATCCACTGCTACCTCTACACTGGCTAAAAGCACACGCGAGGCAACGGAGGAGAGGGAGACGGAGGCACCCGCGGCAGTTCCCACCCCAGCCGCACCGCCTCTGCTACCCGGGGCGCTCCTGACGCCCTCAGCGGTCGCGGTTCCAACGACGGGCACAGGGACGGGCGCCAAGTCCAAGTCCAGGGGGTGCGGTTCACAGGGCACCCTCATGACTACGGATGACGGTATAGACGTCGAGCCGTTCCGACTTGCACCACAGCGGCAGGAAGTGGCTGTGGCGTCCAGGTCAGTAGAGAGAGAGAGAGAGAGAGGATTGCTTTTTGAGGCAAGGAGACCAGATGCTCTTAAGTTCGGGCTCCTCATTTAATTAATGAAAGCCGCCGGTGGCTCATGTATTGGCGTCGCCTCCGCTGGTAGCTGCTACCCCGTGTCCCTTTCATGCAGCCGCACGGACGCCAAGTTCGGAGACGCGGAGAGCGTGTTTTGTGCCCGTCCTTTTGTGTGTCAAAGACGGGGGCGATTAGCCTGAGTATCTCTGTCGTGTCAGAGGTGGCTGGGTCATTCGGCATGACAAGCTGACGGGAAGCTGAATGATGGGTGTCTCATAGTGTCGGAAAAGCGCGCGGTGTAAGTTTTTCAGAATCTGCGAAGCCGGCGCCGGACGCGCTCCGTTCACAGGTCGTTCGCCTCGATGACGGTCACCTGGGCTGGCAGCGTCTCTTCCCGTGGGCTGTTCAGGCGGGCGGCGGCGCTCCTTTAGTCTGGGAGGGGATTAGCCCCGACTCCCTCTTTGTCCCGGCGCGCGCGCAGACAAGGCGTCAAGGCGAGGACGCGGGAGGAGGTCAGCCGCACGAAGACCGCTCCAAGCCGTCGGCTTGGCTTTTAGCTGATGCCGCCCGCTGAACGTAATGGTTGGTACACTTTAGGCCGCAGATGTTTTGTATTTGCTGGCCAGGTGCAACAGCGTGCGTGGGAAATGCACTATGAGTCCATAAGAGAGAGGGTTGGGTGACGTGACCGCAGGTGGGGACATATGTGTGATTGGCTGGTTCCTGTGGCCAATCAATGGTTTATATTAATTGTTTGAAAGGTTTTTTCTCTCTTTCTTGTACGCCCCCTTCTTGGAGGCGGGGTTTTGGGTATCAAAACCGGAGTGTTGGGTTTGGTACAGGGTCGGTCGAGAGGGGATCTAGTTCAGTATAGATCTCGGCCGAACAGGCTGCTGCGGGCAGAGTGACAATGTAACCGTCACTCTGTCCGGATGTAGATACTTGGAGTAATGTAATTAGTGTAAACAAACCTAATATCCAGCAAGGAAGGCAGTCCTCATCCCTCACCCGCTCCAAGCATCGGTCGTCGGTCATCAGAGCGAGTCGAGATCGTCCTCTCGGCTCGCGCATCAAAAGAACATCACTATTTCGTCTCCGTCAGTTCGCCAAGAAGATGGAGAGACGAAATTTAACTGGCGCAGTCGACAGGATGACCACGACCATTGGCTGGAGCTGGTGGGGCATTCCGGAGAAACTCCTTCAACGCAAGGTTCGGCTCCGACCAACGACGGGCCAGACTCCAAGCATCGACGGGGCGGCACCTCAGCGGCAGGCCTCGTGAGCTCGGCTCAGTGCGGCAGCAGCCGCGATTCAACGGCAACCGTGGCGACACCTCAGCGGGAGGCCTCGTGGGCTCCGGCCCAGGGCGGCGAAGCCGCGGTTTCAACGAGGGGACACCTCAGCGGGAGGCCCCGTGGGCTCCGGCCCAGGCTGGCAGAAGCCGCGGTTGACCGAGGCGACACCTCAGCGGGAGGGCTCGTGAGCTCCGGCTCAGGGCGGCGGAAGCCGCGGTTGAACCGCAACGGGGCGACACCTCTGCGGGAGGCCTCGTGAGCTCCGGCTAAAGGGCGGCGGAAGCCGCGGTTTGACGAGGCGGCACCTCAGCGGGAGGCCTCGTGGGCTCCGGCTTAGGGCGGCGGAAGTCGCGGTTGAACGAGGCGACACCTCAATGGGAGGCCTCGTGAGCCCTGGCTCAGGGAGCACGGCCCCATCCCAGCGGCGAGAGCGGCGCATCGGGTCCACTAGCTGCTGCAACAGCGACACTGTGACCAGGCCGAATCCCGAGCGGCCACAGGTGGGCCCTGATTTGTTTTCTCCGGGTTTACCATGGCCACTATGCTAACGGGATGTCGCGGCACCGACCGGAAGGTTAGTGCCGTTGTGCTCGAGATTGAGGAGTTGAGAGCGGAGGTAGCTCTCAAAAATGCGCAGCACGCTTTTGAAAAAGCAAGGCTGGCGGGTAGCAGAGGCGCGGGTAGCTGGTCCGAATGGACAGCTGAAGAGCTTAGCGCTCAATTAGCCCAAGGGAGAGCGGAGATCGCTTACGAGAAAGCGAAGCTCCGCAGGATCGGTAATCTCGAAGAGGACACCAATGTCTTCACAGTGTTCGTTCCCTCGTGGGCGCTTCGAACGCCACGGGATAAGGAGAGTGGGAATGGAGTTGAGGTGGCTGAAGCCACTCCAGTTGTTGAGCAACCCCGTTGCGTTCCCACTGCTGCAGATGAGACCATGGAATCGCGCGAGACAGATGTCTTAGCTGCAGCAGTTCTTTCTGTGGCGGCGGGCAATGTTGCCGTGGCCGTGCAGGGAAGTGTCGAGTGTAGCACCGCCCCATGCGCCGACATAGAGTCCGCGGCCGATTGCGAGGAGCCTCTCGTGGATGAGCTAATTCCGAGATCGAGCGAAGCTGTAGAAAGCATGGTCATCTCGGAGGAGGCAGAGGAAGCGCAGGGGTCATGCAAGGGCAGCGGAACGGCGCGCCTAATCGTTAAGCTTCCGTGCGCAAAGCATGAGTGTGCAGGCGGCCCGCGGCGTATTGCGCGTAGGTCATTCCGACGGGCCCAAGGACGCGGAAGGCGGCGGCAGGTGGGGCGGCGCAGGTGCGACATCGTCGTACGCGCTACCGCCGAGTAGGGTGTTCCTTTTCTCCCGGGAGCACGGGACAGTGCGAGCCACCCCAGGGTTTGTTTAGAATCAGCTGGTGGTGCATGAAACGGAATCAGCTTCCGTGCGTCGGTCGGTGTGTGCCGCCGTGGAAAGGAGCGTTTGCGCTGAATAGTGTACAGTGCTAGATAGAACAGTTCAGTGTTGTTTGGCGCACACTGTTGTTAGCGTGTTTTGCTGTGTGTGCGTAGGGATCGCTCAGATGACGATTATTGTTAGTTTTGCCTCTACTGTCGTTCTCCCCCTTGTAGTTTGTTTTCTTTTTGTGTGTGCCTGTTTTGGTTGCGTTCAGCTGTCGTAAGTCGTGTGATTTGCGAGAAGCGCAGCTTGGCGGTCTTAACGCTGTCTTCTTGAGAAGTAGAGCCGTTGTTACAGCACGGTAGGGAGTTTACCTCTGGGCACAAAGGCGAGTGTCTCATTATTTGCGCTCGTTGGCATGTGGTCATGGTGGGCCATGGAATGTGCAAGTGGGGCCCCCTTGTGGCCCTTGTGTGCGAACTAGAGTCTGACGTACTGAAAAATGAACTTTCAGTACATCGCATGTGGACAGCAAGTGAACCGCAACTGGGATGAACAATCCGTGGTGCATTCTGAAAGAACAGGCGTCTGCGAGTGCATGAAGAGACGCTTAACTTCCTTAAACGTTTTTTATTTGTACAGGACTAGCCTCATTTTGTGCGTTTGGATTTGTTTGGGTGTCTGTTCCTTTCCTTGGACTGAAGGAATGCACTGCATGCACGTAACGGTTAAGAGTGGATGGTGTCATTCATTCAGTTGTCAGGTTCGAAAATTTATACCCTTCTTGGGGTTGGGTTCCTTTAATGGTAGAGGGTGCCACGAGTTTGTTCTCACGGGCCCTGTAGTTGAGCGCTTTCGTTTATTGTTTGATGTTGCGCAAGCCATGGCTAGGCCAAGGCACTGAGTATGTCGTGTTGTATCCGTTTTTGGTGCAGGTTGGCGGGCGCGTTGTGCTGGTTGGGTTGGTGTGTGCCGGGGTAATTTTTTATTGTTGTACTGTATTGTACTTTGTATTGTACTCGCCTAACGGCTTGGGTGTTTTTTTTAGTTCTGGCTCTGCAGTAAGACATAACGTGCAGTGTGAGTTAATGTTGTACGTACAGCTAGTGTACGGACAACATTCTTAGTGCGGAGGTTTTAAACGTTCGGGCTCCTCATTTAATTAATGAAGGCCGCCGGTGGCTCATGTATTGGCGTCGCTTCCGCTGGTAGCTGCTATCCCGTGTCCCTTTCATGCAGCCGCACGGACGCCAAGTTCGGAGACGCGGAGAGCGTCTTTTGTTCCCGTTCTTTTGTGTGTCAAAAGACGGGGGCGATTAGCCTGAGTATCTCTGTCGCGTCAGAGGTGGCTGGGTCATTCGGCATGACAAGCTGACGGGAAGCCGAATGATGGTGTGTCTCATAGTGTCGGAAAAGCGCGCGGTGTAAGTTTTTGAGAATCTGCGAAGCCGGCGCCGGACGCGCTCCGTTCACGGGTCGTTCGCCTCGATGACGGTCACCTGGGCTGGCAGCGTCTCTTCCCGTGGGCTGTTCAGGCGGGCGGCGGCGCCCCTTTAGTCTGGGAGGGGATTAGCCCCGACTCCCTCTTTGTCCCGGCGCGCGCGCAGACAAGGCGCCAAGGCGAGGACGCGGGAGGAGGTCAGCCGCACAAAGACCCCTCCAAGCCGTCAGCTTGGCTTTTAGCAGATGCCGCCCGCTGAACGTAATGGTTGGTCCACTTTAGGCAGCAGGTGTTCTGTATTTGCTGGCCGGGTGCAACAGCGTGCGTGGAAACGCACTATGAGTGCATAAGAGAGAGGGTTGGGTCACGTGACCGCAGGTGGGGACACATGTGTGATTGGCTGGTTCCTGAGGCCAATCAATGGTTTCTATTAATTGTTTGAAAAGTTTTTTTCTCTCTTTCTTGTACGCCCCCTTCTTGGAGGCGGGGTTTTGGGTATCAAAACCGGAGTGTTGGGTTTGGTACGGGGTCGGTCGAGAGGGGATCTAGTTCAGTATAGATCTCGGCCGAACAGGCTGCTGCGGGCAGATTGACAATATAACCGTCACTCTGTCCGGATGTAGATACTTGGAGTAATGTAATTAGTTTAAATAAACCTAATATCCAGCAAGGAAGGCAGTCCTCATCCCTCACCCGCTCCAAGCATCGGTCGTCGGTCATCGGAGCGAGTCGAGATCGTCCTCTCGGCTCGCGCATCAAAAGAACATCACTATTTCGTCTCCATCAGTTCGTCAAGAAGATGGAGAGGCGAAATTTAACTGATGCCCTGGGGGGAGAGGGGTAAAAAAGTAGCGGAAAGAGCAGTTCAGCCGACGCTCACTGTTCACACAGTTCTGTGCATAGAAGATTCGCTGTTCATATAGGGTCACAGTTCACTCGTTTTTTTTTTCACTATTCACACATAGAGCAGGCAGATAGAGCGTGTGTGGTGCACTCGTGAGAAGTTGGACAAGCTGCTACACCATTCTGAAGAGACCATTCTCAAGAGCGCATTCAGTAATCACTTCAAGGGTTGGTGGATCTTCCCGCACCTGGCGTAGGTGTTCAGATTCGGATGTAGGTACCGGTCCAATGGCTAAAAGCTGCGCACGGCCTCTGTCAAAAGCGGGACAGAACCTGATTAGATGAAATAAATTTGGTGTGCCATCACAACCACAGTATGGGCAGTGGTGGAGCTCGTACCCTGCAGGCGCTGTCCATTTGTAAATGACGTGAGTGGTGTAGGCCGCATTGGCGTAAACTTTGTTCGCCAATATTTCCGCCGATCGTGAAAGAGGTTTAAGAAGGTCGAGGACCCCTTCCGGTGTCGCATCTTGCATACGTTGTCTGCTCAGTTTCTTCAGATGCCGAAGCCGAAGTTGCCAATCGGACTGGAGGGAGGGGGTTGGTGCGTTGGGAACCACAGGAGGTGGTTGAAGTCGCTCCCTGGCAGCAGCGTGTGCCAGAAGGTTGCCATGTGCACCCGTGGTGTGCCCCGGTGTCCAGGCGATGCGAATCGTGAAGCCTTCTTGTAGGTCGCGTACCGAAGTCAGAATGCGGGTCGCTGGGCTGTTAGGTGAGAACACATGGTTCAGTTCCCGAAGTGCGACGGGGGATTCTGGGATTATTCTGAATTTCTTTACGGAGAGGGTGGTCGAATGTTCACAAATGTGCCAGATTGCTCCCAAATTCCCATCAGTTCCACTTCTTCCACAACCCTGTATGTATTAAAGAAGTGACTGGATCCATTTATTGAGGGGATATCTGTAGAGGTACAAACTATGGTCGCCGTTGTTCCGTCAACCGCAGCGTCCGTGTAAATCTCTGCCTCATCTTCGGCCTTGTCGTTGACGAGGGTTCGAACATACTGCTCTCGGGCAGTTTGACGATTTCTCCTAATTGGTCTGCGACGCGGGATGCCGATCGAAGGTCGCTCCCACGGAGGAATAGGTGGCGGATAGTTCGTTTGGTTAGAGTCACTTTTTAGTTTATCCCATTCCGTCCTCTGAGGATAATGCTCCACATGATGCTGGAATCGCAGCTTGGTTTCCTCTATAAGGGTATGAAGGGCGGAAGGGGGACCACTTGATGAAGGTGAAGTTGGGAAGGCCACTAATTGCACGGAGAAGATAGCGATTTTGCTTGTGAAGGGCATTAACATGGGACGGCCGTAGATCATACACCGGGAAGCCATAGCTTAATCGTCCATGTGCCACTGCACGAGCGAGCATGGTACAAGCGCGTTGGTGTGCCTCGCCATATTTATTGGACAACCGGGTGACCAGGTGTCAAAGTAGGTCGCCAGGTCTTCCTAAGATGGGCTATTCATTGTTTCGGGCTGTTGCAACTGCTAACGGGGAGCCCAGCAGACTAATAGTGCCATTATGAGATTCTATTAGAGTCTCTCCTACTTGAAGAGAGATGATCTGGTCCTTATTCGTTGCACGTTTACCGTCGACGCCGAGCAGTAACGTTTTGGCAGGAGATAACTGTAGTTGGAAGCGGGACAAGCTGTTCTCCAGGCTGAAGATCGCAGCTTGCAGTTCAGACTGCATGGCCTCTTTGAAATTGAAATCGCTGGCCTCGGTCCATACTACAACATCGTCTGCATAGAAAGCAAACCGGGCGGCAGTGTCTTCCTCCAGACTACGAGCTACGCGGTTCATCGCCAGATTGAAACGTAGGGGCCCCAAGATTGATCTCTGAGGGACACCCCTATCAAGATAATAAGTGGTAGGAAGATGTGTTAGGGGGTTGAGGCGAATCGGGTGGTGCTGAAGGAAGTTCCTAATGCTGGCTTGAGCCTTCTGACTCGGAAAGGCAAGCGCAAGGTTTTGTAGAATGCATGGTTGAATAACGCTGTCAAAGGCTTTATGGATATCTAGTGCGAGGACATAATCAGGCAATTCCTTGCAGGATGTCCTATTAAATACACGTCTAAGCAGCCTCAAGTAATCATGAGTAGCAATGTGAGGACGAAAACCTGTGAGTGCAGGATGAAACCAGCCTGTACGTTCGAGATGATAAACAAGCCTATTATTGATAAGTCGTTCAATATGCTTAAATATGACGGGAGTTAGTGAAATAGGACGGAGGTGCTGGGGATTGCGAGAATTTTTGCCACGTTTGGGAATAAGGTGGATGGTCGTGACCCGGAGAGAGTCAGGGACCTCACCTGAATCCCTCTCCAAGAGTTCAAGCCACGAAATTCGACACACACGCACATATTCTAGTCGCTCTAAACTTAAATAATGGGAAGAGAAAATATGCAATGGAACTGCAGAGGCCTTCTTAAAAATCTTGATGATGTCTATGAGTTATTGCATTCCAATCATCCAAGTGTGATGTGTCTCCAGGAAACCTATTTAAATATAGGCACACAAATTTCTTGAATAGTTGCATGGTATTTAGGAAGGAGAGAGATGGTGGGGGCGCATCCTCAGGTGGTGTGGCCATCATTGCCCCAAAATCCTTGGCGTGCCACACTGTCCTACGACAGACCATCCTAGGGGCTATGGCCATTCGAACGATTATCTTTAATAGGCTTATAAAACTATGTTCCATTTACATCCCTCCTGACTTACAGCTTTCGAGCTCAGATTTCGAGTGTCTGGCAGATCAGTTACCCGAATCTTTCATTCTCATAGGCGACCTTAATCCGCACAATTCTCTTTGGTTCTCTTCTCGCACGGATGCCCGAGGTCGCTGATAGAGAAGTTTCTAACATCCTCGGAGCATGCCTTTTCAACAAAACACGGCCTGCATACCATAACTTAGGACACAATACATACTCACATCTTGACCTAGCTATTGGTTCTGCAATTCTCTTTCCTTTTCTTGAGTGGGGCGCGGGCACGGACCCATACGGTAGTGACGACTTCCCCACGACACTAACATATATAGGTAAAGGCCCACGCAGTGCAACTTCCCAGATCAGTTTCAATGAAACAAGAGCAAAGTGTAATACCTTTACAGAGGCATCCAAACTACCCTACACATCCATAAGACACCTACACGTTGAAGAAGCTACCTAACTCCTCACGGCGCACATCCTCGACGCCGCCTATAGATCCATTCCCCACGCCTCTGGTGCCCAGCGCAACCTGAAGGGGAGGTGGTGGAATGAGGACTGCAGGCGGGCACGAGAGGCCCAGAACAAGGCGTGGGGTATCCTCCGTCGGTACCCCACGTCGGAAAATCTCATTTCTTTTAAACGGGCAAAGGCTTTAGTGAAGCGGGTGCGTCGTGAGGCGAAAAGGGAGAGTTGGTGCGCCTTGCTCACTTCCATCAAGTACACCAACAGACACAAAGTCTGGACACGTATAAGAAAACTCGAAGGACATCAGACGCACAGCCTGCCGCTGGTTAGTACAACAGGAAACACACTGGAAGACCAGGCCAACACATTGGCACAACACTTCCAACACAGGTCGAGTTCTGCACACTACACAAACACTTTCATGCAGCACAAAACATCTACACAAAAGACGCCCTTACGTGACAAGTACAGGTGAAAATCTGCTTACAAGGCTGAACTCACACTTCACGAGCTGAAGGTTGCTATTGCAATGTGTAATCATTCAGCTCCAGGGCCAGACAACATTACATACACTATGATAGAACACCCACACGAAGACAGTGTTGAGACACTCCTACGCGTATACAACAAGATATGGCTTTCGGTGCACATTCCACGCTCTTCAAGGGAGGCCATAGTTGTGGCTTTTCCGAAGGACGGGAAAGACCCTTCCTCTCCCGCCAGTAATGACCCATTTCCCTGACAAGCTGCCTGTTAAGCTTTTCGAGAAGATGATAAACCGTAGGCTAGTGTAATTTCTTGAGTACAGGGACCTTCTCCAGAACTGGCAGGCAAGCTTCAGGGTGGGTTGACCCACCAACGATCAACTGGTTGGTCTAGACTCATATACAAAAGATGAATTTATACACAAGCAGTATTGTATGACCGTATTTTTCGCTATGGAGAAAGCTTATGATACGGCATGGCGCTACGGCGTTCGTGGGGACCTAAAATTCTATGGTGTAACAGATAACATGTTGAACACTCTTGATAGTTACTCGTCGAAACGAACGTTTTCTGTCAGAGTCGGGTCGGCACTTTCAAAAGTCCACTTTTAAGAAAATGCCGTGCCTAAAGGCGGAGTTTTGAGCTGGGCGTTATTTATTGTCAAGATGAATTCTCTGCGCAAAGCGTTGCCTCCATCAATCTCCTGTTTAGGGTATGTGGATGATGTTAAAATATCTTTTAAATATTGTAACATATGCGAACGTCAGGTCGAGCTCAGGGTAAACAAACTCTCTCGTTGGGCGTACGAAAATGGTTTTGAGACTTCATCGCGCCAGAAGTACCTGTGTTGTATTCTCAGAGACGCGGTGTAAGGCCCGACCCTGGCATAAATCTCAATGGTGATGCAGTTCCTGTAAAAAAAGGAGCAAGCTTTTGGGCTTGGTGATGGACGAAAAACTCGCATTGATCTCACATCAAACTCAAACAAAAAGGTGTAACAACAATGAATATTCTGAATGTCCTGTCTCACCAATCATATGGTGCGGATAAACAACTGCTTCTGCGCCTTTATACTGCTTTGGTAGGGTCTCATTTGGATTACGGAAGTGTTGTCTACGGGTCGGCCACGAAAACAGCGCTCAAAATGCTCGACACTGTGAAGCACTTGGAGCTTCGCCTTTCGTGGGGTGCTTTCCGTACAAGCCCTGTCCAAAGCCTGTATGTGGAAAGCGACAAATGGTGCCTAGAGCACCAGTGAACTTATGCTGATTTTTTATATTCTTGTAAAATGTCATCAACGATAACCAGCGTTTTAAATCTGTTTTGATGGATACATCCATATCACAGCTCTTTTTAAAAATCGCCTGTCCTTGTCTCTTCGCTCTTGACTAAGAGGGAGAGAGGAGGCGGCTCTACTTGATGCCTTCTTTTTAAACACCTTCAAATCACCTTGCATTGGTTTTATATCACCATGGCACCTTTGCACTGTGTGGTGTGACCTGTCTTTCGTCCAACTCAATAAAAATAAGGAAAGAAGAAATGCGGTTCTCCAGGGCTTTCACTTCAGGAGAAATAGCAGTGCCCAGAATTTTACAGCGACGGCTCCAGAACTGCCACCACCGTATTATGTGCCGTGTACGGACGCATAACCATGAATGTTAATTGCGGCATTTTCGCAGCAGAGGCGTATGGAATTATTCATGCTGTTAATCACATAGTAAACTGTCATATTCCAAAATCTATCATTTACACTGGTTCACTAAGCGTTGTGCGGGCGTTATCATCCCGAAAGAATCCAAAAATTACATCATCAATCTTGTTCTTGGGACGATTATGTTAGTATATGGCTGAAACCTTGAGGTGATTGTTTGTTGGGTCCCAGGGCACTTGGGGATCGCGGGAAACTTGGCGGCAGATGAAATGGCCGCCGCTGCTGCACTCACTAACACAGTGCACGTACAGTACCCTACACCGACCTCAAGCCACACATAAATCTACGTAAAACATGGCACAAACATTGCAGTGAACAGACAGACAAAAACTACACATTGTAAAACCGCACTTCGGATGATACACAACCGATTCACTCAACAGACACATAAGTTGCTTTAGTAAGGTTATGGATAGGCCACCCACATGTAACACACTTCTACCTGCTGACTGGATCCCCAAGACCGATGCGCAGCGGCTGTGGAGAGGGCCTATCCGTAATCCACATACTAATACAATGCAAGGCACTTGACACAGCGCGACGCAAACGCTTCCCACAACTATACACACGACATATTCCACAATACCCGTCATACGTTTTAGGAGACGAGCCAATGTTTTCAATCATACGCGTTTTTTGTTTCTTACCTGCGTAAAATTTTTACGTGTCATTTCTTATCATGTATCTTGACAACCAGGCCCTTTTCACCAGTCATCTTCATTACCTAGTGTTTTACTTTAATTTTTACTGAAATGCTTTACTTTTACTTTCATGTTACACTCATGAAATGAGTTCTTGGGCGCACTGTGCCCTTAGTCGGCCTTGCGCAAGTAAAATCCAAACATCATCATCATTAGTCCTGAGTGAGTGGCAAGATCATGTTGTTAGCTATCCGACGACCTTCGTCTCATTTTAGCTTTCTACGACCGAACTGGTATGTTTGTTTGGCAGCAGTTGTTTGGCAGCAGTTTCGTAATGAAACTTTTTTCTGCAAACCTCTTTGAATGTGGGCGTTAGGTCGAACTTACCAAAGCGTAGTACGTAAAAAACAGCTGATCTGCTGTGACGTTGTCAAGTCGAGCTAGGCCGTAGTCCGAGGACATGTACTTTTTGCTAAACAGCCGCTCCTGGTAAGCCTGGGCAGGCAACAGAACCAAAGAGCACGGAATGAGAGATCCTCGCCTGGTGGTAGCGTCTCTAAATGGGCAGGGAAGAAAAACTACAAGTTTCGTTTATTAAAAAGACTACAGTGTCGCAATAACCATTATACAAATTTTTATCGCAAGCTCTAAAGGAATAATTGTGATATTTCTTTGTTTGATTTTTATTTCTTGGCAAAAACCGAGGGGAGGCTGAGACTAAAGGCGAAAGCGTCCTGACAGAGGCCTCAGCCACCCGATTTACAGCGTACATAACAACACGTCTGTTCACAAATTTAAGCATGATAGCATGATATTAAAGGTAACGTATGCAGCAGTTGAGACCTCGCAGCCAGCCTCCGGTGATTTCTGTATGGCGTCGCAGAATTTCGTTTGTGCGATTGGCGGCCGCAGAACTAAGACACTGCCAAGAAACATAACTGGACGATTCTAGCAGGACTTTGCGTTCTGTTTGATTGTATCACTTGAGTAATAACGTGCGGTTAACGCACTGATGCAAATTATTTAAGTGCTTGCCTTTATGGCGCAACTTCCCCATATTCCGACACTCTGATGCAAAATTGAAAGTATTTTCCGGTTAAAAATGTCATTTTTGTTTGTAATAAAGTTTAGTGAGTTACCAAAAGTCCTTCTTTCAAACACAAGAAAGGTTCTTTTGTCTTCGTGGCCCCTTTAAAATCTATGGTAGTTTGTTTTCGTTTGCGAGATCTGCCTTTTGTGGAGAATTGCTGCTCTTTTGCCACCGAAACTATTGGATATTCGGAGACGTACGGAAGTTGCCATAACTGTCCAGGGTCCCTAACACTGAGAAATCTGACCACCGCCGCCCGCAATTGAACTTGCAGTGTTGAGCACTTCTGATAGCCACTAGAGACCGTGTTTTCGTCGACGGGTAATGTTTCTAAGATACTGAACTCCTCCTATGATCGTATATAACAGAACGGGGTTGCTGTGGCAAAGGTGCCGTTTTGTGTTTGTTGGAAACTCAGGTGGCTGTTGGCGTAGCGGCACGAAGGTTCGGAGGAAAGGTGCTGCGCCTTTGTACGCTCAAAGCGTAAAGTAAAGCGCGGGGCATATGATGTGCTTCCCGCTTTGTTTGACCCTTTGCCAGATTCGAAGGCGTGGCAAATTGGATGCGATGGCCCTTTGAAGCTATGTGCAAGCAGTACAGCACTCCTTCCCTGCCAGTAGCGACCCTGACATCAGTTGTAAGGAAATCGCATCGGATTGTTAGAATATAAAGTTTTGCTTGAAAGAAGAGGTCTTCACAAAAATTAAAGCCGTTCCACTCAAAGGCAAAGCTGTCGGATGGGCAGAGCAGTGATTCGCCATAATGGGCTGCAGCGCCGTTATCCGCTCACTGCTGCCACCCAGTGCATTTCAAATTTCCCGCCTTCGCAGTGCTCGCGCGCCCCCTGCTGAAACTGCGCCAGCGGGGGTCTGTTATTTTTGTGCTGGCTTTAATTTCGTATTCTGGAGCTATTTTGCTTCATTGCGAACGCGCCATTATTTTCTTGCGAGGCTCGAGCCTTTCTTCGTCATTTCAATGGCGCCATTCTTTTCTTGCGCGGCTGGAGCCTCTCTGCGTCATTTCTAATGCGCCATTTTTTTTCTTGTGCGGCCGCTTTTTTTCGCTTACCATCATAAGCCCCGTGTACATGGACGCGACGGGGGCGGGGTGAGTTGAGTGGCGGGTCAGTTTACCTCGACGCGTCCGAGTTTATATGAACCCGTCCAAAGAATCGAGGTGAGGGGAGCGGCGGGGTTCACGGAAAAGGGGCTACCGTATTTTCACGATTCTAACGCGCACCCTCTTTTGCTAAAAGGTAGCTTAATATTTGTGTGCGCGTTACAATCGGGCTCAAAACCGGAATAGGCTTTAAAGCGACCAGCAGCATTGCCATGCGCAACGGACACGAAGTACCCGCAAAATACAACTCAATCCAATAAAAACAATCCGTCAACACCACGTGAGTGAATTTCGGCGCACTGATTCCTCAATGGCATGCCGCATACCCTGGTCAGCTGTTGCACATTTTTTTGTGCTTCTGCTTAGCCCCTAACGCTTAGAATTATGAAGATCAAGGCACTTGAAATCGCAAGCAACTTCAGTGTTCCCCGCTATAACTTTATTTCCAGCAGCAGCTGGATAAGCAACCTTGTGAAGCACAATTCATTTTTGGCTTCCAGAGCTACATGCCAAATAAAATCTCCCTCTTCCAGGTGCGTGGTGTCATGTCTTTTCCATCTGCGCAGTACCGTCAGTGTCCCATTTTTTTTTTCGAATTTTCCTGCGCGAAGTTACCCGCGCGTTACGATTGGGGGCGCGTTATAACCGCGCAAATATGGTATTCTGCTCCCCGCGGCCCGCCGACTCAGCCCGACAAGCGAGCTAACCCACCCCTGCCTCCGAGTTGACTGGACTCGCCGCGACGGCTCTCTGACCCACCCCGTCCGCTTATACATGGGGGTGTCGAGTCCAAAAAACCTGTTTATTTCGACTCAACGCGCCCTCGTCGGGTCAATGTAAACGGGGCTATAAACACCAACTCAACGAGCGTTCCTAACTAAATGAACGGGGGGGCCTTGCCGGTTATATATACAAATTTTGCCTGAAATGTACCTGAAGTTTTTGTGCTAAACAACTGGGAGATGTATGTCAAGCGCCAGCGGTTTACGAGGTTCGAACGGTTAGGACTATTTAAACCGCGTGTTTTTTCGAAGCCTCAGCGTGACTCCCTGACGCTGGTGCAGAAGGCTCTACTTGGGTCTGTTATCTCGCTTCGCCGCCTAAATCCGGCAGTCGCATCGACCGTTAGCGAGCTAAGACGACAAGGCACGTCATACTTTAAGTGCACGTCATACTAGATAGTCGAGGTAATACAAATGAGTATGGCATCACATAAATGTTTTATAAATAGCAAAGTGACGAATGCAATTATTGAGAAACTATTCTGTGGATCTGAATAGAAATTTCAACGAAGCAACGACGTGCTGAGCTGCTCATTTTATAACGCCTCCTCATTCTTTTGTACTACATATGCCGCGTCGCAGCGGCCGGTGGTGTGCACGTGATCGGCAGTGGGCTGTGCTCGTATTGGCGTGGGCTTGAACTGTTAACGTTTCAGATGGTCACGTGGATTTCTCCGGGTATGGAGGCACCCTCTTTGATCTTGAGCGGCTTTTGAGCGGCTGCCTCGCGTTCAATCTCTTCTTGTCTGCTGTGTTACTTTTTTCTAAACCTAAACAACGCTAAAATAACCTAAAAACGCACAAAAAGCAATGTTGACAAAGAAGAACGGACCCAATTGATAATAGGATTTACCGGGGTACTACCAATCGTGCATTGAAAGTTAAAGAAGTTAATTCTGCGTTAAGGTGCCATGTTTATTTGAGATGCAACGAGTATTTTACGTCGCAAAATAACGTTTAAAAATTACTTTGTGGACAGAAAAGTCAAGCAGAATAACTGCGTGCGATATACATATGAAATTCGACAGCGAAATGAAAACGCCTATTTCTATCTAGCAATAAGGCATGTGTTGGGCTAGCTGGTCGATCATACTTAAAGGGATTTATAGCGCAAAAAAAAAGGCGGACAGAAATGACGCACAAAAAAGCGCTAACTTTCAACTACTGGTTTATTAAAGAAAGCACTTATTTATAACAGTGGAGTACACAAACAAAACAAGCACAAAACAAGAAAATAACTCATATCTCACTACACGTCGTTATCGCCCCCTTCTCGAGCCACGGGCTCCCAAAAAAGCAATCTCTTTTGGGGATGCAGCAATTGATGCCTGACTATAGGACATCTGTCTCCGGCTTTGAAAATTTCCAGCGCTTCCACTGTTTCTCTATCGTGTGATTCTTGCTTTTTAACCAATATCTTGTAGTTTTAAAACAAAGGCATGCATCCACAATCACGATAGTGCTGCTCAATGTGACACTCGGCTTCTGCCACACGTTGTAGTTTTGCTCCTTCAATCTGCTGTAATGGGTCGACCACATTGGTTTACGTTTACTTGTCACACCGAGTCGGAAATGAGCACACAAGACCTTCTGCGCACGGTAAAAACTGGTTTTCGTAATGTATTGAGCACCTTTTCTGTTTTGGAGCAAGCATCATCTGCTTTATCGCCAAAAGATATTGCTTATTTGGAAGCCTATGGCTCGAGAAGGGAGCGATAATAGTGGGATATCAAATTTTTTTTTTTTTTTGGTTTGTGTCGCTTAGTTTGCTTGTTTTTATGTACTTCGTTATTTATAAGTTCCTTCTTCTCTAAACCAGTAGTTTAAAGTTAACCCTTTGTCCTTGTCCATCTTTTCTGTCCGTCTTTTTTTGCGCTTCATCCCCTTAACTTCTATCTAGCAGGAATTCTTCGTGATAAAAATCCGCGTAAAATACACAAAAACAAAAAGAAGAGCGACAACACAGGGATAAGCACTCAAGATAAAAGGAATGCATCACTCTCTTCTCGTCTGTAGTGAGAAGACAACCAACCAACTCTCTACCACAGCGGTTAAGTGAGCTCATGTTACAGACACGAATCGGTTTCAGCGATGGTATTTGTTTTGCTATGAAGCCAGACATTGCGAAAACGGGAGAAGGCACTGATGTATCCTAATTTATTGTGGGTAATTTATGACGATGACCCCGAGGTATCGCACGTGGAACTGAAGCCGTTATTTAGGGTTGGGAAAACTTGAGTATTGTTTGTGGGTAAACCACAATGAAAAGCCTAGTTTGACCTTGGCTTCGATGGGTACGAGGTGTTAAAGTTGCCCAAGGCATTCAGTTTTACGAAATGTCAAGGCTTGTGCTATCATTGGCGACGCCTGGGTAGTGCCAGTGTCGCACGAGGTTTTATTCAGTAAAGCACTTCTTGGATGAAAAACCAGCGGTGAACACAGGACAAAGAAGAAAACGGCGGGACAACCTGGCATTAACAACAGAACGAACAAGGCACTTGAACGCCTAGAAATACCTTCCGGCAACAGCACTGCCATGCGTTATTAGGCATGCGTTGCATGAACGATATGTTAACACGCAACGACAGCGTTTAGAAATTGCTTGATTGATTGTAGGGTTTAATGCGCCGACGCAACGCAGTCGATGAGGCGCGCCGTAGTGAAGGGCTCCGCATTAATTTTGACCGCGTGGGGATCTTTAACCTGCGCCGAAATCTCGCAAACACAGGCGTTTTTGCTTTTCGCCTCCATCAGAAAAGCGGCCGCCGCGGCCGGGAGTCGAACCCGCGCCCTCGTGCTCAGCAGCGCAACGCCTTAGCCACTGAGCCACCGCGGCGGGTAGCGTTTAAAAAGCTAATCTTTTTGCTTAACATGAGCACTGACGTGTCACCGACGCAATTGTTTCCCCCTTTGTTTATATTAAAAGCCTCCAAAATTTCCCTTTGGGTTTTAGTACTTCCCCCGCCTAATATGCTAGCGTTGTCAAAAGCAGGGGCGCACCCGCGCTGCCTGCAATGCCTCGGCAGATGAGCACCGTCACTCATGGAAAGGGAAGCCTTGTGCATTCTGAGGCGATCATTAATACAATGGCCCGTTTGGCCGATGGAAGATTTGCCACACGGGAATAAGGGGATGTGATAAATCACGCGTGTAGCGCAAGGCACAAATTTCGATTAGTACCACACGTAACCTTTTTCGCGTATGCCGGTTGATGCGACTGCACAGACCGCCCAACTTTCGCGGTGCCGAGAGTACCAAGCGTATGCCCTGTTTATTCGCCACTGTCTTGATGTTGCGCGAAAGTTTATGCACATAAGGTATAACATCAAAACTAGCCTTGCCACACGTAACACTTTTCGCATGCCCGTTATCCCCGTGCGCCAAATTTCGCGGCCGAGACAAACGAGCCGTGTATTCGTTTTCGATTTTCGCGAGGAGCACAAAGCCATCCCTTTTCCACACGTGCGGTTATAAACCCCCTTACCGTGGAAAATTGCAGGAAAAGTGCCGCTGAAGCGCCCCTGTTTTTGGGAAATGTTAGCATATTAAGCGGGGGAAGTACTGAAACACAAAGGGAAATTTTGGAGGCATTCTATATAAAAAAGGGGGAAACAATTGCGTCAGTGACACGTCAGTGCACCTGTTTGACAAAGAGACGAGCTTTTTAAACGCTGTGGTTGCTTGTTACGATACCGTTCATGCGACGCACGCCTATTAACACGTGCGGAATGCTGTTGCCGGAAGGTATTTGCTAGGCGTTCAAGTGCCTTGTTCGTTAAAGTTGTTAGTCCCGGGCTTGTCCCGTCGTTTTCTTCTGTGTTGTGTTCACCGTTGGTTTTCATCCATAAAACATGTACCAACTAGCCCAGTCCAGTGCCTTGGTATCACAATGCTTACGGTGCAATCGTGCAGTTATTTGAGCTTTGCCGGACCTGCCTCGGTGGCTCAGTGGCTAAGACGTTGTGCTGCAGAGCCCAAGGGTGCTGGTTCGATTTCTGCCGCGGTGGCTGCTTTACTGATGCAGGCAAAAAGGTAAAATCCCTTGTGCGCACATTTCCGCGCACGTTAAAGATATCCCAGCTGGTCAGCACTAACCCGGAGTCCTCCACTACGGCGTGCCTTATTGCCCTGGTGTAGCTTCGGCACGTTAAACCGCATAACCAACCAATTAACGTTTGCGGTTTGGACGTCGCAACCGCCCACCAGCAGGTGTGAATGGTGTTTGTGATACGCATGAACTATAGGTACGTGTAACTTGTCGCGGAAGTCCCTGATGGTGAAGCAAGCTTACTGTACAATTCCTGATTTTTTAGGGATAATAACTCTTTTCCAAAAGGCGTAATTCGGGAATCGCAGTATAGTAATTCGTTTATCACAGTCCTGAAGTTCCCGCCGCTGAAAGGCCATTTGTAATTGTTGGAGTCTCCCAATATATGTTACAATTTTGAAGATTACGGTTCAGTGGAAATAGAAACTCACCTCCACAAGAGTAGTCAAACGATAGCTGACATCGGGAATCGTATCTTATATATGTTTACACAAGTTTACAAGTACAAAATTGTCCTTAACCCTCTGGAATTCACTAACACCTGTGGTTTCAGCACGTGTTAAAAACTTGATTTGCATTTCATTTCACACTACTTAATGTTTCCCGCCATCATGGAGTGACACATGCTCACAAAGCATGTTGAACTTGCCTGGAACGACACTGGCAATGCAGCATTTTCTCCGATTGTTGTGAACTTCGACATTCTCTGTAAAAAAAATAGTTGTAGCCATTATGATCAGCATTACACCATTAAAGGTCGTAAACTGTTGCATTGCCGACATCGGTGTTAGAGCACCGTTTCAAATTCACAGAGCTATTGTTGTGTAATACGAATAACTCCAAACATATTTTTATTTCACTGCATCCTCCTCTCGTTCACATTTTTTGTGTGCACTACACCACGCAGAACAACAGTACAACTGCACGAACCGTTAGTTTCAATGCTGCAAAGTAGAGACTTTGGTGAAAGTGTTTCCCTGAAAACGCAATGAAGCGCTGCGAAATCCCTACCTCCGATGGCTGTGTAAACCAAAAATAGCTTGAATGCCAGCAATGCTGGGTTCCCATGTTTCACAGCAAGTTGGTTTCCCACGGAAAAGCATGAGCGCACGGTAGTATTATGCTACCGGGGAACGCACATGAAGCCGCTCGTGCACCTGTTGTAGCGAAAAGAGTGAGTGCATTATATGATCTATGTTCTAGTGCAATACATTGGTTTGTTCCTACTCGCTCCTAGCAACAGTGTGTCTTGGCGTGTCAGTTTTTAAAGCGAAGCTTTTCTTCTCCTCCCAGCTCTTCGGGCGCTGCTGCTGCTGCTGTGGCCTTCCACGCGGTGAAAGGTTTCCTCACTACCTGATGGCGCTCGCCTCCCGAAAGCAAGGCCGGCAGCGGGGCCGAAGCGTTTCTAATTTTCGGCGTGTTTCACGTGATCTGGGCTTGGAGCTGGCGTCTTAACAGCGTGATGGCCAACAGAAGGGAATTCGCTTTTACATTGGCATCTGGTGCAGACTGCCAATGCGTGCAAGGTGGAAGACGTGAAGCCAGGACTCGTGGCGGCCAGGAAAGACGACGAGTGTCGCTCGAAGCGGCAGCCTGCAGAACTCACGAATATGGCACGCCTAACACGCAGGGGCCATTTCGAGATGGCCGAGTAAATTGTAAACGGGAGGGTGCGAATGGACCACATCGTGAGGACGCTTCCGCGCGACATTTTTGACGACGCGGCAATCTACGTCTACCTTAAAGGCGTGCAAGGGAGAGAGTCGCGTACAAGTGAAGTCAGCGTGTTTTTTCCTAACCTCACCCTTATAATGAACAAATAATTACACCTTGAATATTTATTGCCATTTCATAAATGTGCAAAGGTCCATTCAACGTGGTTCATTCACTTCAATGTGGAAAGAGGGTTTCTTATTCAGTACGTGATTACTTTGAGGCAAGTACATCAGCCGTGATGATGAGAACCTTTGTCGTTTTAACTTATTAGTTTAAATCTTTTAGCTTTAGGTTCCAGGGAAGCAAGGGTTCCTTAAAACATTTTTTGCCATTTCGGAAACAAGGGAACTATATTTTTAAATCAACATAGCTGTCGCAGACAAGGCTCTTGGATAATTTTCTACTTAGGAGTAAAGTTAACCGAGGAGTGCGTCAGCTCTGTTGGATCAGTAAGGAATTCATATGTAATTCCTGGCGTTCACAAAGACATTCGACAAGGTGCCGCATAACAAAAATAATTACAAAACTTAAAAATATTCACATTCCCAATACTTTTGTTTAGTGGGTAGCAGCCTACCTATGAAGGCCAACAACTTGTAAAAATTCAGAAAAATATTGGTGTCTTCCCGTTACCTCGGGGGATGCCCCAGGGTACAGTATTGGGTCTGTTGCTTTTTTATTGCATATTAACGATATAGTAACTTTAATTGATCCCAATGTTCAATTTCAATTGTTTGTGGACAACTTTGTGGACAACTGTGTATTGTTTCATGAAGACACAGTTATTTATGATTTGAAAGAAGTGAACAATACTGATAATGTGCTTAAATGGTGTTTAAAAGGGGGAATGGACTTCAACTTAGAAAAAAATGAATATCTTTGTGTTATACGAAATAAAAACACCAGCGAACACATCCACAAACCAGAATCGTCTTCACGTAGGTTTACAGCTATAAATACTAAGGAGTTACACTCAAACAACTTTACATGAAACTTGCGCATAGATAATACTTGTTTCTATGCCCTCCAGAAATTATGTTTTTTGAGATGCAAAATGCGAAATTCCCTTCCAAAGGTTAAGCTTCTTAGTTTTTCTTCATTAGGACGAAGTTGGAATATGCAAGTGTCCTGTCGGAAGCCCAGAGTGAACAAAACATTAGAAAACTTGAGAGAAGTCATCGCGAGGCCATTAGGTTTATCCTTAAGTTTTTACAGACACACTCCCCTTTTGACCTATTGCTAGTTCATAATATTTCTTCGTTTGAGGAACAAAGGAAGAAGTCCCGAATTGATCTCTGTCTCTGTTAAGTATACGGGCAACTTGCACTGAATCAAACCCCATTTCTTACCCCCTTATTACAAGATCCACTTTGCGAGCACGACATATTCAAATTTTCGTTTTTCCTGCGCACTATTTCAGACTGGAACCAAATACCTGAATCACATCCTTCCGATACTGAATAACTCTGAATTGTTTGTTTCGTATGTGTTAAGGTATTGTTTGCATTGTACCCTGCCCTCCTGCTTGGACCGTATTGTGGTACGGAGCATGTAATACATAAATAAATAATTAAATATTGTTGCTGAAGAAAAAAAGCTGGTTTATACGAGCCTCTTTTGCGCATGCCTTGAAAAGTCATCGCTGGCTTTAAAAAGTGTCTTGCTAACGCATTTACATGCTGTGTAATGCGGAAGGTACCTTGTCAGGTCTCTTGTACTGGTTAGCGAAACATTTCGCCGTAGATTCGAAATTTGATGTCGTATTGTCAGTCCAGAAGTACTCGTTCGGTGTGTAGAAATTGGCTGAAAAAAGGCATCAGTACAGCGAAAGCAGTGAAATCAGTATGAGTACAGCAAGCGAAACTAATTTAGTTTTGTTAGCCGTAATTTGGGAATACGTGCTCTTACAGTTATCAAACAGTAATGTGCGCAAGTTTTTTTTCTGGTTAGTGATATCAGTTGGCCCAGAAATCCAACTACTGCTTTTAAATCAATTTTAAATTTGTAACTAATTAACAAATATAGTCTGTATACAGGGCAGACTTAAAAAGCAGACTACTACAGTATTCGTTGTATGCTTAACGCACCACTTAAAAAATAGTCACAGTGTTTCACTTTGACGTTTGCAAGTCAGAGGGACCCTGGATAGAAACAGATTTTCCTTTAGATTGATACGTAACCTCAGCGAGAACCCAAATATATACTAGTCATATGCGCAACTTTTGTAAAAGAGCCACCATTGGCTCTTCCCCGAAACTTATGCTGTAAGTGGTTAAAAACACGTGACAGATATTTTAACAATACCCTCCACAGGTTTATTGAAACTTAAACTGAAGTATTTGCAGTGTTATACTTGAACGTCGACAAATAAAAAAATTGGCCGCGTATTTGCTCCTTTCGTTGCAAATGTTGCAAGACAATAGCCGACTGGCGCCCCTGGCAAGTAAATGCATCCGTTCTCTTTCCCCCTCACCTCATGCTGTTCCCTTTCCCGTCTCGGTCCTTCCAAGGTAACACGCTAGAGGTTTGCTCAAGTCAATATAAATTTACCGCGTTCCACTTCTCAAAATCGAGTGCTTCGATGCCAGCTCTGCCGTACAGCGGAGAACCCCCCTAACCGAGGCATCCGACTACAACGTTTATACAATCACATTGCCCTACTCCAGGAACGTTCCAAGCGGAACGCGGAACCTATCTACTGGAACATTTCGGTGCTGCTGCCGTTTGATCATTCTGAATTCAGCCAGGTGGCGCGGGTAACATCAGGCGACGGTTTTCTGCAGTTGATGTAGTACTTTATTGGCTGACGCAAAGTCAAGCATCCGTAAATATTTACATAAAGGAACACTGCCAATATTACTCATGTATTGATTTTCTCTCTTATATTTACGTAAAGTTTTGTTATTGCCCAACAATGTTGACAAGTATAAACATTTACACCGAACTTATACGCTTACATTTGGCTGTGAGCATATAAGACTGTTGCGCAGCACCTGTTTCACTTTGGCCTTCTGGCTGAATCGAGTGACAGACAAACAGACAGGCTGACAGACAGACAGACAGACAGACAGACAGACAGACAGACAGACAGATGAAAATTTAGCCTTTCAAGTGCTCCAAGAAAGACCATCGTGTTTGAAAATGTAGAGCCATTGTGACGGGACCCCATGGCCGTATATCAAGCGGCGACCAAAACGCCAAGTTCGTTTCGGTTCCGGTGCAATACCCGGTTCATTTCTTGGCCAGATAATTGTGCCACCCTTAATTGGACTGTACTGTGTGCATGGCCACTGTTATTACGATCGTCTGCGTGCGTTCGCTGCGCTAAAAATACAGGACGCCTATTTTTGCTGAAATGGCTTCCGCACCAAACCGCTGTATGGGCATGCCTTCGCGGTATTCATTGTGTTGAAGGCTCGGCTGCCGGGAACACCGGTAGCGAGAATAATCACAATAACCACGTCGGAGCGAGACGGTAACGTTAGTAAGTGAATTATCACGCCAACGGTTCCTTTTCAGGCACGGAATTATTTATGCGTGAAGGCCCAATGAACGCGAGTGTGCTTTGTACGCTGCGAGAAGGACTACTAAAGTGGATCCTGACTCAAAACCTGGCGACGTGAACGTTTGTAATATTAGCCTAATTCATTCAGTGAATACTTTACTTCCAGCGTAGGAAATGTGTACTCTGCTTAGATAGGTTCAGATGGTGCGCGGCATTGTCAAACGTACAAGCTGCGCTTGATGGAGCTGGTGCGCACCACGCTGGTTCGGCGTAGGCGGGGCAGCTATAGCCTTAACGCGGGGCTTACGAATGACAATAGGCTTTTATTCAAGAAAGCTTCAATACTGACCACAAATAATTATAAATAAACCTTTTACTTCGTGGTCCGGAGCAGCTAAGGACGTGGTATTTTGGGAAAGCACAACTCAATTGGCCGGTACTGACGAGACCGCTTGGTACAAGGTAGCGTTGCATTCGCTTACGTCTATACCGCTATACATCGCCGCTTCGTCGCTTGATTCCGGTTTATCGCGACGCAAACAGCAGCAAGTTGTTTGCGTCGTCGAGTTGCTGTGAGGCAAGTAAGGAAGAATATGCGTTGTTTGATAGGCGATTTCTCAATGATTTGCCGCTTTCAGCACAGCGTGGAAACAGCGTTGAAGAAAAGGGAGAACAGTAGAAACACGAAAATGTATGTCCAAATAATAATATCCAATAATAGTGTGCTGGGTTCCGGGACCCAGGGGACAATGGGGGGAATAAAATCTTGGTAGGTTGGCTGGCAAGGCCGAACTCCGAAGTGGCACAGACATATGCAGGTCCCATACCAGAACATTAAGCTACTACGAGAAAAACTCCGGCAACAATGAAAACAGGCCCATCATCATCATCACCAGCCTATCTACGCCCACTGCAGGGCAAAGACCTCCCCCATTAAGGGGGTCCTGAAATACCTTCCGCCGATGCATGGATGTACATATACCCAAATAAAGCAATGTATTTGCAATCTCTCCCTGCAAGAATTTTGTTAAGCGATGAGTATTAGCTGAGAAATCGTAAATAAAAACCGCGCATTATCGTCGCCCGCGTTTCCTCCTCCTTTCGACTTACTCTCCGCTGTTGACGGCGCGCGAGCCTTGCCTCCCCATGATGCTGCGCTCCGCAGCGGTGACGTACTTCCGCTATTGCGCTGCTCAGACTGTCGTCTGCTACGGGCAAGCTTTGTTGACACCATGAATCCGACACTCCGCTCAAGGCTGGAAAAGCGAACGAAAAATCTGGCCGCATGTATGCGGCGGCCTGGCCTTGCCCTTTCGCGGTGTACGTTGCTGGCGGCACATGATTTTTTATCGGCGGGGAACTCGCAGCCGCACGGGGGGGGTTCGTGCGCTCGTTCCCTTGATGCACCGCGCACTGTTTATCCAAAAAGCGTCGTATCAGATTTTGGCCCCGCTGGTGCCGGGTCTTATTTTGCGGCGGTGGTAATTCCTCCCGGCGGCATGTGAAAAAGTCATATTAAACCGATACAGGACCCGTGCACAAACGCTTCAATCATGTGACCAGTTTCAGCTTGGGGCGACGCGTGGTGGAGAGCGGCAACGTTGCCAAAACATGCTCCGCCGCAGCTCTGCGCTTTCTAGCGCTGGAGCGAGCGCCATTTTTTGACAATCTCAAACATCGGTTGCCTTGGCAACAAGGCACAAACCACTCCAGAAGTCAGTTACGGTTGCGTGATCCCGGTTCAGCTTGGGGCCCCACTTCAACCCTGTGGGCACTGCAGGCGTACCACTCACTCCCATTGGAAGTGCGAGATGCGTTTGGCATTACAGGAGGCGATGGTGTGTGTGTTGTGGACGCCTTTGTTTCGCGATGAAATGCGACGTTTTTGCTTTTGCGGGTGGATAGTGCTTCCCATGGTCTGGATTATCTTTCTCGAGCGACGTACGACTCAACCTCGCATCGGGTATGTGCAGTGTGCGTGGCTAAAAGCCTTCGGCTTGTGCGGCAGAGTTATGTGACTTGCTGTTCCCCGCAAAAACCCCGCGCGAGGTGAGTACCGAATTTTTCGACGGGCAGGAGGCAACCCATCCTCTGTCAATCGTGCTTCAGACTTTCAACGCATGTTGTGACGTTTTTGTTCGTTAGAAACGCATCTCTGGATTGTTTTTTAAGTTGAATAAAATGTATGCGTCAAACCCGGGCATTCGGCTCAGGGCGTTTCTCTGCGATTGCACAAAGAAGTGCCACGGGGCTTCAACGCTTTCTTTATGGGACGTACTCAGGTAAGATAATATCCATGTCGTGTTATGGCCGTGTTGCATTCAATACAAACGGTTAAACGTTTGTTTTAGACTTGTTTCGTATGTCGTAAAATGCCCAAGCACTCCGGCACTCCGCTGGCAGATCAGCCGGCGAGCCGACGCCGAGCAGACGACTCGTCTCTTTGCCGGAAGTGTGTGAAAAAGCCGCCCAATAGCAGGATGTCTAGCTCATGACGAACATCTGGGAATCGATGATTAGACATGTGAAGATTGCGTCGTCCAAAAACACGAAGGGAAGGGTGAGAAAAAAACTACAAACTTTGCAATAAAAGTGTGAGGTTTCCGCTGCGCGTAAAATAGTAATACTTGACACAGAGGGCGTTGACGACCCAATCTAACGGTTGCGCTAGTTCATTTATTTGTGCTCAAAATGCCTTTCAGGGCCCCTTTAATCTTTCATTATCCTCGTCCTGTGCTAACTGCGACCAATCTGTCCCCTCAAACGTCTTGATCCCATCTGCCCATTTAACTTTCTGTCGCCCCCTGCAACGCTTGCCTTCTCTAGAGATCCACTCCGTTTCCCCTAATGACCAACGGTTATCTTGCCTTTGCATTACATGCGCTGCCCACGTCCATTTCTTCTTAATTTCTACTATTATGTCCTAAACACGTGTTTGTTCCCTGACTTACTCCTCTCTCTTCTTGTCCCTTAATGTTACACCTATTATCTTCCGTTCCATTTTCCGCTGAGTCGTTATCCAGTTAAGTTGAACTCTCTTAGTGAGCCCCCAAGTTTCTGCCCCGTAGGTGAGTACCGGTAAGATGCAGCTGTCATACACTTTCTTCTTCAGGGACAATGGTAGGCTGCCATATATTATCTGAGAATGTCTGCCGTGTGCACTCTACCCCATTCTTATCACCCCACTCTTATCCTTCTAATTATCTCTGCCCCATGTTTGGGATACGGGGTCACGGGGAAAACAGGTATGGGATGAAGAAATCTTTAACAAATTACATTTAATAAAATAACCGTCGGATCGATATGCTATAGAAAACCGAAGCAGATTTACTGAAATATTAATGTGCAGACCGAGAATTGGCCCCACGTATGGTACTCATTCTGACCTATTAAAAGGTACCGAACCACCAGTATGCAACAGATGTGGAAGATGGCTCTCAGTTCTCCATATCTTAATTGAATGTTCAGGATTTGAAGATGCTAGACGCTGTCACTTTCCCGAGATTCATAGATATGCATACCCCTACACCCTTCGCTATTTTTAGTAGATGAACCTATATTTTCAACGAATGGCCTTTTAACTTACATTCAAGATATGGGTATTTTTAAAACTTATTACCTACCGCGCATAATTACGACATTGTATACCCCACGATCTTTACATTTTTTGAGAACTATTTAGACTGGGGGCATTTTACACCACATACCAATGATTTTTTAGCCTCCTCACGTCCTTTCAGATTGTATTTTACTGTCTGAAAGACCGCTCTCTCTTTGACATGGCGCTCTTTGGCCTCGATGCCCTTGTGCCGTAAGCACATACATACATACATACATACATACATACATAATCATACATACATACATACATCATCATACATACATACATACATACATACATACATACATACATACATACATACATACATACATACATACATACATTACATACATACATACATACATACATCATACCAATACATAATCACATACATACATACATACATACATACAACTCGTGCCGCTATGGGGGAACAACCACTATCCGCCAAACGTGCCTTCCCGGGCATCACTCCTGTGTGGATGCAGAATAAAAACTTTGATTTTTTGATTTCGTGGCCACAGGAAGTGTTAGAGGTTTCAAAACACGTCAGGTATTAGGGGTTGTCGGTGGAGTGGGTGCCGCTGAACGTTTTCCACGAGGTCCCAATATAGTTTTCTAAGGTGGCTGCTAGTGGATATTCCCAAGAAAAGTTGTGAAGCAGAGCTCGGGCTAGTTCAGTATTTTTGTGGGGCTGCATGCGCGTCTGCTGTAGCACAGGCCCTGCGGTGCCGAGCCATGGTGCGGGATGTATGACACTCAGGCGCTGCGTAACTGCCAGAAGGAACGAATCACGTCGATTTAGAAAGTGCCGCAGGCGCTAGACGGGCAGTTTGAGCTCCATGTTGAGTAGTATGAACGGGCCGTTTATAAGGTTCCAAATTATGTTTAGTTCGCGCATGAATTCCTACCTAGGGTGCCCCGCACACTCAGCTAAGGATCCCTTTCCGTGGTGGCAGCACAAGTGAGAACGGAATTATCAGACAGGGGAAGCCAATGTATTTAATGATGTCACCCATTAGCGCCCCACAAATAAATGGCACCAAGCAGGTCATCAGCGCAACACTTTGCCTACCTCTACCTCTAGCTGCACCTCGAGCCTGAGCATTCCCGAGCAAGTACGTATTTATAGCGCTGCCTAGCACGTGGAAGGCTCGCGTAGAGAAGAGGGCAAGTTTCATATTGACGGCTGGTTTGGGCACGGCTGCTTTCACTGATTTTTGGTCTCTCTGGCAGGGGACACTGGGCAGGAGATGTGGTCGACTCGTCGGGACAAAGATTGGGCTGCCCGAGACGGCTCGCGTGCCCTCGATAACAGTGGCTGCGGCGAGCCAGCGAAAAACTGGGACAGGATGGGGGTGACTCCGCACACTCCGCTAAGGATCTTACGTGGTGGCAGCACAAGTGAGACGAATTATCAGACAGTAAAGCAATGTATTTAGATGATGTCTCCCATTGAAGCGCCCCACAAACCATGAGCACCAAGCAGGTCATCAGCGCAACATCTTTGCCTACCTCTACCTCTAGCTGCACCTCGAGCCTGAGCATTCCCGGCGTCGTCATCTTTTAGCTCCTGCCTAGCACGTGTCCAAGAGCTCTGCGTGTACTGTGCAATGGGCTGCGTACAACGTGCCTACTACGTATGTAGTATATGTTCTATGTGCTACGTATGTAGTACATAGTATGTACTGCGTACATAGTAGTACATGAAATATGTACTACGTTTTCATTCTTTGTACTCTGCACCTGAGACACTGTAACCGTATACAAGGGGTTCTCCTCTAGACGTTGAACCGACTGTAAACAGTCCTAAGGTCAGCTTATTGGGCCAGTGTCATGAACAGATCTGATCACACCATATTTGAGTGTTCCGAATTATCGGCTTACAGGCGAATATCAAGAACCTGCTAATTCTAGTTTATTTTCTCGAAACACATAATCACCAGCTCATTATGCATATTTATACGCCGTTCGGGGTGTACTCCTTTACCTCATTACAACGTGCCAACTCACTTGCAAATGCAGCTCTGAGAAAACAGGCGACGAGTGGAGGACCGATTCGGGGGACGTGGAACATTCTGCAACAAACACACACGTATCAACACGCTATTCTTGCGCTGTAAAGCATAAAACGCAAGACTGGTATTTGACTATATGCTCTGGGCAGGGTATTACCAAACACTTTGTTGCACAACGCCAGCCACGTGATATGTGATGTCACTATGCGCGATGCATAACATGAACCAAACGTGGTCGTAGGCTGCGAGCCGAACCTAAAGCAACGTAAATAAATACCAAGTAACCATGCCTCGTACAGCTGGTCTTAGAAAACGTTTTTTCACTAAAAAATAAATTATGCGTAGACCCGCTGGGGCTCGAACCACGGCCGTCAACGTCAGTACCCAAAATTCACAGGTGCAGATGCTCAATACAATACCGCGCGAGGTGACATCACAAGTCACGAGGGGGGGGGGGGTGCTGTGCAGCGAAGCTTTTGGAAGCACGCCTCCGGCAAGCCACATGAGTGAAGAGTACGCAAGAGTTTCAAAGCGAACACCATGGAGTCATGTGTCTTGCTAATAGCGTTCTCTGGGCACTTATTGCGGTTTCGAATACTAATCTTGCGTGATGTCGTCCTAAACTCCTGTCACAGCCGCACACAAAAACGTCATAAAAGCTGCTGCGGACACGCGCGTGCGCGCTCACACTCCGAGTACAGAATTGTTTGCATGTTAGAATCAAGTAGTTCTTATCTGAGGTAAAGTGAGTAACTATATCAATCTGTAGAATGCTTCGCACTTCCCGATAGTCATCGCAGGTAAATTCTGCGTGTACACTTCGTGATTCTGAGTAAAAAAGCGAACTACAAGCGGTGAAGTTGTGTCCCCCGGAATTTCCAAGAGACGCGTTGCAGACTAAATTTTGATCTTCTCGTTCTTCAGAACAGCTATGAAAACTCAAAACCTATCTGGCATACGAATGGTAAATACGCGTTTTGATGGGTTTTATATTAGCGTACTCTATTTTTTATTGCGTTGGGGAACTATATGTGGATTGGTTAGCGATATCTTTAGACGAATTGTAAATACACGTTTTCCTATAAAGATCCCAAATCCGGCCCCGGAGTAGTGCCTACTCGCATTCCAAAGTATTCGCAGAAATCTCGCGGATCAGTCATGTTGGGAATAAGGGGCCTCAGAAGAGCCGCGGAAATCTTCAAACTTTTTGCGCGTGTGCATGCGTGCGTGCCGGGAAATTTCATCGCCTACTTCAAAATTAAATACGTGTCGGTTTGACGGCTAAAAGATTAAGAGTTCCGCAGCGGAAATGCTATCACTGAATATCTTCTTAGCTCACAAAAATGACATTTTGAGAAAACACAATGATATAATAAGGGGCAGACACAACAACTCATTTGACAGGATTACGCTGCATCATCCTGTATACTGTGTTCTTTTGTCTGCGTCTTTCAGCTGGATTCATTTCTACAAATAATGGACAATACACACGGTATTCAAAGTAGCGACGGGTAGGGGTCCATACTGAAATGCTAGTAAACTTCATATACAGGAGGCTTCACCATAATTCTTCATTGCTTATAGAAGTTTTTTTCAAATAGATCTAAGGAGAAAGCACTGGTGATTGGTAAGGAACAGAACACTGCATGCTCGAATCGCTGTGAACTGACCAGACTGAAGGCTTTCTACTACTTCCTCTGTCAAAGCATCTTATACGAGTTGAGAATTTCGCATTAAATGCTGTAATTTGTTAGAAAAGAGAAGCAGCACTATGGAAACGGCATTTCGCTATTTCAGAGTATTAGTCTGTGGTACGCCGTACACACTGTGAATATAGGAAAAAAAAACTTCGTCGCTGTTATTGTTTTTTCTGCGACCTGAATCTTTAAAAAACTAAACGGAATATGCCATAAGTTGCATGTAGGCGGCTGTCTTCACTTCCCGGTTCTAGGGTGATGGTCAAAGTAAAAGAACAGCTGACAATTAGTAACCAGACCTAACGTATCTGAGCAGAGAACGGATATCGCCCAAGCCAACGCCAGGCCTTGAATTTTAATGACCTGGTTCCCCAGCATGGCTGATAAAATAATGCGGAGATACATCAACGTTTACGGTTTTTAAATTCACTATTGGTGTTGGTCGCTCGCTGAGGTTTTTCTCTGGATTGGCCAAAGACACCCAAGCACCGACGAACATGCGCAACTGAACCAAAAGCCTTAGTTGTTGCATCCTTTTATTTTTAGGCACCGCGGAGCGTACACATAAACAATAAAGGCACCACGCGGCCAACGTTGGTAGAAAAATTACACCTACCTCTCCTTTACTGACGTTGGCACGCTGAGGTCGAAGAACGCCAAGGGGATGACTGTTTACCAGATGGCATAGAAAGGGAACAGAAGTTTCACATGAAAGCTAAGTCTCCTGAACATAAATATTCCAGGCAACAGCGCCCGTGCTCTGAGAGCGTGCATTACAAGACAGTAGTTTAAGCCCTGGTTCACTCCACTGAGACAGCTAAGTTCTTGCCGTCACCAGTGCCGTCGGTGTTAAGTTCTTGGTTGATAGTCGTAAAGGTGTGCGTCTTGTAGATAAAAGTCCTGATTTCTGAGTTTGAGCAATTGCTTTAGTGTCTTAAATGTTTTCTACCAGTTGGGCTAACTTGGGAGCAATATCAACAGTGCTCAAACCGTTTTTTGGCTTATTTCGAGATTTTCGCACGATCTAAGCGCGAAACGCAGCCTAACGTCATGCGCACATTTTCCCAACCGCGATATACTTATGTTTCAACGACGTGCTGTCTGGTATAAGAATTCGGAGCGCCCGTCGGGACAGGGAACACAAACGCCGGAGGGGAGTTTTCAGAAAGCGCGCCGGAGCGCGGGGAAGGTTGGGTGGCGTAGTGTGAGCGGGGTAAGAAAAGGAAACGCCGGCTCGGGAAAAGGGGCAAATTTCAGTGGCAGCTCTTGTAGAACCTTCTGGACGCGCCTTGTGTACATCGCCAAGTTGGCTGCGAGCTTCATTCCCCATCGCTACGGGTGATGACGCACCATGCCCTAGTCGCTGGCGCGGAAGACCAAGCATGTAGGCCACCGCGAAAGAGGCTAAAGCAGCTCAAAATTCTGCTCGTCGTAACCGCCGTTGGTAATAGGCGGATGCAGATGAGCTGCGGCAGTGACCTGACAAGAACAACATGAAAACCCAGCAGAATGCTGAGCAGCAGATCAACAAGAGGTCCTTCTAGGTTTGGCCATCATATTCTTAAAAGTTCCAAGCATCGCCCGTAATTTGTAATGACTACGGGTGCACCGTACTAGAGTACGGTAATGCAATACTTCAAACGGGCCCCAAGTAGCGATATAATGACAGCAGCATTAGGAAAAATCACGATCTGTACAGCTTGCTTGCCTCCAACACCCTTCAAGCTTTGTCCTGCGGTCTCTCTTAAAGCGTGAGTACTAGCCTCCACCCAGTCTTCATGAATGGCCACAGAGCGTTTTCAACGAAAGGCGGTAATTCTCGTGTGAGTAGCCACGAATAACATGCAATTTTTAGTGTGCCATGAACGCACTTTCGCAGTTCTACTGAGTACAACACGTCCTACAAGCACCGCCGCAGCCGTGTCAGTTCGCAAGCATTTTAATAGAGTTGGCTAATATTGGAGTATGGAAATATTCGCTGGCACTTGTACGGCTTCAGCGGCTTGGCCCTAGTTTTCTCGCCTTTTTCATCGCGCATAACTGTACCGGGTCACACGGCAATGGGCATTGCTGCTGCACTCAGGAGGCCGCATTGCACCACGTTGCATTTATTTTAATCTTCTATAGGTTGAAAAAGAATAAGTAAGTCATCAATTGATGTTTTTGTAGGCGGAAAGAGACAGTAAAAAAAATGTTTGCCCGAGCCGCAGAGATTACCTGGTAGCTATTTGAGTGGAATTTGTGCCGCTTCAATACGCAACGTCTAAGTCCAATTCTATGATTGACAAATGTTATACCTTGCTGCTTAGCTAGTCTGTGGCCTAAATCACCGAAATAGATAATTAGAAGCTTGGTTTGTTAACTGTGCCTAGGGTTGTCATTGATTATAGGCTGCTCAGAATTTAAAGAATTTATGTACCGAGTCATGGTGACGTCTCGCAAACCTGGTACCGTTAGAATAGATAAAGGTTCACGTTGTTGCCGTGTTCACATTGCAATACTGCGTAGCAGCGGTATCACATCGGCGGAGCCTGATGTGGATCATTTGATTGTCACCTCGATGACTCGCCGCAGGCGGAACGCGATCAGGAGCACTGTGGGGCTGGGTCGACTAGCATCTATGCCATGGTGAGTTGAAAGTAACTAGAAGCCTTTGTACTTGAAAAACGTCCCTCCGTCCTACTTTTAACCCTATCCATGATTTTCTGGATTCGTTGCAAAATGAAAGGCAGTTCCGAATTCCGCACAGGTCACGTGGTAATCTTTGATGCGGTTTGTAGGTGGAAATCAATATCCAGGATGAGCTGCCGTGTGCAACTATCACGAGCATGCACTCGTTACATACCGCAAGCAGTGTGGAAGACGTTTAAGATGCGCACTCGTCATGGCACTTACGGACGGTATTCTTTTCTGGATCGAAGTGGCAGTCTGCGTCAAACACCGAAAAATCTCGCCTGTGAAGAGACGGGTCATATGAATAAGTATTTGTTCTGCGTTACCGTTATTTTAACGTTGTTGAAGATTCGCGGCAGTTGTTGCGTTCCAGAACTGCACTTGGCCCGCAACAAAAAAGGAATGAAATGTTATAAAAGAAAGCTGCACTTTAATTTGGCCAATATACTGAAACATATTTTTGTGTATGTCGAGGCTTTGGACCTTCCTGAAGGAATGTTGCTCCGTCTTTTTTTTACGTGCGCTTGCCATCGACACAATATGGCGACAATTTGAGACGTTTCCCACCATTGTTTATTATTTTATCTGCAAAAGAAACTGCATTTTATGTGCACCAAGGGGCAAATGTGTTTGTATTTTTGTTTTTCCTTTTTTTACCGCTTGACATTTCTTCCTGTTCGCCATGGTATACAGGCTGCTATTACGCACCATAGACCAGTTAAAATCAGTGCCGTCATGTTACTCTTTTTCTTTCGCCCTTGTCGCTTTGCGGCTGGTATGCATGCTTCGCCATACTTTACCACGTAATCCAAGTGCACGCATTGGACAACAATGAAGCGTGACCCACTGAATGGAAGCTAAGAAGCACAACAGAGCACACACCCTTGCTCAGAAGTCCACTGCGGGTGCCTCGAACAGACTGCGAAACATGGCGTCTTCAGCCACATAGTCATAGTTGGCGGTACCATTATGACGGACAAACCAAAAGTACGCTTATCGGTCACCAGAACTTGATGGCTTTCCAACCAAATTTGCAGGGAAGCCGAAAAAAACGACCCATTTGTAATTTCCAAACGGTGCCATTGTTATTAAGGTAGGAGTTGTGGGGACACCCATTGATGAACAAGAGCGCTTGTTGCGCTGCTCATGATTTGTGATTGTTAATCAATGCCCTGAGTTGGCTTGATTCTGACCACGAAGTTACGTTTTCGGCACCTTTTAACCCCTGGTAGCTGTTTTGTGAATGAAACTATACCGATGACAAAATGCAGACCGCATTACCACCTCATCCACACAAATGCAAAAAAAAATTGAATATTCTGAAAACGGCTAGAAGTTAAATTGGAGGAAAAGGGGTTCACATTGCAGAAGAAGGGATATTTTTTCCTATGACAACTCATTCTGAATATAAATGTCCAACAAAAACTATTTTACTCATATTTGTACTTCGCGTATCCACTTTTTTTTGCGATAGAATGCCCGTTGGCATAAAAATAACTTATTTAAAAATATACATGGGCCCCGGTCTCTCGAAGGAAGTCAAGAAGGGAGCGGTGGTGGGGTCCCCAGAGCCACCGCTGAAGGTCGGGGGGTCTTCCAGGATGGAGGCCTGTGCCTCTCAGGTGTCGCTTTCTGGCTGAGGCCAGTGAAGGACACGCCCATATGAGATGGTCCGCGTCAGCTTGTGCGGCCGGAGCTGTGCACTTGGTCGGTGTATGATTTGCTGCTCAGGCAAATGTTCGACGCTAAAGAGTTGGAAGCCATTTGCGTATAAAACGTCAAAAAACTAAACACGTCTCAAAGAAGGTGGAGCCGACATAGGATTCGCCAACTAAAGAGTGAGCTCACCTGTGCTGGACCAACACGTGGCGCCCCGGAGTCGCCCACTCGAATCCCATGAACTGGCTCACCGACATGAAGTACTCCAGCGGGTTAGTGAATCCAATCTCCGACTTGATCTGAACACATATTTACAGTCACAAGTTTAGCTGGTTAAGACTTGGTCTAAAAACGAACCTTAGTCTGCCCTGATAGCGCTAAAAAGTCATAGCCGTAAATCTGCATTAAGTGCTAAAAAAAGGTTTAGTCAGACGTGTAAAATAACCGTATCCTCCAGCCGTACGTAGAACAGTATAGTGCAGGTTTGAAACCGAACGTCCGTGTCATCCTCATCGCGTAAAATTGAGGTCCCTGAAATGGAATAGCAATAACGAAGTTTACTTACGTTTCAGGAAGTAGACGTGCCTTCAACAGAGTAACATACAGACTGTAATCTTATCTTGGATCATCTGTCATTGCATGTCGTCGTTGTATTTTCCTCAGACGAAGCAAGTCCGCTTACCGAAATGCAAGAAAACTTCTAAGCTTTGTTTTTTTGTATTCACCTGTGCCCGAGTTTTCGTTCATGCACACACGCACACATACACATAAACACACACACGCACGCCATCACTCACGCACGCACGCACATGCGCGTGCGCGTGTGTACATGCACATATAACAGAAAGAACGTTGCTCCGTGTGCAAGGGATTTGTTTACCTTTGCTGTGCTGCTGCCTTATTTAAACGAACGCCTTATACAGGCTACAAATAATCAAGGTAACGTGTCTGTGTTCCTGTAGGGGTTGGCAGGATTCCAGTAGCGATAAAAGCCGACAACACAAGGCGAGTTTGTCACTTCAATGCCTTATATAACCAGGTGAGTGCATACTGCGGTGCCAACGCGTTAGTTCTACAGCGACAATGCTTACATAAATGAGGACGCATGAATTGTCACAGAGTGTGGCTGATACAACATTTCCCTTCCTTTTGTGCCTAATCAACTCATTCGTGTTGGAAGATACGAGACCACAAATTTGGTACAGTAAAAGCTCGTTAGTTTGAACCCGAAGGGGTGCTGTCAGTTCGAATTTCTCAAATTTTGAACTAATGAAGGTTAACAACAACCCTGCACTGCAGTTGGGAAGCCGTAGGGCGTGACTACTTGATGCTTGAAAGGCCCATTATTGTGGCCGGCCTTCTCTCCTCGAAGGTGACAGTAGGCACCTTCTTCCCTAACAAACAAATGTAGCGGAAAGTCTCATCTTCCTCTTCTTGAAAACTGGCGAACAGACGGGCGAATTTGACTTGACCGTCGCTACTTAGCTGACGGTCGCCCTATCCTTCGTCCTCGTCCCCTTTGCTGTCACTGACAGCGACTGTTCCTGCGCTCATGACGTGTGATTCATGCCCTCATGTCAGCGCACCACACACCCCCGTACTCGCGTCCGCATCGACCGAGTTCGCAAACGATGCGCCTTCCAAAACGCCCCTCATAGAGTATTTAGGTTGATTTTGTCCTATTCTGCCTTCTCCGTTCAACGCATCCTCGTGTGCAGGCACAGGATACGTTTCTGTGGCCGCGTGCCGGGCGCTAATACCGGCCGCCAATAATGAGTCGCCCTTGGGTTACTCGTGTTTAAATAACGGACTTCTTCACAAAATCTTCCAGGGAGACTTGGGCAGACCTAATTGTAGATTTCCAATGATCTATAATTTACTGTATCTAGAAGAACGACATGTAATATTGCTGGTAAACGCACATCCTTCGTATTCGTTCGGTCTTCGTAAATTACAAAATTAAGTATCAGAGAATAAAAGATCTGATATAGGTAACCAGAGTGGCACCTACTGCTCTATTGGCGGTGAGCGCGACCACGGGTGGCGCTGCGAAGGGCGTCTTCGTGACGTCGGCTTAGGGATTCTCGCATTTGTCGTCTGCTTCACTGGGGTTCGCTCTATATGCTGTTTCTTTGCACTCGGGTAACTTTTGATGTTTGTCCGCACCAGATTTTGCGTATGCGGAACTTTTTATTATAAGAAAAGACTTAAAATCGCATACACTAGCTGAGGGGGTGATTTACAGTATAGTTTTCGGCACCGCTTCGGAAGAAACATTGCCGGCGTAGCCCCTTTCCTGCGAAGCCGGTCTTGCGCGGAGAGTCGGAGCTAGGCGTCAGCTCCTGTATTCAGAAATCTTTCGGACAAGAGAACATCCTGAGTCTAAAAACCGACAGCAGCGAAAATGCAAGACCAAAACAAATTCAGGCCTTCGGGGCTCTCGGCTTTGGCAGAAGGCACTACGATTCCTGGTAAGTATGTAAGGTAAAACAGTTTTTGCAACGTTGCCGAACGCTCGAAAGTATTGCATCACATCACTTTACGTTGTCATAGCATGAAAGTGTGCCGACATGCACTATGGGGCGCAAAAAATGTAAGTTGAGTTCCAAATAACCTACGTATGTATAGGCGCGTGCTGGTGCATACTTTTGACCAGTATGGAGGCTTATAGAGCAAAACGGAAACGTGTACGGTAAAAATACAGTAACATATGTTTCTTCAGACCTCTGAGGGACTTTCGGTACATTTCCGACAGCCATGCCCTCCCAATATTCAGATTAATACACTGCACTCAAGAGTACGAGAGGAGGAGGAGGAGGAAAAAAACTTTAGCAGTAAAATCGATCTCGTTAGTGGGCGGGTTCCTCAGTCCAGGACAGACAGTAAGATAATTTTCTTCACTTCATCGAATGTCATCCCGAGTAGGCAAGGATTTGTTCTTTTCGCCTGAAGGGGTTGGAAAAAAATAAATAGCTGCTTGGAGGTATCCATCGGTTATGATTCTTAATAATACTGAAAACCGGCACGTACAGCATTTCTTGCGTTTCTCAGCGAGTATATCGAGCCTTCAACACCGTAATCATGTCATAGCTGTTCGTGTTGAGATTCGGTTCGTTAGTTACGATAAAAATTGGGGGCGGAAAAGTCGCCTTCCAGTACTCTGGACTACGTCGTCTGCGCCGTTTCGCGGTGGCGTAGCACAAACCTTCTCAATGCATTTGCATGGAAATAAACTCACGCTGCGAATATGCACCTTCTTGTACGCAGCCATACCGAAAGCCAATTTCTGAAGATTGTAGTGTATGCCTCACAGCCTGAAGAACGTATAATAAGACGTGCGTGGCGACGTAGAAAATTTAGTGCCTTGGAAAAAGCATTCACCTGATACAACTCAACAACAACGAAAGAAATAGAAGACAAGCGCTTTGTTTCCTGCTTCGCGATGCGGGTGTAGGGAGCGCTGCTTGGTGCGTACAATTAGACTGTTGAGTATTTATATGAACATATCGAAAACACTTTAGGGGAGCCTACGCACTTTGCATACTTATCGAGGAGCTCTGAGCCCTGGACCTGGCAAATAAGCTAGAAAGGAGGAGTTACACACGATTATCTGGCCGATGCTCTGAAGAAAGTTGGTCTCTCTCTCCTCATTTGTTGCAAACTTTTGCGGTATACAGCTTGAAGTTATTAAGAGCTGTCAGAAGCTGGAAAAATAACTGAATTACTGGAAATACGCTTTTTGATGCCCTAAAAGAATAAAGCGGGCGATGTTTAGCTTAGGTTTTGCTGCCCGTCACAAGCGGACCTCAGCGGAGCGAGTGTATCAGCGGCGCAAGTGTAGCAGACGACAGCGGCGTGAGTCCCTAAGCTGACGTCAGAGCCAGGGGGCGCCACTCAAACATCTCACCGCCAATTGGCATGCGGCACACCGTGGGTGTTTATGTAATTGGGCGCTTCAACTCCAACCGCCTCATTTCTTGGAATAAGTGTGAGGAGAAATTCAAAGCACCATTTCGCATGAGAACCTACCGTTCTGGCCAAGTCAAGCACCAGCCGGTTGGTAGAGCACGGAGGGGAATAAAAAGAGCGCACACCTACATTTTTGGCCTGCACAGAAGAGCAAAATCACGGCGACCAGCCTTTAGGGTCAGTAGGAAAACACGGTAACTCTTTCCTGCTTTTCAGAGACGTGTGGAAATTCAGGAACTGTAAGTGGTTATACACTGTGCTTCTTTTCATATCGCAATACGAGCGGCGTGGCAGATTTGGGGGGCAGGATTTGATAATGCAGTTCATGCACGGGATGTCTATTAACTCATAGCACATTTACAAGCCTTTGGTGCAGGATGAAAATTCTTGCTACAGGGCAAATTTTTTCCTTGCACTGAATCAGTGTTTCAATAATATGTATCGATAAATGTCGTCTCCAGAGTGAAAATGTTTAATACCGAATTAATGACGGAACGTTTTAATTCTCGTGGGAACATCATGAACCGAGAAGTGTGTAAAGAGCGTTTCAAAGAAGAAATGTGTTACGTCGACTGGAAGAGTATCGGATCCCGAGCATCAAATTTAAGGCAAAAAATTACAGATTCAACTTCCTGTAATGATAGTGGTTGTGGATAATGGATAAAGAAAGTGATCGCAGGGAAACAGAGGCGATGCTCGTGCATAGACTCGGGCAGCTGGTTCTCATCAGCGTAGCGAACGGAAGACTGTGCCTACGTTGGTTCTGCCACACTCTGGTTCCGTGCAACCCGGCAGCCCAGAGGAGAGCTGATTTCAAGGTGCAGACTTTGAGGCACGCCAGACCTGGCGTTGCCTTGAATCTACTCCTTTCCTCAGATCTTGTCCTTAATGTTGCCCGCCGTCTGAGCTTTGCCGCAGACTCAGCTTTTGCCCTCTTCTGGCTTCGCCCCATCTGCCGTGGGTAAGGTACAGTGCCGTCGTGAAGCTGTCAGGCGTAGCCCCTATTTGTTTACTTTTGCAATATCCGAGCACGCAGACCGCCCAGATTCATTTGCACTTATTCCTCATCAAGAGCAAGTGCGATGACATGGGGCCCTCCACAAGCGCATCCAAGAGGACCTTGTCTTGGACGAATCTGACGCTGAGTTGATCGCTAGCCGCGAGTGAGACGCCAAAGTGTGGTTAGGTCCGCACGAATGTCTGCTTCGCCACATCATTCAGTGTTCCGTCCCGTGTGGACGCTCAGTTAACCGAAACGCCGAGCCCTTACTACACCGTCGGTCAAGTACGGGAAGGCCACAATACCACTGCGCTTTCGGGGAACCGCAAGATCACCGCGGGGACTGCCTAGGTGGCGCACATGACGGAGCCTGTGAGACGCGCTTCTTTTACCCCAGCGTTTTTACAGGTGGGAAAGATGCGGCACTTCTGGGCCACGTCACAGAGCATGAACCGGATTTCCTTGAGAAACGACTGGATGCTGGCATCCGCTCACCAAGAAATGACTGTGTCGTCCTCATGGACGGCCAATCCCACGGCCTCTCCAGGGAACGCAGACGCATGATTTAAGATGATGGGAATGACCCTGGCCCTGCCAGCTTGGCCAGCACAGACATGCCAATCGTCGCTGCCACTCATAAGCGTTTCCCCGCTGATACACCTATTGCGGAGACCACCCGCGTTGAGAATTTCCCGGCCCACGGAGATCCCCGGAGACCACACAGCCCCCACAAGATGCCGTTATCGATCATCCGGGATGAGCTAATTTCGAGCACTAGACTCTCAGCAGTAGTTATACGCTCTCTCAATGGAAGTGGGCAGTCTTTTTAACTGCCACATCGTTGGTTCGGGTGCTGGGGACAAATGAGTAGAGTTGTGGGCCGCCCGAAGCGCCAGCACTACCCACCAGAGTGCCACATGGCGAATCGCAGTGACCAAGGACAATCCCATAATCACCTACCCAGGGACACGCAAGGTGTTAACGCACTTCCTGTTCGGCTGCGCAAAGGGCTACCTACAGTTGAGTACTAGCCTCCAGCTAAGGACCCAGTGCGCACGCAGCCGTACCGGACCTACGGCCGCTATCCCCCGGGCGTGGCTACGCTGAGGACGTGAGGCCAAGGGTGTCAAGGGACCAGTCCTCCCACTCGCGAAGTCGTGCATGAATGCGAACACCGCAACTGGTCCCAAGGGACATTCCCCCGAGCAGAGACCACTGGCCTTCTCTATTTTCCAGTCCGTGCAACTCCGGTTTCGTAGTTTTCATTCTGACTCAACCGGAAAGTGCGCTTAAGAAATTCCGCACCAACAAATGTTGAAGGTCTCTGTCGGCACGACGCGCACTGCGCAAAGCTTGATCTGTGCCGCACGGACAGCGTTCGTTGTAGGGAGACCCTCACCCGGCTGTTTTTTCCTTATGTACCGACCATAAGGACAAGGTAGCTATCCCTTTAGAGCTCGTACAACATACAATCCGACTGCACACTGACTACGTCCATATTTAGTAGCGTAAGCTACCCTGGTCGAGGTGAAGCGGTTTCGCGTGGGGGCGTGAAGGTGCCGTTCTGCGCAGGAGCGAGGAGCATTGGATTGGTTTTGGATAGGATAGGATCGGATCGGATTGCTTGGATTGTATTTGAATAAGTGGATTGTTTGGATTGAATCCAATCCAGTTGGAGTACGGGTGTGTAGAGAGTTGGGGGTCTGCACACTCGCCGGGTCTCCGCATCCAGATGAGTGACGTCCATAGCCGCGGCAGACGCACTAAGCGCCGGCGCGCGGCAGAAGCACTAGTGCCCGGGCGCGTGCCCTAGACTGTGCGCCTCCGTTGTGCAGAGCTAAGTCTGACGCTGCGCAGGAGCCGCTTGACTAGCCGTTTCGCGTGGCTCCTGGAGATCTGTGCTGCGCATGCGCGAGGAACAGTGGACCTGGACTGGACTGGACTGGACTGGATTGATTAGATTGGATTGGACGGCACTGTACTGGATTGAATTGGATTGGATTGGAAATCGTTTTAGCAGCAGTAAGCATAATCAGGTAATCGTAGACAACCAGGAAACCTAAGAGTAACGAGCTCAACCTTAGCTCACGCCACGTATACCCTGGCATAGCCGAGCCAAGCCACTGCTAATTTTTTTTTACTCCTGCGAAGGTATTTATTCCATCTTTCACTTTACAGCAGTAACTCACGGTAAGAAAGTATTCAATGTTAAAATATCACGTAACCTTTATTCTCGTCAGAGTATGAATAAGTACGAAAGAGGAAGTACATTGCATTTTTCTTTCCGTACGTATTCATAACCAATTAAGTGTGACGTATTCATGTACCCCATGGACAATCCGGTTATCGATTCCCCCTGCATTTGGCATCCAGGGGTGTGTGTGCCTGGTTTGGTTTCGGAGGCGATGCAGAGATCACCTTGCGTAGTGTTTGATTTCGAGATATTAATTACTCACAACGTTTTTGTTTTCACTATCTGCAAAGCGACCTGCACAAGGATATATCGTGTTTTCAGTCATAGAAAAACTGAGACTTGTGCAGATGGTGGCTAGTTTGTATGTATTCAAGTGCGACGAGTTTCTTCGCAGCAGAAGAACCTTTACTAGGAACTTTTCTGTGATACTAAGTAATGAGAAGAGGTAAGGGTCCATGCATTGAGACAATTTTAAAGGGTTTAAAGTTACTGCACTTTTGTTTCACCTGATCGAGACTTCAGTTTTCTAGCGTATTGAAGCCTCCATGGCGAACGCAGAAAGGATGGAATGAATGAATGCGACATTGCAGCAACATAGAATCACTGTAGTCTCACTTACCCGCCTAATGAGAATGTGCCGTGTCCATGGGTCGACACGTTGAATGAACGTGACTTGATCAATAAAGGCGGAGCGCACTTCCTCGGCAATCACGTCGGCCTGTTGGGCGTGACACACACACACAAAAAAAACACAGGCAAAGAGCGAAAGAAATCGGAAAGGCACACAACCAATTCACAGGTTTGTCTTTGTAGATGTTTTTAAGCACATAAAATGCGGTTCAAGAATGGCGGGTTTGCACCGCAGTCGACGAGATGTAATTGCTCCTGTTTATGTACAGGGTGGTCATGTAAGCTATCACAAAATACACCCATCGTTTGCAAACCGTAGGAATGTGCCGCTCGGCATCTCGCCGCTTTTGAAGCAGCTGTTGCGTCCACTACACGGTCACAAACCATCTGGCACGATGACTGAGCCGCGTTGTTTTCTTGCACCCAAATCATTTTGCCCACTGAAGAACGGGAACTGTGTGTGCAGAGCAAATGATGTTCTCAGTTTCCATACCTGAAGCAGTTAACCCGCGAAAGACCTACATAAAAGGGTAATAAATACCTAGGTTAGACCTTCAGTGTATGTCCTAAGCTATACAGTGTGCTACATCATGAAATCGAACGATTTCAATTTTTTTTCCCGGACCGAACCGGCGTTTGGTTCGCGCTCGAATTTCGCACGAAGGTCGCATTTTGTGGTATATTTTGTTTAACACCGAGAACAACGGCGGTGCTTCCCGTTTATTCTGAAAATGAATAAAATATTTTTGCCTATGGGAAAATGGCGGCCAATTTGGACGTGCAAGTTGATCTTGTAATGACGGCGCCACCTGGGGTAGGCAGAACGAAACGCGCGATGGTGGAAACAAATTTGGCGGAAGATCAGAGACCATTTTTCATGCCTACTTAATGGTGGTCACAAATAGTTGCGTAATAGCTGATACCAGTCATAGTAAAATATTCCCACGGTATCGTTGCCAATAAACGTTGGGTTTGCTTTCTCACCTCCTTTCACATTTTCATTTTTCGGCTAGCTCTGCCAGGTTATCCGGCCATGCGAAATCAGGGTCAACATTCTTTCTTTGTTCCTGTTTGTCCTCGTTTTACTTGTGAAGTTGTGTGCGTGTGTGTGTTTGTGTGAGAGAGAGAAATAGTGATTGTAAAGTGTTGTAATGAGAGCTATTACTCTCGAAGAAAAGGAAGCTGCAGTGTGTTGCCTGGTAACGACGAAGTCGTACCATGAAGTACGCACCTTGTTCAAGAAAAGATTTAACAGGCTGCCACCAAGCTACCCTTGTGTGCTTCGCTAACGGAACGCAGTTGAAGCGAACGGATGTGCACAACGAACGTGCAGAAAGAAAACAGGAGGCGGCGTTGCGTTCTTGCCGAAGCCGTAGTAGGGGCAGGTCTGCCAGAGGGTGACGAACGACGACAAGGCGCGTCGTTTGAGCTTTTACCACTCTGAGTCAGGCGAATCGCGGCAGACGCCTAGGAACCTGCTGTTTCTTGTCTTCAGCGATGAGGCAAGCGTTACATTTGGGCCTACATAAAAGGATAATAAATACCTAGGTTAGACCTTCAGTGTATGTCCCTAAGCTATACAGCGTGCTACATCGTTAAAAATCGAACGATTTCAATTTGTTTCTCTCGGACTGAACCGGCGCTTGGTTCGCGCTCGATCTTCGCACAAAGGTCGATTTTGTGGTATAGTTTGTTTAAAACACCAATTCACCCGTGTTTGGTTGAAAACAAAAACCGCACTTTGTGACACAAGTGCGGTCAATTCCCGAGGTCATCATCAGCTGGTGCGGAATCTGGTGATACGGGATGATATGGCGTTTTCTTTCGACGGAACTGCCATAGCCGAATCCTGCTTGCACTTCCTTAAAGATGAGTTTTGCCTGAACTTGTAAACAGCACGTGCATAAACACAGGTTTGCATTTTTCAGCAGGATGGAGCACCAGCCTCTTCGCTGCTAAGTCCGCCCTTGGCTTGACGCCAACTTTCCGATCTGGTGAATGGAGCGAAAGTACGGCCTCGGTGGCCTGGCCACCGAGCTCTCCCGACCTCACACCCTGCGACCTTTTTTGTGCGGCGATATGTGAGAGTCCCTGGGAGCCCTCTGAAGACGCATCTGGGCTACCTTCTCCGCCATCGACGGCAAGAAGCAGTGTTTGACGTCTATGCTCATTGGGCTGGAGAAGTGGATCGACACTGACGGTGGTCCCTTTGAAAAATGAGGACCTGAGCATTTTGTTTCGTCGCTTGTTTCACTTTGACGGCGCGTGTACCGCTGACTGCAAGAACATTCCGTTTTTTTACTATGATGAAGACGTGAATTCCCCCAAAAAAGGCCATTTTTAGGACCAACAAATGCTGCGTAACGAGATCATCTGGACCTGCTCGCCACCAGAACTTTGGAATTCCTAACATTAAACAACGGCCAGCCTAACTTCAAATTTTAAATGGCGCAGTGATATACACATTTGTCATGCGATGGGAAAGCAGGTGGGGAAAACAAATCCAACTTGTTGGCAACGATAAGCCGTGCGGATATTTTATTATGCTGGTATCAGCTATTATGCAACTATTTCGAGGGTCCCCGGTGCAGTATCAACTATGGGACCCTCGTCTGGTATATCTTCACATGTACCTTCCTCTTTTACAAGAGTCAATAAACTTCTTCTTATTTGGATCATCGTAAACGTAGGGACAAAAGAGGTCTCTTATCTTCCGCCAATAATGTTTACGCCATCGAGCGTTTCGTTTTCCATACCCCAGGTCGCGCCGTCGTCGTCCTAAGATCAGCTTACAATGTTGACATTCAACAAACAACCCACAAAACACCTAAGTTAATGCATTTGATAAGAAAAGAAATTCCTTTTAATTCTTTTTAAGACATTACACAAAAATTTCAGCATTTTTATGGCAGAAGCCCATGGTATCTCATTAGCAGTACAACGAATTACACAAACCAGAACACTATTATCTTTGCAGACTCACTAAGTGCAGTAAGAGACTTACATTGTTCAAACCAACAAAAAACATTGTCCTGAAGCATCTAATCAACTCTCAAACGTCTGCTGATCACTCAAAACTAAAATAATTCATTGCTGGGTTTTGGGTCACAGTGGCACTCCGGGAAACGAAATTACCGACCAGAATGCCGCTGTGGCTGCTCTCTGCAGCAGCATAGATGTACCGTGTGTTCCCTACCTCGACCTGAAGCCACTGGTACGAACAGCTTTGCGTAAATCTTAGGAGGAATCATGGGACACACAAACGGAGAACACACTCTACACTATAAAGCCACACTTGGGCATATACATAACAAGCAAACAAGACACACAAACGGAAGTAGCCTTAGCCAGGCTACGGATAGGTCACACTCACGCAACACATTCACACTTGCTCACTGAGTCTTCGAGACCCCTGTGCGGCAGGTGTGGAGAGGAACTATCTGTAGTTCACGTACTAATCACATGCAAGGCACTCCACACCACACGATGCAAACACTTTCCAGAAATCTACAGTAGACAAATCCCACTCCACCCATCGCACTTCTTAGGCGATAAACCAATGTTTTCTGTCAAACAGGTTTTTAAGTATTTATCAGAAGTTAAATTTATGAATCATATCGTATCATGCATAACCACAACCTGGCACTCTCATCTCCATTGTCTTTATTTTTACCTTTGCTGCTGATCAATTGCAGTATTCACTTTTAGTCTATGCTAGCTAACCATCTTTTTCGGCGCTCTTTGCCGTAGTTTGCCTTGCGCCCATAAAATGTAACCGTAATCAATACAACTCAACCGACCCCCATTCATGGATGATGCATTGATTTAACCTTAACAAAGGATATCTCTCTGATGTAATAAAGGGTATGGTTAAGTACATTTCACTTGTCTATGGTTTCACTCTTTGTAGAGTCACGTGTTTGAATTGAAGTGACATCGCATGTGTAATCGTTTTGGGTGTGGATTACAGCTTCGCTTTTCAATCACCTTCACAGGGTGGATTGGCGCGCATTTTTGTCTCTTTCCTAAACGCCTCGAGTGATGCCTGTAGGGGCGCCACTGAAATCCCCCTAGCGGCCCGTTTTGAAAGCAGTTGCGGGAGTTTCCGGCCCTTTCACCACTGTCGCCGTTGCTTTCGCGGCGCGTTCGCGACTGAGATTTTCGTTTGTATCCGTTGCAAACATATATTTATGTTGAGGAGTCACTCTGTTCGGAAATGTGGTGTATTTGTGAAAGTATTCTTGCTTCTGCCGCAATCTTAGTGTGGTACATTCGGTCCGCATTAGCGCAAGGTGTGCGTTACAGGCCGGCGTCGCGAAACCGGCATAATCATGGAGCTAAATGAAATTCCACTGCCCTGAAATTTACTAACAGTACCTCCGTAAGCAGCGTTCGTTAAGATGCTCATGCTACGGCTATACAGTATACGATGTAAATCATTCGTATTCTTACGTAATCCAGCGGAGCCCTTATACCTGACAGCACGCCAGTTACGCTTCGTATCTCAGATATTGATCATTGCCCTGGACAAGGCAACGTGGCATAAATATCACTGAAATTTTACGCAATAAGTGCGGTGGATAATGCAAAATTACATGCGAGAGTCAGCAAAAAGAATTTGTGCCTTGGTCGTCTTATCACCTCGCAAACAATCACCGTCCTCGCATACAGTCTTCGTCTGCTACATACAGCCTCCGCTTATCTACGCGTCCTCGACTAAACGATCCTTCGAAACGTCGTCATGTGATGCAGGGAGGCTGCAGAATTTAGCACAAAAGGAAAATCATAGGGCCTTATCAAGATACCACACTCTTCCAACGACACCTTTTATCGCTTGGGAACTTACTGTATACTTCAAAAAATGTGTCCACCGAGTGATCAGCTGTTCGTTAAAGTCGAAAAACAAAATAAAAGTGAACGCACAGCTTGTGCGTGTGATTACTAAAACGGTCGTTCCTTGATTTTACTCTGCATTTGTGGACAACGATAGTTTAGTGCCCCCATCCCCCCTGTCTTGGAAAATATCAGTGCATTTCGCATCTAGTTGGTTTATTAGAGTCCTACCTTGCTTAAGTTAAGACGAACGTCTCTAGCATTTCGAAGCTGCACTGGGTTTTTGCATTCTCGTACGAGCTATTATATTGCTGCACTGATTTTTTTTCATTATCGTACGAGCTATTACATTGCTCAAGATATTATATTGCTTTCGGACTTGGCAGGCCATTTAATTTTCCGTGGTTTCATTAACTCTCCTTGGTCCTTGCTATCAGGCGGGAGTGGGCACATATTTAACGACCCGCAGACTTGGAATATACTTAACATGTTCGTGTGGCCTCCATTCCTATAAAAGGCACAAGTTATTGTCAGGTATTGGGTAATCACATCCCGAATCATATTTTTCTACGACGGATATATTCGAAACAAAGCTGCATTCGTTGTCCGCGCTGCAAAACGGAACAAACCTCTCACTGTGCCAGTATGAGGTCTAAACGAGGCGACAATAGAATTCACTTGCGCCTGACATATTCGCAGGGGACAGTGATATGCTGCTGCCGTCGCCGACGCCCGTAAAAGCGGTGAAGAAGCGTGCTGTACCGCGTCTCCGGATAGCTGTTATTGGCGTTCGAGTACTCTATCAGGACGCAGCTGTTTTTTCAAGTGGCCTAAGAGTACCGTTTGCTTACAAACATGACCATAATATGTTGTTTCGGGCGCGGAAGGCCGAAGGAAGCGAAAGAGAATAAAACACTGCATGAGCAACTATCAGTTGCGCGACGGACATCCCGAAAGTGCCGCGGAGAACCGGCGGCAGGCGGCGCAGCTATCGCGAAGCTCGAGGCGTAAAGCGCGATAGGCCTGGAGCTGCTCGCACGTAGTTGATCACGTTGCAGGCAGTTGTCGAACAGGTGGGATGCAAAGTGAGGCTGGCAAAAGGCGCGGATTGCTCCTACTGCAGCGTTTCACGGAAGCTCGGACGGGCAGCGCGGCGGCCCGGAGGCTAGGCGCAGCCGGCGCAGGAGCGCGTTGGCAGCCATTTGGTGACCGATCGCGCGCGCCGCTCGGAGTTCGATATATCCAGTGTTTAGTTCGTTTTAAAAATACAGTTTACACGCATAATGCCAGAGGAACCTTCAGTGTACGCTATAAAGCATTTCGTTTTATCCGAGTACGTTATATGCGGGGTTGACTACACATTATCGTCAACCATCAAGATCGGATTCAACAAGTTGTGAGGTAAATATAACTTTTAACTTGTAGGTACTTGCAGTGTTGTGCTTTCTCTCAATTTAACAATACGTGAATTTGTAGAGCTAGCCCTTTAAATGTAATCGGAAAGGTAGTTATGCACTAAATAGTATTAGCGGCGTTCCTTTTAGTTTCATTTTCACTAAAGAGTTGGTTTCGGTTTGCTTGCAAATAAACCTTTAATTATTTTTAAAACGTTTTTACCTTGCTGCATTCAGTGTTTTGCGAGATCAACGAGCGTAGTGGTGTTAGTTCAAGGCTTTCGCTCTGTGTAGCAAACAACGAGGCGAGACCACGGCAGCTGCTTATGAGCATATAAGGCGTAATAAGTAGCCGCAGGATGGCCTAATGACGTTAAGCGTTTTTAATTCGCACAAAAGCGCCAAAAAGCTTGAACCTTGTTAACTGTCGGTAAAATGAGCATGTTGTTTCATGTTCATGCGATTCGCTTTCACGTGGGACTTTCAAAGCGGCTATTGCTGGAGAACCCATGCCGTACCATGACCTGTGATGACAGCGGGTTGCTGCTGATGGTCATTTCAATGGCAGCCATCATCAGGCTGGGCAGGACCTTATCCACGAGGCGCAGGCAGAGCCTCTCCTTGGGAACGGGTGAACTTCTTTTGCGGCGCGTTATCAGGAGCATGGCTGTGTCCCAGAAGTACTCCTTGTCCTTAAGGAACGGTGACAAATAGATGGCTGTGTGGAAAGCCATGTAGGCGTATACGTTGGACCTGCATGCGGGCGGACGTTATACGAGTGAATGAAGCGGCGCCAATACAGCCGTAGATCTGCAAGGCACTGTGATTCTCCGAATGCTACAAATAGTGAAGAACAAACACAACGCCTCGCGGCTAAAATGAATATTATATCCAGGGTACCGAAACACGCACCATGGGAGATAAGCATCGGGAATTCTGTTCCAATTTTACGCACCGGAATACCGAATGACAGGGCTGGTTGCGTTCTTATACACTGCTTCATGTCTTTAACGACTCGTACTACTGTTTCGAAGACACTTGTCAAACATGCGCAATCGCGTTCTTGCGCTATTTTTAAGCTCTTTTTTTCATATTGCAATACAGCTTTTGCAGAATATCTTCCCATAGTTTTATGCTTACAAAAATTTCAAGACAGCTTCTAGAAATAAGTTTTTATCTGGTTTGAGGAACAAATAATCAAATGCTAGATACATGACTGGTTGCAAATAATCCAAAGATTGGTAATACGAAAGCGGTAAATTTTGAACAGCAGCCCTTTATTTCCAAACGTGCGCAAAATTTCTCATGGCTATGAAATTCGCTTATTCCTTCTTTGTCGTTGGGTGACGCGACGCGTCTGTGCTCTTCAATGGTTCGATTTTTAAGCAGATTAGGAATTGCGGAAACAAGGAACACTCACGGAGAACTTTTGATGTGAGATTCCACTTGATCAAGTTGGTCAGGATTCTTAATAATGATCATGGCGTCGCCCCGCAAGTAGTCCTCCGCGTCGTTCATCAGTTCCAGCAGCTGCCGCAGAGCGAAAGATAAATGCTTGGCGTTTACTGTTAACAGAAATGATACTAAGAATCACAGTCGCTTGTTTAAAATTTTTATTCGCGGAAACGATAAGGCGCGCATGTTGGAAATCACTACTAAGTCCAGCTTACGGCTCAGAGTCCAGCTTACCATGCTCAGAGGGGTCATGAAGACGAGGTAAAACAATTTTTTCTGGAAGAACGAGCCTCTGTTCACGCACTCAGATGCATTGTGAAAGATAAAGACGACTTTTTCTCGAAAAACAAACTGAAAATATAGACCAACTTTCAAATTTCGCGCCTAAGTGATAGGCAGGGCTGACGTGTTATGGAAAAGCACTAACACATTTTTCATTACTTTGTTAACTGCGCGCTTGCATTCAAGTGACGCAACCAAACGGAGCTTAGAGGAACCACCGCAATCGTCCACTCATGTTTCTTGGCAGCGGCTGCGGTCGGCGCCGGCCAATGGCACAAACAAGATTCTCTGACGTCACAAAAAATTGGCAAAAACTAGCTAGGGAGTCGCCACTGCCGAATACGGTTTCCACAAAATTTCGCTTTTTTGTTTTTGTACACGATGAAATTGTCATTTTTGTAACCGGGAAAAAACCGCCGTTTAGGAGCGGAGCTTGTGCAGCTGGCTGTAATGCGCGGCGCGCAACGCGTTGAAAATAACAAGAAAATGCGGAACGCTCGTAAGCGCGTGCCTCGCGGCGACTGCTGAGCTTCCCCGATTCCCGCAAAGGCTTGAGCACACACAAAAAAAAAGCTGGCGCGAACTCTGAGGAGCGCCTCGCGTGCCCTAGCAACCAACAACGCCTCAGCTGGCGCAACACCTGCTCAACGGAGCCTCGACGCGACCCCAGGAACTCCGCGTATGCCTCTTTCGCGTACGCGCCGCCGGTGCCTCCCAACTGTCGTCAAGGGCTACCGCGCATGCAACCTTGGCATGGGGAACACGACGATATCGATGCTCCCTTCCATCGATATCGTTGGTTTATTAGTTGGTTGGAAGCTTCCCCATGGCAGTGCCCCTCGAGAACTATGTAGACAGCGACCCTTGTTGGTGCAGTCAAACAGTCGAATTGCGTGAAAAGGCCGAGAAATGGAAGGGTAGCGGACTGTCAATATTTGCGAGGGCCTCAGTGTGTAATGTGTTTTTAATTAGCAAACTGTGGTACGTTCTACAGGTGTTACATTGTTCGCGGGCACATGTACAGGCCTTGCACAGAGTTTTTGCTGTGTTGATTTGGGAGTCGTCATGGGAGAGAACCAGCCGTACCAACCTGTTTCGGCGCGTGCGTCTTGGTGGCCTGTCATTATCGCATCTGCTTTTGCCTCAAGTGGTAAATCGTTTGTTTTTTCGGGATGTGAAGGACCCCTTTTTGTGCACTGTGTGTCAGGTGAAGTTGGCCAGAGCGCTTCCTGATTTTGTTGTAACGTCAGCTTCTTTTTCTTTTGGCGCAACGAAAGGCTACTTCCGTGAGGTGATACAAGCCACCATGTTTTTGCGTGCACGCTTCACGCTAGAGTACTTATCTAGATATGACGCGTAAAAGATTGTATAATGACGTCGTTGATTCCGTACTTCCCGTTCCATTGTATAGATCGCTGTACCGTGTAGGGCCAGGACAGGATGTTCTTAAGCGTGTGAAACGTATGGCGATTGGCCCATGGGTTAAGACGTTTTTCTTTAAACTTCACTCGGGCGTCCTTGATGTGAAAACGTGGCAGAAGGAAAAGGGAATGTTTTTGCCGGGTGGGGTGGACTGCTACGCGTGCAGAAAACCCGAGACTGTAGAACACGTGTTTTTGGACTGCTGGGACAGGGTCTCCTTTGGGACGTACTTCAGCGGACACTCAAAAAAGATTTCCCCCTGGACGCTCACGGCATTAGGTTTTTACCGATTGAGAGTGACGAAGTACCTTACGACCTCGTGATGGTCCTGGCGCATACATGCAATTTGGAAATCCCGCATGGCCATACGCCATAGGGACTTTGGACGGCTAAATGGTCAAAGAGAATATTCGGTGTGATTCAAATGCGTATGATTATTGAAGGTGTGGAGGGGATCAGCCCTGAGCCTCCAGAGTGGTTGCCTGTTGATGTGAAACCACTGACCAACCTCAAACAATTTAATCGTTTTCTGCTGGCAAGGTGATGACCAGCAGTTTTATCGTGCAGTTTTTTTTGTTTGATGGTGCTTGTTTTGTACTGAAATATTGCAATAAAGAAAAAAATACGATATCGGTGCATATACGATGACTACTACCAGACAGAGTTCAAGGCGACGACGGAATATCTAAATAAAGAATTTGAAGCTTGTACGAATGCGTGGGTGATGTGGTCCTTCAGCGCTACCGTTATAAAGAAATCCTGCAGCTTCGCATTATTCAAGCCTTGAGTGACTTTGTGCAAGCTTCGCCAGTTTTTTTGTTATGAGCCGGAACCTGTATAAGGACCTGCTGCCGCCCCATTTAAATGGCAGGGGCTGAACAAGTGGCTCAGAAGCTGTACTGTTGTTTAGGGCACATCTGCTTGACACGAAACAGTGCTTAATGGGGGCATATTAGGAAGAATTGACGAAACCCCGCTTGGCAAAAAACATGCGCTGACAGTCTGTAGACTCAGATTGTGCATCGCAAACTTGATGCCTTTGAGGGTCTCACGTTTTCGCAACTATGGGGCAATAGTTTTATTTGTTATTTTTAGTTATTTATTATTTATTTACTTATTTATTTATTTATTTATTTGAAAAATAGAACGCGACTTGGACAACGACAGTAAAGAAGGACGACGGACAAGCGCTCACTTCACTTGCAACTAACATTTATTGACGCATCAGTGATACATCTGTGTTTTTGCGTGCGAGTGAGTTTCAGTTTTTGAAAAACGTCACTTTGATCGTTGTCCTCTGTTTGATGGCCTTCCATTTGGTGGTACCCTAGTGCGCATGCTCCTAATAATACATGTATAAATATGAGACGATGCTTCAATAAATGTTAGTTACAAGTGAGCGCTTGTCCCGTCGTTCTTCTTTAGTGCCGTTGTCTAATTCGCGCTCTATTTTTAAATCATAATGCACGAACTTGCCCAACAGCTTTGTTTAATGAATTTATTTATTTATTATTTATTTATTTATTTATTTATATGTTTATTTATTTATTATTACCCCAAAGACCCCAGGACATTACGTAGCGGGAAATAAACGTCTTGACAGCAATGTTGCTAGACATCATTCATAAGAACACTAAGAACAATATTTAAAAAGAAAAATAACACGAGACAAGCGTCTAAACTGCAAAAACACACAAACAAGAAACCGCAATACTTCTGTAAGTATCCAAAAAAATCACTTCCAAGAGAGGCTAAAAAAGCAGTGCCAAATGATGACGTCTCGGTTAAATTGGCTACGTGTGATGGCGAAAAATTCCATTCGGCGACATTGAGCGAAAGCAGGGAATCTTGATAAGTGTTTGTTTTGACGAATATAGGGTTAACGTTTTGCGTATTATCAAGGCGAGATCAAGCATGAGGGGCGGGGCACATGTGAGTGGGTGCGAACGAGCTGTGGCTGTTGCACATTAAATGTCCGAGGTAAAAATAGCGCTCACAATGATAATAACTTTAAAGGGTTGACACGCACCTGCGTCGCGAACGGCCGTTTTCCCCTGCACTCTAAGCATCGCCATTTGCCAATGTCCCCGTGCTTACCTTGCTTTCGTTTTTCGTGGGCTGCCGGCACTGCCGCGCAGCCTACCACACACTGCATTTTTGGCTCTTTCGCTAAAGGATTTGTCGGTTTACGCCACCAACAACCTCGGCAAAACAGTTTTCAAAGCTGCGGTTAACCGTCCTTCAGCAAAGTGAGGTAACAAATGTTTTAGGTTTTGACATGAGTGCGCCGTCATATATAATCAGGGGGTTGAACCGGAACCGAACCGATGTTTTTGCCTTAACTGAACCCGAACCCAAACCGTTATTTTCTTCCCTCGCTGAGCCTGAAACCGGAACTGAACCGAAAAAAAATAATAACGGTGATCGGTTCACGACGAAACGGTTCGACCACCGTTGTTGATATGGTGCGCTCAGTGTCATTCGGGGAGTTTCTCTTTACGTACTACCAGCCTCGTGATCGTCCACACACTTTTAGCCCTGAGATAAATCGCACACTATTAACACCCACCTTATTAGAGCTGGCAACTCGAGGAAAGAAACGCGCCCCAATATTGTAATCGTATGCTGCATGATGCTCGCTCGCAAACGAAATACCACTCTCGGCTGCGTTCAGGCGATATGAAATATATGCTTTGCGTTTCTCAGTTACAGTTCTCCTCTGCGACTGTGCAAACATTGTACATAAGCACAAAACTAACGTTAAATAACAAATAATTGATATTTCATCTTGTGTAATAGTTTACTTTGATAAAAAAAAAACGAAATTTAAGGCTTGAATTTTCTAAACCCGTTACACTTTGCTCGCAGGGAAATGTTGTCTGGTTTATTATCCCGCCTAATGGATGGATGAATAACCTTTATTTTCGTGAAAAAGACGGCAAGAGATAATGGGCTATTGCTAACGGGGAGGTGGCGACCAGACAGTGGCATCCAGCAATCCCAGCGCTTCTGTCACGGCCCAAACTCGAATAGACAAGTCGATGCTGGGCGTCGCTCCCTCCCACTGCTCCGAATGAGGAAATTGCAGCCTCCTAGGAGGGGTCCTGGGGACAGCCTTACAATATATGGGCTAAATCAGCTCTGTGTGGCTTTACACAGGGAGCATCACGGTCGGTACGGCCGCTCGATTAAAACAGTGATAATGTACAGGGGGGCGTTGATCGTATTATTTTGGAGCTGCCTATCAGGTGCACTTTATGAATATTGTTGAGATGTTAATCTGGTAGAGCATATTTATCTCTCTCAAGTAGAGAATGGCCGTAGAGGAGAAACTTTAATCCTATTTATCCGCAGGCATTAATCGATTAATTGATTGTTTTTTCGGTTGGTGTGGTTTAGTGAAATAATAAAAAAGAATAAGAACAATTTCAAGTTCGAAGTATTCTTTTTATTGCTATCACAATCATCAACACGGAGGAGTCGAAATCATGTTCTTCCGATTTTAAGACAGTATCGAGGATGTGTGTCCGAGTGGGCTAAACAGACTTCACAGACGATCAAGTGGTACAGACAAGCGAAAGAAAGTTCAACTGCCGCTATTTCTCGAAGGAGCGAGACCGGCGCCTCTCGCCTTCGTTGCAACTGCACTGCGGTTGCTTTTCTAACCAAAACAACGCGTTATTGCTAGTGTTGGGCGATGACTTAAAATATACTTGCGCAGCGTTTTGAGGGGCTTGATATCTGGTCTACCGCCTCACGTGGGTTGAGCCGATTAATTGGTTAAGAAACGTAATCGCGGAAGAATGCATTATCGATAAATCTGTAGGTTAAATCGATCAATCGCCCACCCGTACTCTTTGCGCACTTGTGCATAAATATATGATGTTACTGTTTAAAGCGTTTTCCTCGCCCATCCGCGGGAGGAGTCACTCACTGCCAGGTTGGATGAAACAGCCAGTGTAATGTAAAAAATATGCAGAAGCAGGCAGACAAACAGATCACTGCACCGCGCAGCAGTGGCCCACGGCCTACATGTGCCTACCTGTTGCATTCTATAATTTCTTGGACGCAGAGGGATACATGGTGATTTTTACTGTGATATAACAGCTACTGTGATATAAGACATTATTGGTAAAATGGCGTCCCAACAATTCAGTCCTGTAAGAGGTGACGCCGACTCTATAGACGTTTGTCAGGTAAGACAGCGGATGGAAAGAATGTGTACGCATTAGTAGAGAACTGACAGAGTCTTTGTACCACTTTTTGTAGAGTGTTACTGGAATAAAAATGCAGGTACGCAGGAAAGTTCGACATCCACCTCAATGGAGCCGTACGGCTGGATCCGGACGAATTCTTCTTCAACTGAGAAGTTTCTGGGAAAGCTGTAGAGCTTTTCTTTGTAGCCGTACGGCTGCACTGAGGTGGATGACAAACGTTCCTTCGTAGAAACGCACCCTACCTTGGAGATTCCCCCTAAATCTGGTCGATTAAAAAAATAGCAAGTAAAATTATCTTTGCTGGGGGTGATAGGCAAACTCCATACCGAAGTCGCCTGAGTTCGCAGTCGGCGCTATTCGCCTTACTTACGCTCTGCATGGGAAGGCAAAGGAACCGTAAAAGCAAAATAAAACCCTGTTATATTTGAAAGAAAAATCCTTTGGTGACTCGTTCTATGCTATTCCATCCCCGTAAGACGTGGCTTTTACAAAAAATTGTAAGTACTCATTTTACTCTATCCAACCTCATCTGTGACGTAATGTGGAAAACCGATATCATTGGGTTAACTTCATGTTAAAAAATCTAGAGGTGCCGTAAAACACAACTGGAGGGGCCACTATATGTCACAGACCTGAATTCGAGCATTGGTTTTGTGGGGCGGCTGGCAGTCGCATAATATGTCCCAGTAATGTCCATATGGCCTTGGAAAAAAAGTGCGTGGTGAATGGCAATACCTTCTTTATTTTCCTGTTGTCTAGCCTATTGTTGAAGTTTCCATTGAGATCGGCGTCATTGCTATGTGCGACAAAGTCATCGTTTGGAGGAACCAAACACGTATTTGTTAGTCACGTCTCTTTCAACTACAAAGTAAAATTGATTTTCGAACTTATAAATTTTTTCCAAATCGGATCAGGGAACCAGTTAGGCTTGCTAACCGTTCGCGAACCGCTTCGATGTGTACATTTATTCGAACGGGAACTGACCGAACGAAATTATTTCACCCGAACTGTAACCGAACCGGTAATATTATTTGTAGGTTCGACACAGTGATATTATATATATATATATAGATATTTGGCGGAAAGCCGCCGATCACCGAGTGCCCGCCAGTGCCTGGTCACCCGCAAAACAATCTGCCTCGAAGCAAACAGTATTCCAACTGAAATCACCCTTCACAGGTGCCGAGCCTGTTTCGACAACCGGTTTGCTGTCGGGTCTAGGATTCGAACACCGATCACGGGAATGTGTACCTTTCTTCCCAATAAATTACTCTTATACAACAATTATGCTGATTGAGCCAATATTATATTATAATATATATTAAATATTTAAGCTATGCCATTTAATGGATATTGCTATATAGTATATATATAGGGTCAGAATGTTTTCGGTGCGCCACTTTGCCACTATGAACCACTTGGGGAAATTTGCCTAGCCGCATCACCAGTCCCTGCCCCCTTTCCTTCGGTCACCCGCATACATCTTGCCTCGAGCAAGCACATGTCATTGCCACTGTCACTCTTCACAGGTTGCCCGCCCCTGTGTTTCTACAACTCCTTTGCTGCTTCTTTCTTAATTCAAATAGTTATTCACCGGAATGGTCTTATCCAATGAAATTTTAACAACAAAGCTGTTGAGGCAAATCATTTGTAGTATGGCTGTCTGCAGTTCTGAAAGTAGTAAAGAAAATGCCGAGTGCTCATGCACGCATGCCTCGAGCGCACGTTCCTCAAGCTAAGCATATTTACTCAGGGAGATTGGACAACATCGGCCACAAAAAAAAAAAAAAAAAAAAACTCCAGCGTTCTCCGTATCGTGGCAACACTTGCTCTTAACGAGAAGACACGTCATAGCGTACGCCCCGCATTCGCTCATCCTCGTGACGTCGTGCGCATGCGCTCTGTACTGTGGAAGAGCCGCGACTTGAATGTCGAAGCTGCTGTAGGTAGATCATTGAATCCACATGGCCCGGCCGCGGATTGTTCGCACGGCCGAGAAACAGCCCGCGCTTTCAAGAGGCTGGCGTACAATGCATCCGCTAGAGACGACAAGTCGCGCTTGCAGAATGTCGTACGAAAACGTCGACCACAACGACGAGATCAAAATGGCCTCGCTCAACATACGGTAATTGAAATGCCATGCCGCCGTCGTCAACCACGACACCAGAACGATACTAAAACAACCTTGTGTCCGTGAATTATCACATACAACAGCTTCGCCATTCAAGTCTTACGAGTGAGTGCAAGCTGTCTGAATTTCTTGTTGGGAAGTTATGGAATGAAATTTTAGTGCTGAATTCATGTCATTCAAATCGTATCACTTTGCACCTGATACTTTTTGTCCACACCCTTAGGTAATACTCCCCTGCCGGGAGCCTTAAGGAAATAAAACTAAACCGAACTGAGCGAACCTGTACCTATTTTGGTCCATTCACAGCGTCGCATGTAGTTGCTCTAAATATTGCGGTTGGCAGTGACGGTCAGGAAACGATGGAATAGTTAGGGCACGTCTGTTACATGCAAAGAAGCAACCCAGAAAACGAATGCCAACCAAGAAATAAAGATAATATCCTGAACGTTTTCGGTTCTGATAATGAAACTTTTTGGGATAAGGTATCAACCTCTTCCATTTGCTATTAGCGTTGCACGCATATGGAGCTTACTTTTGACGCAGCCAAGCTTCTGTCGGGAAGAGATGCCTAAGCATTAAGGCCTAGCGTAATATGCGAAGTTTTCATAAAAGACTGTTCCGGTTGATGCCGCTGCCGTTTCGCTAAGCACTACGCCTTATTCGCCACTCTGTTGTTGAGCCTCGCCCTACAGATTAGATCAATGAGACATGTGTGATGTCAATTGCGTTCCGACAGTGTTTTCAAAGCACTACAGACTCCAAACTTCGATAACTCGGGTCATCTGGATGCAGGCACGTTCTGTTCAATGGTATTTGTGTATGTCAAGTGCGTTCAGACAGTGTTTAAAAAGCGCTCACCAACTCCAGAACTTCGATAACTCGGTTATCATGTCAAGGCACGTTTTGTTAATGGTATTTGTGTATGTCAATCGTCGTTCCGCACAGTGTTTCACAAGCGCTACAGACTCCAAGTACTTCGATAACTCGGGTATCTGGTCAAGGCACGTTTTGTTCAATGGTATTTGTGTATGTCAATTGCGTTCCGACAGTGTTTCACAAGCGCTCCAGACCCCAAATCCTCGATAACTCGGGTATCTGGTCAAGGCACGTTTTGTTCAATGGTATTTGTGTATGTCAATTGCATTCCGGCAGTGTTTCACAAGCGCTACAGACTCCAAAACTTCGATACCTCGAGTATCTGGTCAATACACGTTTTGTTCAATGGTTTTTTTAAAAAGACCCATTACTCAACGTTTCCTTTGTATTGCTGCGATTGCAGGAAGGAACAGATCCGGAACAAGGCTGCCCAGCTGCGCTTCGCAAATGTGTTGTCTTGCACAATCCCGTCATCTGGAGTCACAGCGTAACTAAACTAAAAGGGCATCGCTTCCAGTAGAGATATTTGTGATGGCATCACTCGCCCTGTACATACGTAATAACGGTGCGCGTGCATTAAAGCATAATCCTCATCATTCATAACGTACAGTTTTCGGGTAATATGTGTGCTTAGCGGTGAGAGGGCGTCTGAGACCCAAAAGCGCAAAGACAAATGACGCGTGGCCTTTTAGGGCTATGTTTTGGTGAATGGTTACTAGAGGAATGTGCAACTCCTAAAAATGCTTAGTGTGCAGGTGGGGACGCGCGCCAAGTCGAAGAGGTGTCAGGTCGTCATCATGCAAGTGAAACTGGCGATGTTACGGAGTGAACGTGCCAGGAGCCTGTAAACATGCCCTTGCTGAGCAAGGGCAGTGAAGGTCTCTACAGTACTTTACTCTGAGCAAGGGACTCCACTCACCCAAGGAAAGCTTCAGTAGCGACCTCGTTTGCTAGGTGGTTTGAGGTTACACACAGTAAAAGACGACTGTTAAACATCCCTAGATTGTGGATGTGCATGGGATGTTTCGCAGAAAACGGGTTCTTCTGGTGAATACAGCGAGATATGTAGTGGGGTTGTGTAATTTTTCAAGAAAGTCCGGCCCAGGAAAGCCAGTCTCGCGTTGTCAGAAACTCTGCAATCTACTAAGACATATAGGACTGACAGCCGTCGTCCACGTTGGTAGCGTATTTCTCGTTCCTTGGAATTATTGGACACGAATGGGTCGCGCGTGGGAGGTAATAGCCGTACAGACGTTATTTCTAGTTATCAGTTGTAGCAAGGACGCATATTGCCGTGGTAAGCCAAAACAAAAACAATGTTTATGCTAGAATTACATCACTTAAATTTTCATCATATCTGAGAAGCCAGTGTTTGTATGCAAATGAACAAGCCTGTTAATTAAAAAGAACTTAAAGATGGTCATAGTGGTAGACTAATATGACGATGTACTGCGTGACATGCGCCAGCAAACTGAGAAAAATGCCCTCAGGGGCCTAGGAGAGAACCTTCAGTACCGGGCTCATTTCTGATGGGTCGTAAGTGTAACGTAATATGAGATGAGTTGCATAACTCGAGTTTGGTGAAAGTAGGCTAGAAGGCGTTTGGTTTGATAGCATCGATTTGTCTGTTCGATTGAAATCAACTAAAATGTGGACAGACAGTCGTTCGCAGAACTTCACATATCTTGGTGGTTGTATTCCATTCCAGAGGTGTCTGTGCACCGTGGGTGTTTTTTTCTGTTGTCACAATCTAACTTCGTCAGGTCTGTTTCGTTTGCATGAAAAACAACTACCTTTGTCACAATCTTACTTTGTCAGGCCTGTTTTGTTTGCATGAAAAAGAACTACCTTTGTCATATTTCTTTTTACGTTGAGTTTGTCACTATTTTCATGCTCCAGTTTTTCTGCCCAGATTCAGGCCTTTGTATTGGCGGTCCTCGTCCTTGACACCTTGTACGAAACCTGCAGTGCGTCTGTGCCTTTCCGGTGTGTCTTCGAAGGCTTACTTATGCTATGCCTTACAACTCAGTACACGGTTATTGGTAAATTTTGAGCATATCTGGAGAATACAGCTTTCATGGCTCAATTCATTGCAATGATTTTGCTCATTTTAGCAGCCTGTGGAGCTGCGATACGCCAAGAGATTCTGTAAACACATCCAGTGTTGTGTTTTCATTTCTCTAAAGTGTACACGGTTAATTGTCTTGCAAAATATAAAAAGTGTTGCATCATAATTTAGGCGGATAGTACAGCTTTGATCAGAAGATATATGGCAGTGATTTTGTTTATGTTACCGCAGTGCAGAGCTGACACGATGCTTAGAGAGTTTGTAAAGATAATCGAATGTTTTGTTTTGCGCCACGTGTTGTACAATAATCGAAACCCCTTTGACTCTGCTCTCAGAATACTGGTATTTATCAGGATTTTTCAAATCTGAATGTGCAACCATGCAGAGCAGGTACGTTTATCCAGCAGAGGGAGCTTAAAACGTCTGAGTAAAAAAACGCGTTGGGGTACCTGTCTTGTAATACCACCCAAGCGCCCGTGGTAAATAATTTTCCTGGGCGCTTTTATTTCAACATGCATTAACGCAAACTTGGGCGGCATGCCGTAATATTAATCCCGCGATGCACCGTTTTTGTATTTAGCGTCAAAAAGTCGTCAAAACCACGCAAGCTCCTCTAAACTTGCTTTAATGGGAATTAAAAAAGGAATAGCAATAAAGCAGTAAAATAAAGCGACAAACAATAAAAATTTCGTGCAATTCCTAGAAAAAAGCAATCAAATTTCGTCTTATACCGGGTGGAAAAAAGTCTTCGTTTTATAGGGAACAAGCGTGTAGTTATCCATTCTTTCCGCGAAAGGTTTGTGACGGGTTGATGCCTGCAATAAGAATATCAAAGAAAAAAAGCATCAACGTTTACTGTGCTACGAAAAAAATGGCTACCATCGAGTTGACAAACAGCTTGAAGTTTTCACGCGCTCACGTGGTGAACGTATTAACAGCTGTTTCCTACCGGGCTAAAACAGGCTACTGCCGAAGCCATATATCTCTCATATGAACATCACAAGGTGGGCATAAGCATGGCAGGGCTTCTTGCTCCCATTTTCATTATCAATAAGCTTTTCTTATATAGTTATAATTGGTGGTGGAGCCTCGATTTGTGAATAATGTGCTGTTTTAGAGATGATTTGCTTTGCTCTGGAGCCACAACAGTCAATTGCTGTAATCCAATAAGAAATGAGGTCGGACGACCAATTGCACTAACTTCATGAGGATTGTCGAAACTTCTCTCGAGAAATTTGCATTACCGCGCCGCGCAGGGGCGCTCCGCGGGTGCACCAGTCACGGGAAGAGGGTCCATCTGCTTTGAGAGCATCCCGGGCTTAGGCATAAAAAGAAAAAAAGGGGGTAGAGGGGATCGCAACTCACGATTGCGAAATCTCTGCTACAAATCAGACGACACGGATAATGGTGAATCACTCTAAACGTTCACCGTGACAGAGTGTGGACTGGCATGGGCCATGCGGATGAGTGAAACGCACTTGCAGTCAGCCAGCAGGGCATACGAGGGTCACAGTGACCACGAAAACATGAAGGTACCTAAAAGACCACAACAGTCTGAGGGCAATAGTTTCTGAGTTGAAATTCTAACATGTTGGGACAGGTAACACAGCAGGTAACATCACTGATTTAGGCATGTACGCATATACCAATGATTGGCATAGGAACATGCACCATTGTTCAGCACACCTGAACATTCGACGTATTTGACGCTAAACAGAGCTGCGTTCATCCTGGTAAGAGTGAAAGGGGAGGAAAAAGCGCGTGAGGGGTGAGGGGGCAAAGCAGGAGGTATTAGGTGGCAGGAGTTGGAAAGGTTATCTCCCTTTGAAGACATTTAGAGTGAAGGAACAAGATAGGCGGGCCTTTCTTCCAGTTGGCAACCATAGTGTTTAAGGCGCGAAATCGATAACTAGCGCATACAAAGCACGATTCTGCAAAAAGCCTTTTAGAAATAATTTTTGGGTGCCTAGAAGAGCCACCATTAACAACGCAGGTGTTCCTAGTCCCCAATCTCAAGTGAAAAATACTACAAACTACTTCAAGGCCGACATTTGTAATATCAAATATAGGAGGTTTATCGTGCAGAAGCTTCGCCTGGGCTATAAGACTTGCCCTTGTGATGAGGTACCTGTCAAGGGAGGCGGCAAATCCGCCGAAAGAATGGTAAAATGGTGCAAAATCATGCGCGAGAAATCCCCTCCAACGAAGGCAGAAAAACAATAGGAAGGGGATACTGGGAACGGATTCGTGCTGCCCGTCCCAACCATTTACCGGGGGAGCCTCCGCAACGCGTAGAAGGTGGCCACCCTGCCTCCGCCCTGTGCCTCTGCTACTGACCTCGCAAGAACACTGCCTCTTTGTGCCTCTAACGCCCTACCCGCGTGTGCCTCTCCGACATCTGCCATTTCTTCGTCTCGTAAGAACGCACTAAAGTTTATTTGCAACGTCTACTGTGCCTGTGCGCAGTTATCACTTTTTTCTGCTACCCGGACCTTTCTACCTTCGTGTATGTCCGCATTTTATTGTTCCTTTCGTCGCCTCCGTCTACACTTGCGTGAATCTCTATAAATGTCCGTGTTTTCGTCTTCAAACTGTTTCCAATCGCCTCGCCTTGCGCCTCCCCTAACGTCACATCACAGCCATATTGGAGGGCACCCGATTATTTTCACCACCTGGGGATCTTCAGCGTGACCGAAATCAGGACGTATCAGGAAGCACCATGCCGAAATACCAAAATCAGGAAGGACCATGCAGGTCCTTCGTGAACATGCGGTCACGGAGGACCTGCATGGTCCTTCGTGACCGCATATACTGTAACTAAATAATAATAAAATAAATAGACGGTTGTTTTCGCTTTTTACCTCCATCAGAAAAGCAGCCACAACGGACGGAATCGAATCCGCGTGCTTGGGCTCTGCTGCACAATGCCTTCGCCAGTGAGCCACCGCGGCGGGTACATTTATAATATCAATGAATATAATCTCACTAGGGATTACGGTACTGAAGGTAGCATATGGTGCAAAATTTTAGCGCGGTATGTAGCTCATTGCCCAATCGTTCCTCAGACGCGCCCTCTAGTATGAATGTTGTATAATATTGTAATAATTTGCGTGACGTTCTTTAGTTTCCGTAATTTGATTTTGAATGTAGTGCTATCATTGCATTTGTGGACTTTTCTTGAATTTAAGGATTATAGCTTTCTGATATCTTGACCTCGGTAATATCTTGCCTTGTCAGAAAGAGCACCACTAATGTGCCATACGTTCGTTATAACGCTAAAGCAGTCGTGCCCACGTGAGACCTGTACGAAAGAGCACCACTAGTGTGGCATACGTTCGTTATGACGCTAGAGCAGTCGTGCCCACTTGAGAGCTATACGAAGAGCACCATTAATGTGCCCTACGTTCGTTATGACCGTAAAGCAGTCGTGCCCACTTGAAACCTGGGAAAAAGAGCACCACTAATGTGCCCTACGTTCGTTGTGACGCTAGAGCAGTCGTGCCCAAATGACACCTGTACAAAAGAGCACCACTAATGGGGCATGTTCGTTATGACGCTAAAGCAGTCGTGCCTACTTGAGGCATGTACGAAAGCGCACCACTAATGTGCCCTAGGTTCGTTATGACGCCAGAGCAGTCGTGCCCACGTGAGACCTGTACGAAAGAGCACCACTAATGTGCCCTACATTCTTTATGACGCTAGAGCAGTCGTTCCCACGTGAGGCCTGTACGGAAGCGCATCACTAAAGTGCCCTGCGTTCGTTATGACGCTAGAGCAGTCGTGCCCACTTGAGGCCTGTACGAAAGAGCACCACTAATGTGCCCTACGTTTGTTGTGACGCTAAAGCAGGCGTGCTCACTTTAAACTCGTGGAAAAGAGCACCACTAATGTGTCCTACGCTCGTTAGACGCTGGAGCAGTCGTGCCCACATGAGACCGGTACAAAATAGCACCACTCATGTATCCTACGTTCGTTATGACGCTAAAGCAGTCGTGCCCACTTGAGCCTTGCACGAAAGCGCACCACTAATGTGCCCTACGTTCGTTATGATGCTAGAGCAGTCGCGCCCACATGAGACCTGTACGAAAGAGCACCACTAATGTGCCCTACGTTCGTTATTACGCTAAAGCAGTCGCGCCCACTTGAGACCTGCACGAAAGAACAGTTTTCTCGCTTGGTGATGGCTGTTTTGTAAACATAAGTTTGCTGTTTCTTTTTGGAACAACAGGTGCAACTTGCGGTACAAGAAAATTACGGCGTATAACATCACCAGAGGTAGCGACAAACCTTGGCAAAGTCGATAGCGATGCGTGCCATTTCGTTGCATGGTGGATGATCCTGCTTCGGGAGATTAACCGCGGCGAAGAACTTGCACGCCAGTTCCGACAGTGGTTCCACGTTCGTTTCTACCATGGCTTCGTTGCGGCTAACGAGTGGGTCGCCTTCTTCGAACTGTTTGTTGTTTGGGGCAAAAAACGAATTAAAATGGTACAGAAATTCTTAGGATTATTTATTAAAGCGTTAGCGTTAAACCGAAGCTTTATATGGGTAGGCGAGAGCGGTACCGTGCACCCAAATGAGTAATCCTTCCCAACCCGATAAGCACAGGTGATAAAATCACGTTGGAAAGGAGTTTAATGTAAGGGGTGAGAGTGTGGCTGAGCGTATCTTGTGTGTAGGAGACTGGGCGCTCAGTGAGCTACTCCGTTAAGTGCAGGTCAAGCGATGACGGCGGGCGACGGCGGTTCTGGCGGAGCAGCGTCAGCATGGCAATGGCAAACAGCGGCCGCACGTTACCTGGCGTTGCCTTGAAATCGGAAGGGCACCCGTCATACGCACTCCCGAGGATTAGGCAGCTTGGGATCAGCGACACCGCCGACAGGAGCGGGAAACACAGGAAATTGCACGACTCCGCGTATAATGAAAAAATTGGCCGCGTATCTGATCCTTTCGTTGCAAATGTCGACAAAAAACGACAGTCTTTGTCGTCATTTGCCAAGTAAATGCCTCCTTTTGCGTTCCCGCTCACCTCTCATGCTACTCCTCTTCGGTCGCGCTCCTGCCAAGGTAAACAGGTTACTCATGTTAACTTTAATTTACACAGTGTCTAGAGTTACTTCCGACGTAACGCGAAACCAAAAATAAAGTTACATTTGACGGAACCCAGAATTGAAAACTAAAGTTATGTCCGACGGAACGAACCCATAACTGAAAACTAAAGTTACGTCCGACGGAACTTTAAAGGGACACTGAAGTTATTTGTAAACATTGCGGGATTACGATCGCAAATTCTAGTCCGGAGTCCCTAGGCCCTGTTTCGACCACTGTGAGCGCGTTTACGAGAATTTATTTAGTAGAAAATTCAATTCGAAAATGCTGTCCTCCTTTCTGCACCCTCGCCCATTTTCTGTGACGTCAGGAGGAGAGGAGCAGGCAATTGGCTGCGCTACTGCACGGCTCGCCGGCCTTCTGACACAGTCAGTCGGCCCTGCGTTTCGTCCGCCGGCCGCCGACGGGTCGTCGCAATTCGTTCGCTCAGTTGAAACGAAGCCAGGACACGTTTGTGAATGGAAGAATATGCCTTTCTTTACTTTGTTAGTTTGTACACTGTATCTAGCTCCAAGTCAAGGTCGATTCACACAAGCTCTGCACAAGCGCACATGAGACGCTTTGGTGACTGGTACGCGAGTAGGAAAATCTAAGGGCACTTGAAGGCGGGAGAAGAGTCAGCGAAGTCAATATAGTTACTAAGGAAATAAAATCAACTGATACTTTTACCGTACAGCGTAAAACTACGGCGCAGGAAGCACTTCTGTGCGCTCGGTGAACAAGCACAGCGGTCAGCAGCACGACTACGCATCTGCGAACGCTGTACCGTCTAAGAAATGCTAGACGTGAGATATTGTGGAAACTTGTGGGACGCTTACTGCACAAACGCAATACAACAAATAGTCACCTAAGCCGCTTCAAATGCTAAAAATAAATAAAAGTGTAAACTGGTTATACGTTATACCTTATATTTCCAATATCAGCAGCGCTCGCCCGTGGCCGGGTGGTCTGCAGCGCTAAGTATGCTATTGCCTGTGTTTTGCAAGGCACGAGTTCGAACCCCCGGGCTACAATTTTTTTTTACAAGTTGACTTTTTCGTTTTCGGCCAATGTTTTCTGTACTGAGTTCATCTTTTTTGGGCCTTAACGTTCACTGCTCCACGAACTAGTTCACAGAACGCGCGCAGGCTGACACTGGCGCGCTGTTGCCGTAAGCGCCGACTGCTTGCGGGCAGTGGGCACAGGCCAGAATCAACAGACCCTTGGCCTGGTGCGAACACACTTTTTACGATACATGCATGAGTGCGGCAAGCCCCAGATATCGGGGAAAAGCGCATAGCATTTGAGCGTCTGCGGGGACGCGGAGGGCGTTCATCCACCGCGTAGGCCTCAGTAAGGGATTGCTATGATTCCAAGCCGTCCTGGGAGGCTTATCTTATGCACTTTACAGCCGACAACATGTCAGATGTGCAGTAAGACGATTACTGAGATATCGAGAATGCCCATGCTACGATGCCGTCGGATGTCAAGCATGTTGATTTACAGAACCGAAACCGAAACGTGTTTGAATGCTAACCTTGGAAATCGTCTAATCACGGTGCCCTCCTCCCGACGTCACAGCTTTTAGTTGGTGCGGCCGCCGCAAACCGCGCATGGTAGTTTTTCTTCTTTTGCGCTTTGTAAAATAATTACCGACTTGTCAACCGGATACACGATGAAAAGTGTGCTAATTTGAGCCAGTCTACGCAGTGCAAGCAAAAACGGGAGCTTGAAAAATTCACTTCAGTGTCCCTTTAAGCCAGTGTATAGAGTTATGTCTTGCTTAACCTGTAAATGATATTGAAGTTACGTCCGGCGGAAATGAAAATTAAAGGTACGCCGGACGTATCTCGACCCCAGCGGTTAAGATACATCTGACGTTCGCTGACCCCAAAAACCTTACGGTACGTCAATATGAAATCCCTCCTTCGTTGAAGTTACTTTACGTCGGACACACTCGATGCAGGCCCGTCCGACACACCCGCAGGGATGGGGTTGTGCTATGTGGTCGCCTTGGTCGCTCGATTGTTCGTCTTTTTGTGCGTCTGTTGGTGCGATCCCGCCTGGCTTCGTGGGGGCGAGGAACCGCCTCGCGCTCGTGAACGCAAGTCCTAGGTTTGGATACCCCTGGTTTCCTCTCCTTTTTTGAGACAATGACCATTTCAATGCATTTTTCTCTCATTTTTATAAGATTAACTTTCCTAGGTGCCAGCCGCCACTGGTAAGTTTTCCCTCCCACGAGGCGCGAAAAAAAGAGGACCATCTGTTGCTTGTGATCTATGCCTGTGTTGTTTAATCAAGTCTGTCCTTCCTTGACCAGCCGGAACAGTGTTTCAATCGACAACCCACAACTGTCAAACATTCACTCTGTGTGCACATAACAAATTTAACTTGCGTTCCTCTCTCGTAACAAGTTTATTGTAAGCCTGTCCTAAGTTCCCGAAATTTAAACCGTGTTTTTTACGCTGTGTGGACCGTAAGCTAAATGGTACCGCTCCACATGAGCTTCCAAAAATCGTGTGATCGTTGCAGTGCTTCGTGTAATAAAAGCAGCGCAATACGTACCACTGCCGTCCATCTTCCAAGCATGATGCAGAAATGAAAAGCAATGGTCATTGTCTCAAAAAAAGGGGAGGAGTGAAAGTTCTGGGACTGGGGCATTCGAACATAGGACATCTGTTCCCGAGCGCGAGGAGGTACCTTGTTGCCACGAAGCCAGACTGCATCGCACCTTGAACAGAGGCTTAACAAAGAGAACACTCGAGCGGCCAATATCCCAGCGGTAATCTCGTACCAGGTAAATCGTATGAGGCTCTTTCTCCGTGGCACCGGATTTGCATTTCCAGAGGGAACCTTTTGTTGCATATCCAGAGGGAACCTAATTCCTTTTGTTTTCATTCCTTAGCTTCCAGTTAATACGCGCCCGCATCCCTTCAACCTTTTCTGTGGAATTCCATTTTATTTCTATTTTTTCCTGCCTTTATTGCTCCGCTTTGTCTTGTGCCCCGTATGTCACTCTAACTTTATCTTTTCGTTTTTGAGTTTCAGTACAGGCTGATCCAGGAATGTTGCAGTTGGCGACACCTGCCATTTCAGTTGTGGGGTTATTGCTTTTTCTTTTGTGCGTGTGTTTGTGTAGTTTTCCTCCCTGTTTTTCTTTTTTGCTGGCCTTAGTTATTCCTCCCGTTCTATACCTTTTCTTTTCAACTGAGGCTTGGAGATAGTTTCTGATAAGGACTCCTCTCACCGCCTGTTCTGCTTCCGGCGTTTCTGAGAACCTTTCGGTATGCCGCGCGGTGGGGCAACAAACACCCTCTCATCCTTCCTCTCTAAAAAGTTCCCGGAATATCAACCCCTGGCTGACTTCCGTCTGACCTACTTCGCGGCTCATACTATACAACCTTCTTTCCCCCTCAATATCTGCCCCGACATACTCCCAAACCAATCCGCGTATTCAATCCCACTTCCTTCTCTCCTCTCACCTGGGGATCTACCCCTATCTAAAGCGTGCCAGCCAGGCGAGAGGTTGGCCTGACGAAGGCAAGTCTCTTTGCTGAAACGTTGGCAACAATCGTGGTTTCTACCTTGTTCGAAGTTTTCTTTTCTTGTGTTATCTACCGTCTTCAAAGTTTTACTGCTCCCTGGATTTCATGTACGAAGTTGACGGAACAAGGTAAGCCCCCCTCTCCTCTCCCTGGCACACGTAACTCTGATAGATGATAGCCACTTTAAGTATACTCACGGCCACTTCCCTTCCTGACAACATTCACTATACATCAGCTTTGAAAGCGGTGCCACACCCATGACACCAGAAAACTCATTGACGTTGACATCATCCACCACGCAAAATATCATGACGACCCCCCAGGACACCTTGCCAAGGACGGACTACACCCTAACTTTCGAGGCGTCCGACTAATTTCCGAAAACATCGAGTACAGGCTCAGGAACTCATTTAAGGTGACGCTCCGGCTCCGAACTTCACGCATCAGCCTCCCGTCTCCAGCCAGCACAGAAGAACAGAACCAACCCAACATCCCCACAGTAGCGAAATGTCATGTCCACCTACGAGAAGCACATGTGACGCCAGCACACAAACCGTGGACGTGACCGCAACACCAGCTGTACAGCACGGAAGTGAACAACAACCCGACCCACGAAAGACATAACCGCTCATGGTTCACGCTGACTCCAACACGCAGTATAACGCAAACAAGCACCTAAACAGGCATCGATGTGGACCTCACCCCTAGCAGCCCCCCTAAACAACTGACTGCAAGCAAAAAAGTGTCACCCCGGAGGTCTGCTCGAAACAAACACAAATGACTACCACCGAGTAGACCGGATGCTCCAACCCCTAAATCCCGCTCTTTCCTTAAAGCTCGAAAACTAGCCGGCAAACAAACCAACTACCGATTTCATCTCAAAACGTACTCCTCGTATCTCCAAAGCAAAAAGATCCCCAAAGGCATCCGCCTAAAAGTTAGTTGTTTCCTTGGTGAGCTCCCTCCTGAACTATCTGCCAGGTGGCATTATGCTGAATAATGCTTCGCTTTCCTTCCTAGAAATTCTGAGAGACCACTGTACTAGCCAACTCAGCCTCTTCAACGACCAGATTGAAGCTCTTCCGCTAACTGAGCCGGAGAAACTAGATCTCAATATTTTTATAAATCGCAAGGAAAATGATCTTAGCAATAAGCAAGCGGTTCAGTTTCAACGTGACCAGCTTCCCTCGTGAAATGCAGCCTGCACTGTATAAAATCAGGCTCTCAATATCCCGGACTATGGAGTATTAGGTCATGTAATGTTCCCCCTCGATACAGAGATTGCTTAGTAGAACCTTCTCCCCCATCCAATAGTCCTATAGAAAAAACCGAGCTTCCCTCGGTACCCTGCCCCCAGCAACGTTATTGACATTTCGAAAACACTAACCGGCCGAAGAAAAGGTATCCTAGAACGAGATTTAACTTCCGGTCCCACAAATAACCGCGTGAATAACACGAGTTACATAAATATGTCACTCAATTTTCTTGGAGAATGAGACTAATCGAGTTTTTCGAAAAAACAGCACCAAACCTGACATTAACAAACGCACCCTCCAGCCTCCTAGCACTTGGACTCCAGATGTAGATCAATCTCCAGAATTATATCTGTACTTAAAATAGTATAAAGGGAAATATTGACAACTAAGCGAATCAAACAAGCGCAAGAACCTAACTCCGTCGGAAGAGGTTACCCTGAACTAGCCTATCAGCCAGAAACCAACATAGTCATAAAGCCAGCCGACAAAGGTGATACGTAGTTGTTTTACCTATGGGGAAAATACAAAGATGAAGCTTATATGCAGCTCAATAACTCTTGCCACTACAAGCCCTTAGATAACGATCCGAGCCAGGAGTACAGCCTAAAAACCCTTCAGAGCCTCATAGAACTGCGATCTAGAGAATTAATAACGACCACTGACTTAAATTTCATGAAACCGAATAATAAGCATGCAGGATGTTTTTACCTCCTCCCAAAAGTCCGCAAAGTCCCCGTACAATTTTTGTTCACTTCCGACATTCCTGGCAGACCCATAGTTTCGAATAACAATACCCCAAACCGAAGCACAATCTCAGTTTCTGAATAATTACATATGTGACATTCCGGCTCTTCTTCCTTCATTCGTTCAGGACACCCCCCCCCCTTTCTCCGCATAATAGAAGAGATAAATAAGGGTGGGCGCCTACCCAGTGGAACCCTCCTTGCTATTCTTGACGTTTGCCGCATCGTATACAAACATCCTTTCGTCCAAAGGATCGAAGCTATTTCAAAAGCTTTATTAGAGAACCCGAACCAACATGCGCCAGAGCCAGAAGTGTACATAACTTTGTTAAAACTAGTTTAAACTCTCAATTATTTTGAATTTCACTCGTCTCACTTTTTGCAAGTTTTTGGAACCAGCATGGGTACTCCATTCGCGCCGACCTATGCCACTATTTTCATGGGGCAACTAGAACCCTATTAAACTCTTTTCCGCATAAACTTCAGGTTTACCTCCGCTACATAGACGACATCTTCATGATTTGGGAACACGGTCGCGCGACTCTACAAACGTTTATATCTCATCTCAATTTTTCGCATCCGACTATTAAATTATCCTGCCAGTATTCGGAAAAAGAAGTGGACTTCCTGGATACTACCGTAATTATAGACAACGGTAAACTTAAAACCACGCTTTTTAGAAAACCAACAGACAGGCAGCAGTATCTAGAATATAAAAGCCATCACCCGAGACACTGCAAGCAGGGGATCTTTGTAGGATAAGCCACCAGGCTTAGAAGAGTATGCAGTGATGACAGGGACTACGTAAAGCATCTAGACGAACTCAATTCCACCCTTATGAACAGAAACAATCCCAAACGTTCGCTCGATCAGCGTACCAAAGTGCTTCAAAACTCAAAAGGGATGACGTGCTCAACAAATAGCGACAAAACAAAAGCGCCAGGCCGCCTGCCCTAATAACTAGGTTTTCAAACGCCCTCCCAAACGTAAACAATATCCTATGGAAATACTACCCCATTTTAGCCAGTAATGACCGACTTAAAAAGACGTTCCCGGAACCACCAAGGGTTACCTTCCGGAGAAACAGGAACCTAAAAGATATTTTATTGCAAGCTAAAAGAGGGCCTTCAAAGCAACCAGTCATAGCCAGCTGCTCCCGTCCCAGCAGACAGACTGCATTGTAAAAAGCACAGCCAGTAATTATGTCCACAAGATTATTTGAAGATTTACGTGCACTTCATCCAACATTGTCTATATGTTGTAATGCTCAATGTACCACAAACAGTATATAGGAGAAACGGGTTAGCCTCTGAGCCTACGTCTTAATGGTCACCGGGCAGATACGCTGAGCAAATCCTCCATAGCTGTAGCGCATCATTTCAACCAACCAGGCCAGAATTTTGATCACCTTAAGTTGTATATACTTCAGTCAAACTTTAAGTCTCCTTGGGACAGAAAATACCGAGAATCCTATTTAATTCACACATTCAACTCCATGGAACCTGCTGGAATTAATGTGTCTGGGGGCAACTTGGAGAATCCTTGCGATATTCACAGGGATACGCATTAGGCATTGTCTTGCATATACCTTATCCAAAGACTATGACCCCTCCCTCTGCTCCTTACTTGGTCACCTAATTCCTTTTGTTTTCATCCGTAGCTTCCAGTTTAGTACCGCGCCGCATACCTCCACTTTTCTGTGGAATTCCATTTTATTTTTTCCCTCCCTTTTTTGCTCTGCTTTGTCTTGTGCGCCGTACGTCACACTAACTTTATCTTTTCGTTTTGACTTTCAGGACAGGCCTGATCCAGCAATGTGTGCTGTTGGCGACACGTGCCATTTCAGTTGTATTGCTTTTTCTTTTGTGTGTGTGTTTGTGTGGTTTTCCTTCTCCCTGATTTTGTTTTTTTCCTGGACCCTAGTTATTTCGCTCCTTCTATACCTTTCTTTTGAACTGAGGCTTGCAGATAGTTTCTGATAAGGACTCCTCTCACCGCTTGTTCTGCTTCTGGCGTTTCAGGGAACCTTCGGTATAGATCTCCTGCGCCGGAGTTTTGGCGACATCAGCACCCCTAGCGGCCGACTCCTCTGGGTAGTACAAAAGCAGACGACCCTGCCGCCCTCATGTGTTTTTCAATTACAATTCCAGAGTGAAAGTTGGTTGTAGTGCTTTTGGCGTGTTTAAATGACTGCATACTGTATGAAATAGCCTTAAAGTAGTTGCAGAGGCTAAACAAAAATAATATCTGCATAAACAAGCCCATTTGTAGGCTTTCTTTTGAGGCTAGCTGTCGCGGTGGTCGCGGCGTGGAGACAGTATCGCTAGGTCGAGTGGTTTAACTGTTTTCGACAGTTACAGTTTTTCTTCTTCCGTGCGGTCGACAAAGGAAAGTTCACGAGTAGCATAAACACGGAACGCTGCTCATCCTATATCCTGAGATAACTGCAAAAGGTTGCTTCAGCGGGAGCAATCAAGCAAACGCAAGAACTGCGCAGCCGACTCAGCTGACACTGCTGGCCTGGCACCGCCTTTGAAACGAGTGGAAATTTTGTTTCGTATTTTCGCAAACTAAAGGATTCTTGCGTAACGTATTACGTCGCACGGTTTACGAACGGCAGGGTACGTGTATACTAACGAGTAGGTGGGGCAATAGCGCCAAATAAACAAATTAAACGCTATTAAAGGACGCGAAACATGCACCAAATCATACGCCCGCTGCCTGCAGAGATGTGTACTTCTATAACATCACATAACACAGGGGCCCCGAATATTTACCTGCGATCATCACTGAGTGTGTTGGTTTTCTAGTGCATGCAGGGGTCGTCGAATCTGAACGCCGACACGCAATTTTGACTTCAAATAGAGTTACACAGCGAGACAAGAACAGAAAATTGGCGTCCTCCAGTTGATTTGCCCCCCCCCCCCCCCCCCCAATCTTCACACTTGGCCAGATTATTGTCAAATATTATTAGAAATTCGCTGATTTTTTCTATTTGCATTCAATAGCCCCTTCGTCCTCCCACCGATTTGCCGTCCAGGCCCTCCGCCGTGTCGGCTGCATGGAACTCGGCCGTTGCTGACCCTCATTCTAGGCTATTAAGTGCGAACTGGGAATGTAATGCTGCAAGAACGTAATTAAGTAAAGTGAGAGCAAACAAGGAAAGCGAGCGGGCCTCTTAGTTCGCACCTAACCACTTTGTTTTACGGCCACTATTTCGGAATCGCAAACAGATTTCACGCTTCCGACGGTCGCGGAATTTTGTCACTGAGACACGCAACAAAACTGCAAACTAACGCTGCACCATGCATTCGTTAACGGCGAAGCAAACGAGAGCTGTTTAATGAAAGTGCACGCATAGTGTGCAGGTACGCAAAAGAGCGGCGCACGCAGCAGGAGAAGCCTGCGGTCCGCCGGACTCACTGGCTTTTTAAAGCGCGATCATCGCCGATTGCGTCACTCTTCTTTTTTGATCGGCTGTTTTTGAGAAGTCTTTGTCACCTAGAGTATTAGTTTTAAACTAGAAATTTCTTTTAAAATTCGTACGACCATCAAACGGTGAACCTGCGAGTAGCAAACGCCGTCACGGTCCCGGCACTTTCGTCGGCGCTGTAAACGTGTCTAGCGCTGCAAAGCTTTTTCCCCTAATGCCAAGTTGATCGCTGAAATAGATTGGACGCGTCGGGATGAGCTGGTGACCACGTCGCAAAATAATCGGGAGCGTCGAGCTCATTTTGCTTCTGTCAACACGGGATCCTATGGGACCCGCGCAGTTTTGTACTACCCGGAAGTACTGCCCGGAAGCCGCTTGCGCAGCGCTCCTATGGGCAGCGCAGGAGGCCTATGCCGCGCGGCGGGGCAACAAACACCCTCTCATCCATTCTCTCCAAGAATTTCCCGGAATATCAACCCCAGGCTGACTTCCCTCTGACCCTACTGCGCGGCCTTCAACACTATACAACCTTCTTTCCCCCTCGATATCTCCCCCGACATACTCCAAACCAATCCGCTTTCTCCATCCCACTTCCTTCTCTCCTCTCACCGGGGGACCTACCCCTATTTAAAGCGTGCCAGCAGGCGAGAGGTTGGCCTTACGAAGGCAGTCTCGTTCTAAACTTTGTTCCCTGGATCTTATATATATATATATATATATATATATATATATATATATATAATATATATATATTATATATAGTAAGGAAATGAGGGGCTCGTTGAGGAAATACAGAAAGATAGGTGAGCAGTCTACGACGCCAAGGGGGCAGGGGGTGTGGTTAGGCTCTTTCTTTTTTACTACGGTTAATGAAGTGAACATTTTTTTTAAATATACAGAAGAAAGAAAGAAAAACACGCGCCCAGAGTGGGGACCGAACCCACAGTCGCCCAGATAGCCGAACACAGTCGCCAGATAGCCGAATTGGTAAGGTATTCGACATGTAATCGAAAGGCGTGGGTTCGGTCCCCACTCTGGGCGCGTTGTTTTTCTTTCTTTCTTCTGTATATTTAAAAAAAATGTTCACTTCATTACCGTAGTGAAAAAGAAAAGAGACTAACCACACCCCCATGCCCCCTTTGGCGTCGTAGCATGCTCACTCTATCTTTCTGTATTTCCTCAACGAGCCCCTCATTTCCTTACTATATTATTCTGCGAAAGCCTAGCGAGGGTCTCGGTTCTCGCAGCCTTGATGCCTAGGTAGCATAAGAGGGCTTCCTGCCAGTTACGCGCTCATGACAGGCTGTAGACGTTGGAGTCACGCCCTGGGGGTTGAAAAGAAGGTCCCCTTCTCCCCGTGTAGTCAGAGTGGCGCTGGCACCACCCTCAAGTGTCAGATACACTCCTAGATTAATATAAATAGCCAGAAAGTGAAGGAGAACACAGTCGCCCAGATAGCCGAATTGGTAAGGCATTCGACATGTAATCGAAAGGCGTGGGTTCGGTCCCCACTCTGGCGCGTGTTTTTCTTCTTTCTTCTGTATATTTAAAAAAAATGTTCACTTCATTAACCGTAGTAAAAAAGAAAAGAGCCTAACCACACCCCCATGCCCCCTTTGGCATCGTAGACTTCTCACCTATCTTTCTGTATATATATATATATACATTCACTAAAACCCTGGTAATACGTTCCTCACCAGACCAAGAAACAAAACGTAAGAGCCGGAAAACGAGAAAGTGAGGAAAGCCACGAAAATGGGCCGGCGTCTAACTGGCATCGTTAAATCACCCGTATCTAGAGCTCCATTATTGCCATTACCTCTGTATTAACGGGCTAAGTCTGTGCTGTCATCGTTCATACATATTTTAGTGGATCTCTGAAGTGTCGGTGAGGTTTGGTGAGGTGCTGCGCGCTAGGCTGCCGTTCGGGGTTGCTTCGACAGCGGCAAGGACCGTGCCGCGGTATTTCTTCAGGGAGCCCTAGGATCCTGACGGACTGAAGGCGTGGGAAAGCGCGATACCGGGGGAAAAATTCAAGGTTACGTCACAAGCACACGGCTGTGAGATTCATTGGGAATCTTCAGACATCGCCAACTGTTACGAACACGTGGTTGAGACCAGACCGGACTCAAGGCTACCGCAGCGCCACCGCCCTGTCTGCGGCAGCACCGGCCCGCGCCACGGTATTGGAACGCCGCGCTCTTTCCCAACTCACCTAATCTAAAAAGGGTCTCCGGCACCATTACAACACTGCGGAAGCGCTAACATCACGCACATCCGGCGTTCCGAAGTAAAAATTCTGTGGTAAGCACCATGATGATGGCAAGCACTTCCGTTTTATAGCAAGAGGTTTATAGCACTTTCGACGGATGGCTATCTAGTCACAGCCTCTCCAACTCGCTTGCGGCTTCTTGTAGCCACTGCAGCAACAAAGCCTGGCCAAGACTCAACACAAGCCAATATGGCGGTGCCCAGCCGCCTTCGGGGTGTCGGGCTGCGGCGCTTCATACGGGAACAGGCCCACAGTTGCGACGATAAGGCGGGGTTTGCAAATACATTATATCCCATGGGAGCTACGCCGGGGACCGATGGCACGCAACGTAACAGCAGTGAAGAACACCAGGGATGCAAAAGGGAAAAGGTTGTCTCGGTCACTTATTCTTCTTGAAACAGATATAGCTATCGAAGTGTAGGAAATATAGAAACAAAGTTGGGAAAAACATGCTCCCGCATGCGGAGCATGCCCAACACTCGTAGTCGAATGTAAGTTCGCTGTTAGGAGTCGTTAGAGCTTAAACACTCGGTTAGCTACACGTAAATGCATTTTTCGTAGACATTTGTGATCCTTTGTGCTGAGCATTTCTGAAGGTGTTGACAAAGGGTGCTTCCATGGAGAGTAAAAAGTCTGTGGGGACACCTAAGCAGTTGTTGGAAGTTGTAAATGCGAAGGCATTATTGTCCAACTGAACGCTTCTGAATGCTCTGCCCTTGCAAAGCGTACTGGCTCGCTAGTGACTGTCTCGTCTTTGCGGGTGAAGTGCAGAACGATGCGGTACGACCTTTGGCGAGAGTTCGCTGCAATCATGCCGGTTTATAAAAGAGGGCGTTAGATAGTTTTAACAGAACGAAGAACCGGTACCGGTACGGTGCAAAAGTAGCCGACGGGGTATTGCGCGTGCGCAGTAGGTCCAACACTGGTTGCGTACATGCGCAGTGGCGCCGGTAGCCTACTGGCCACCATACCTGAACTGCTTTTTTGAGATGCGCGCTATCCTTTTATTGAAATTTTATTTCTCAAGAATGCGCTATGGAACCTGTCTCAGCCAATGTAACAGTCCCAATCGATGCCAGACTGTTGGAACTTTCGATGACGACGAGGATGACTCAAGCAGCGAGCGGAACAGACGCATAGGCGATGAAGAAGAAGACGACCAGGCGAGGTGACGAGATGGCTGCGTAGCACCCGGTTCTCTGTACACTGTGTAAATATGTTGCATTTTCCCAGACGACGGCCTCCTGCCTTGCCTCCCTGGACGTTCTTTGCACACAGACACTGCCAACGCAATCTTTTGCCAGGTGAGCCATTGTATGTCGTCGCATTAAATACAGAGACGATGCAATTACGAGGATGCATACGCAACTGTTTGCCCACTGAAGGCACTAACCAACGAACACCTGGTAACTTACCCCACACAAGAACACAAAGAGCAATTATTCACCGCTACAAAACCTTCAGCTTACAGCATGCAACATCGCAAGGAGGAGAGCTTGAGTTATTTAGGAACGTACCGGTGGGTTTTCTAAGTATTTGTGATTCAGTAACCGCTTCACACTGTTACTGTCCTTCTGCACTTAATGAAAGCCAGCCTCGTGAATTCTGCGTCCGACCTCGTTGCTGCGTATTGAGTCTATTCTTTCTAGGCTGCTTATGAATTAAAGCACTTGGGACATACAGTAAATCAACATAATTTCGCCAGTCTTTCTAATGAAACTTGCGGGTTCTGCCTTGGGGATAGACCAAGGACCTGTTTTGTGAATATTGGGACCACGTTGTAAAAGTATTTACTTACGGCGATGAGCTTGGTGCTGGCGTTTATGGGGCTCGTGTTCGTTTCCAAGGACAGCAAGGGCGCATTGTACAGCCTCTGAAGTAAATTGCCTGTGGCTATCAGCACCTCTTCATCTGTGGTATCTTTGTATCTGAGGATGTTCAGGCCGAGAGATATAGCGTGTCGATCAGATGTTCGTCGCTCACTGAACCTGTTGGGATGAAGACCTCATAAACTATAAAACGCAGATACTTTATATCACGCTTTCGAGGTTCTTGAACTAGGAGTAATACTACAATTGAAAGAGGGTGTACACGCAACTCACTGCTTCGAATATGTAGACACAAAGTGGAGATGGTACAGGAGCGAGAGCATATAAATTACTCGACGTCTGTGTACCTGGGTTTGATCCGTTACTGCTGAAACGGCGGCCACTATCACACGTTACAGGTGAGCCTTTTGATCCACCCTTATCGGTTTAGTGTGGACAGGGAAGAGTGGAGTAAGACGACGTACACATTTTTTTATTTATATTAACTAATGCTTTGTCTGGCTGCCGTAGCATGCTTTTTGCGGTTGTTCGCAGTGTGAATTAACTGTTTTGTCGAGCTGGACATTACTGTTCGGCATCCTTGCCTGATGTTGTGTGGGTTGTTTTATGGTGCCTTGTAAAATCTAACAGATCAGCCGGAAAGTGACGTCACAACGTTTCTTAAGGTTGTTGCGCATGTTCCCCGCCTATCAGGACATGTTTTGAATACGGCTACTTTCCAGTGTGCTCTGCATGCCCCTCAAAACCGAAGATTTGCTAAATCAAGACGTGGTAGCTTCCTCGTTTGAATTACAATGTAGGCATTCCTTCTTTACAATGTGTGACGCGCTGTTTTGTTCTGCTGAAACATCGAAACGAAGAGAACAACCGAAATAGCAGCTTTATTGTGTGTTTCTAACAAAGCGTCGTTTGTAGCGTAACAAAGATTAAACAAGTTCAAAAGGTGCAGGTTTTTTCTGCGAAAACGAAAAACTCCACCATCCACTCTCTGAACGTTGTTCAACAGCCACTGAGTGCACGACCACAAAGCACGGTCTAAGGTGAGCATGTAAACCAAGTGCATGAAACGAAACGTGGTTGTTTGCTGTCTAAGATGTTGCATACATCTTAGTAATTATGTGTAATGGAGTTATGAAAGCTGCAGTGTTATCCTAACAGACATACATGGGATCTGTTTTTGCGGTGCCTTTGTGGCGCTGCTGGAACGGCTTATCAGCGGCCCGCTTCTCGTTATTTTAAAGTCGATAGTCTCCCTTGGCTGCTTGAACGAGAAATTTTGTGTCTGTATTGGTGTCTGTGTGTCAGTCGATTCGGCCAGCCGACCAAACTGTGCACATGCTGCGAAATAGTCTTGTATACTCAAAGCAAATATGAACGTCTAAGTGCGTTTTAACGTTCATACTTGTCAACATTGTTGAACAAGAACAAGACATTACGCAAATGTCAGGCACAAATCAATACATGAGTAATATTTGCAGTGTCTCTTTTATTAAAAAAATTACGAGTGCTTGCTTTTTTGTGATAGCAAATAAAATACTACAACTGCAGAGAACCCTCGCCTGCTGTGCCTGCTCTACCTTGCGGGAATTCGAAAAAATTACGCCACCTCCCCTCGCGGGAACCCTGGTGTGATGCAACGCTGAGGGGGGTTCAAGCGCAAGCAGGAGAGCAACCGTCGACCGAAAGGCCGCCAGGAGAAGCGGCTCTCACCGGTTATATGCGCAGCGCGCACGAAGAAGAGGAGATCGCAGAGAGAGAGAAGTACTGCACATTGCGCAGCACCGCGCGCAGCGCCGCCACGGCGGAGTGAGAGCGCGCTGGGCCGCAGGAAGTTGCTGAGGGAAAGTGCCAAGGCAGATAAAGACAGCGGCAAAGACGTGTACCTTCCTCAACGATAAGCTTCACATTGACAATGACGTGTACATTTGGGATGATGTGTCATTTGGGACGTGTCAAAATTTATTCCTCTGTTCCCCCGAAGTTAGTGCAATGACAGTCTGCTGCCATCCCCCCGAATAATTTTTGTCTCTTGAACATCAATGCAAGAAGCATTGTAAATAAAGCTAGTGAACTCGAACCTGTCCTGTTAACCCATGATCCTGACGTGACCGTAATATCGGAGACCTTGGCCTTCATGATGGAATACCTGATTCCGATATTGTTCCCCCCTTTCCACCACATTCATAGGCGTCACAGGCCTTCGCACGGCGGAGGCGTCGCCGTTGTGTTAGGCGTAACGTAAATGCTGATCCGTTAGATCAGATTGACGGCCATGAAAGTTTATGCCTGCGTATAAACTGTAATGACAAGTCATTTATTTCAATTGCGGTTTACAAGGCGCCTTGTGCCGATACCTCCTTCCTGACTAAACTTTATGATCATGTAATAAGATTCTCCAAAAGTAACATTATTATAGCCGGAGATTTCAACCTTCCAAACATTATCTGGCCCTCTTTATCTTCCCCCTCGTCCGATGATCACTTGGTTTTCGACATTATGCTTGCATGCAATCTTAATCAAGCCGTAAATATCCCTACGCGAGTACAAGAAAATTCTTCTTCAATTCTAGACCTTGTGTTTTACAGAGCCACTTTGTCCGAAACAGAAGTTGCAGTGGTAGACGGTTTGTCTGATCATAAAATTGTAATTTTTACGTGTCGACTGGGTGGACGGTTAGCGCATGATTCCGACAAAAAAAACAGTAAAAGACTTCAGTAGGTCTAATGACGAAAGTGTTCTCGATTATTTAGACTTTGAACTCGACAACTTCGCCGATAACGATGTCAACTCACTATGGGACAAGTTTCAAGCAATTGCCATTTCTGCATCGATAACTCTATTCCCCGTGAAAACCAAAAGGTGCGCCGCTCAAACCCGTGGATCAATCGCGATATCATTCATTTAGTACGCAAGATCAAAAGGTTGAAAAAACGAAAGGTAAACAATTCGTTATCCAGAACCCTCCCGCCAAACACTAGTGGATAAGATTCGTGCGAGTAAGCAATTTTTCTATTCCACCACCTTGCTAATTTTATTAAAACTAATCCTTCAAAATTTTGGCGTCACCTAAACGCGAGAGGACGTGACGACATTGATAGCATAAAAATAGGAAATCAAACTATAACCGATAAAAGGTGATTGCGACTGAATTTAAATGTTCTTTCAATCCGTTTATTCTGATTCAGTGCCTTGTCATGACACTTGGAGAGATACGTAATGCAACCGGACTGAACTCTGACTTTATCAATTATGAAGGAATCGTTGCAATGTTACTTAATCTTAAATTGAAATCCTCTGTAGGCCCTGATAAGATTCCAAACATGTTTCTCTATCGGTAGGCCGAATCCATAGCTAAATTTCTAGTTGTTATATTCTGTCTATCCTTTTCTGAAGGTGTTGTCCCCGCCAAGTGGCGTATTGCACGTACAGTTCCTTGTCTTTAAAGATGCGATCGAGCCATGGTTACTAACTATCGCCCTATTTGCGCTTCTCAATTTCATGCAGCAAACTCATGGAGCATATTATTTCCGACTATTTGGTCGACTTTTTCAATTCCCGGAATATTTTAACACCATTCCAGCACGGTTTCGTAAGGGCTATCTACTTCCACGCAACTCGTTTCTATTGTGCACAACCTTTTCTTCAGTTCTCGACAAGTCCGGCCAAGTTGACGCAGTATTCTTAGATCTAAGCAAAGCATTCGACAGGGTTTCGATTCAGGTCTTCTCTATAAACTTAATACTCCTAATGTTCCGCATCTTCTAATAAAGTGGATTGCCTCATATCTTGAACATAGAAAACAATTTGTTGATGTCGGTGGTCACGTTTCAGATCTTGGATCAGTTAACTGTGGGGTGCATCAGGGAAGTGTCCTGGTGCCTTTATTATTTCTGGTGTTTATAAATGACATCACCTCTTGCGTACACGAAAGTGTTGGTATTCGTTTATTTGCGGACGATTGTCTTTTGTACAGAGCTGTTGAATCAACTAATCACGAAAATTACCTCAACGACATCCTGAATTCAATATCTAATTGGTGCGACATTTGGGGAATGAAGCTTAACCAAACCAAAACAGTGTACATGCGCATAACTAATACAAAATGTCCTCTTATGTTCAATTACTCTGTAAAGGGAGTCGAAATTTCTCACACCACTAGCTTTAAATATCTCGGCTTGACGCTTACAAATAATCTAAACCTGGTCAGTGCATATCGACAAAATCTGTGCATCAACACGGCTTAAGCTCGGCCTCTTACGGCACAAACTGAAAAAATCCCCCTCCCATGTTAAACTTCTTGCATATAACACGCTAATCAGGCCTCGTCTTGAATACGCGTGTATCGTTTGGGACCCGTACACTAAAAACGACATTAACAAACTTGAACGAATTCAGAGGCTGGTTGTACGGTTTATATATAATCGTTACCGCCGACATGACTCGCCTACCACTCTAATGCAAACAAAGAACATCATGACGTTACAGAGCCGCAGAAAAATAACAAGACTAAAATTTCTTTATCAGCTTTGGAACCGAAAACTTGCACTCGACCCCGCTCCTTATCTAAACCTTTTGCCCCACAGACTTACTAGGAAGTTTCACCCTCTTAAATTTAACTCGATTTTTGCACGCACAAACCAAATTCCAAAATTCCTTTTTATCGCGCACCATAAGTGATTGGAATGTCTTGCCAGCCGAAACCTTCTTATCAAATAATGTTCCTCAGTTGTTTAACCAGCTCGTTGAATAAAATGAAACGGTGCCATTATCCTGTGATTGGTTTTCTATATCTAGTTGTGTAAAATCTGAGCTACGGTACTGTGCATGATCATTGCTGCCTTGCTTCGCGTTTTTTTTTCTTTTTTTTTCTTTCTTTTTTTGCCTTGGTCCCTACCGTCTTATGTGCCATATGTCTGAAATATGCACTGATTAGCCCTCTCTTGTTCTCTGGTATTTTCTTCGATTGTTCACTGCTTATTTCTTCGTGCTTGCAATTTATATTTCTTTGTTCTTCCTGTCTTTATCTTGTTTAAAACTGGTTTTTCATCAATATATATAACAAACCACTCCTGCTTGGGCCGCCCAAGGCCTGCAGTATTGTATAAAAAAATAAAAAACAACCCGCAGATGTTGAGAGAGAGTGTTCGCTCTCACCTGGGCACGCGCCGGCGCCAGTGCGTCTGCAGCGGCTATGACGCAACACAATCCACCACAATCCACTTCATCCAATCCACAATCCAATCCAAGCCAAGCCTATCCAATCGAATCCGATCCAGTGCCGCTCGCGAGAGAGTGTTCGCTATCGGAAAGGAGAGGGGGGTGAGCGGAGGAGAGTGCGGACGCCGACGACGACGACGGACGCACGCAGGAAGGACAGGGCCGCTGACAAGAGATGCTCTCAGCGTCGCATCTAAAATCAAAAGGCAACATCAACAAAAGGTTCCGCGTGACGTCCCGCGTTCTGCTTTCGAACGGTTAAGGAGTAGGGAAACGTGGTTCTATAAACGTTGTAGTAGGGTGCCTCGATTCACACGCGTCTCCGCCGTACGACCACCCGACTTGGAGAGCCGTGACACGCGGTAAATTTAAATTGGCTTGAGCAAACTTCTAGCTAGTTATCTTGGAAGGAACGAGACGGGCGAGGGGCATGAGAGGGCATGAGAGGTGAGTGGGAAAAGAGAAGGATGCATTTACTTGCAAGGGCGCGACACGACTATGGTTCTTTCGCAGTCTTGGGCAGAACTAGTTACTAGTAACGAGTTACCAATAACTAGTTACTTTTTTCAGTAACTTGTAACTGTAACACTGTTACTTTTTGTAAAGTAACTGTAACGAGAATATCGTTACAGTTACTTTATTTCTATAAAAGAATTATCCAAACAGCCACATTCCTTAACGACAGATGTACAGTTGCGCGTTTCACTTTTTCGGCCTTCTTCCGCAGAACCTTCGTCTACTTCATCTATGCCAGCTCACTCCCTTCGCACGGGTGAAAAACATCTGGACTAGAAATGTTTAGGCGTGCACGTGTGCGTGGTGTCTCACGCGGTCTACTAAGGGCTCGAAGTTTTTAAGTCTAAGCTGCAGTATTTTCCTCAGCAGCACGACATCGCTCTCACCCAGGCCATAAATAACGCTGCTGACGCACCATTTTCACCACATCTGGAGTGCAGTAAAAGTGTTTGACACAAAGGCGAACAGGAAAACAAACACCCACAAACGCCGCACAACGCACTGAAACCTTTGCACTTTCGCGGAAGCCTGGAAAACTCCGGTCAGGGCGTCGCTTTCTCATTAGCGACGTGCAGCCCCGTTTGCAGGGTCATAAAACGCCGCGGGGAGTCTCTCGGCGGCCTCGCGCTCGTCCAGCCCTGTGCGCACTGTAGAGTGTTCGATTCACAAGTCGCAGTTGCTTGCGACCATTGTGCACTTTAGAGACCCCTGGCCGTATTTGGGTCCACGCGTTTGGGACCCCTGTCTAGAGGCTTCATTGAGCTGTCAACAGTGCTCGAACGAGGTCGAGGAAGTAATAAATTTCATTCCCCTCCACACATACGACGACCCCAATGATGGTGGCCCCAGAGTGCCCTCACACCAGCCAGCATCTTGGCCGGAAGACGTCTGACCACACTGCCACTGCACGAACAAATGTTCTTGGAAAGCCTCGCGACTTCGTTTCGAGTGCTGTGGCCGAAACGAAAACAGTAGCTACATCTGCTTCTGAATGTTGGGTGCAAGGAATACTTGGGCGAGCTTCGTTCGGCCTACGCCTCAAAGCAACCGAAGGGAGGGGTTCCTGGGATCGGCAACGTGATTGCTGTGGAAGGCTGGGATTGTGAGAGCAGTGTTTTCCGTTCTAAACGGCAAAATCCGCCTTTGTGAGGACAGAGGGGAGGAGGGGCAGGGGGAAAACAGTAAAACGTTCATTTCGGTTTCTATTTTCTTTAGAAATATCGTGTCTCATTCCGGAGATGGGGGTGGCTGGGGGTTGGGGCGGGAGAACGACTCCGAGGGCACACGGACAAACGTCGCTTCGGCAATGGCTCAAATTGGTCTCGGTCTCCGACCACAAGTACGAAATAAAAAGTTAACGAAGCGCTTTTTCTGAGTTTCTTTCAAAACCACCTCGAAAACTGATGTGCTCCCACGCCCGTTTTCCCTTTCCTCCAAGTGCCTTCCGCCACTTCCGCCCCCCTTTTCCCCTTCTCTCTCACTACGCGGGGCGGTCAAGCGACGGAATTTTAGGCGAATATAAATTAAGTTGACATGAAAGATTGTTTCGGCTGTGTTGTCCTCCAGCTCGTATAGTATAAGTTCGGCCTCTCTGATTCTAACATTGAACAACTAATTATATGCTACGATGATGTTTGCAAATAAATTTCTTACAGCGAGAGTGCAGCAACAAAAAAAAAAAACTCCCGCCTCCCCTCGCGGGAACCCCTCTGTAGATGCGACGCATAGGGGGTTCACGTTGCAGCGTTGGACAGCGGAGGAACGGCGCTGGAACGATGGAGCGGAGCGGCGCAGGCACCGCGTTTTAGAGCGGGCATAACGGTGAGGGGACGCGCCGGCGCCAGTGCGTCTGCCGCGGCTATGACGCAACACAATCCAACACAATCCACTTTAATCCAATCCAACTCCAAGCCAATCCAAGCGAATCCAATCCAATGCACCTCGCGAGAGAGTGTTCGTTATCGGAGAGGAGAGGGGGTGAGCGGCGAAGAGCGCAGCTCGCGCGGCGCCGACGACGACAACGCCGACGACGCCGGATGCAGGGACAAGGCGAGTGAATGAGATGCAGTCGCTTCTAAAATAAAGTTCATTATGAGAAATAGAAAACTTTCCGTAATAAAAAAAAATGAGGCGTACACAACGGTTGTTGGTTTGGGCATGAGTGTGCATCATTTTAGGTTCCCCTCGTGTAGTCTTTACTACGTGTAATTTTTACTACCTGCGTGCCTTTGTACGTTTCTATTAAATAAGCCAAATCTTTTTAGCTATTACTTAGTTTTATACAGTAACGGAAAAGTAACGACGTTACGTTTTGGAGTAACTGTAATTGTAACTAGTTACTTTTGGGAAAATCCGTAACTGTAACTCTAACAGAGTTACTTTATTGGGTTAGGTAACTGTAACTGTAACACTTACTTTTTTTCGGTAACGTGCCCATGACTGGTCTTTCATCGACATTTGCAACGAAAGGAGCAGATACGCGGCCAATTTTAAAGATGATAGTCTTTCTTGGGCTACTTAAACCCAGAAATTTTGGTCTGTCTGTATGTCTGTCTGTCTGTCTGTCTGTCCGCCTGTCTGTCTGTGACTCGATTCAGCCACCCGGCCAAAGTAAAACAATGCCTGCGCAATAGTCTTATATAGTCACAGCTAAATCTACCCGCCTCAGTCCGGTGTAATGTTCATGCTTGTCAACATTGTTGAAGAAGAACAAGACCTTCGCAAATATAAGACAACAAATTAATACAGAAGTGATATTTGCAGTGTTCCTTTATAAAAAATCATACATGCTTGACTTTGGCGAAACTAAATACTTTATCAACTGCAGAAAAAAATTCACTTTGCCGTCGCCTGCTGTCGCCCGCACCACTGTAGCTTCTGGCGCCATTTTAAGAAATCAACCGGCAACAGCTACGAAAGGTTCCACTAGATAGTTTCCACGTTCTGCTTTCAGCGCACGTGGAGTAGGGAAATGCGGTTCTATAAACGTTGAAGTAGGGCGCCTCGATTCACGCGCGTCTTCGCCGTACGGCAGCGTTGGCATCGAGACACCCGGTTTGGAGCAGTGGAACGCGGGAAATTTAAAATGATTTAAGCAAACCTTGGCGTCTTTACCTTGGGAGGAGCGCGACGCAAGAGGAACAACATGAGAGGTGAGCGGGAAAGCGAAGGGAGGCAGTTACTTGGCAAAAGTCGATGAAGACTATCGTCTTTCATCGACATTTGCAACGAAAGGAGCGGATACGCGGCCATTTTTTTTTTTGTAAAACTACGACAGATGGTTATCCATGGTACCTGCTGAGGTAAAACTTCGCGTGGTTATTTAGTCGTTTGAGCAGTCTAACGGGATATCTTTTTAAGATACTTCTTGTTCTGTTATCGTGCTGGGGTACTATAAGCAAAGCGCTGACAAGGTGCAAGAGGCTGGCCATGACCGCTTTTCTCGCCTGACGTTCATTCCTCGTTGGGATAGTGACTATGCCTGTATATAGCAGCATCTATTCTCTTCCTTCTTGTTGGACTGTCGCGTTGTGTAAGCGAAGAAACATGGGTTGCACTTTGCGAGCGTGTGCATCCGGCAGGTTCTCACCACACTGCTCAAGATACTGTACTTATAGCTAATCATACAAAAATTACAGCTTTTTTCTTAAGCCACCTGTTTTATAGAAACCCGTCTATTGATAAAACCGGTGATATCGAATTCTTTACAATTACACAAAGATCTAATAGGACAAAAAAACGCACTGGGTCTAATAGTATCGTTGTTTTCTGCAGCCAATTGCACTATGATTATTTAAAGGATGTCTCCACAAAATTGAGAGCTCAAGAGTAATGCGCAAAAGTTGGCTTCACCACGACGCGCTTTGGTGCGCGGAGTCCGCTCAAGATTCAGTCATTGGGAGTAGCGGTATACAGCTGCGCTGTAAATATCATTGGTTCGTTAGTGTCATTTGAGCGCCCTCGGAGTTCCAATATAACCTGTATATATTCACTACTGCGTGCACCGTTACCCAGGTGTAGCTAGCTTCAGCGAATTCCGGCTTTGCCCGCCCTCAAAACCCTTCCTTTTAAAGGTGCTCCACATCAAACACCTTTAGTCTACGGCAAAGATAGCATAACAAAAAGCAGCGAAGGAAATAAAGTAGCGCTGGCTGATAAGTACAGTAGGAATATCTGGCAATCAGGCAGATATTGAAAGAAAATTTGTGCCGGAGGCAGCACCAGCTGCAATGCAAGGCGATGGTATAATTGTATGACATTAATTGCCTGTTTTTTTTTTTCTGCGTGTGCACGCAACAAGACTTCTCCTTAAAGGCACCCTGCAACGCGCTTTCAGCAGTGGAAATGAAGCTGCGCAACGGTTAGATTACACTGCCAGGAATACCTGTGGGGAAATATTGCAGGTGCACGTGAAGCGGTGAGCACGCAAATCACTGTGAAAGAGGCGAAAAACAAACCGCGCTCTCTTCAGTTACCTTAGTTACGCGCCACTGAATTACATATTAAATGGTGGCTGTCCTATTATTGCCTGTTGCTGGTCAACTTCGTGGTTTATTTCTCCCATTTGACGTGACGATCACGCGACGTCGGCGCTGTGCACACACCTGTTGTATGCCTGAATCTGCACGAACAGTTTTGGCGCTTCCTTTGTGTAGTCAGTGTGCGCGGAGTCTGAAAGACGAACTCAATACTTTCCAAAACCAAGGAACTCGACAACAAACGCTTATTGCTTCAAAAAATCCCTACCAGCCCGAGCGCGCGCTTGCGAGCAGGCATCACTGCCTGCTTTTTTTCAGCAGCAGACGGGAAATGGACCCTTCCAAGTTGCCGAGGAAAGAGAAAACTCCCCGGTGTGTCATATATCGAAGGCCACCGAAGAGAACGCCACGAGCCACCCCCGTCTTCGGTACACTGCGCGCAGCTTTAATAGCGTAGTACGCGGTCGAGTTGAGAGGGAACGATTAAGGTACGTCCTCACTTGCGGCTCTCCTCGCCCGCAGCGCCGCGCGCGCAGAAACGCCGCCGCTTTTTAAGGCCACACTACTGGGAGCGCCCGGCCCGAAAGCGGCGGCGGCGGCTGTGCAAACCGGTCCTCGCCCTCTCAGTCGGAGGAGTAGGAAAGAACGGATCTGAGAACTCACCGTCTCTCCACGCCAGCCAAGCTCCCTGAGGAGAGCACTGACCTCGCAGCTCACGTGACCCGGGCGCTCATTGGCTCGTTGAGTTTTGCGCAAAGCGGCTTGCCGCGAAAATGGGTCTGGAGCCATCCTTGCGCGGCAGAGGAATCTTGCCGCGAAAGGGCGTTTTGCGGCGCGCGTTTATGCGCGCGGCGCCGCAAGTGAGGACGTACTTGTAGTGGCGGCGTGTGCCGCCGATGAATGAACGACTAGACAACTTGAGTGCCCACCGGAACAAAAAGACCCTTTATTCCAACTTGCGCATGCTTATATACCTAAACAACACTGGCGCCATCTGCGGCAGTGATCGGGGAACCGAAACCAAATAGACAAATATACAACACATTCCCTTCCTTAAAAACAGCTATATGGATTAGTAATGTAGTAGGTTAGTATGTTAGTACATATGCAAAAATACTATTCAAAAATACAAACTGTGCAATGAACATAGCTATGTAGTACTACAAAATCACATCATTCACAAAAGAAATCCACCACACTGGATATGTCCGTTCCATTCGCTTTAGCACAACTTCGCTTGCTACACGTTGTAGCCATAACGCTCTGGTGGTAGTCTCTTTCTTGGTGGTTGCACCCTGCGTTGCTGTGTGACTGCTCCTGGAGACTTGGCCGACTGCGTCGCAGTAGGCGACCTGTGCGCCTGCGCAACCGACGGAGACGTGGGTGCCTGCGCAGCCGAAGGAGCAGCAGTTGAAGTCGTCGTAGTTATCTCTGGGGTGGGGCCCTCACATGTAGGCAGAGATCCTCCTCCCCTAGCTGTACCGTTTCCTCCCCACGTATAAAGGGCGGCAGAGGCTCGTGGCACCTTTGAGAACTTTGATGCATTCCACGTTTGGCCGTCAGCCAGGCGGAAAGAGGATGGTCCCTTCCTGCTGATCAGTTCTCTTGGGCGGCTAAATTCTAGGTCGCCTTTAAATTTAGTAGTGGGTTTCCTCACTTTGACGAAGTCACCAACGTCAACTCTGGTTTATCTTGCAGTCCTCCGAGCGTCCGTGTGTCGTTTGCTGCTCTGTTGCTTTTGCTTCACCCGCTCACGTAAACGCCGGAGTTCCAAGTGAGGATCATCAAAGAAGGTGACCGACGGATGCCCGACGACATCCAACCTATTTCTTGGCAGCCGCCCGTGTAGCAGAATAGCTGGAGCCCTTGCCGTTGTAGCATGCGGTGTGCATCGGTAAACACCCAGGTACTCTGTTACCGCCTGGCACAAGGGTCGCTGCTCAAGAACCGCCACTTGAATGAAGCTTTTTAATACTCTGTTAAAGCGCTCCACTTGGCCGTTCGCTTGTGGATAGTATACTGACGAATGTTTGACCTGGATGCCAGGATCTTGAAGAAATGCCTCAAACTCCCGAGATGCAAACTGTGGACCGTTATCGCAAATAACCTCTTCTGGGTAGCCTTCGCGCGCGAACACGGATACTAAGAAGCGTATTACTGTGCTGGTTGTTGTCTCGCTACAGAAATGCACTTCGGGCCATTTGGAATAATAATCGACAAGCGTGATTGCATACCTGCAATCGTAGGGCGCCCTCTCAAATGGGCCTACAATATCCATGCCTAGTTTGAGCCACGGCTGCTCTGGAAAGGGGACCGGTTGCAAGGGTGTAGCTCGCACCTTGACGCTCTTGTCTGCTTCCTGGCATATGCTACACATCTGGATAGCTAGCTCGACTTGGCGGTCCGTGCCCGGCCACCAATACTTTTCTCGCAGCCGCGCTTTTGTTCGCAGCACTCCGGGATGCGACTCATGTGCTGCAGCGATTACCTGCTGCGTGAGCGACGTGGGAGCCACAAGCCGTTCGCCACGCAAGATCAGATTGTCTACCACAGAAAGTTCGTCACGTACTTTGAAGAAAGGCTGAAGCTCGGCCGATAAGGATTTGTGTGCCGGCCACGACGATTGCACATAGAGTTTGCTTTGTTGCAGTGTGCTATCCTGCAACTGGGACTGCTCAAACTGCGTCGCTATTAGTACAGCTCGAGCGAACGAAAGAGAAGACCCTTCAAGCAGCAACCGCTCGCGCAAATTCCGAGATAATACGCCCGCAACGAACTGGTCACGCAAGGAATCTTCCTGAGAAGGAAAAGAGCACGTAGCAGAAAGCTCACGTAACGCGGTAATGTACTCATTGATTGCTTCACCGACTTGCTGCACGCGCCTACCGAAACGGTGCCGTTCGACCACAACATTGGTTGTTGTCGTGAAGTGCGCATGCAGCGCTGCGACAGCGGTATCGTACGATGACGCATCGTGCTTTGTCTGAGAAGTGTCCTTGACAGCTCCAGAATCTGTATCAGTAGTTGGCTCGCCGGGCTTAGCGTTGGCCGAGGATGGAAGCGGCAGAGTGTGAAATATGCGCTGGCCTTCGACACCGAGTGCTGTGGAGTAGGAGAGCCTTGCGACGGTCCGGCGACCACTCCGAAGCACCCGATGCGAGCAGAAAATTCTCGAATATGCGGATCCATTGCGGCCAGGGGGTACGGCAGGACGGCCAGGCGTGGGCAGGAACGGGGGCGGTGGTGCCAGTCCGGAAGCACTCCTGGCGGTGAAAACAGTTGGCGAAAATCACGAAAATCACGCCCCCTCCTAAACGAGCATCCTCGTCGCCAATGTAGTGGCGGCGTGTGCCGCCGATGAATGAACGACTAGACAACTTGAGTGCACATCGGAACAAAAAGACCCTTTATTCCAACTTGCGCATGCTTATATACCTAAACAACACTGGCGCCACCTGCGGCAGTGATCGGGGAACCGAAACCAAATAGACAAATATACAACAGTACTATAGGCGCCATTTTTCATATCGCGTAGCTCTGAGATGGTGAATTGATTTTGATAATTCTTGAGGTAAAGACTGTTGGGACACTAGATTTTACTCCAAAATACGTTCCGACTAGTCGATGGTAAGTGCTGCAGGGCCCCTTTAACAAAACCTGCGGATCTGCCTTCTTGGCCTTCAATTCAGAATCAGAATCATAAAAAGAGTTTATTTGTTCGTTGATTATGTATACATGCGTGACAATACCGAAGGAGCTAAGGGCTGAAAGGGCGCCTTCAGCTCTTAGGAAAGTGGTTTCTCCGTTCTGGAAATTTCCTACTCGCGGAATCGCTTGTCTTTTCAGCACGTCTTTGCAAAACGCTAACAGTATTATTGGCTACCGACTACTTGAAGGAAATTTATTAAAGAGCCTTCAGCCCGCCGCGGTTGCTCAGTGGCTAAGGCGTTGCGCTGCTGAGCACGAGGTCGCGGGCTCGATTCCCGGCCGCGGTGGCCGCTTTCTGGTGAAGGTGAAAAGCAAAACTCCTGTCTGTACGAGATTTAGGCGCACGTTCAAGATCCCCAGGTGGTCGAAATTGATCCGGAGCCCTGCACTACGGCGCGCCTCATCACTTGCGTTGCGTCCGCGCGTTAAACCCAACAATCAATCAATCAATCAATCAATCAATAAAAAAGAGCCTTCAAAATTACCTTCTTGCAGGCAGGCTTCGTACAGTTGGAAGAGCGGTGACAGTTGAAGTATCGGTTTTTCTGAAATAGGAGTGGTAATCGTTAATCAGGGAGCGAACCACTCTTGATCCGGTTAATTATATTTCGTTCACATACGCGACTTCTAAACACATCCTACAGAAAACGTTGTTCCACAAGACGTTTTTATTATTTAGTTATTTATTTATTTAGTTATTATGTACAGCGAACAATCGTTAAGACGTTCTCGGTTAAAAGGAATTCTCGCTTATGCCGAGCAATGTGGGAACGTTTGTTTGATTTTTCATAGAACCAGTGCGAACAAAAATTCGCTTAACACGAACAGCGTTGCACGTACTCTATTGTTAAGATAAACCACTCTCGGGGTGACCACCACGGCTGGCAATTCTGTAGCGAACATTGCAGTGTTGGCGTGCCGCGGCGGGGCAGTCACGCGATCACAGGGAAAGAAAAGTAATAGAAAACAACAGCGCGAAGCAAATCGGCGCCGTGGAGGACGGGTAGTACGCGGATAAAGCTACCAATTGTCCAAACCGTCAAACCGCGGAGCCAGCGGGAAAGAAAAGAAAAAACAGTGAGGGTGAATTTGATTTGCGCCCGCTCTTCTCTGGATGAGAGAGCGCACAATTAGGAGGATACATATTTTTAAAGCAAAGACAGAGACTTCCTGTTCGCGAAGTAGTAGCTTTCCTGACCAATGCCGTTTCTCAGCGGAAGCATGTAAGTTCGCGTCGGTTCGCGTCGCGAGTACTAACGCGTCACCGTCGAGAAAGCGAGGTGTTCCCTTTCTGCCTCTGCGGAGTTGTCTCTTGAGGTAGCGGGTGTACGCTCCCTCTCGCCGCTTGGACTGGCACAACCAGGCAAGAACTCTTGAAGACAGTCTTCTCATCAAGTGGCGTACTCAAATAAACTTTGTCCTTTTTCTTCATTGCAAGCGTACTTTATTCACGGTCCTGGAGCAAGATATTGGCGTTCGCCTTGGCGTGTTGCCGATTCTTTTTTGTGAGGGCTTCTGATAAGGCGAATTCCCGATAAGACGAAGAAACCATCATGATCCCTTGGAGTTTGTTTTAATGGGAGTTCTGTGTATTTGCTTATTTGTTTCTGCAATGCTTTTTGCCCTTTTTGAGCTGGTACAGGGCGGGTGGATTCACACATTTTACTTATAATAGTTCTGATAAATCAAGGAGACAAATTTAGGACCATTATCCAATTCTGTCAAATTCGCCGTGCCTATGGGGGCCGAGAACATTAAGTAACTGTTTATTTTGTTCTGATATGTAAAAGCCGCGTACAGTAAGCGCCGTAGTTATTACTTGTTGTACAACAACATTGACGGGCGGTGACTGTGCGGAGTTATAACAAAAATACAGAGGCTATCGCTAGGCCAGAATACCACGACGACAAACCGATCAGTGTAATTAAACTTCTTACTTTCTGATCTCTTTTCATCCAACTGCGATTCTGCATCACTCTTGGTTCCTGCAAGATAGATACAAATGTGCTGAATTTTACAGTGAGGCCTCGAAAACTTTAACCGTAGTGTCGTGCGCCGCTCATTATCCTCACTTTAATGCATGAAGAACCATGAGCGTGCACACCACAATTTTCACTGCAGAAGCATATGATATGTTCCTTGTCGTACAGCACATTCTTCAAAAACAAATTCCTAAGTGTCATCTGTACAGACTCCTTTTGCGTTGCGCGTGCGTTGACATCCCATATACCCACAAAAAACCACATTGTCCATCTAGTTCTTGAAGTCTTGATGTCTGTGTATGCTAAAAATGTTCAACTAATCCTGTGCTGGGTTCCAGGTCATGCTGGGATTGCTGGGAACGAGACGGCGGATCAAATAGCCGCCTCTGCTGCACTTACAAATAGAGTGGACATAACAACATTACCCTACACGGCCTCAAGCCACACATCAGACTACACCTTCGCAAAAAATGGCAAGCAGACTGGAGTACAGAGACATACAACAAGTTACGCATAACGAAACCACGCTTAGGACGATAGACTACAGACTCACACAACACAATCATAGAGGTTACTCTAGCTACATTACCAATCGACCACACACATTCGACACACTCCCACCTGCTCACTAGCTCTCCAAGACCCCTGTGCAGCAGGTGTGGAGAGGGCCTATCTGTAATTCACATCCTTACTCAATGCACAGCATTCAAAACAACACGACGCAAACAATTTCCAGAGCTGTACATGCAACACATTCCAGTACCCCCACCTTACTTCGTTGCCCACGAGCCATGTTGTCTGTTAATCGCGTTTTATGTTTTTATGACAGATTTTTACACGCCTATTACATATCACCCAAAGTTTAACCTGACCCCAAACACCAGTCACCTTCATTACCTATCGTTCTGTCACTTTTTTTACTGACATGATTTATTGTGTATACCTTATCACCAGTGTCAGTAATAACAATATTCAGGGCGCTCTTTGCCCTTTTTGGCGGCACGTGCTGTGGAACGCCGAGCGGTTGCGCCCCACATGTGCTCCCCGCTGTTTTCTGCTCTGTGCGCGTAAATAACGCGTCCCTGGCACCGTCTTTGATTTTGTTTTGTTTATGAGTATGCGCTGACTTGACCGACACCAAGATTGGCCCGATCAGCCTACCAGACCTTCGGAATTGACCCCGCCAGTACCGTACCCCCCGGCAGGCGCCAGTTAGGCCTAAAGGTCCGGCTGCGACGCCCATCAAGTGTTCTATCGGCCGCAGCTGCCGCGCCCCCAGCGGCTGGCGCGGCTGCCACCCCAGCTGCAAGGAACGACGAAGCGCGGACGACAACAACGACGATGAGCCACGAGACTACGCCGCAACAGGTTGCCTACGGACTAAGTGCTCTCCAGAACGAATCGGCAATCCAATGGCCTCCCTACCACACAAGCACCGCCCTGCAATGACGTTTCAGAAATGGACAAACCGAGAAGATGCGAAGATGCTGAAGGGCACATGGAGACTCCGACGAGCCACCAACTGGAGAACACGACGACGACGGCTGGCAGCGCGTCCATCTGCCGAAGAAGAAGAGGTCTACGCGCACAGACAGGGGTGAGTCGGACGCGCTACACCTTACAATTGAGAACACTCAACGAAAGTCCGAATAAGCAAAATTCCCCGCCAAGCTATAGCCACGGTAATCGGACCGCACAGCTCCTAGTGCAGAACTGGCCGAAATGGCCGCGGTAACGTACGACGACGCGGCCAATAGTGCTCACATTGCACTTTATGATGAAAATCATGCTGCTCACCTCGCGGAAATTGACACTCACCGTCCGGCTTAACGGGCAAAGTTGAGACAATCGATGTGGTGGTAGAATTGAGCCCCTTCGCCTAGGAACACTACTCGCGGTGTCATACAAGTCGACCCCGCCGATAGCAACGAGACAATTCTAAACTGGTTACGCTGTGAACAAGAAGATGTCATTAAAGTACAGAAAATCGAAAGACCGATCGAGCCATTCTAACATTTGATTCCCCCACCCTTCCTAAAACAGTCAAGTACTACATGGAATTGGTACGAGTAGCTGAGTACATTTAACTACCACAGTCTGGGACATATGGCCAAGTTCTGTCCATCTCCGAGGGTGTGTAAAGAGTGTGACCGCTCCCATGCCGAGACCGCGGAATGCGGTTCTACCACGTATTGCGTCGCATGTAAAGAAACCGGTCACCTTGCCGTTAGCAAGGTCTGCCCGAGTCGCATGCCCAAGAAGGACGAGCGCAGCACTAGGTCAGTTTCGACTAAGAAAGAACTCCCTGACGCGGCTTTGTCAACTGGCCCACGCTCTACACCGCAGGGCGTCACCTGGGCTTCTACTGTAACGGGAAACCCCCCCCCCCCCCCCCCCGAAGTTGTCTCCAATTGTCTCTCTGCCCGACAATCACCCGTTGGTGATAGAAAATTCTCAACTTCGCCGCACCCTCTTCGAGCTACGCGCTGAGATGGCAGCCATGAGGAAGGAGCTCACAGCCCTTCGGAACGTCTCAACGCGCCGTCAGTCGGTCCTCTCCAGCACCGAATAGTCCGCCCCTACACGCCGTAGTCGCTCGTGTACGAGTCGTCGCAAGCCCGATTCTGATGCAGCGCTGAAAAACGGGAGAGCCTAGCCCAACTCACATCACCGAACAGATGCTTACACAGCGGGACGCCCGTATCAAGTTCGAATATAACAAGGAGTGGCAAAGAGCTTCAAGTGAGATAGTCGCCCTCCAAGTCGAGGTTACCTCGATTAAAGAAGAACTTCGCTAGTTCATGGAGCTAGTGAAGCAAAGCATTCAAGTCCCCTGTCCCCTAACGCCCTCTCCGAGTGAATCGAAAAGGAAGAAGAAGCAGTAAACATCCAATATGTCTTCCTTACACCCCCCAAATCGGTGCATTTTAGAGTGGAACTGCCGTAGCTTTCTACAGTCCGACCGCTCCTAAAACCCATGTGTCAACTCTGCGTCCTCTTGCCCTCGTACTCAAAGAAACACGAAGGCCCCTGCAAGATACCCAACTACAACCACATTCATGATCCAACTATACTCATTATACTCGATGCCATAATCAAAAAAACCCTGGGACAGGTTGCGATCTTAGTGCATAATTCCTGCCGAGCGGTACAACACCGCTGAGATGGCGCTGGCAATGAAAACCAGAGAAGTCATCATTGCACGTATTACACCCCCGGGCGGTAAACCTTACTGTGATTGCGTCGGTGTATTACAAACCGAACTCGGGCGCCATCCCTTCCACTTCTGTATGATTGGATATCCGCATCTCCTCTCTCTTACTTTTTAAGGCCCCATCATTATAGGGGGAGGGGAGGATTTTAACGCCCGAAATACTCTCTGGGGTTATTCCTCCTCGAACCGCCGGGGCGGGCTCTTAGAGGGCAAACCCTCGAATTCGGGCACTTGCAACTCCGCAATGAACATGGAGTCCCCACCCGTAATAGGCCTCCACCAGTTCCCAGGGCGATACAGCACCGGACTTCACCATCACCAACCCCGGAGCAGTGAGACATGGCGCACATTGGACAATACCTGGGGAAATGATCACTACCCGATTCTGCTTCAAATTAACGGCAAGAAATTAAGAACGAGCACCGACATACCATCGCGTAAACTGGAACTCTTTTCGCGAGCGATTCGTGGTTGGCCCCATTCAACCTTGGAAGATTTCGTCGCGTCCTTGAACATGACCCGTTTGCTCGCTACTGAAACAACCACCAGTACCGCTGAAGTTGACCGCCTGGATTCGCGCATGTTTCAACTTCTTCGCAAGGTGAACCGCAAGCGTTATAGAACACAGGGGCAAACGTCACCATCATTTGATGCAGTTGAAACATCATTACCGTGTTATTCGGGAATATCAAATTAAGCTTCAAAGTGAAAATTGGCACAATTTCTGTCAGGAACTTGGCCACGAGATCGGACTCTCTCGACTATGGCGCATTTTTTGCGGTATGAGTGGTCGTGCGAAGACCCGCCTCCCCATACTGGACGAGATGTGTCTTCAAATGGACTGCCGTCAAGTGGAAGACACGCTTATCCACACATTTTTTCCGCATGCTGTGGGTGATCCTTCTACTCTCCTGGCTCTTCCTGTCATCGACATCGACCACTCACTTCAAGAACTTGATTCCCCTTTTCACCATGGGAGAATTACAGATCGCCATTTCGCAGGGAAGACCAAAGTCGGCACCGGGCCATGATCTTGTCAAGTGGCAAGACCTCCGCAATCTCCCCCCGCAAGGCCTACATGTTCTACTGCAATTGGTGAACAAGCTATGGGACTCAGGGGAGGTCCCTGACTCCCTCCGGGTCACCATCATCCACCCTATTCCCAAACCCGGCAAGGATTCTAGCAATCCCCAGAACCTCCGCCCTATTTCACTAACACCCGTCATCTGTAAGGTTATTGAATGACTTATCAATAATAGGCTTGTTTATCATCTCGAGCGTACAGGCTGGTTTCATCCTGCACTCACAGGTTTTCGTCCTCACATTGGCACTCATGATTACTTGTGGCTGCTTCAGACGTGTCATTAATAGGACATCCCGCAAGGAATTGCCTGACTATGTCCTCGCACTAGATATCCATAAAGCCTTTGAAAACGTTAGTCAACCGGGCATTCTACAAGAACTCGCACTTGCCTTTCCGAGTCAGAAGGCTCAAGCCTGGGTTCGGAACTTCCTGCAGCACCGCTCAATTCGTCTCAACCCCCAGACACATCAGCCTACCACTTACTATCTTGATAGGGGTGTCCCTCAGGGATCAATCTTGGGGCCCCTACTTTTTAATCTTGCGATGAATCGCGTGGCTCGTACTCTGGAGCAAGGACACTGCCGCCCGGTTTGCTTTCTACGCGGACGATGTCGTGTATGGACCGAGGCCAGCGATTTCCCTCCCAAAGAGCCCATGCAGAGTGAACTGCAAGCTGCAATCTTCAGCCTGGAGAACAGCTTGTCCCGCTTCCAGCTCCAGTTATCCCCTGCCAAAACGCAACTGCTCAGCGTCGACGGTAAACGTGCAACGAATAAGGACCAGACCATCTCTCTTCAAGTAGGAGACACTCTAATAGAGTCTCACAATGGCACTATTCGTCTACTGGGTCTTCCCGTTAGCAGTTGCAACAGCCCGAAACAATGGATAGCCCAACTTAGGAAGACCTGGCGCGTACTTTACACCTGGTCACCCGGTTGTCCAGTAAATATGGCGGGGCACACCCACACCCTTGTACCATGCTCGCTCGCGCAGTGGCACATGGACGATTATGCTACGGCTTCCCAGTGTATGATCTACGTCGTCCCATGTTAATGACCTTCACAAGCTAAATCGCCATCTTCTCCGTGCGGTTAGTGGCCTTCCTAACTTCACGCGAGTCGATATTCTGGATCAAGTGGTCCCTCTTCCGCCCCTTCATACTATTATATAGAGGAAATAAAGCTGCGATTCCAGAATCATGCGGAGCATTCTACTCAGGGACGAGTGCTCACCGAATGGAATCAACTAAAAAGTAATTTTAACCAAACGAACTTTCCACCGCCCATTCCTGCGTGGAGCGACCTTCAATCGGCATCCCGCGTCGCAGACCAATTAGGAGAACTCATCAAACTACCCGAGAGCAGTATGTTCGAACCCTCGTCAACGACACGGCCGAAGATGAGGCACACATTTACACGGACGCTGCGGTTGACGGAAGAACGGCGGCCATAGCCTGGACCTGTACAGATATCCCCCAAATAAATAGGATCCCGTCACGTCTCCAATACATACGGGCTTGTGGAAGAAGTGGAACTCCTGGGAATTTTGGGAGCAATCCGGCACATTGGCGAACATTCCTTCCACCACTCTCCATTAAGAAGTTTAGAATAATCACGGCCTCCCACGTCGCACTTCGGGAGCTGAACCGTGCGTTTGTGCCTAATAGCACGGCGACCCGAGTTCTGACTTCGGTACGCGACCTATCAAGACTACGGCTTCACGATTCGCATCGCCTGGACACTCGGGACACACCATAATTGCACATGAGCAACCTTTTGTCACATGCTGCTGCCAGGGAGCGACTCAAGCACCTCCCGCGGTTCCAACGCACCAACTCCCTCCCTCCAGTTGGATTGGCAACCTTCGGCTTCGGTATCTAAAGAAACTAAGCAGACAACGCTGCAAGATGCGACACCGGACTGAGTCCTCGACCTTCTAAAGCCTCTTTCACGCTCGGGGGAAATATCGAGAACAAAGTCTACGCCAATGCGGCCTACACCACACACGTCATTTACAAATGGACAGCCCCTGCACGGTCCGAGCTCCACCACTGCCCACACTGTGGTTGTGATGGCAACACCAAATTTATTTCATCTAGTCGGCTCTTTCCCGCCTTCGACAGAGGCCGTGCGCAGCTTTAGCCATTGGCCCGGTACCTACTTCCGAATCCGAACACATACGCCGGGTGCGGAAGATCCACCAACCCTTGAAATGATTACGGAATGTGTCTTGAGAATGGTCTCTTTAAAATGGTGTAGCAGCTTGTCCGACTCCCTAGAGCGCACCAAGCACGCTCCATCTGCCCGTTTTGTGCGAAAAGTGAGCAGAAAACAAGCTAGTGAACTATGAACCGCATATGAACAGCGAGCATGCGAATTATTATGCAAAGAAAGAGAACTGTGTGAACAGGGAGCACCGCTGAACTGCTCTTTCTCCTACCTTTTTACCTCTCTCCCCCCAGGGCAATCTGGCCTCCTTACCTCAATAATGCAATTCTCTCTCTCTTTGCTCTTTGCTGGCCATGCGCCATTAAAATCAATTCATCATCATCGTGTTTGCGCTACCTGATTCCACAGGCAGAGTGGCGATACATCAGGTCACAGCTGTCCCAGAATTAGTTTTCGGTGGCTAAAGTGACCCTTCTACTCAATATACCGTCACGTTCAACCCACGCAATATTAGATCAACTAATGCGGCAATTACATCACCGCATCTCGTGCTGAGATTAGCGCGGCAGTAACCACCCGACCTCTACTCTGAACACCCGTGTTCAATTCCCTACAGACACAGTTGTGTTTCTCTATTTCCTCTTTACAGCGTGCAGCAATGGGCTTTAACCGAAAAAATTGCCCCACCTTCCCCCGAGGGGACACCCTGTGGAGATGCGAACGCATCTTGGGGTTTCACTTGGTGTTTTCCGTTGGGTTGATTCTCTAATTGCGTGAAACGTGTGACGAACGCGTATGATGTATTCTTTATTTAACAGCCGACGGCGGTAACGTTAACGATGACGGCCTTGTGGTCGCTGAAGTGTACGGGTAGTGGATTGGTGAATAACGGGACCCACCGCGCAATTTGCAGCGAAGATCAAGTCTATTCACGTGCCCCGTATCGTTTGTTGGGGCACTAGTCGTCATGCACTCCAGCGAGTATACTTGACCGCCATGTGACGTCACGCCGCTTCGCAGCCTTGTCTTCAGGGTGCTAGCATTCCTGTTATCACAGTGATCGGTGCTTTTTACGGTTGCGCGGGCGATAGCGGAATAGTTAGGCTCCATTCAACGCATCGATGGAAATCGGAACGCCGGTGCTAGAACGACCGCGGCTATGACGCAACGTGGCGCGGCTATGACGCAACACAATCCACTTTAATCCAATCCGAACCCATATCCAATCAAGCCAAGCCAAGCCAAGCCAACCCAATCGAATCCAATCCAATGCCTTTCGTGAGAGAGTGTTCGCTATCGGAGAGGAGAGGGGGTGGGCGGCGGAGAGCGCAGCTCGCGCGGCGAGGAGAATGGGGGGAGGGGTGTGGACGGACAACAACAACGCCGTATGGAGGGACGAAGGCGAGTGAATGAGATGCAGTAGCATCTAAAACAACTGCACAATGGAGCGCTTTTGCCTTAGAACTCTGGAAACCTATTGCTATATCCCTCCTATTGGATATCCGACCGCTGCACCTTCTCGTCCCAAGTAACTGCGGCGGCGGGCTGACAACTGAAGCTGCCGTTTATTGGTGAATTGTTTTCGGTTTCTACTCCGAGGATCCCGATGCCTGCAAAAGTAAGCGACATTGCTGCGTGGAGTTTGGGGGAATAATAGTGCACAGCTTATGTTTCTGCTCCCGAGAGAGACAAACATGATGCCCTCGTACTTCGTTTTGCCCTGCCGTCTTTCGCGGCCTTGGAGACCGGTCATTTAGTACTTCTACATAGCAGCCGTCAAACTACAGCCTTGCAGAGTATGCAGAGTATTCCCTAATGTGATCGGGTGATCACATATTGAACTACGATGGGTGACAAAGATTTTTAACAGCAGCGCTTTTTAAGCTTTTAGTTCCGCCGTCTATCTTTACCGGAACTCAGCCCTGCCGAGCGCACGTGACCGTGCGCCTTGTTATGAGCGCCGGGTTCGGCCAGCGCTCTGCCCAGCGTTTCTGGCGTGATCTCTCGCGTGCTGTTCTCCTCGCCGGTTCACGTCTGTTAGCGCCTGAAGTTGGCAGCACGGACGCCGAGTTCGCGTCGCTGGTTGCCGCGGGTTCTAGCGCGTGCTAACGCATGCTAACGCGGTCCACTTTGAGAGAGGTGTGAAAGCCTGCGGACGAAACGATCGGGGCCTACAAGTCATGAAGAAATTCAGCGGCAAGTGCGGAAATACATGTGCGGTGCAACAGCCGGGTCTCTCGCGAAGGGAGAGGGGCCACCAGCTGTGCTCTTTCTCAAGCCTTTCACCACCAGTGCTAGCTGCGTCAATTTTCAGGTTGAGTAATTTTATCCGATATGAATGCCAACAATAACGTTCGCTAACGTAATCGGAACGACATTAAGATACACTCACTATGCACGCCTATCACTATAGGGATGATAACGAGCTAAAAATGCCACGAATTCGAAACTCTGGCCCCGGTTGTGTAGCTCCAAGGCAATGCAGGTTCGTGTATTGCAGCACTGACCTTCAGCACGCCCGATCGAATATTGCAAACGGGTCACTGGCCAGCAATCCTGACAGCTTGTATTTGTGCATGATCAAGTTGTGATTGATCAGTTGTGGGCGATCAAGAGGATTTGTGGATGATAAGCACTCTTTTGAGCCGTGAAGGAATTATTTGAGCGCGTTTACGACCGGCGTGTTGCAATTTGGAAAAGCGCTGACAAGGAAAAAGCTGTCGTACTTGTTCAAGTTACTGAGCATTGTGGGATGAAACGTGTTTCGCTCTGCTTAGCCGTGATTCGGCGTACGAGCACACTCGTTTACATTAGTAGGACACTTGGACGTTAAAGTCTCTATCAAATAACGCACCGCTTGCACTTGTTAGGATTTCTCCTAATTCACAGATGGTGTACCTATCTAACTGCGGCAGAAGTGAGGCCGTAGTTGATTGGCTCCAAGTAAAAAAATGTAACATCCAAAACCGGGGTCGTCGTTTACTTCGAAATTGAAGCATCCGTACAAAGTGAGAGGTCTTGGCATGTCAATTTTAATTGCTGCAACTTTTCTTCTGAACTAAAGCATGTGGGGCTCACGACGTCAATTTTGTCAAATAATATGTTTGCACCTATACACTGCTTCACAAACGAGGAGCTATGACACCTAAAGTGTGCTATTGAGGTGAAGCCCTCGTATGCTGCACTGATGGCGTTTTATTTCGCGCCAAAACTCAGTGAAGGAAAGCCAACTTTACACTTTTAGTTTCGTAAAACGATAATTACGGTAAGTGAAGGCACATCAAGCTCCTCCAGAAAATAAACGCTTCCGTGTTCGAGATTCGAGCGTGGGTCCCTTCCGATATGAAGCCGACGTCTCTCTGATTGCGTCATTCCGACACAGTGTAGGCAGTTTGAATTTTGGACTTTCACTGACTCACGTCGCCTGGGAGAAAGCGTCGCGTGTTAACCACGATTCTCTAAGGAAGGGGCTTTGATTTTGTTTTCGCGATGTATAGGCATCTGCTTAAGCATTTTAGAATTGCTGCTTGGATATGGGTGAACATTACCTTCGAAGATATACATGGCGTGTTCTTCCATAGTGCCGGAGAGCGCCTCCTGAGCGCTGTCGTACTCGAGGTCATCACTGGAATCGAACTCTGCTTCGGCGCACTACGAAGTTGTAGAAATTGTCGCACGGGTCAAGGTCGCTTTCGAATATGCTGCTCAACACCGTCGCTGTGGAAAGAAAAAAAAATAGGCAAGCTTAACCGCAATGTGTGGTTCGGCATAGTAGCTGGCAGTCCTCGTGTTTTCAAGGGAACGGGGAGGCAAGCACCACGTCGCTTTACCTTGCCTACATGTCACTACATTAAAACGGAGGTCCGTTGTCTTTCCTTTTAAAGCAAAAGTTTACATACCCAGTCCATCCGAGTTTCTCCGTCAGCAGCCATTTTACCTTCATTTGACCGCGGCTGCGCCGTAGCCTTGGCAACGCATCACGTGAGTCGGCGGCTTTGGTGCATGCGCTCTCCGCAGCTGCGGTAGGCCGCCCGACCTCGTGTACTCGCCTTGCGCCTCTGACTAAGAGGTGCGCCGCGCTTGCCTGGTCAGTGGGAGCTTGGCCATGGAGGAGGACGAGGCCGGGCCCGTCTTCACGGAGCGTTTTGCGGGAGCGCGAGGCTTTGAGCCGTCGTCGGCAATCGGAGCCTGACCACTCCGCGTATATCACCCGGTGAGCTACTTCACTAGAGAGGGTCCAGAATAGCAAGTGCGCCAAGCCAGTGTCGGAAACTGGTTAAAGAAGCAATATGACTTAACCTAACATAGTAAACCAAGACTTACCCAGGCTAAACCTAAGTTTTCGCTTTGAATATCCAGGGATTAGCTGAGCTACGCCGCAGCCATTTTTTCCAGCGTTTGGCATTACTCTTTCCCATGTGGGAGTCATGGCAAACACTCAGCTAACTCCTATAAACCAAGTGTACATACTACAAGATCAGAAGGTGCCGATGTTTGTTCCCATAGGGTGTCATTTGATGTTAAGGTGCGGATGCTTGTTCCGCATAGGGTGTCACTTGGGCTTTAGTTTGACTTATATGGACGGAAAGACTGTGTCTACGTTCGCAAACTACTGTTTGCCGATATCTGTCTCCATAGCACAGGGATACTTACCCCGTATTCGGTACTTTTATTAGCGCTGAAGCTGAACGTAGGTCAGTACCTAAGCCTCGCAGTAGTAACTTATTCGGCTTTATTCTTAATTATGCAGAATTTTAAAAACTACGTACGTCCTTCAAGCAAGGCACTCGTTATGAAGTTGTGTTTGTTATGAGCTGAACTGCTCGTGTCGGCCGAACGTGTCGCCTAATAGTAGCTATCGAGCAACAAAAAGTTCATTTAAGTAGATTCTTAGCTAAAAAGACGTAATCTTTCCATAGTAGTAAGCCTATTTTGGACCAACCCAGAAACCTGAAGACTGACAAATACGATTTCTTACAAGCACGTAGGTATTATCATCAATACCCTCAGGGCGCCTCTACACACAAATGATCAAATTGGCGGAGTAACTGGGCTAGTCGTTAAAGACACTATGAAGGTGATTGAATCAAAATCACTTTCGCATCATTATTAAGGACTATGTGATTGGGCGTTCACTCACTTTCATGACAAAACTCGCTACCAAAAGCGTAGAATAGATCCTCAAGCCTTCTTCAATGCATATCGACGCAGTCATGGGACATTAACTGGGAGCCTAGCATTTTCTAATTGCTTAATCACATCTTCACCCTTCACATTTTATTTGAATTTCACGAAATTATTTGTTTACCCCAGAAGAACATGAAATACCTGCAATATTGTTTTGGGCGAAATAGCCTGTTTGTTGCAGAGCAATAAAGTATCAAGTCATCTCTGGGACGGGCTGCATGTTCCCTTTATAATCAAAGAGGAAGAAAACACGTGCTGTAGTTTTTGTCATTCCAGTTGTAAAGCTATATCCAGGATTCCAAAAAAGAGTGGGTTCTTTCGGACAACATCCTTTTTATCAAGCAGGAAGCTTTCAATGCGCGCTTTATGCTGGGGTTGCCAGCGATATACAAACGGAATGTTCACTTTACGATGTGTAGCAAAGTGTTTATATAATGTACACAATAATTATATCGCGAACACTGAGGCACATTTTGTGGTCGGCAAATGTACTGTAAATAGAATAAATAAAAAAAACTGGTTGATTCTTCTGTCATAGGAATCAGTAAAACACGAAAGTGAAATGTGCAGAGAAATCTGCAGCTGAGCATCATTTGGTGGTCATTTGCTGGCTGTCTTGTGGGTGTGGTTGGAGAGCGGCGTCCTGCTGGTGGGTCGCTTCGGCAAAGGTGTACTGCCGTCATTTCCGTGACGGATCTGACGCCACTGAAACCTTGGGGTTTCGCGGCATGAAACACTTCGTTTTAACATATCAAACCGGAAAACGAACAACCCTAATCATAACGTACTTTTTAGTACTAAAGTTCGCTTCTCCGCAAGAAGACCCTGTGTGCAGGGGTGCACCCTTTACAGGCCGCTTGCATCGTTGTACTGCATCACTTCCGTGCGAATATGACGTCAGCGAAACCTTTGTGTAACCGGGAATAAAGCATTTTCGTGTTAAAATTGCCTTAAATTCTGCTTGAAAAACTATTACAAATATTTTGTAAGGAGTTGTTTTAGGGTAAAAACACTTAGCATGGGTATGTAGGGAAGTCTAATGACTAAAACGGCAGAATTGAGTTGACCTGGATAAATAAAGTAGTTGGGTTAAAGCTCATAAAATTTTCAGCGTCGTCCGAAATGTACCTATTCTTTCTATCCCCGTCAATACCAGCGAAAATTTTCGTATAGCACGACGATAATATTAAGTGATTTTCACGAGCACTTAATAGCAGTTTGGTATTTTAGCGATTAATATTATCATTGTCTGCTCGCATTGCACACGCACATCAAGCCGATCAAAATCACCTTAACAGAGAGATTCTGGGTCCGGTATACATAAGCTAATTGCAGTTACCGTTTATGCAGCACACTCAACCATACCTTCACAGATTCACAAATTCGCTCCTATAAACAAGTCGCGAACTACGAAGAAATGAGTAGTCAATTGTGCTTTTAGTTCGCGCCTTCATAATGCGACGTGCTGTCCCCCAGGCCGATAAGTATAAAGTATTGTAGCTTACCTTCAGCTTGCAGAATGTAGTGTCACACTTTAGTATTTTGTCGCCCTCCACCAAAGGTTGTCCTACTTAAAAAAAGGCACGTGAGGAAGTGCTGGAGTGGCTGAAGTTAAGAATACAAATCGCTTTATGCAGGCTATCAAGGAAATAGTGCAAAACTATCGTTATTTTAAATGCTGTTTAAAGACAGTAGTGTGGACGAGAAAACCTTAATGATATACCTTACACACCGATGACCTGATGTGCCGCAGGCAACTGATGCGTTGTGCTACTTACTTTAAACGGGAAATGTGACGATGGTATAAATTTGAGCGCTAGTACAAGCGCCGTCAATGTTATGTGACTGCAATTTATTACCCATCGTGTGAACTGCTGTGTGAATCGAAAAGATGTAAACATAAATTAAAACTGCCCATTTTAGCTACAAATATCCGATAGTGGGCTCCTTGCATCTCTTCTGGAGCTCGTACTGCAGTCTATTTATTCATATATTATTTATGGCTGCGCGACACACAGACCTGGCGGTAATGCGGATCCACACTTAACCGTCCCGAGTTGCATCAGTGCGATCGGAAGTGCGTGGATGAGGCCCTTCGCAAGGATATTCTTGGTGAGGTGGAAGATGCCTCTCAGTGGAGGTTGAAATAAATCTTTCCATAAAGTGCGTAAAGACTCCTCAATAAAGACAAGATTCTATTTAGGATATTTACATCAGGTCGATGTCCTAATGTTATGCTAGTATTTATGGAACAAGTGATTGAGGGCAACATGCACCAGCTCAAGTTGAGTGGTCTGTCAGTGTTGCGCGTGATTCTACTAATATAATTGCGAAGTAGGTAAAAGTAATAATTGTGTGGTTATAAAAGACGCTCACCCTTAAATGTAAAGATATGATGTAGTGAAGTGCACCAACATTTGATTGGATTAGTATTAAATTATGTTAGCGTTTGAACAAAGATTAGTACAGTAAACAAACCCCATGGAAGAACGCTTCCCAGATCGGACAAGCAACAAATGCGAAGACTGTCAGTGGACGTCATTTTTTTTTTGGAGGAACTCCCTTAAATGCTTTTCACCCGAAACGGCGCAGGCGCACATTGTATTCCACTCTTCCCCCCGCGCTCAACAGTGAACAACGTTCCAGAAAACCCCACGCTCACACGCGTGTCATTTTTTGCTTCTCACTTAGAAATACAAATTCGTTAATACCTAAACACACTGATCATTCACTAAAGCATTTCCCCCCCCCTTTTTCTTTATCGAAAAATCCTCCAGCAGCTTTTGGTCGCACCTTTGTGTAGCTAGCCTCACGATGGCCACATGTTTCAAATCCGGAGCGCATTCGCTCTAACGCAAGCGCAGCACCAAGTTAATCGCGGACTCGGTCGTCTTGTCTGGCCTGTCCTGTCTGGCACCGTCCTGTCTGGCCGAGTTAAATCCTTCCACACAACAAAATAATCGAATAAATGAAACCTGCTGCGCATTTAGTTAATTTGGTGCACCGAAGAGTGTTGCAGGTACCTTTTTTAGCTCCGTGTTATCAATGCGAGGACACAAGCCGAAAAGCCTTGCGGGGGGTAGAAAATGCTGAAATTACTCATTGGAAGAACTGTCAACTGGGAAATTTGGTACTGCTTGATGATTGAAAACCCGTTTTCAATTACTAATGTTGCCTTAGCACATTTTTCTACCAGACGTTCTAGGTTGGAAAACGACAACACATTTACTCCAAACTTCAGTCAGCTGGAGAAATCGAGCAGTGTTGGCGAATGCCCTCTGGTTTCGCAATTGCGGGCTCTGTGTTTGGTTCGGATTCACTCAAATATTTACGAAATTTTCTTCTCAACAAATTACTTTAAGTCTCTGCATTGTCGTTCATTTTGTTCTACCATTGTTCAGTACGTCGCAGGAATTTAGATTTTTTACATAAGAAGTGAAGGTATGTGCTTTCGCAATACTGGGATCTTCGATTTACAGCGTTGGACTTCCCGCATATCTTATAGCGGGTAGTACAACGATTTTGCACGGCAGTAGGAATCCATGGGAAAAAAGAATGCAGGTTTGCTCTAGGAAAGTCTGGGGTGAGTCCGCGACTAATCGTCGAA
>CM023450.1:179513018-179693018 GCA_013339765.2 Haemaphysalis longicornis
CGTGCCGCTAGGATCGCCACAATTTCGGAAACCGAAACTAGCCAAAGTCGCCGACCAGTGGTTGTGGTTGATGATATCACGTGACTACACCGAAGTCCCGAAGTTTTGAACCATAGAGATAATATACTCTAGAGGGAAAGCGCGCCGCTGAGCCAATGCATTGGAACCGTACGACACACAGTGGCAGACATGATACAACGATTTGAAGGTTGCCAGCTGAGCTTTTGCTTACTAAAAACGGCGATAGCGATGGGTTGTAATCTGGCAACGTGCTACTGTGGCGTTTCCGCGTCCGGCTAGCAAAGCATGCCGGGATTAATTGTAACATGGCGGACCGCTGGACAGGCGGATTTTGTGTAGCGGCGTCGACAGCATTGCGTGGTTTTCCTGTTTAGCGTATACGTGTGACTTATATGTACTGAGACTATTTGAGCAAGATGTGGCAACGCTCAAACAACACTTGCGCGCAAGCTCGAATGCGACTGATCGCATGCGCGAGGACGCCAAGGAGTCAGCTGATCCGTACTGGGCGCACAGAAAAATGAATCTCCGTATGATCTCCGTGCTTGTTTGCGCTGTGCCGCTTTTTTTTGCCATTCTGTGACATTTTGCGAGTCGCTCAATGCTTTTCAAACAAAGTGAAGTGAACTGTGGCTTTAGCTCAATGTAAAACTTTTATTTACACACACACAAAAAAAAAAAAACATCGCATGGGCCAACGCTGATATTGCCGGTGAGTCGCGGCGAAGCACAGGATCGAAAGAGCGCGGTCGATCGCAGGCCAACAGAGTGGAAGAATGCATGCCAAGGGAGTATGCGAAATACAGTCCGCGGCGTGTCCCGTTTTCCTTTCTGTCTGTATTCGTCAAGTTCTAGCTGCTTTCCACCACTTCAAAGGGAAAGCTTGCGGGACTGAATGCGCAGTATTGAATGGGCAGTAATTTACCGCACAGAGCGCGTGAGAAGACAACACTGACTTATTGATTTATTGTGACTGATTAAAAAAGAAACCGCATTTTGTTACCTATTTTTTTGTTCTACCTTCACGAACGATTGCGCGAAAGTTCGAAGCACGAAGAGCTGTAAGAAGTTCCATTAATAAAACTTGAACCGAGCGATTATAAAAGCTCTTTTTATTTCTCTTCCAACGGGAACGATCGCTGGCTGCCACTCCGTAGCCTGTAGTGAACTTGCGGTAGTCAAGGTCAAATCGGAATCGCTGTTCCGGCGTCAGTTCAGGGCCAATAGATAAGCTGCTTAACGTGAAGAAACGAATGACGGCTTCGCAAGCGCCCGGGGAGGCAGTTGCTCAGCGCGTGCATCCGAGTTGTATAACTTGTATACGTTTTGCACGCACGCAGATCTGAGCCGCAGACTGCACACACACACTGCGCAAGTCAGGCGCCAGGGCCTCGCCACCTCCTAGCACACTTCAAAAAATCGAAACCAAAACTGAAGTACGAACTTACTCTTTCTCCACTAATTAGAGCTTAATTGCACTAAAAGTTTTTATGAAGCTAGTTTTAATTACTGAGGCAATTATTTGTAACTATTTTGCTTCAGTTCTTTGTTTTAGTTAAATAATTACGGCAGAAGTTTTTAGAAGTCTGAATACAATTGATCTGGCAACCATGGGAATTGTATCATGTCAGCGCCCACGATTCGTACGGTCTCGGAGCTCGCTTTACCCCCCTGTTTTGAACTTTTCAATGTTTTTTAATTGAGCGGGTTTTCGTCGACAATTCAATAAAGCTTCGGACATTTTATTCAGTATTGCGTATAAAGTTTTATGCCTGGATATTTACAATTATTAACGATGATCTTAGTGATGAAGTTATAGTTATTCGCGCAAGGAGGCGCAAAGAGCAAACGAGGGAAATTTGAATGCGTCTAAGAACATTGAAATAGGCTGGTAAAATAAACAATCCAAAAATGCAGTATCTAGAGTTACATCCAAACGTAACCCAGAGTTGAAAACTAAAGTTACATCTGACGGAACTTTATGCCAATGTTTTGAGTAATGTCCGGCGTAGGGAAAACTTCAGATATGACGGTTGGCTTTCACTAACCAGCACCAGCAAGCACCTTGAATTTCAAGAAACATGCATACAAACGTAAATGCAACTACTGCAAAGACCCGCTGTAGGACCCTTCAAAATTTTAAGTGCAATGCACTTCTTAAGCGACCCTGAACCTGCGTCCACCGGCGTGTCCGCGCACGGGAGATGGGCGCGCGCAGCCTGGCCGCTGACATTCACATACCCACGTGGGTTTTGGCCAGGAATTCAATACTCGTCATTTTATTGTATGGGGTAGATGGTTTTATGCTGCCTGGCCGCTGACAATTACATACCCCCACGTGGAGGATTGGCCAAGAAGGGGCAAAGAGAAGGGCTAATTTGACCTGCTTAAAATAGTACTGACACGAAATTTCAAACTGAGATCCCCTAGTCATCAGTAACCCACGAAAACAAATAGGTGTCTGACGAACTTTATGCAGTTTTTTGAGTTGTGTGGCGTAGGGAAAACTTCAGATAAGATGGTTGAACTTTACCGAACCGCGCAAATTCACTCGTGCATTCGCAACTTAACATGCAACTGAAAAGACCCTCGGGGAAATGCGACGAAATTTTTCAGCCCCTTTCCTTGTACCCTTCCTTGCAAATAAGTTTCATTTCCCAATTTGATAACTTTTTCAACGCCTACATTTTCTAAAGTGGCCCTTCTCTTTGGCATTTTGGATCAATATTAGTGCTTTGATCTGTTATTACTTGTTCTTGATGCTTTTTTTTTTGTTTTTTGCACGTGCACCCACTCTTTCTCAGTGCGATGTAAAGGGGACTGTGGTGCCTCTGAAGTAACCATTACAGTTCGAAAGTCTATCTTTATGTAGCGGACATGCGTACAGCTCGCACCAATGTGTCAGCTGTCCCGGCTGAGGAAGCAGTTCTACCGAAGCATTGCAGATCACAACCACGACCAGCCTATCTACGCCCACTGCAGGGCAAAGGCCTCTCCCATTAATCTCCAATTATCCCGGTCCTGTGCTAACTGCGACCAATTTATCCCCGCAATCTTCTTGATCTCATCTGCCCATCTAGCAGGCCGTTATAGCTTATCGAGGCTCTTCATCTAGGCACAAAAATGTCAACACGGACAATATTCACGCTGTCTTTTACGGCGAAGCTGTTTATTGCTCACTAACAAAGACACAATCGGGACAGCCCGCCTACAAAGACTGTAATCAATAGTATTGTAGTATTGGATGTGGTGCAGGGAGCGTTGTTCTATCCAGCCTGTCGTGTTGTGTAATTTCTTGCAAGGTTGTGAGCAGTGTAGGTTCCAGCGTGTCCTACGCGGCCTGGTGGGCGAGATTTCGGGCCGTGAAATGGGCGTGTTCGTTTCCTCTCATGGAGGAGTAGGCCGAGGACCACACAACTGCGACCTTCCTGTCCGGCATCTTGTTTTGTGAGATGCGTGGGGTCCCGGGTGACACACAGTCCAATATGAACTAGGGCATGCTTCTTATGAATTCTTAACTTTTGTGGTAGTTCTTGCTTGCGTCAGGGTGAGAGCAATGGCAAGTTCTTCCGTTTCTTTAGCCGTCGCTTGGGAGTATACGCACTGGTCAGGTGTTTTCGTCCGTCCGTGACCACGGACACCATGGCCCTTTCGCAGTTGTAGTGGGCTGCGTCGATTCAAGCCGTTGTGGCAGTTCAAAAAGAAATCTTGTTTAACGCTATCGCGCGCGCCTCCTGCGGCTCTGATGATAGTCCGGGTGCATATTTCTTGTGATTGGGTGCACTTAAAAGGATTGACGCTATGATTCCGGGATTGCCTTTGACTGGGACTGGTCTTGCGGAATCCACTTGAGTTTGGTTAGCACTTTACGACCCGTTCATCGGTGATCGAGCCATACCATTGCGTTTGACAAGTGGCCCTCAGTTAATTTGGCCACGGTGTTGTGCAGCCCTACCCGGAGCAGTTTGTCTCTGGATGCGGTCATAGGCAACCTGAGATCGTGAGAGGACAAAGGCTTGAACTGGTCTGAGCGTGTCACCCCCTTTTTTTTCATGCCGCGGTGTAGGTTCGTGACCATGCGTATCATATACGTGACTTTGCTCGGTGGTCTTCAAGAGTGTCGTACAGTTTAGGCGTTCTTGCCATCCTCCTGGATTGGAATTAAGGCCCAGAATCAGCTGCCTAGTTTTACTTGGTTTGATGTCATTGCCCTTAAAGACTTGGATGTTGGCAATGTCCTTCTTGGTTCGGCGCTTCTCGTCAGAAGTAGCTTGGACGCTTCTGGCAAACACGAGTCCGCAGTTTTTTTTTTTTTTTTTTTGTTGCATACTGCTTCACCGAGTCGGCGGCGGCTGAAGCGTGTCCGGCAATCCTCACAGGTTATCGCGGCCAGTACACAGGGTCACGTAATCTGAATGTGGGGCATGGCTCAAATTTGGTATTCTTCTTTTTTGTGGGAGACACAGGAGGGCGATGATGAACAGCAAATGAGGAGGAGACCCGATCCTTGGGGAGTCCTTTTGCACCCGAGGGTGATGGGTTAGAGGCGACGTCCTCGATCTTGAGTATAGCTCTCCGGATGGAATTAATTGATTGAAAAACATTTATTAAGACAGGAAGACCACAGGTCCGAGCGTGGTAAGGGAAGAAAGGAGGGAAATGAAAGCCAATCGCTTAAGCACTTGTCCACATTGATGTCTCGATGAAGTCCAATAGTTGAGGCAGTCGTAGGCCGGAGTCTTAATTGTGTCCATTGCTAAATAGTCCAAGCACGACAGTCACCGATGGCGCTCTTATACCAGTCGTGCTAGGCCACTCTTTAGAGAATACGTCGCTATTTGTGCGAGTAAGGACGTGTCCAGTAGAGTTGGGTCTGGTTGAGGGTTCGGGGCGGTGAAGGTACGGTGGCGATTGAAAGCTGGACATGTCCAGACCAAGTGGCGGAGGTCGGCTGGGAGGCTTGACTGACAATGAGGACATCGGGAAGGAAGGTGAGGCGTGTACCATTTACGAACTGTTTCCGGTGTGAAGGCAGTGTTTGTTATAAACTTGTTGATGAAGATCTGGCCACTACGTGGTAAGGGCGGAAGTTTACTTAGGTAGCCTGTAGGAGTAAGGTTTTTTAGTCGTTGGCGTCTATTCATTTTGTAGCGATGAATCCGCAACGACGGAGATGGTGTAGACGAACGAGACGGTTCCTCGGCAGAGACCAGCGGAGTTTGAGTTAATGTACACTCCTGTGCGGCCGCATGAGCCGCCTGGTTACCAGTCGAGTTCGGCTCGTGGCCAGGTATCCAGTCAAAGCGGACAGTGATGTGGTTCCGTTGAAGAATTTGCACTTGGTAGAGAATTTCATGCACAATGGGGTTAGTGGTGGTATGGGAGCGAAGTGCCTGTATGGCCTCGTAAGAGTCCGTGATGAGTCGAAGCGAAGGTGGGAGAGCCGTAGTAGTGTCATACAGGAGGGATGATACAGCGGCGTTCAAAGCGTGCAGTTCTGCTTCAAAACTTGTTAAGGTGGGGTCCATCATGGTGCAATATCCCGACAGAGCAGGAAGTTCGGGGCACGTCCATGCAAGGCCAACACATTGAGGGGTCACGCTGGCATCAGTGTATATATCGACTGCGCCGTCCTGCTGCGCCGATTGCATCTGCAGAATGCGTTGTCTACGCAACTGAGGGTTTCTGCGTCCGATGGGGTGCGAGTGCGGCGCTGTGACGCAGTCCGGTCGTGTCCAAGGTGCGATAGGCACTGGAAATGTGCATGTTGTGGGGATTTTGCGTTCGTCCCGTCCCATGCAATCAGTGACAGCCCTTGGTGGGTCAGCGGCCGCTTGAAGGAGGCCTGTGCTTTGGCCTCTTCGATGATTGCTGAGACAGGTGGAAGGGGAACCGATTGCTCCAAACTGTGGATGGGGGTGTGCCGAGGCAGTCCGCTGATCACGCGAAGAGTGGCCCTATGTAGTACCTGTATGGTCTTCGTGTGAGTTTTATTGAGGTCGTAAGCCAGTGCCCCGTAAGTAAGAGTGCTCACTGTGACGGCCCTGGCTAACGCCTGTGTGGCGGCTTGAGTTGCTCCTCCATATTTGTTAGAGAGACGCCGAATGTTTTGAAGGATGCCTTTCCACTTTTTCTTCAGGCGCTGTAGCCACGTGTTAGCGCTGTTTTTCGTTCCAATGGGCAGCCCTAGCAACGTTATTGGGTCTGTTGAGGCGATTATCGTCTGGTTCGAAATTGTCACTGGAATGGTGGGGATCGACGGAGGCGGTTTGCAGCCGTACACTGCCAAGAGCTCTGTCTTCTCTGGAGCGAGCGTTAGCCCCAACTCGGACAATGATGACTCTAGACTGTGGGCAGCCGCTTGAATTAAGTTCGATTATTTGATCTTCCAGAGAAGGAAAGTCAGCTGCCTCTGTCCATATAGTAATATCGTCCGCATAAATGGTGAAGCGGGCCGCGGTTTCAGTGTCGAGCCGGCGTGCTACCCGGGACATGGCCAAGTTGAACAATAGAAGTCCCAAGATTGAGCCTTGAGGGACTCCTCTATCCAGGTAGTAAGTTAGAGGATCCCATCCCGGGTGAGACCCCTGCAGTCGTATGGGGCGGCTTTGCAAGAAATTACGAATCCAGGTTTGGGCTCGGCTGCTAGGATAGGCTTGGGCTAGTTCCTCAAGTATCACCGCCTGGCTAACATTGTCAAATGCCTTTCGAAGATTGATGGCCATGACGAGGTCTGGATCTCCTCTGTTGTAATGGGGCCGGTTCATGACCCGCCGTAATAGCCACAGGCTGTCGTGCGTCCCTAAGTTGGGTCGAAAACCAGTCTGGGCCGGATGAAATTAGGGTCTTACGTATTCAAGGTAGTGGATTATGCGGATATTGATGAGCCTCTCGATTAGTTTGCACAAGACAGGTGTGTATGAGATGGGGCGCAGATTTTGGAGGTTATCGGCCGTCTTCGTTGGCTTTGGTATGGGGAAAATGAGTGTAAGCTTTAAATGGTCCGGAACGATCGATACCTTGCTCCCGTAAAGAATTAATTTGAGTGAGTAGGTGGGGCAGCGCCTCCGGAGGCAGATTGCAGAGGTGCTTCCAGGTCACGTTGTCGTGTCCGGGGGCAGATTGCTGTCGACCCAACCTTATAGCCGTACGGAGCTCCACCATAGTAAACGGAGAATCTCATTCGGAATCAGGATTGTCGATGGGGATAATGGGAAATGGTGGTGGAGGTAGCGTAGAAGCCGTAGGGAAAAAATGTGGTAATAAGCCGTTTCTCCACATCACTTGCTGGTGCCGTCAGCGTGAGGGTCTCGAACAGTGGCTTGCGGCCCTTGCTTTTGCCGCTCAACTTGCGATGCAGTTTCCATAGGCCCGAGAGCCCACGCTCGTGACTGACATCGCTACACATTGTCGCCCAGGAATCCTGATTTAGTTCTCGCTGATAGTCTGAAATCAGGCGATATTGCCGGCGGATTCGTTGTAAATCTCTGTGTCTTTTTCCTCTATCTCGGTAAGTGCGAGTAAGCTCGTGCACTCTCTGCCAGAGGTTTGCTAGATGATTGTCCATGTGCCGAGTGTCGTCACGGCATTGGATGGTCTCTTGCGCTTCCGCAGATGAATTAGCAATCAAGTTGCAAAATTCGTCCAGCGATGCCGGTGGATTGGAGGTTAGTATAATGTGTCGAAATTTGTTCCAGTCGGCCCTGGTCACTGCTTTCGCTGGTCTCAAGGTCTTGCTCCTTAGCCTTATGAGGATGGGTAGGTGGTCGCTGCCCCACGTAGTCGCATATGGAGTCCACGCTTGAACAAGTCCGGCAGTCGCCCAAGTGAGGTCGGGCGAACTGTCGCTTTGAGCAGCGTGGAGGCCGATGCGAGTGATTGCGTCTGGGTCGTTAATAAGATGAAGACCTGCTGTTTCTGCGGCATACTCCAAGGCTTTACCCCTAGGGTGAGTTCTGTTGTATCCCCATAAGGTGTTGGGAGCATTGAAGTCTTCACCCAGTAAAATAGGAGTGCCTTATGTAGCCAGGTGAAGGAAGCAGTGGTGGTGGATGAGGTAGTTGGCTTGTAATAGGCGGTGGCCACAGTAATGGATTTTCCTCCAGGTAGGCGAGTATGTACTGCCACTACTTCGTGATCCGCCGAGGAGAATTCAGGGTCTTGTATTTGCTGGTTTCCCAGAGATGAATGGACAAGAACAGCATATGTATCCCGGTGGCGACATTATCCGCTGATTCCGAGTGGTTGGTGCGATGGATGGGTTAACATGAGTAATATATCCCGGAATTTGAGGAGTGCTGCGGGTTTCTCGCTGTAATATGTAAAGTGGTTGGATCTGGATAATCCTCTGCTTTAGAATAACTTGCTGGTGGGAGTAGCTGCGGCAGTTCCATTGCAATACTGTCGGTGACCGGTTCATTGTGACTGGTTGTTGGGCCGACTGTACACTTTGCGTGGCGGTTCGTTAGAGTTTTCTCTCGAGAGGAGCTTTTGAATAATGGACTGAACGAGACTACGTATCTCCTTCATCTGGCTGTCGAAGTTTTCTTGGTCCTGTTTGCGCTCCGCTTGACGCGCGAGCCGTTCGCGCTGAATGTCTGTGCGGACGGTTTGGAGCGCTAACTGGAGAGGGGATTCGCTAGTCGGTCGAGATGTAGGGGTACGTTTTGTGCTCTGGGATCGGCTGGGTCGAGTTTGGGAGTTAGGCAGTTGTTTGGGCGTTGCTGCTGGCACTGTTTTGCTGTCTAGCTGTCGTTTAAGCTCTTGGTTTTCACTTCGGAGTTGTTGGTTCTCCTTCCGAAGCTGCTGTATATCCGCCCAGAGGGCAGCAGTTGGGACATAATGGCTGCCATAGTTGGTTCCTTTTCAGAGTTGGCATTTGTTGGGTGACTTACGGTTGATGTCGACTGATCCGTGTGAGTGCCACGGGTCCTATCTGCCCAAGTCACCCCTTTGGTGGCATCTTTTTGCGGACTAGTCGGGGTCGTTGGGATTCTGCTGGGACAGGTGGGATTCAGCGCAATGTGTCCGTATTGTTTGCAGGCCACGCAGTATATCTGAGGGCCGCATTCTTCACTCTCGCTGTGTGGTTTGCCGCAAGCTTTGCACACAGCTTGCGCCGGACAGGAGCGGGCCATATGACCAACGTTATGGCAATTGTAGCAAACAAGTCGTTTTGGCTGGTAAGGCGAAACTTTGATTATGACCATGTAGTATTTAACAGCCCTGGGAAGGATAGGTGTGTCAAATGCGACCACTGCACGGTTAGTGCGCCCCAAGCGACGGCATGCCAGTATTTTAGCCTGCTCACATCTTAGCCAGCGAAGGGTCTCCTCGTTAGATTCATTGGGTTCAATTGTGATGACTCCCCTCGTCGTGTTTGGCTTGTACGGAGGAAGTTTGATCTCTACTGGTATGCTTTGCTGGGCACCTTGACGGACAAAGAAAACTGATCCAACCTGAACGAGCCGAGAGGCGTGCGTTTCGTCGTAGTCGTTAATGTAAATGCAGTTGCCAGTCGTGTCGTATTTGTGTGAGGCTAGTTCAGCTAAATACGACTGTGGGGCACTTGCACCAATTATGTGCGCAAACGTGTGCTTAGGAATGGCCTGAGCACGACTTGGTATCGAGAGCGACTTACTCTGTCAGAACGGGTCACTTGATCTTGATCACGCATTGCAGGGCGGTTCCACTGGAAGTTCATTGGGGCAAGTTGAGGGTTCATTTGGGGGGTCTGTATCTCCGGATGAGAGGCCGGGGGTTGCGTGGAGGTGTCTTCTTCCATGGGGGACACTGTTTCGTCTTGTGACGACTGAAGCGCCGATGGATCTGTAGGCGACGTGTTGCGCAGAGGAGATGACCGACTTGAAGGAGCGGCGGTGCCACACACGGTAGGCATTGCTGACAGTCGTTCTTCACAACAAGACGGTGTTGGCGTAGTAGCGCATTCCTTGGGCGGCGCCGATGGCTGCAGCTGCACGTGCAGCAGCGGCGGCCGAAGCAGCGGTGGGGTCGGCGTCGCCGTTGCGCTGCTTAGGCTTAGCACCCGGCTGGGCTATTACTGCCCGCTTCGTCGAGGCAGATGGGGCCCTATGACTGTCTGTTGACCAGGCAAGAGCCGAACACTTTACGAGTCCGTTGACACTAAAAACAAGGAGTTACACAGTAATTAACTCCCTTGTCGAAGCAATTATTGCGCAGCCGATTTGGAGCCATGCGGTCTGGTTGGAACAGCACGTGCTTCGCGGTCGACTAAGAGATGCTGTGCATCTAAAAAAGAACAATTTTACAGAAACTTGTGGTAAGGATTTTCACAAACGGTCTTCAATAAGCAACTCCGAACGCTGCCCGTCGACCTTCGGGAGGCCTCTCTCAGGTATTCCATACGGCTCGCGATGAAGTTAGCCCCAACAATGACGAAATTCCTGTCCTTTGTCGACACGTCGCGTGCAATACAAAAAGGACCTGGTACTCCCGTCGATCGATTCCCGCCAGATCGGCGACATACCGCCCCGTGAGGAACTACGCGCGTGCTCTGTAACTTCGAGCAGTTCAACATCCTGAGACACTGCGGCGCACCCAGCTCTATGATAGCAGGTGGGAGTAATAAAATTACAATAATTAAATTGCTTTCTGCTGTAATGAGTAATGTAATGAACTACTTTTGAGTGTTGGTAATTTAGTAAGTGATAAATTACTTCAGGCCAGTGGTTTCATGGAAATTACTCATTACTTTCCCAATTACTTTTGACTACGATACAGCTAGCTGTCTGCTTCTCTTACGGCATAAAAAGTTGACCAAGTAGAGTTCCAGTGCCCGGGGAGCCTCTGGGCATTGGAACTCTACGAACGTGAAGGAAACAACGCTTTGATGAGAGCTCTGCCTGCTTTCTCGTGCCTCTTCGTTCCCTTTCCATGTGTTTCCAAGGAATTTCAAAGTAATTTTATTACTTTTGAAAAGTAATAGTAATGCAATGTCATTACTTTCGGCCACCCGTAATTACTAATGTAATTTATTACATTTTAGAAAATTCTAGGAAAGTAATGAGTAATGTAATTTAATTACTTTTTAGAAGTAATTTTGCTATCTCTGGTCAACGATGTAGTTGTAGGTCCTCTCCCCGCATTCTGTGTCAGCCAAGTTTCGAAGGACCGCCTCATGTGCCGCGCTGTCGAAACCTTCATTAAACGGGCCATGCACGCAAAACACAAGCTTGGTTCATTGGAAAGATTGCCTCGTTGTAACCATACTGACACCCCTTTAACGTAAACTTCGCTAAGCCATGCATTTAGGAAAGAAGGGAATGGCCATGCGACCGATTAGGTCATTCACCGCAGCAGAACCTATGATGTCACATGCCCAGCTGTGCGATTGGCAGAGGCCGGCAAAAGCAAAAGCAAGTTAGGCAGGGCTTCTAAGCTTGCCGAATGAGTTATTTCCACTTAAATTTAGGGAACAACATTTTCCATAGCAGTAAGAATTGTGAGGTGAACAATTGAAGTTACGAACGAACACGTAAACACCCAAAACAATTAGTGCGGTACTTTGCCGGCTGACACTGCCCAACACAGCCGTCGGACGCATTGGACTTGTCTGACCAACGCTGACAAAGCGGCATGGTCACTTACATGACCATGTTTGCCGAGTCTTAGCTTACGTTTTAGAAAGCAATTAGTATGAACCCTAAAAAATACGGCCGGCTTAGAAGTCCGTCAGAAGCAAAGTTCGAACACTGGAACTTGATTGATTGATTTATTGCTAGTGGTATCCCATTTGAAACGGGGGGATGATGTGTCATCTTACCAAGAAAAACTAATATATGTATGTTTTATACCCTTCGTATATTTCTAGCACTGCTCGAGGGCAAGCACACAATTCTTCTTTTTTTTTTTCTCCTGCAGGTTGTGTTTGTCCTAGGCATTACTCCCCTCTCTGCTTTTCGTCCACCGGCATTCCAATCATTTTTAGTCGTCTCGACAGCCTCGAAGTTAACTCCCTCTGCTGTACCCTTCAATCCTGATTTCTAGAAGCCGAATATTTTCCTCATGGATATTTGGATGGATACACTCACATTCTAGAACTATGTGCCGCATCGTTTTCGTTTCTTTTCCGCAGGCCACGCTTACCCCCTCATTTTTTGGATACTTCCCCACGAAGGTCTTAGTTCTCAAGAAATTTGCTGTAGACTCAAGAGAGAAAGCACTGGCCCTTGGAATTATTGTAGGAATTTTCTTTTGTGATGTCCAATTTGTCTGCCCTGTACATCTCCAACGACAATTTCGCTTCATTTTTTCCTCCATTTATTCAGCGGTATTTCCCCCCATTCAGCGTTATTGCAGCGCCGTCAATGAAAGTGGGTGATAAACAAGATAACCTAACGGCCGTCTGTGAGATGGTAGCAGCCCTGTCATCAGGCTGTCTTTAGTTTTACGGCCCTGCTCTGGATACGTCATTGTCGATGTCAGGAAAACACACTATTTAGCGGGAAAATTAAAATTTTGGCTTAAAATGTTTAATTTCTCAGTGAATTAAGCATCGTTTGATGCCGGACAAGCGCTGAGGGCACTAAAACAATAATCATTTCTAATAAAACAAACTTCGTTTAGGTCTGCATTCCCCTTTAAGGTCTAGAGCGAGAATGGCCCGTTGGGAGTGTCGTGTGGCAGGGACGAGGACACCCTCCTTCAGCTGAATGAGCACATCCGTGCCCGGAATGTTTTTCTGAAGCAAAAGCATCGTGTCCGGCATTGTGTTGGTCGCCGGCAAGGTGGTTCTGAGGCATTTTCAGGATTATTCAGAATTATTTTGTCGATGCAGGATGTTAGGGATATTGGTCGCAGGTTTTCGCAGTGTGGCGAGTCGTCTGGCTTTTGGAATAAAGCGAATCTCAGCCATCTTCCCTTGATCCGGAAGTACCCGTCTGATGCAGAAGGAAAGTGGCCGAGAAGGCGTTCCAGGGTGCGCGCGTCCAGGTTGACAATAATTTTATGTTCATCAGCGGCCGGCTGTGACAATATTAACCGTAAAAAATGTTGTTGTTGTTGTTGCTGTTCCTCTTGTAGTGGCACATACCCAAGTGGGGGATTGGCCAAGAAACGGGGTGGCTTTTTGGGCCTAAAGCGCCCACCTCATGGCGCTATATAATCAGCCTGTTGGAATTGGGGAAACTGTAGTGTTAGTCTCGAGCCACTTATTGCACTTCATCCTTACTAATAATTGCTAACAGGAAACGTTCCTGACATCGATTGGAGGAAAGCTAAGATACTACAATTTTCAAAAACAGACAATGGTGGAACCCTTGCAAATCACCTTCTTTTTACCCTTAGCAGAATCTCGTTCAAAATGACCGAACATATCATAGCTTCAAACTCAATCAATCTAGGAATTTTTTCTATCATCATCAACATGAGTTCCGATAACTATTGTTCAAAATACAATTGTAGAGATCACACATAATGTAGTGTACTTCAAGGGCGAAAATATTCAAACTGAGGCCATATTTTTAGATTTCTTTAACGTAGTTGGACAGCGTCACTCATAATAAAATATTCTTTAAGCTGATTAGTCTTGGAACCTCTCCTAAGTTACGTAGTATCCCGGCTGCAATTTGTGTGAAAAAACAAAACGCAGTTCACAAGCGCTCGCCTCTCTCTGAAGTAACACCGAGCGACTCGCCTCTCTCGGAAGTAACTTCGAGCGTTCCCCAGGGTTCCCGCCTCTCCCCGGTTTTCTATCTAATTTACATAAATGACGTGCCTAGTAATGTATTCACAAAGTTGAGACTTTTTGACGATGGTTGTGTTTTATACACACCCATCCGTAATCCAGACGAGTGCGCTACTGTTGATCGTAACGTAGACCTAATTGCCACTTGGTGCTATAAGACCGTCATGTCATTGAACCATATAAAATGTAAAATATTATCGTTCATTTGCAAAATCAGCAGAGCACAGTACGCATATAGTGTCAAGTCAATTCCGACTATATCTGCATCACCATAGAAATAACTCGGGGTGCACTTCGGCGTCGCTGCCATAGTCAACCCGTAATCAAGGCACACTATAGAATACTTTGACGAAAACTTAAAATTAGGAGGCTGAGCAAGACGTAAAAAAAGTTGACCTATCCCACTCGTGTGCCACCGAAACTCGAGTATGGTTGTTTAGTTTGGCGCCTATCTGCCCTGTTCCTTTTCCTCTCTCTTTTCGTGATCATGCGAGGTTTTTTCGAAATTAGTCAAATCCCCCTAAACACAATTTGACAAAACAGCGAAAGTGTGTTACAGGATGTCGATGTAACGCTGCCAAAGCTAGGACAAATGTTCCACATGTCTTTTGGGTGAAGGTCACGGCCACCAGTAATTGAAAATTGTGCGGCGGATTTGAGCGATTGATATTAGGATGACACTTTGGATTCGGCTTGTATTGAATCGAAACACTCAATTTGATGCGGCTTTCTTAGGCAAACTTTATTTAAATTGACTTTCAAGAAAGGTACGGTGGAGTTTTGCTAGAAAAGCTATTAGACAATATATGCAACATGGCTTTAAGAACAATAAAACTATGCATGAAGAACACATGAATCCTCTTGGCAGCATTAGCTGCTTTTTTCGAATCATTACGCCGGATCATTTTCTTGGACATGGCGGAAGACATTCACGAAGTAAGCAAGCTCTTCATTGTCTTACCACGAGTTTCCAAAACGCTTCACAAGAAAGCTGGTCACATTTTTTTCTGCTTCTTCACCTTAATGAAGTGGCACTCGTACCCACAAAAGGAGGGGGGGGGGGGGGTATTGACCCGGGCTTGCAAGCGGCGGATATTTAATTAAGTACTCAAATGGTAAATATAGGTGTAAAACGAAAAAAACCAGATTCTCTCAGCAGGAGCGGGGAGACGGCATGAAATTACTGTTTCACATCTGTCAGTTTTATTTTGTTCACTTCTTCTGTTCATTGTAGTCGACGCCTGGCTACAGATCTTTCGCCAGTCTCTTAATTGCTGTCCGAATCCCATGCTAAGCCAGCACAGATCAGAGGAGGAGGAATGAACTTTATTGAGCCCACAAAAATGAAATAAAAGAAATTTCGGTGGCCTCTGCTAGGTCCAAAAAGCCGCGAGCTACCAGCTGCTGCTCTAGCCCGGGAGAGCAGGTAAAGAGAAAACAAAGACCTTGCAATAGCACTCAATAAGCAGTTTCAACAGACCCATTATACGCACTCTTCCATTGGACAAATGGCATGTGGCTCATTTTCGATACGAAATACGATATGCGTACACGTTAACCAGCATTTACCTGACCTATTTTCGTTGCAACCACTTTTCAAGGGGAAAGTTGGCGCGTTGTTGTTGTCACTACCGTTTCATCCGTCTTCGTTCCTGTTTGTGAATTTGGCTGACTTCGTAAAAAACTCCTCACTATCAACTTGCCCAGTTTTCTGTTCTTCAATTTGGTACCCCTCACAAACACATCTTGCTAATGATTTAGAACAGATCGAAAACCGCGCCGCCTCGTTTTTTTCCCATAATAGTCAGCCATTAAACCATCATCCAACATACTATCTTAAATTTCGCTGCAGCGTTTCTCGGCTGTGCCTTACACCCACTGTTTTCAATCTCCTGCATCAGAGCACGTATTTTTTGTGCAGACATCACCCATAACTTAATCCCCGATATAGCACCCTATATGGCACCCTATGGCACCCTATAGCACCAATAAACGGCCACACTTTAACAAATATTGCTTTCCCAGTGGTATAACAGGTTACAGTATACAACAACCTACTGGTAATGTACGTACGTGCTGCAACCCCAAACTTTCCTTAATGAACTGCGAAATCACTTGTCGCAATTTACATGAATGTGCGGATCTTATGCCCTTAAATTACATCTAAATTTCTTTTTTTTGCTATTATTCCTGTTCTTGGAAAGTTTAGCCTTCTCATTGTGTTCTTTTCGGTTCGAGTTTACTTGAGATGTAGAGTTGCACTCGTATGCAATGCTTTTTGGCCTCTAAGGTAGAATAAATAAAAAGAAACAAGGTAATTGTTTCCTTAAGAAGGTAGCGGCAAGGTTTAGAGTTACGAATAATAAATATCACTTCGGGGGAAGCTATTTTTGTTATTTATTTCTGACCATTTGTACCTTAATTTCACGTGCATTGTTTCCTTGAGTACACCTTAATCGGATTGAAACATTTTTGACGCAAATACTGGTGGCACTTGTCTCGGTCTTTTTTATCCACGCTATAAGGTCCTGCACTGGTTTTGGTCAATCGGACCCACATCTCACAATCTGAAATGGAATTTATAGATTATAAGGAAGGATTTGATGCTAGACAGGTGGGAAAACATATGATAATGAGAAAGCACTTTGACATTCACATTGTTACTTTTGCCATCAAGGAAGTATAAAAATTTTATCCTAATAATATTACACACACACACACACAGAGTATATATATATATATATATATATACTATATATATATATATATATATATATATATATATATATATATATATATACCAGTCTATCGAACCGGGAAAAATACCGGTTCGCGAACAAGAGCTGAATTATTAGCGAAGTACGGAAAAAGTCGTAGTATAAATTCACCATGCAGTTCAAAAACACTTTTGTTCACTCGAAATACTGTTTTCTTAATAAGCGTGGTGCAACACAAAAGACAATTTTTGTAACTTTGGCCAGAATTTAGGTAAAATTTACCAAACTCTTTTTCATCCACCCACGGCCGAGAGACATGACTGAGGGATTTGTTGGTGCCCTTTATTGCGTTTTTTTGCTACCGCTTGGATGCTAACAATGAGTTAACACGTTGCCGATTATGTTTAAATGATTTCCTTGTTAAGTCCCGGTTGATATTGTGTAGGAAAAAAATTGATAGCTTTTCGGTTTCTTATCATTGCTTTGAAAACAACGTCCTTGAGGCCATAATGGAGTTTAAAGAGTTACCAAAGGTAGTTCTTTCAAATAAGCCAAGGTAGGGCTTTGTTTTCATGTTCCATTTTGGGTCCCTAAATAAGCGTGTAAAAAGACATGGCAGAGAAAGTGATCCGACCACGGTCTGCGGCACCTTTTCTATAGGGCTTGCTACTACGGCAATAAAGAGGGGATGCTGCCTGCATCCCAACTACCAAACAATACACGGAATCAAAATCAAAAGAAACTTCCACGCGCACACCCACGCACGCACACACACCAGGGCGTTCCATTTGCCTGTGGATGACAGCTTTTCCTGCACAAAAGACTATCAAAGACTGTAGTGGCAATCAGCGATCCCAAACTTCAAGTGCCGAACGCTAGGCACACTTCGCAATTCGAAATATTACAATCTCTGGGAATCGAATTGACACTCGGAATTTTTTATTGGCACATCTATTCTCTTATCCCCTGTAGTACATTTAAGAAACTTATTTCTTCTGCTCCTTCGCCTTATTTTTCATCTCTCATTTTGCGTGGGGTCCACCTCGCTTGTATAAGGCCGATTCCGCGAAGCATTAACAAACATACGCGCGTCTCTTTTTTCCGTGTACTGTCCGTGGGGGTGTTGTGTCATTCTTTCTGATTATGCATGTACCAAACAACCGAAATTTCAAAGCTGTTTAGGTGTTAGAAGTAGCACCTAAAAAGTTTTGAAATATTGGTCGTAGGGTTTAAACATTGGCTGGTACACAGTGCAAAAATCTCGCGGCGTTATTGATTCCACCTGCACAGTCTTAGAGAGAGAGAGAGAAAGAGAGAGAGAGAGAGAGGGAGAGAGGGAGAGAGAGAGAGGGAGAGACGTTTTATTGAGCCTTTAAAGGTTCCTTAAGGGGGCGTGGTGACCGTCATATCAGTGACCACGCGTTAAAAGGAAAATCGGTGCTTTAAAACTCGTGGAGGCTGCCGAGAGTTTGACATTTTTTTCTGCCCCGCCTTGCACTATGATTGCTCGACTAGCAACAAAAAACGATTTATGATATTGATTCCTCGAAGGTCTCAATGAGACAGTAGTACATGAGGGTTGCGCAGTCGTTTCGCCACGTTGTGAGCATGAAGAGAGCGTTTGAAGCGTTTTGATTCATACGAAGGGGAAAAGTTCACGACAGTAAGCGAAGTTGATGCTGCGTGAAAGAATGAAGCCCATAACGATACTGACAACCCGTTATCAACTACGGGGTGGTCCAACCGTTTTGTAGGGAACCGGAAGCCGTTATTTCTTGTTTCGATTCAGTTCCGGTTCCGGTTCAGCCGGCTCAAACAATAACGGTTCGGGTTCGGGTCCAGTTCCGCAAAAATACCGGTTCGGTTCCGGTTCGACATATTAGGATGCCGAATATATATATATATATATATGTGGTTTGGAAATGAGGGGCTCGTTAGGAAATACAGAAAGAAATGCCGGCAGTCTACAACGCCAAGAAGGCATAGGGGAAGGTTAGACTATTTTTTTACCGTTAGTGACGTTACATTATTATTAATTTTATTAATTACGTGAGAAAGAAAGAAAAGAAAAAACACGCGCCCCAGAGTGGGGACCGAACCCACGCCTTTCGATTAGATCTCGAATGCTTACCAATTCGGCTATCTGGGCGACTGTGTTCTGCTTCACTTTCTGGGGTATTTATATTTACTACAACTGTATCAGACGCTTAAGGGTGGTAGCCAGCGCCACTCAGACTTAAGCGTCTGAGTGGCGCTTAAGCGTCTGATACAGTTGTAGTAAATATAATACCCCAGAAAGTGAAGCAGAACACAGTCGCCCAGATAGCCGAATTGGTTAAGGCATTCGAGATCTAATCGAAAGGCGTGGGTTCGGTCCCCACTCTGGGCGCGTGTTTTTCTTTCTTTCTTTCTCACGTAATTAATAAAATTAATAATAATGTAACGTCACTAACGGTAAAAAAAATAGTCTAACCTTCCCCTATGCCTTCTTTGGCGTTGTAGACTGCCGGCATTTCTTTCTGTATTTCCTAACGAGCCCCTCATTTCCAAACCATATTATCACGCGAAAGCTTAGCGAGGGCCTCGGTTCTGGCAGCCTTGATGCCAAGGTAGCATAAGAGGGTTTCCCGCCAGTTGACCGCTCATGACAGGCTGTAGACGTTCGCGTCACGCCCCGGGGGTTGAAAAAGAAGGTCCCCTTCTCCCCGTGTAGTCTGAGTGGCGCTGGCTACCACCCTTAAGCGTCTGATACAGTTGTAGTAAATATAAATACCCCAGAAAGTGAAGGAGAACACAGTCGCCCAGATAGCCTAATTGGTAAGGCATTCGAGATCTAATCGAAAGGCGTGGGTTCGGTCCCCACTCTGGGCGCGTGTTTTTCTTTCTTTCTTTCTCACGTAATTAATAAAAATAATAATAATGTAACGTCACTAACGGTAAAAAAATAGTCTAACCTTCCCCTATGCCGTCTTTGGCGTTGTAGACTGCCGGCATTTGTTTTGTATATTATATATATATATAATATATATATATATATATATATATTATATATATATATATATATAGAACAGAAAGATAGGTCGGCAGTCTACAATGCCGAAGGAGGCATAGGGGTGTGGTTAGGCTGTTTTTCTTTTTCACTACGGTTAATTAAGTAAACATTTTTTATAAATATACAGAAGAAAGAAGAAAGAAAAAAATTAAAAAAAAATTAAAAAAATGTTTACTTAATTAACCGTAGTGAAAAAGAAAAAGAGCCTAACCACACCCCTATGCCTCCTTCGGCATTGTAGACTGCCGACCTATCTTTCTGTATTTCCTCAACGAGCCCCTAATTTCCTTACTATATATATATATATATATATATATCGTGGGTTCGGATACAACGATATATATATATATATATATATATGGATCGTGGGTCGTCAACGGGAGGTCGCGGTCGAAAGTTCGGATCGCACCCGGCAGGCATTTTTCTCCACTTTCCACTTTCTTGCAAATTGCTTATCTGTTTCAATGACCTACCACATCCTTCCTTTGCTTTCCGAGATTGTCTTGACTGCCAACCCTTATTTCTGCCTTATTTCAACGAGCCCCTCATTTCCTATTCTGATTCGCTACATGTATAGCGAGAGCCTCTGTTCTGGCAGTCTTGGTGCCAAAGGTAGCTTAAGAGAGTTGGACGCTGGTCGACCACTCTCGACATGTCGTAGACACTCCAGTCACGCCCCGGGGGTAAAAAGAAGGTCCCCTTCACCCCGAGTAGTCCTAGAGGCGCTGGCTACCACCCCCAAGCGCAGGAAACAAAAATACCGTAACATAAATACCCCAGAAAGTGGAGGGGAAAATATCCCCGTCGCTAGCGTAGTGTTCATCGCACCAGACCGGCATTCTGGAGGTCGGGGGTTCTCCACTTTCTTTCTTTCTTTGCAAATTCCCTATCTGTTTTAATGACCTACCACATCCTCCCCTTTGCTTCCGAGGTTTTCTTGACGGCCAACCCATATATATATATATATATATCTATATATATATATATATATATATATAATATATATATATATATATATATATATGCTAGCATGCTGCCAGAAAAGAGGCCCTCGCTGTGCTGTGTAGACTGAAATGGTTAGAAAGGAAGTCCTCTTCCCAAAACGTTAGTACACTCCATGTTATAAATGTTTTTCACGTGTGCCTGCGTCTTTACTAATCCTGTATTTGACGATGCCTAATCCCGCAGCAGTGACGTCATCAAGGCAGCGACGAAGCGTCTCAGGCGTTCGTATCCACACCGGAAGAGAGGGTGGGGACAGATCTTCCTTTGGTATCGTCTTGTCTCACTTGGCCGTGACTGATCTTGGTTAGTCATCGGCTCAGGACAGGAGGAGGTTGACGTGTTCGGATGATGGTTGCGGCGGGGCCAGGGTTGCCCTACATGGTCCACGCACCATCGATGACTGTGCCCAGCACGAGACGTTGCGGTGGTGGCAACAAGATGGGGATGATTTCTCACCCTCCACCAAAGATGTTACGTGGCTGCAGAGCAAATTTTGAGACGAAAGATAGTTAAGCATGAGGAGCGATCTGCGTATAATATGTACAGGGTCGTCCACTCTTCGTGCGAAAACAGCGCAGCGTGGGAGTGCTCCGCGGAGCACCAGCGCACATTCCGCGGCCGCGCATCGAAAGAGGCGGGGCTTCGTGTCGTTTGTTAGCGCGAGAGTGCGCCCTGCTTGCTTTGCTGTGAAGCGCGCCCAACTCTCCGTATGCTTGTATAGCGTCTTAGCGCGCCGCGACCGCGTTGCGGGAAAGCGCATTTCACTCACTGCGGCGCGTTGTGTTGTTTCTGCGTACGACAACTGATCGCTTCCTCTTTTTAGTTCCACGGTCCCAGCTAAATGTATGTATTGGTGAAAGCATTTCAGGACTGGTTTGGTTAAGGTTATGAGGTTCGACGCCGCAAAACGACTCTGGCTATGAGGACGCCGTAGAGGATGGCTGCGGATAACCAGCCGAGGCTCTTGTACGTGCTGTGATACCGCGCAGCAAACGCCGCGTTCTTCAATTTCGCTCTATTGAAAAGCGGCACCTGCTACTGGAATCGAAAATGGGTCTCCCGGCTAAATATAGCCAAGCACACTCTCCACTGAGCCACCGCGACGGGCCGGGTTAAGTTCTGGCGGGTTTCTACGGATTTCACTGCACCCTAGAAGAGGGTCACGGAACAAAGCTTTATTTTCTGCGTGTGCTCTGATTGATTGGATTGATAGCAGGGTTTAACGCGCCGACGCAACGCAGACGATGAGGCGCGCCGTAGTGGGGGGCTCCGGAATTATTTTGACCACCTGGGGATCTTTAAGCGTGTGCTCTCTAAAGCAGATGGCCGGATATGGCTACCGCGCTCGCTTTTTTAACAGCGGAGCTGTTAATACTGGCCGTAAGTTCACCGTTGCAGGAAAAAATACCAAGAAAATGACGAGCGCTCGTGAGCGCGTGCCTCGCGGATACCGCCGAGTCCCCGGCTCGCGTAGTCTCTTGAGCAAAAAAAAAAAAAAAAATTATACTCCACTGCTGTCGTCAACCGCTACCACGCATGTAAAAAAACTCTTTCGCTAATGCTGAAGAAATAATGCTAAAGTTGAAAAGACACCCTGCTTGGGATAGATCACCGCGGCCACCGCATTCTCTACAAGCCATTATGAATAATTAGAGACATAGCTACGAGTTTGCCAATCCTTCCTGAGACGACCTGCAGATCCCACCATCGCTACCTCGATTCGATGACAAAGAGCTGGGGGAAGCCTACAATGCTGAGGATGACTGCATCCACCCCTCGCCGCGAAGAAGACGACCACCTCTTCGACGCATATGACGACAATTAGTGGCACCGCAACTATGCTAATAAACAATCATACTTAAACATAACTATGTGTCCGGCGATGCTGACCTACAACAGCTTAGCCATTCAAGTTTTGCTCGTAAGTGCAAGCTTCCCTGATTTGTTTTTGATCGGAGGGTTCACCTGCTTAGTCTAGCTCGAATGCGCTCGCGAACTGCTCAATGCGACTTCGAATGGAATCAACGAACAGTGAAATCGACAGTAAATGTTGTAAGAATAAAAAGATCAGAATATGTTCAGTCCACAAATCAAGTGTTTTTTTATATGTAAGGCATTACTTGCATTATAAAAGCACATTGAAAACGTATTGGACATATTGGTGATTTTACGCTCGGGGAGTTTTGCTAAATCATGCATTTTTGGATGGTAAAGAGAGAATGCAGAAGTTATGCTAAAGTTATGCTCAGCATTGTAGCATAACGGAGAAGCTGCTCCACAACTGTGTAGCGTGGAACTTCATTACTGCGTGGAACAGCTTCATTACTCGCGTAGGCCCATTGCAAGAATTACGGGACGGCCCAGAAAGAAAGATACGTAACAAGTGGCAACAAAGGTAAGGGGTGCTGCCTCCCAGTAACTAGCCAGGTAGGCAGTGTAAACAATGATATATGCATTATAATGTAGCAGACTAGAGTAGGACCAGTCGAGGACTTGGCCGGCGAGTAGGACAATCGCGGTGGGTGCGTGAGACCCGCTTGTTAGGTGAGGGCATGAACCGTATCGACTATGAGCGACATTCATATATATGAAAAAATTTACACCATCTTCCCGCGAGGGGGAACCATGTGTAGATGTGACGCATCGTGGGGCTTCCGTTGCGTTTCCCTTATGTTGTTTCCATTTAGCGTGTCAATTTGTTGTTGTTTCCATTATATTACGTACGGTTGCACCGACCATCGCGATAGCAGGCCTGTTAGTCTCCATTCAAATCATCGGTGGTCGCGGATGTCATCGGAGCGGCGGAATGACTGAGCGGAGCGGCGCAGTTACTGCGTTTATATGTACCGCGCGTTAACGGTGAGGGGAATGAGAGAGAGCAGCGCATGCGCATGTGTTAGATGTTTAACCGAGCGCTAACGCGCGCTGACGCACAGCTGGCACGGCGACGGGAGCGAGCGCTAACACCCAGATGGCGCTGCGGTGAGAGCGGCGTTAGCGCGCAGCTGCCGCGGCGAGGAGAATGGGGGAGGGCGCTGCGGTGAGAGCGGTGTCAGCGCGCAGCTTGCGCGGCGAGGAGAATGGGGGAGGGATGCGGACTACAGACGACGGAAGACGCTGGAGGGACAAGGCGAGTTAAAGAGATGCTTCGCATCTAAAAAGCCAACGCACATTGAGACCACAGTCGCGGGATCGAAACCCAGCCTCTGTGACCAAAATTCCGCGGAGGCAAAATGCCCAGGCACCCATGTGCTGTGTAATACCAATGCATATTAAATAAATCATGGTGGCAGAAATTACACGTAGCCCTCCTCTACAGCGTCCCTACTTAACGAAACCAAGCCAGTTCCGAAACGTTTGCAACTATACATGCATTTAACTGGGACCATGGAACTGAAAAGAGGACTCGCTCAGTTGTCATACGCAGAAACTACACAACGCGCCGCAGTGAGGGAAGTGCGCTTACCGCAACGCGTCGTGGCGGAATAAGACGCTACCACGTCCACTGGATGAGAGCGCACGCTAGGTGCGCCTTTTATCCAGCGGCCGTTACGCTACAAGCATATTCACAGCAAAGGAAGCACGGCGCGCTCTCGCGCTAGCAGACGACACGAAGCCCCGCCTCCAAGCCGCTATGCGCTTGCGCCTCTTTGCGTCGATGCGAGGCTTGTGGCTGGCGCTCCGCGGAGTACGGCCACGCTGCGCTTATCTCTATGCGCTGCTCCGTGTTCGCACAAAGAGTGGACGACCCTGTACATGGCGGCCATGACAGCGCCCAGCAGGGCCGTCTGCCGCCCACTCCTTCGTCGCCGTTTGCAAAGTCGTCGCTCTTCCTTCTCGTAACAATCATTAACCCCACCGATGGCTGCACTGCCCCGTAGCGCCCTTACCTTGTTCAAACAGATGTTAATGTGGTTAAACAATGATACTAATTTGCAATACAAATCGTAGCAACTGCTCATTCTTGGCGACTTGGCAGCTTAGCCGCGAGAACAATCGATTAGGAACATAAAGCTGAATTGATATTTCCTTTCTTCGCCAGCACGGCGGGTAAGCCGAAACTGGTCTACCACAACGCTTGGTTAGCGTGCTAGTTTTAAAGACGATAGTCTTTCTTGGGCTCCTTCAACCCAGAAATTTTGGTCTGTCTGTCTGTCTGTCTGTCCGTCTGTCTGTCTGTGACTCGATTCAGCCACCCGGCCAAAGTGAAACAATGCCTGCGCTATAGTCTTATATAGTCACAGCTAAATCTACCCGTCTAAGTCCGGTATAATGTTCATACTTGTCAACATTGTTGAAGAAGAACAAGACAGTACGCAAATATAAGACAACAAATTAGTACAGAAGTGATATTTGCAGTGTTCCTTTATAAAAAATCATACATGCTTGACTTTTTTGCGAAATTAAATACTTCATCAACTGCAGAAAAAAAATTCAACCCGCCGTCGCCTGCTGTCGCCCGCGCCACCATAGCTTCTGGCGCCATTTTAAGAAATCACCGGCAAGTTACGAAAGGTTCCACTAGATAGGTTACACGTTCTGCTTGAAACGCACGTGGAGTACGGAAACGCGGTTCTATAAACGTTGAAGTAGGGCGCCTCGATTCACGCGCGTCTTCGCCGTACGGCAGCGGTGGCATCGAGACACCCAGTTTGGAGCAGTGGAACGCGGGAAATTTTAAATGATTTAAGCAAACCTTTGGCGTCTTTACCTTGGGAGGAGCGCGACGCAAGAGGAACAACATGAGAGGTGAGCGGTAAAGCGAAGGGAGGCATTTACTTGGCAAAAGTCAATAAAGACTATCGTCTTTTGACGACATTTGCAACGAAAGGAGCAGATACGCGGCCCATTTTTTCATCGTACTTTGAACTGTGGAGGGCTAGCTTTACCTCAAGTCGTCAACTATACTGTCTTTGTCTGGATTGCTACTATCACTGCCGCTGACGATAGCCCTATGACGACAAGCGAGGCAGGCCGCAGCCTGCCTTGTCGAATTGAAATACGTCGACCCCGCAGTTACGGCAGCATTACCCCACCGGGTTGTTTGCGGTGCCCCACCACATTTCTACTTGAGCACCGTGTGGTCCCAGCGCTACAAGCTTTGCGTCTTTTCGAGAAAATAATTCGTAAATTGTAGTACCCTAGTAGGCAATAGTAATAACTTTGTTAGAAATGTACTATCCATACAACTACCATTACTGTTATATTTAAGCAGAAAAATTCATGTTGCCACCCCATGTACTCACACACGAATTAACACCTGCGTCCTTGGCTATAGCAAAAATAATACAAGATGGGCGCGATTGCTAAGCGTGTTTACAGCTGACCAGAAAAAACAGTGCCTCATACAGAATATGACGCGTACAGAATATGACGCCCATAAGTGTGAATGTACGAGGGTGTGTGGCTGAATTCAGTACGATACAACTATGTATAATGGCAAATACAGGGAATTATGAAAGTTCGTGAGTACAACTGATTTAACATCCATATAGCAGTTAAGCTTGAACCGACAAGACTGACGAAAGGTAGATGACAGAACTCGGGCTAGTGCAGTCTTGCTTTTGCAGTCTGGTCGGCATCTGGTCTGGGAGTACTTTGAGTGATGTACACCCAGACTCTTGGGGGAAAGAACTAAAGATGCTCCCTTTACCTCGAAATATGAACACCTCACACGACGAGGGTCGCCGACAAGCACGGGCTCAAGTGCTCAACACCACCCTCAGCGGGGATCATGTGGTTATCTACACAAACGCCTCCAGACAACTCCAGAATCGTGGGTACTACCGGAACCAACCTCCTTGCGTGTGCCTCACTCAAGGCCAGTATTGCCTCACTCGAGGCCAAAAACATGACGGCAGCAGAAGATGCAGCCATCGCCTTGACTCTCCTCCCTCAACGAGGGTTTCGGAAGGTACTCATCGATTCCCAACAAGCCTACCGAAATTACCAGTCTGGCTGGGTGTTCTCAGGCTTGTGTTAAAAAACGACTCCACCACCGGTTCTATTCACCTAATCTGGACGCCCGCTCGCGCTTCCATGGAGGGCAACGAATACGCCCACCAACAAGCCTGCGATTTCCTCCCCCCACCCCCTGGCTATGGAGCCGCACGAGGACAGTCACCCGCTTGTCACGTTTAGGGACATAACCCAACATTTACCTGTGCTACACGGTTGTTTCAAAGGTCCTCGGAAGGCCGTTGAACCGATTGGCTATCGAGTGCCCCATTGTAAATACATAGGGAGCAGTTGTGGAGGAGAGTCCAATTGCCAATGGAAAGTTACCGTGTAGCACAGGCAATTATTTTTCCCAGAGAGAAGCCCTACCCCCGCCTCACTCTGACCTTTCCAGGGAACAACAAACTACCCTAGGGATCATACAATTCGGCTCGTTCTGACACCCGACGCGTCATCTCATAATGCACCCGAATCGCTACGGCGCTGAATGCAAATTGTGCTCAGAAGTAGGAGCCCTCCGCCACATAATCGGGGTTTGCGTCTTTAGCACTGAGCACCCTCCTCTCTTCCCGTCAACTACCCAGGAAGAACAATAAAATATGTTGCTGTCCAGCCCCTCTCTGCCTACCCAGCTTCAGCTGGTGGACAGAGCACAGGCAGCGAGGGCTGCATATGGGCTCCAGTGAAGAAGGAACCACTCACCTGGGCCGCTCTGTGGGCCGTTCAGAATTCTCAATAAAAGTATTTCCTCCTCCTTCTCCTCTAACCTATATATTCTACGATAACTTTTTGTGTCTTGAAAATCAACAATTAGCTTATCAGCAAATGTTACCTAACATGAATACCCATTGCATGTTGCGTCCAAAGCCTTGTATTTAAACTTTTTCATACTCACTTCGTTGTGTGCCAGAAGGAACCACGCTGTAATTCCTGTGGGTTGGAGTCATTGAAACGATGTAGCAGCTGTTTTGGGCCGCATGTAAGACTTCATATTGAAACACAGCTGAATTAAAAAAAGGAAAAATCAGTGTATAACGAATTCAGAAAAAAAAATCCCAGCCAAATAACCAGGGATAGAAACATTGGGATTGGGGAATATCGGCGCAAAGTATTGACAAAGGGCGTACGAGTCAAACTAGACACAACAACGTGCATTCGTTAAGAGAGGAAGATTCTTGTTTTTTTTTATTTACTGCAAGTCGGAAAGCATGTATTGTTTACTATAAAGAAATAAAAGCAACAAAAAACGATTACGAAGTGCAGTGCAGATTATATAGCCAAAAGTAAGCGTTTGCAAAAGCTGTGTTTAAGGTGGCTTACGTTGTCTAACCTGCCATTAACCCACGGACACACGTAAATACATTCAAACGAACGTGTTGCAAATAAACGACAAACACTGACCAAAAGAAACTGCTAAAACTTGAAAAACAGCAAACGAAGTTTTAGCAGTTTCTTTCGGTCGTCGTCTGTCGGTTCTTTGCAACATGTTTCATCCCGACTAGGCGGACTTCCGTCGAACCCCTGACTTCCCCCCTACAAACGGTTTACCTAACTTTCATAAAAAAAAATAGCACTTCTGAAGTATACTCTACATTTTTTATTTTTTCCCGCAAACAACCCTTGGAACTCTTGGGTTTATGCGAGAGCTCCTTTTCGCAAAAAAAAAAAACAAAAAAAAGCACGAAACCATGGCGCTAAAAAAAGGAACACCCAATTTTTTTTCTCCTGTAATTGAAGCTGAATCTGAGAAATACGTCTAGTTTAACGTGACCCTAAAATGCAACAACTTTTTAAAAACACTAAGGCAAAGCACTTCAAACATGCTTATGTTCTCTGTTGCATTCCTTGTAGTTCTCTCGCGTCAGGTGACGCCCTAATGTTAGAGTGCTTTACTCTTTTAGAATTCCAAGACTTTAAAAGAAGCGTCAAATAATAATGCGAAAGCACAATTTGTTCATTGTGGGAAAAACGTTTCCGTCGTCCAGCGGAAGCGTTGCATTGGGCTCTAGACTGAAACCCCGCTCCGTAAGCGACAATTCAAAGCATCAGACGTTCCGAGAACGAGCCGTTCTACAGCGTCATCTCAAACACGGCAATACAGAGAGGCGGCTGCACGGGCATGCACATTGCAGAAGGGCGCAGACAAAAGCAGCCGAACGAGCGAACGGAAAAGCAGCGAAATTATTCATTCTTGTCAACCCTCCCCCCCCCCTCTTACGCAATTACACAAAGTCTTGTCACCCCCCCCCCCCCCCCACACACACACAATTACACAAAGGCATGGACCAGCAACCCCGCGCAACGCGTAAGACCCAGATAGAAGCGATTCGAACGCGTTAAGGCGGATCATAAAGCACAGTGCTTCAAGCCGAAAGACTGCAAAGCTCGTCGACAACGCGAGGTGGAAGAAAGGCATCTCAGGCGTCAAACGCACAGTAATGCATTCGCGTTACTGCGGGTTTGAACCTAATAAGAAGTAGTTAGGTGCCCTCGTGCTTTTTTTATAATAGCTGTGAACTGATTGCGGGTTCTCACCTGTATCGTTGTCGTATTCGGTGTACACAATGCTGCTGGTATTCGCAGATGATTTATTCACACACGCCGTGTACAATTTCATATCCCTGTAATACAATGACACCGAATTAATATAAACGCGGACTTAACACATACCTTTGTTGTTTCCGTCGCACAAAATACAAGCACAGTAATCCGCCGCTAACTCGGACTCGGATGTCTCGAAACTCTTTTTCGCCGTGGATTTACCTCCCATAGGCGCCATGCATATATTTGCCCCCCTTTATCTCGAAACGTTTTTTTATTTCGGGAGAGCACGGATATCTCGAAATGTGGAGAGCGAGTGCATAGGCAAAATGTGCTACAGGCAGCTGGTAAGGTCTCTGTTAAAACGCTTAGCTCCCACTAGGCGCCTAACGCGGTCGTGCAGGGAAAATTTACGCGGAGTACGCGCTCTGCGAGGCCAATGTCCCCGTTACCGGAACATTGTGCGAAGCCTACATTGTCGAGATAGCTGTGGACGACGCACCTGATTATGAGGACGACGAGGAGCCTCGAGAAGTGCCTACAGCAGCAGAAAGAACAAAGATTCTGCGCGCACTTTGCAACAAGGTAGACTATAGCGGTGGCGACCAACAATTGATGCGATGCATTTAGCAGTTCGAGAACGCTTTTCAGTGACCATATGCGAACGTGAAACAGGCACTAATAAGGCAGTTCTTTCTTCCGCAATAATAAAAAATTACGCCCATCTTCCCGCGAGGGAACCCTGATGTGAGGCGACGCATCAGGGGGGAGCGTTTGGACTGACGCTGGTATTGGATTGCGTCAGTCCACTCGCTGAAGGGACTGTCGCTTCCACCACGTCTTCATAGGAAGATCTTGCACGGAGGTATCGTCAAGCAAAGTCAAGACAAGTGAGAGAGCGAGCGCTGGACTGATCCGGCGCCGTGTGCTCCCCCGCTTATATTCCCGCTTTTGAAAGGAGAGGAGAGGGGGGGGGGAGAGAGAGTCGCGCGCATGCGCACACATGCGCGCGCCCAGAGCAGCGAAGCTTCGCACACGCGCAGCTGTGGTTATAATAATGAGACGGAGTGAGAGTGCGCATACATGCGCTCACCCAGAGCAGCGAAGCGCACTGCACGCGCAACTGTTGTTATGATAATGAGACGGAGTGAGTGTGTTGCGCACAGCTGTCGGAGAGAAGAACGGAGGAGAATTGCGCATTTGCAGTGAGCGTGCGGACAACGCCGCGACAACGACAACAATGGAGGGACATACCCGAGAGCGAGAGATGCGTCGCATCTAAAAACGCATTCTTCTTGCGAACTTTTTTGCCTTTATTACAAAAGCTCCGGTGTGCAGTGGAGCTTTGTTATCATTACTCTTAAGAGCACCGACAAGTTGCCAAGTTGCTATGGAGACATGGTGACTAAAAGCGCAGAAAAACGCAGTACAGAGAGAAGAACTACACAGGACAAGCGCTTTCCTCGTTCATATTTAGAGAACTCATTAACATTTCAATGACCTAGCCACAAATTTTCGGCCGTTCACCAAAATAAGAACTCCGCTTATCGCGAAATTTTCAGCGTATTTAGAGACTTCGAGTTAACGAAGGATTACTGTATTTACAAATGGAAATACTATTGAAGACCGCCACTCTACAGGTGCCTGCAGATGTTACCCTGGAAGCTGCCCTCCATGTATATATTCAAGCACACACACACACAGTTGCATACCTACAAACTCTCACTGCGCCGCATGGATGCTTCCATTCGCCCCTATTTTATGTCCCTGTGGACTTACGGAAGTACCATGGTGATACATAAGCGGATGTAGACACCCTCACCTCCTTTACCGCGTTGCCCATCACTGACTACACATTTAGTCACGCCTTCCATACATAGACTAAGAGCAATAATTCTTAATCAAGATCAGTGTAATTAGGGGCGGAATGATACAGAAAAGGAAAGTGCCGGGGATGAGCCACGCTGACAATGGTTAGCTGTAAACAGAAGCGAAACATCATACCAGGTTGTTGTAGCTGTGCACAAGAATCCTTTCTTTTGGCTTGTGGCCTCATAAACGTTATTGCCCAATTGTACCAAATGACAGACTAGATCGAACGTTTGCTGCGCTGATTTATTAATCACCACCACCACCATCATCATCTTTACTCAGGAAGTTTAAATCATCTTATATACTTCGCATTGCTGGGTATCGAGGAAACGAAAACAGCTGTGTTAAGCACATTGACACAAAGCGAGGGCGCGGGACCGTTCAAAAGGTGTCTCCAGCCTGTACGGGAATGCCGGGTTTTTTTTCCATCTCCGCCTTATACTATCGTTCGCTTCGATTAGCCTTGGCAGTTTCCCCCTCGCTTTTCCCCCCCTCAATTTGCTCGACCACATCTGCCTTATCTCGCTCACGCAAGGCCTATGCCACCCAGGAAAAAGCAGCGAGGTGCGGGGCTGGCGGGCTATAAATAGCGCCGGCCTGCACGGGTGTCGCGTAGCGCACGGCAATTGGCTGGCGGGCCAGCGCGGACGCCATGGAGGGGAGAGGGCACAACATGGGCTTCCTGTTTTTTTAAACTTCGGCTTTCATTTAAAAGCTCGCAAATCACGCGAGAACGCGCTAAATACAGTAGTCTCAATATGTTCTTAGCCCACCTGTCGCATGAGACCGTGTACTAGGCCGGAATTTTCCAGAACCCCGATCGCATGACACCCCCGATAATACGACGCTTTCTCGCAGTCCCATGAAATTCGTATTATTGGGGTGCCTATGTATTTACCTTTGTAAAACTGTGGTTTCATCGACTTGGCTTCGAGGCCAGCGCACATGTTTTGTCTGACGAAGCAGGAGACCGCCATAAACGCCCGCATAATACTGGACGCGCAGACGTCGTGTCTACTGACTACCTGCAACCTGTATTTGTGCTCACCAGCAAATACGCTGTCCTAATAACTTCCCTTCACCAACATTGCCTGTCTCGGGCTAGCATTTTCTATGTTACGAAACATCTGTGTTTGGTTAGCACTCTATGCAGCTGCATCCGGCTGGCCTTGGTCCTGGGCGGAAGATTCGCTCAGTCGAGAGAGCAAAGACTGCTGCAAATTCCACCAGGGCCCTGGATCAAATACCCGACTTACAGCGCGCTTATTCCACTTCAACCAGTTTTCCGCCATGGTCGGTGATGAGGGCAATGACGTTACTATGGCGGACGTGGCAGCCTGCTACAAAGACAAGTGGGAACACTACACGTGCCGGTAGCTCACACTTTTGCCGGACTGTACAATAATGCCTGTTCTAATACCGAAGGATTCAGTAATACGTAGCCATGGAATGTTGCGACAGTTGAATTGTCCGACTTCAGCGACTACTATGACCCTACTGTGCGTTCGATTAGTGGAGCGCTCCAATTTTTGTGGATCAAAAGTTCCTGATTTTAGCCCTCCTGAATCTTGTGGCGTCTACCACACAGGTCTACTATCACTACTATTTATTATTACTAATGTACTGCCCGAGGCGGCTACTGGCACGGACTCTAATCTTTAACCGCTTAAAATAATAACAGACGCAGGAGCGTTCCAACCACACAGGGCTTGCTTGACTTCAAGAAGTGCACAAACACGTGACAAACCTTTATTATATTAAATATTTCTGGGCAGCCTTATTTCTTTTTGAATAAATCGCAACGTCGCTCTTCTTGCTTTTTTTTTACGGTGAAACCTCGTTAAACCGTACCTGACGGGGGCGCGAAAAAAGTACGTACTAACCGACACTACGGTTTATCCGAATGCATTAGGTTAAAGGAAAACCGAGTCGGGGATTCGGCTTAACTACGTATGAAAAGAAACTACGGCTTATTGGGGTACGGTTTAACGAGATTCCACTGTATTTATTTATTTATTTAAAATACCTTGCAGGCCCCTTTCAAGGGCATTGAGTAAGGGTGTAACAAAGTGTGTTGTTACAGATCATACAGCCTAAATTCGCGAGTAACAAAACCGCAGAGCAACTCATTACGACGAGGTTGGCAGGATAAGTTTAAGTCGGAAGGCGATTACAAGAAAAAAGAAAATCAACAGCAAAGTGCACACATGAAATCTACGCAAAGGAATTATGAAGTATACTGAACAAAATCAGGGTAGTAGATAAATGAGACAAGAACCAAAGGTAGCAAAATATGCGGACTCGGCACGCACCAATCAGTAGCTATAGTTTGGAACACGCCCAAGGAAAAAGCACAAAAAATGCGCTCCAATACTCCCTGTGAAGGTGGTTGGAAAGCGAAGCTCTAAACGACGCACACAAAGATTACCCATGAGGCTTCACTTGAGTTTACACATGTGGCTCTACAAAGAGGGAAACCAGATACAATTAAAAGCGCCTACCCACGCCCTTTTTTACCCTTTTTTACCTCAAAGATATAGTCTTTGCTAAGGTTAAATGAATGCATGATTCATGACCGGTGATTGGTTGAGTTGTATTGGGGTAGCACGTGAGTGGACACTCTTTTTTTTATAAAATTAAAGGAAGCTCAAACTCGGTGTTAGACGATCTCTCTTCTTTTTGTCTCTGCCACGGCAGACGGAGGTAACGAGATCGGATCGGTGGCAGAGACGGAGGAGAAGGGAGAGTCCATGCGTTGGTGTAAGATTCCTTCAATTTTTATAGCTTGTGTAATTACCTCGTTACATTGTTTTATTTTAAATCCAAACATCCAATTTCAATGTATTTAATTTACCCGTTATACCTCGGTGGAACGGGAAGGGTTTCTGTCCATGAGCCCGTTTAATAAAGCTTATAGCGCATGCGCAAGGCGCGCACACGGCCGGTATACTTGCCGTGGGCGGAGTGCACAGTGGCGCGAGAGGTCGCGTGACGCTATCAGGTGGTAATCAGCGAGAACCCAGGGGGTAAACACGCAGATGTGCTCGGTGAGGGCACCGTCGTTCTTCCCCGTCTCCACGTGGGCTGGTAGCTCTATCGGTAGCTCTATCGGCTATTCGTTGTAGGCTCGATTCCTGCCGGTGCCGGTAAGTTCTTTTATTTTTTTGCGGCAATTTCTGTTGACACCAATGGTCGTGAGAGAACCCTTGGGGGGTAGAGGTAAAAAGCTTCGCTTTAAAAGCTTAAAGTGCGTCCAACACTCGCGGAAAGTTTGTCCAATCATTCATCAAACCTTTAAAGACTCCAGTCGCAAACGAAGAACGAACCCATGTGACAAACTAATTCTTTGCAGGGCTCGGAAAACCAAACCACCAAAAAAGTAAATGCGAAAAGAGTATCTGCCAATCACGCTGTATTAAAACAAATATTGTACCGCAGACCACTGCCGCGGTCTCCGAAAGCCAATGGGAATGATGGCACACACGATCAGGACAAACAAATGTGGTAGCCTAAGCCTGTCAGCGTAACCAGCATAATTTCGTTGGCCAGTCACTTCTGAGCGGGCGAAATGAACACCTGCCCACTGGCCTGGCGACCGCCGCAGAAAAAAAGGAGGTGCCAGCGAAGAGAGGGGGAAAGGGACTGTGCATATGAGGGGGCGACAGCTGGAGGGGAACAAAAGGTGAGACAGAGAAGAAAGCTATGCCGGAGATAACTGATGAAGCGGGTTCCAGGTCCGCCGAACATGTCCAGTTCCGCCCGTGGCATGTCATTTCTTCCGCCAGTCGGTGCGCTTCGGGTGCGCTGTCGGATAACGCGGGTCAGGCATGAAATAGCGTCGGATAACCGAGGTATTACCGCATTGTTTCTTCTGGAACTTAGCCGGCACTCTACTAGTCCGTCGTAAAGCCCGGGTTGTCGTAAAATTCGGGGACATTTAACCTGCGTTCCACTGTACCATCAGTGCGCCAGATGTTCGAATCATTGTTTTGATACTTCTTTTTGCAGTATTGAAAAACACCTACGTGGCATGTTAGAAGAGACCACGCGCTGATGATGTCGGTGCGGTTGTACCCCGAATGTATTTAAAAGTAGGCTTTGCTACGTTTTGAGCTATAGTTGGCAGCTGTGCACAAGCTATTCGATTCGCCATTTGCTTTTGTCATGTGCTTTCGGAAGTGATAAATGTTAGGCTTTGAATACTGAAATTGGTCTTTTTGATTATCGATAAAATAGTACTGAGTCCTGACTGTCGAGTAGTCCCCTTTTTTTGCGCGAACTACCTAATTAGCCCTGAATAATGGGGTGTGGACCTTGGTGACTTTGATATAAGTTCAGGACCAGCCGGTCCTCTACTTTATGATAAAGGAATCTCGAAACTTTCATTTCACTTAGTGCTCTATTAACGATTAAATTTTTGCACTTGTAGCTATGCCATCTGCGAATAGAGATTTCAGGCAGCGCATGCAATGGTGATTTCACGAATGAACGACTACACAAAGACAAGCCATTTCCTGTGGTGATAGAAAGCTTCCCCGACCCATCGCAGCCGTTTTGAATTGGTAAACCAACGCCGCATTTGTTGCCGATGTGTTTGCTCATAATTGTCGTGTGATAATCAGTAAAATTCAAGGTACACTAGTACCTGTGGTATTACTCGATGTTTTCGTTCTCGGGTAGTAAATTTCACCAGGTTGCATCCTAACAAAACTTATCTGCAATCCGCAGTTTTAAGAACCCTCGATGTCTGTTTTCTACATTGTCGGACTATCAATACTTAAGGTATTCATCAGTTCATTTTAGATTCACTATAAACTCCGTTAAATATAAATTTATCATGCTTAGTTCCTTCATCACCCCTTCATCCGCTTTGGTAATACCTGTTAGGTCGTTAATTTGTTAACCACAATAATTTAAAATCTGTAGCTTGTTTATAATACATTCGTTTTGACATTTGTAGCTCTGATGTGCGGTTACGTGCACAGTTTTATTTACGTGTACTGTTCGCTATCCTAAGGGGTATTGTTAGTATTATCCTGTTTTGTGCGCTGCGCAAATAAATCTCGCTCACGAGCATATCTTCTCCCTCTACGTTAATAATTGCCTTTAGATTACCTCATCGAGAAGTTTGTTACCCAGTTGATGTGTGGATAATAGCATGTTTTTAAAAGAACTTCTTCACTATTATACTAACATTTTTTTTTAGTTTGGTACGCGTATTTCTTTGTGCCAGTAAGGTGGCTGAAGTTTGTCTTCATGGTAAAATCAAGGCAACTTGTGAAAGGAGAAAATCAAAGCTGTGCCTATTTTGGGACCAGCTAAAACAAACTCAACGCTTCTGGCAATCGCTATGGATAAAATAAAACTTGATAGAGTAGCGCAGATTATATTAAACGGACTCACCAATCAGTTCGATTGTATTCTCTCGTATCCAAAAGAGCCAACGCACAGGTACTATTGTCTTCAACATATTCAATCTCTGCGCAGGTATTGGTACGTATAAACGTGGTATCACTTCCCGCACTTCTCTTGAAAAGTGCGTATTTGTGAGGGGGATAAAGCACCTGCAACAGAAACTCTTACTCATACGTTGAATGGCATGAGACGGCATACCTAAAAATCATGAACTCCTCCGTTTCACAACCACGATGGTTGAACGTGAAGCTTTCTCGCGATGGATTCTTTCATTGGCCAATCGCACACTGCGAGTATGAGCTACTCTGGATGAACGCACCACTTTTCTGGAATACCCACAGCAACTCTCAGGCGTGCACTCCGTAGGCCTAACGTTTGGCTTTGGGGTATACGGTGCGAATCGGTAACTGCTGCCTCGCTTTTGCTCCGAATTGGAGCAATCGGGTATACGGCGGCTTCCTAACACGAGAGACGCAGGTTCGAGTGCGGCCACGGGAAGCGTTTTTTTCCCCTTTCACTTCACCCCTCGGTCATTTACCATCATCGCCAGAGAAGGTTGGCTTTCCTGGCGGGTGTATTGGCGTACAATGGCATCAGTGAGGACACAACAGCTTCGCTTTAAAAAATACCGTATTTGCTCGGTTATAAGCACCCCCTTTTTTCCGCGATCGGTATGCCCAAGGTGAAGGAGGATGCTTAGGTATACGAAAAATCTAAAATGACCCCCGTCCCCTCCGACGCACGCACACACTCACTTTGTTTTCGCGGCGGTATACGAGGCGGGCTCAAGGAATAATGTTTTATTCAGCAAATATTCAAAAAATGAATGAATGAACACACGTTTATTGAGAAAAAAAGGGGAGAGAGTAGTCCCCTTGACATGATCTGAGGCCTCAGTCAAAAGTCGGAAATAGGATATGAAGTAACGAGTGGGGAGAGGGGAGACCACGGAAAGAAAGACAGCTAGATGCAGTCCTCAATGTCGGCCTCTCTGATAAAAATCAGCCAATGAACCTGCCGCTTACGTCTGACACCCACTCTGATATTAACACTCAAGTCTGTCGCGCTGCTTAGTATTCCACAGCAGGTCGTCTTATCTCCCGTCGAAGTGGTTTGCTATCGAACGTCTGTGAAATGACATAGCCACAACGTCAACGTGGACCCACTTCCACGCGTCTGAAATGTACCTTGCGCTCATTAGCGGAGACGGTGTCCGCAGCATTGCAGTCATGTAGCGTTTTCGGTCGTGTAGTGTTGCCACGCAAGAACATGAGATATAGTCGAGCTAGGCTCAGCGGGCGAGAGCGCGCGCCTCCACTTTAGCCTGGCCGTGCACACAGAAGCCGAGAATGCGCCCTTCCGACAGATCCGGATCATCAACAGAGCTAGGAGCGCAGAAAAAAAAAGCGGTGTTGGTGAAGCTGATGATAAAGCGCGCGTCTGCTATGCGTGAAGAGCAAGGAAATTTCATCAGGTTGCTGTGGTGCTCGACGCCGAGTCGCAAGGCGCTGCGTTTCGCCGACGCGGCTATGCGAAGTCGCCAAGTGGCCGCGTCGGTGCAGTGATGTCACAGCTAGTCTCCGCGTGGCTCTGCGTACGCAGCTTCGGGAAAGTCTTGTCGGGTGCCTCACCGCTAGAGTGTTTTGTCCTTAAACCCACAATGAATCAATTCCTCCACGACACTGCGGACTCAGATGATGCCCATGTGCTTTATGCTTGCTGAGAACAACGTTGCGCTAGCAGAAATGCGGGGAATGGTGTCTAAATCTCGGAACATATCAGCTGGGACACCGGCAGGGGCATTTGCTTCTTCGGCATAATTTTTAAATGCGGAAAACGCTGTTTCACACAAGCTGCCGGCAATGTTTCTTACAAGAGCACCGAAAGTATCTATCCTATTCCCGGAGGTAAGTGTAAGAATACGAAACTTGATTCCATTATTTAAGAAAGCACCCCTCCTGTGTCATCAAGGTAGTTCAGAATAATCCATAGCACCTTTATATTTTCGCATCAGTGAAAGAAAAACCAGCAAAACAGACATGAGGTTACTCTGCTCGGGCGGTGAATACAGCAGGGTTGAAATAGACAAAAATGCATTAAATGTGGGTCACTTGTGAAAAAGACACGTGGGAATGTAAGAACAGAGCCACGACGCAGGGATATAGGCAACGTAAAAGTCAGTTTGGAAGTAAACAGTGCCTGTGCATTTTTTCAAGTTTGCGCGAGTGTGTACCACCAGGTGAGCTAAATTGATGAAACTCCGCACCGGTCGATCAAGGCTTATCAATTGTTGTTGTTGCACGCCAAGTTTTGGTGAGCTAGCCGCAAGAACTATTTGTAGGACTTCATTGTGAACTGTGCTTATTTATGGCAGCATGTGTAGCTTGGTCTGTGTTAAATCGTATTTCAGCGAGCCAAACTCTATTTGAAGCATGTGGCTGTTGGTCATTGATTAAAGAAAATACGAAAAACTCCTACCAACACTTGCAGGTATAGGCAGGACCACTGTGAGCGCGTGATTTTCCCTTGACGCGAAATCATGTGTAAATGGGCATTAATAAAATCGCATGAAATAGCGAAAGGATAGGCAAATAACAGACATGGCAACGACGAGTACGCAGGTCTGTTATATAGGTCGTTGAAATATAGGTCGTCAATTCAGGCTAAAAGTATACGATTGTATGGTTAGGGTTCTGTGCGAGGGTATGCAAAGAAATATGAAGTATGGGGCACACAGCCTCTGATACATGCAGCTTCATCTGGCTGCCAAGCTCGAGAGTTCTGCGCATGCGCGGTTATTGCACGCATTGACAGTAGGCCCTGCCGTTTGACCGCAGGCCTGCTCAGTGACACGACGCGTACACTTCATTAGTTACGCATTTCAGCTTCTGTGCAGCTGAGTAAGAAGAAAATTGCGGGCCCAATCTTCGATATCACACATGGTTCATTTTCCTCGCGGTGCTTGATAGGACGCGGTCGTCGTTATCGATTAGTGCAACGCATCGATGCTGCCTGCCGATGCCCGTTTATTTAAAGCGGATTGTGAAGTTAAGCTGAATGCTTTACTTGGTTCTTTCTTCAGTGGAGCTGTTTAAGCTTGAGTTCTATCCATGCCTGTCGTCGCTCAATACGTGGCGCGGAAAAGTGGGAGAGCAGGAAAATGCTAGGCCAAGTTGTTTGAGAAGTGGCGAGCCGACGAGCACGTTCTGGAGAGTGCGCGTCGTGGCATACATGTTCTGGTGGAGGAGCCATGCCAGCCGTGGCTCAAAACTCTTCGCAAGATAGTGAAGAGGAGGAAAGTTCTCTGCCAAGAAGTGTGAGGGGAAGGGACGAGGAGGCAAGGAGTCGGCGAGCAGGTGTGGGGAGGTGCGTGTCGTGGCGGAGCGCGCGTCTGGGATTCGGCTGCGCCTAGTTATTAGCTAAGGACTGACGTGCAGGTGTTCTTTTAGTTGAGAGAGAGGACGTGCGCTCGCCGGCATCTACCGATGAAGTGGGCCGACCTGAGAAAACTTCAGTTATAGGTAGCGAAGACTACCAGCTCTGTCGTTTCCTCAGTCTTCGCACCTCAATTGCGAAGGCGGCCGAATATTTTTTCGTTGCAAAATTCATAAAAAAATATGGAAAACAAAAAGGGTAACTTTGGCCTGGTGTGTGCTGCGGACAGAAAGTGGCTTGTCGGTGCCGCGGTGGCAAAGGCGCTACTAAGTACATATAAAGCTGCACGCCGTTGAGCCGCAGTTTGACCTTCTCGTAGGCCGTATTTTCAAATACCCCGAGAAAAACGCGCATGTGCGGATGTTGTGAAACTGGCACCTAAATAGCGCAGCATGCTCCGGAGGCTGCGGCCTCTGCTGTTCGCGCTAATTGGTACCCTCCCCCCTTCCCTCTCTCATACTCAGCCAGCCTAAACGCAAGAAACATTGCCGTTGTCTTAATTTATCTCAAAGAGGAGCAAAAGAACAGGAATCAGATGGACGCAGTTGCAGGAGTGCTATAAAAGAGTAAGAGGTTTGGTCGTTAATGTAGAAAACATTTCAATTCTTAAACTTTATGTTTACAGTATTTATAAAATAATAAACTTTCTTCGTGTGTGTTAACAAAAAAGGTAAACACAAGCATGTGAGCAAAAAACACGCGACGCAAGAGTGCTGAGTAGAGGAGGTGAAAACAATGCAAGGACATGAAACCGGCACTGACTTGTCTCGTCAAAAATGTGTACAATAATTTCTCTTGCTTCAACCTCGAAATATTTACTTGGTGTGAACTTCATAAATAATTAACAAAGAATTTGTATGCAGGCGAGCAATCCCGGGAATGATCAATAGATCTTGTGCTATATTATAATTCGCTTCACGGCTAACCCGAGTATTGTGTTCCAAAAAGAATAAAACATGAAGAACGAAATTTACTCGGTTCTGGAGTACCTACTTTAAACGCAGTGTATCTCCGTTCGTATTTCTGCAGGATCGCCGAAATGGGCAATGAACATAATTAGAAAGGAGATTAGTAGGCAGTTTCACCAAAACAAAACACTTTGGCCCTATGTAGTTTCTCTTTGTGAAGTTTTGTACTGCCCCAAGCAATGCGGAGCATTTTAAATAAGTATTTCAGCCCCAAAAACATTGAACTTGCAATTACGTATACCACGGCAAATCGGAAGATCACGCATTTAGGAATACATTCATAACTTCGTAATGATGTAAATAAAGCTACAAAGTTGGACTGTTTGTTGTTAGGTCATCATACCCAGCCGAAGTATTCGACAGAACTCAGAATACTTTACCTTTTGTGCATCATCGTCATTGGGCTAGGGACTTGCCTGGGAGAAAGATAGATCCACTCCGAGACGCATTGCCGACAGTAAAACCTACGAAAAAGAAGCATTGGGTTCTACGTAGTGAAACAAATAATTTCAAAATCATTCAGTGCACTTGTCGTGCGTGCCAGTGTTATCTGAGGGAATTATACTACTTGTGGGCTTGCAGAGCACCTAACGTTAGCTCATGTGCTCCGCGGCACGCCTTCCCTCTTTTACAGGCATGTAACAGGTGTCTTTTTATTTCAAACCGTTGACATTTGCCGTAATTCACATACTGCCTCGGAAAACTTGTGGTAACTTGCGTATTGTATATTCTGTGAACTCATCCAAAACAGCAAAGCTGTCACTTATGACATGTGGCTATCTGTGGGGGCGATACAGGCTCGTGTATGCGTTGGTGTTAACTACGAACGTTCAACCGAAAAAAACGGCTTTAACATCTAAAAATATTTTTCTCTGACAAATATATCGTTATACTCAAAAGAAGGCAATTGCTAATCGATAGCTCTTATTGTAAGCAGAAGGTTTCAACAGCGGAAATGTTTTGTTTTGCCCGCCAAACTATATGCATGTCGACTAAAAGGGGTGCCCGAATGCTGAAAGATTCATGAACGCCCAGCCAAAAACATTTATCCTACATACTTCAAAGTTAGTATCACTATTACTAATAATGCGTACGGGCTCACTAATGCTGGATTTAGGGATATCACCGCCCCTAGATCAGTAGAAGGCGAAAATTGTGTTTTCACAAATTTCTGGTTATCTCAACTGCGCGCTGAGATATCGATCCGCGTTTTGCTGATATATGTAACTGTGAAAATGTTTACAAGTAATTTCATGGTTTCACCCTTACATAACCTTTCAGGGACAAATATAGCTTTGCTAGTAAATGTAGTGTTTTCACGGATTTCTCAGTACATGCTTGGCCCTTGGATACATTGATTTGATTTTTGCTGACTAATATTAACGATACATATGCGCAAGAACAAATTCAAGATATTTCGCCACGAAGCATCTGAAATGTGAGTTTTTTAAAATTACACTACTAACGCAGTGAGTAGACCCAACAGATGATATGAAGGCCCAGCAAAACTGCTCGTCCGAGAGTCGTGAAGTTTCAGGAGTGCATTCCCCTCACACTACCACTTGTCTTTAAGGGCTACGACAATGCTCTTAATCGAGAGCGGTGTAAAGTAAGGGTCCCCCTTTTATTGGCAGTTTTTGTATGTGCATGTTATGACTAGGAGCATGAAACGCTCGAGAGTGGCCAGGTCTGTCCCCAGAAAAAATTGTTGCAAGGGTAGAGTGAGGAGATGGGTTTGGTAAATTATCACTACGTTATTTGCGGTGATGAAACATACCACAGTTAATTGTAACAACCGAGCTGTTCTTTTTACATTTTTTGTCGTACTATAGCGCGAAACCAACGGCGAGCGCAGCCCACGCCGCGCAGGCTTGCGCATAAAAAATTTGTCACTCTGCCCATCCTTGCCAGCCCAATTTTCAATATCTCTAAGGACGTCAGACGAGGAGAAGAATATGACATCACTTTAAACTAGTCACTGACGCCGAACAAGGAGGTCACTAATATATTTATAATTTTAAACTTTCCCGAGTCTAGGACCAAAAGGAAGCCATATCACCAGTCTAGAACATGCATATATGCAAAGTAATGTCCTAAAAGGAAAATTTCGGGCGAAACAGTATTTGGGTTAGAGTTTTAAGGACTCCATTGCGAACACAGTCGACATGACAAATAATCTCTTGCTAAAACTATAGTTGTAGGGCTCACAGTGTCTTACTTTATCGCGAACTAAATTTTACAGAAAATGCAAGAGATGTGTGTAAGAACCCTTCAGAACGTGTAGTCATTGTTCTTAAGAAGCCGATAGTCCAATCTTATCTGTTAATAAGCTTGAGTTCAAGCCTAGAAGTCGTTTTTTTAGAACACTTCTGTCCACTAATGTACCGAGATTATGGCCACTCTACATTCAGCTTGAACTTAGCTTGTTGAGCTCTGACTTCACATGTCCATCTTTGAATTGGTTGAGCGTTGAATCTCATCAGTTGGCTGATGAGATTCCAGACCTGACGCTGAGTCTTGGGAAGGCAAAAACAGATAGCGGTTCGATGGAAAGATTACTTTAAGCAATAGCATATATGTTTATCATACCACGAATGAAGGGGGGATAGAGGCTGGCTTACATTGAAATATTTAGCCGTGCACAAAATCACTCAGAAAGAACCATTTATTTTGTTGCCCCTATCGAAGGTGGAATTGAACATGTAAATCGTGCTTGTTGATGCTGGTAAAGTTCTATATTTCGGTCAACGCGTTTAAAACTTTGTTTGAGCGAACAACTATAAATTAGAGCAAATACACGAAGGCCATAAAATAAAGAGAAGGTCGGTGGCCACATCTTATCCCTTATAAGTCTCGGACAGAGGGCTGGGAGGCTGAGCGATCCTCGAGGATATGTAGTTGGCTCGTGCTGTGTGTCTTTCGGCTGTCCACATTTTTTTGGCGCTGTTCATTCCAGCAATGCATTGATGTATATTTGGGACTAAGTCTGCGCCATAGTTCATTGTTGTGGAGATGAGGGGACGGGTGAAGGGGGTGGGTATGAAGGCGCCTCTGACGGCAGCGTTGCAGGATTTAAGTGTACAAAGTGGAATGGCAAGGGTGGACAGAGGTGCGGCCAAGTCGCCTCACCGTGGTGGGAATGCATAGAGTAGGAGATTTAAGGGGTTCGCCTCATTACCCGACCAGAGATGTGTGACCTGTGGGTTAGAGTTTAAATAAGGAATGAGTCTTGGATCGTCTGGGGAAGCTTGGGCGCGGGGTGTCAGGTGCTGGCGCTAAAAATTTAATGCGGCAGGCTTGATGAAGCTTGTGACTGTCGTGACACTGCCGGTACGCACTGTGGGGGGGGGGGGGGTAATGGTGGTCTCATCGGTTGTAGTAGTGTCAGTAAAAGTGATGGTGGTAGATGTCATTGTCGAAGCTTGCATAAAAAAAGCATCCAGTGCGTGGTGTGGTCGTGGCGAGTGGGTGGCGACGTCCGTGCATTGGCTGTAGGGGTTGTTAAATGATGGCCTATGTGGAAGACTATCCTGTGATTTTTTTTTCTAAAGAAGTTTCGGTAGACTGTTCCGGATGGGGGAGACGATGATGCAAGTTTTAATGTGTGGTTGTTGTGGTGCATGCAGTGGAGGGAGAACACTGCGACGCAAGTGTGTCAGGATTATGCAGCCCATTAGAATGAAGGAGATGGGAGCGAGCCAGTCGACTAGTGGTTGAAGGAGGTTCGAGAGTAAATTTGCGTACAGACACCGCTCCTCTCTGCAGTTGCTGTATGCTGTCCAGCGTTTGGAATATGCGGCCCTATCTAGATTCGTTTCTGACAGCGTTTACTTCTCGCTTCCAATGTCATGCACTGTACCGTAGATGTGAAGAAAAACGAACACAGAAACAATAAAACACGCAAATTATGAATGCAAAGGTTGATCAGGCGCGTAACAGCAATGAATGCATGGGTTCATAATTGTTTTAAGAAGACAGCGCACCCAGCACGCACTCAAGCTGTGATAGTGTGCTTGTGCTTCATAGCACTGATCACGAACTATGTTGGTCTATTAAGTATAACAAATCCAAACTCTGGCTGCTAAGGTCGTCTGGCGACAACGTAAGAGTGACATCTGCACTCAGATGGAAAATGAATTTGATAAGAGCTGCTTTTCTCACGTCTGAGCAAACCAACATTAACGCTTCCGTTTATATGGTCAACTGTAAAATATGATCTAAAAATTATTTCAGAATACTCACTGCCACTTGTATGGAAGAAACTTCGGGTAAACATATGGGAGCTGCAGATTCAACGGGCGTAAAAACTTTTAGTAAAATCACTGAACACGGGGATGAGTTGTCTGAAAAATTGTACGGCCAAATGGCTATTTGCTTATTGCGACGGTGTAAACCCGCATATGTAAATATCTGAGAAAATGCGGGAATATTGCGGAATCATGGTTAGTAGAGCGTAAATTGTCGTTGCTGGACTAGGAGCACACTAATGCGGTGAGCCAACTTATAAAAAAATTTCTTTCCTGCGAAAACGGTACTGTAGGTAAAAATTAGAGAGTGACTACGACAATGACAATAGAGCGACGACAAACTCAAGCGGTCCCTCGCAACTAGTTTTATAAGAGGTATCTTCTCATATAAATACAAAAACTCCACCGGGAGCATGCGCACAAGAGACCCATAAAAACACTGGTTACATAGCTGCAATCAGAGAGCAGTTTCCAAGAAGTCATAGTTCACTAGCACGCAGTAGCACCGATGTGTCACTGACGCACTAGTCCGCTTTCCTCTTGATATGAAAGGCTTCTAAGGTTGATTGATTCATTGATGAGTTTAACGCGCTGATGGCATGCAGACGATGAGGCGCGCCGTAGTGGAGGGCTCCGGAATAATTTTGACAACCTGGGGATCTTTAACGTGCGCAGACATCTCGTACACACGGGCGTTTTTGCTTTTGGCCTCCATTAGGAAAGCGGCCGCCGCGGCCGGGAGTCGAACCCGCGCCCTCGTGCTCAGAAGGTTTCTAAGAGCTCCCTGGCCATTGTGTTTTCTCTTCTTCCAAGAACTGTAATCTTCTCAAGAAAGATGTGCATTTGTACTTCAAGGGACTGCATGGCCTGAACTGATCACCATTAATGTGCGGGTAAATGGGCGCCCGTATTCTTGTTTCGAGACGAATTGTTCCTCGCGTGCCTTACTATTCGTAAGTGCAGGCCACTGCAGGCCATTCAGTCCCTTGCAGTCCAAATGCAGTACCTTCCTTTGAGAAAATAACAATTCTCGGCAGAATTGAAAACACGATGGTCAGGCAGCTCTTAAAAGCCTTTCAGGTCAGGAGGAAAAGGGACCATGTCCGTCAGTGACACATCGGTGTTACTGCGTGCCAGTGAACTTAAATTTTTGGAAGCTACTCTCTGGTTGAAGATATATCTCGCCAGTCGTTTTGCGGGTTTCTTGTGCGCATGCTCCCGGTGAATTTTTTGTATGTGTATGAGACGATGCCTCTAATAAACCAGTTGCAAGTAAGCGCTTGTTTTATCGTCTTTCTATTGCCCTTGTCGTAGTCGCGCTCCAAGTTTTACCAAATATGCACCAACTTGCCCAACAGTGTGTTCTACTAATGCTCCTTAAAATTCGTTTGGTGTAAGGCTGTTTTATTGGAAGGCCGTGCTCGCTATCGATATCATTCTGCTATGTAGCTTAGTGCATAGTTTACAGAGCATTTGCAGCGGAGGCATTAGACGAGATTGACTTTTAGTTTCTGTTGGTTTGCTAACTGTAAGTTTTCTAATAAATTTATACTGTTCGGCAGCGCAGTTTTCGTTTTTTACCGGCCAAGCAACACGTTTTATTTGATTTAAGACCGTTGACATTCACAGTGTTACAGTTACAGCCGGCAGGCATTTTAGCAGCTTGTTCGTTACATTTTCCACAAGGCTATCCAAACCATATAAAAACTGCAACCCATGACAATCTTTGGAGACGATTATTCGAGAGCTCTTCATGCATTGACGTGCTTCATGAACTTTTAACCGATATACACTGTTGATAACCTCTAAATGAAAGTAGGGTGCGCTGAGCATACTCGTTGTTTCACAATAGAAAAGCGAAGAGGTAATTTGTCAGTGTCAGCAGTAGCTTCCAACAAAGAGACAGTCTTCTGTACTGCAAACTTTTCCTCAAAACTTACACATCAGGGTTACTAAAAGAAAACACTGTAAAGAAGATGTCTCCTTTTTGCTTGTCCAGCTTTTCACAATATCGCGGGAGCGTCGACCGGAGAGTGGCCAGCTGATTTATCACGGCGTGAAACACAATACAAGGTACGAGCAGGGGGTCACGCCCAGTCACGCTAGTTGGAGTGTCGTCTGCTAGGCTGTTCCCGCAAGCACAAAACGTACCTTTTCGATTTTTTTTCTTTATTGGATACGTACCCTTTCGCTGTAATCAGTCGGCACCGCTCATCAACAACACGGCGACTTCGTATGTGCTTTATTCACTGTTGTCGTTTCTTTCTTTATTGCCGTAACACAGAAACCCCACACACAACATTCTTCGTAGGCATAAATGATCACTCACCGATGGTGGAATCACAACAAAGTTCTCGTTATTTTACGACTTCCCCCCGCTCACCTACTTGTTCTGTGCTTATTTCGACAATATAAGCGAAACTAGAACAGTCCAATTTTATCGAACCGTCTATCAACTGTCGCCATTTTCACATAGACCCCACCCTTGAATCCACACACAGTTACCAAAACAGCCATTATTCAAACGCGGCGCCGTAACTGGGTCTGCCCCCTTTGCACGTCCAGAAACCCAGTGACAGGAGTCCAATTCACGGTGCTTATGAATAAACCTCATGGTAAGCGCATGGTTTGTCTGTATTAGTACTAACCCCCACCTCTGTTCTTCGCCATTTCCCCTAATCGGACAACGGGTCCTGGTTCCATCAAAATGCTCTTATGCCACTTATCACTCAGTGCGCCCGATGGCAAAAAATATAAGGGGAATCCGCACTCCCATTTACGTGGAAAAGTTCTGTAAAATCCGGCAAAAAGTGAGATATTTTAGTTTGCGTCTGAAGATGCAAAACACCTATCTCCTTTATACCAAATATTGTGTTCCATGAAGACAGCAAGAAGTCGTGAACCTTTTGATGTTGGACTTGTTCTAGCTTCGCTTATTATCGACAATAATAAGCGAAACTAGAAGAAGTCCAATTTCATCGAACCGTCTATCAACTGTTGCAGCCATTTTCACATAGACCCCCACCCATTGAATCCACACACAGTTACCAAAACAGCCATTAACTCCCTCAAACGCGGCGCACTGTGAGTACTGGGTCTGCCCCCTTTGCTACGTCCTAACGATCACACCATCAGTGACAGGAGTCGAATTCACGGTGCTTATGAATAAACCTCATGGTAGCAGCGCATATGGTTTGTCTGTATTAGTACTAACCCCCACCTCCGTTCCTAATCAGCCATTTCCCCTAATCGGACAACGGGTCCTGCTGTTCCATATCAAAATGCTCTTACTGCCACTTAGTCTATGCTCAGTGCGCCAGCGAGTGGTGCAAAAAATATAAGGGGAACGTCCGCGCACTCCCGATTTACGTGAAAAACGTTGCTGTAAAATCCGGCAAAAAGCTTGTTGAGATGATTTTTATGTTTGCGTCTGAAGATGCAAAACACAATAGCGTTACTTCGGCGTCGAGGGAGAGCTTTGTAGGTTACGTTCTTCAAACTCAACTAGTAGTCCCCCTGCTATTTTAAACACAAATAATGTGTTCATAAGATTCCACATCTTCATGAACTTGGTCGTCGTGGCTGGACAGCAAGAAGCCTAATTACGTGAACGGCTTTTGAAATCCCACTCCCATGTTCGCGGCAAAACAAAAGCAGTGCCCTATTACATCCCATTTAATACCCTCTAATTCCTCGAACAACACACTCGCTTCTAGATAGGTTCGCGCGTTAAACTGCCAGGTTGATTCCATGTGCCTCTCCGGATCCGATTCTTAACCCTCTGCTGCGTCAAGGTTGACCGCCGCGTGGTCAGTTGTTCGCAGCCACGGGACTGGCTAGGGTTATTGGCGTATTTGAGGTTGTGGCCGTTACTACACAGGGTGGCCAATCCTGCGGTGAGGGAGCATTACCGGCAATGGTCGCCGGGGTCAGGCCGCACTCCAAGCCCCTTTGTGCAATTCCATCAAGGTAAAAATTCTCTATCGTGCTGAGCGGGCTGAACTTTTTGGTTCTTACGACAGAGAAAGACAAAGAGATAGAGAGAGAGATAAGAGTTGTTGATTAAGGTATATTCAGAAAATGTGGAAAGGGGGTAAATAATTATCAAGTTTAACGCGCCGACGCTACACAGACGATGAGGCGCGCCGTAGAGGTGGTCTCCGGATTGATTTTGACCACCTGGGGATCTTTAACGTGCGCCGAAACCTCGAACACACGGGGGTTTTGGCTTTTCGTCTCCATCAGAAAAGCGGCCACCACTGCAGGGAATCGAGCCCGCGTCCTTGGGCTCAGCATCACAACGCCTTAGCCAATCAGCCAACGCGGCGGGCTGGGTAAAAGGGGGTAAACATATGGGGCAGTCCACTACGAAATCTAAAGTGGAGAGCTCCAGACGCAGCAGCTCCCTCTCTTGCCTTCTCATTCAGCTCAGGCTATCTTGAGCTGACATGGAAAGCTTGTTATGGCTGCATCTGCGTACCATAGAAGTTGACGATTTCTTACGAGAAAATGGATATTTTTTTCCAGTATTTAGGGCAGTCAAGTAATTTCTGTCGTCTTCCACCACACAGATTTGGCCCATCTAGATTTGTGAATGTATGTGTTGATTTGTATCCTGCGCAGAGCTTGCGATTCTTCGGCCTTGAGAACCCCGTGTGGCACGGCCAAGGATGATGTTTGTAGGGGTAGACATTCTCCATAATTTTCAGGAAGCGGAGATTGGTAGTCGTCGCATGGAGCACGCTATGCGAATTTGAGAGCATTTTGCTCGGCTACGTAGTTTGCTCTTCCAGACAGTCAGGTCCGGTTGTAAATGTAGTTTGAACATTAGTATCATTGTGGATTGAAAAATCTCCCTCAAGTGTTTAGTACCCTGCCTGCAACCAACAGTCTAATGGCGTTTTAAGAGCGTATAATGATTATTCCTGATAGCTTAAGTAGGCGGATCGCCGAGAGGATGGCTCGAATTTCCACCTTTTCCGCTCCTGCTGGTGGGAGGGCTATGAAGTCACAAAATTTGCCACGTTACTTCACTACGACAATTGCTGCATTCGTACTTTCGGACATTCAGGCGTCGGCATATATTGTACTGTCGCGGTTTTGGAACTTTCCTTGTAATAATTTGAACCTATCTTGTCGCCTGTCTTTGTGTTGGTATGGCCCGATGTTTTTCAGTAGGGCAGAGCTTTTGTGGAGAGTCGCTAATTCAGTGACATGCCCATGTTGGCGACCAGTCGTTTTTTATGCGGAGGTGCGCATTTATTTTAGTGGGTGGCCCGTCGCAATTTTGTCTTTCACAGCCACTCCCTTATGTTCCATGAGAGCAGCCTTTTTGAATTAAAAAAAGTTATATATACCAATTTAAGAAACCTTTTGGTGATCGTGAAAATTGATTGATTGATTGAGGGGTTTAACGCGCCGACGCAACGCAGGCGATGAGGCGCGCCGTAGTGGAGGGCTCCGGGTTAATTTTGACCACCTGGGGATCTTTATCGTGCGCCGAAATCTCGTACACACGGGCGTTTTTGCTATTCGCCTCCATCAGGAAAGCGGCCGCCGCGGCCGGGAATCGAACCCGCGACCTCGTGCTCAGCAGCGCAACGCCTTAGCCACTGAGTCACCGCGGCAGGTGATCGTGAAAATTGGTAGGTTGGGGGCTGCCCTCATGATGTTGTTCATTTGGCTTCTCTCAGTGCGATTAAGTTTTTGGTACGGCAGGCGGAAAGACGTACGTCTCATGATAAGCGCTTTTTTAAGTTTTGTCCTCTCTTCTTTGTTTATTCTTTCTCTTCCCCTGATAAGGTGTTTTACAATGTGGGCCAAATGGTTAGATATTTTGTTCCGGTGAATATGTGATCAGCTCAGCCACTTTCATGTAACGCCATGTCGAGGATTCTTACGCGACCGCTCTCTGGGATCACATCCAAGGTTGATCTTTAACTTGGCTCCGTGGCGCAACTCATTATTTGCCGGAGAGAGCTTGCGGGGGGACAGGGTGGTGAAAAAGTAGGGAAATAGTTTAAAATTTTCTTTGATTACACGCCGTACACTCGACTTTAATTCCTATAAAACACAATTAGGTACGTTTCCGGTCATAATCTATTACGCATTATATGACAATGTATTAAAGATCTATTAAGAGCTGTTAGAAAGTTTGTTTACCATTTACACGCCTTTTTGGAGACACAAGCCGTTTTGAAGCAAGTTGGTTAAAAATTGATGTTCAAAGCTGGAAGAAAACTAAAATAGGAATCCGATAAAACATAGCAAGGTGCCTTCGGATGTGCATTATATACCTTTCTGGGAAATGCTGGGTCCTTTTTGGTTCCACGACTGAGCTCTCAGACAAAAAATGAATGACTGAAAGGTGCTCTTCACATGTAATGTAGTTCGGTGGCTGATTACCACTTAGAAGTTGCAAATGCGTGCTCTTATGCTTGATCTATTATGAGTCTGCGTCACGAGTACTCGAGGGCTTTGCTTTTATCTTGTGTTCGGTGGGTTTATTGTAAGCGTAAAAGTACCATTCCTTTTGCTAGAGTTGCTGGAGCACGTGTTGTACTGTTCTCTTCCGGTCTTGGCAAGGGACTATTTCAATGGGCCGATCTGGCAGTAGCTTGGTCCGCGTTCTCAGTTCCAGTTGTGCCTAGGTGGTCAAGTACCGGCTTGCACGTTGTCGCGTTATAGAAATGTCTCGTCCGTCTGAGAGGAATGCATGGTGGGGGAGAACAGTTCGTGGGTTGAACATACACACATTTATTCTTCACGAAGAAACCACGCCATAAAACCACACTACAAAAAAACCAACACGAGATCCAATATCAACCCTTTACGATCCTGAATAAGACAAGCCCAGGCAAACGTAAACTCATTTGAATAAAAACTACAGCGCCAAACTTACAAAACCGTTAACCATATATTACTAATAAATCTATAATAGTTTCTGCAACGTTTCACAGCTACTTGTCTCTAGTGGACGGGCTTACCGCATTCACTGGCGCTGACGTGGCGTAGACGTTGCGTATCCGTGACATGATGGTAGCCGAGGACGTGGTGTCGTGGTGCCGGCGTCACTGCGCTAAGTAGTTGCGGGGACGGCGTCGTTGTTGCCCCGCGCATCTTTTCATTGCTCTTCGGAGGCGACACCCGTGTTAGCCCACACAACTGGAGGCAGTCCTGGCCTGGGTACCATCGCTGTGGCAACACGAGCACCGGGTGGATCCGAAAGCGTCACCTTGTTAGTCCATTAAAGCGCAAGTTCACGGGGCATTGAAGCTGGACACGGGCGTTCGACCGTCGCTGCTAGGAACGTCAAAGCACACGTTGCGGGCGTAGCCGAGATGCCAGAACCGATTAGATGTCGGCCCACTCACGCCCAGGAGTGTGTGTCGTAGCCGAAGGCCCTGGTCGCGTTGCCGTGGCTTGCTCCTGGAACACTTCGTGCTGCTCCCTCCTGCTGGGTTCTCGTTTTCCCCGTCAGCTTGCTTGTTCTGGGCTTAAGTCTGAAGCAGCATGTATCCGCAACAGCACCTATTCATCGGTAGGCTGTTGGGTTGCCTGAGAAAGAGGATAACGAACTTGCCTTCGAGGCTCAAACGCCATCATTACCACATTCGCCCTCTTTTCTCTGTGGCCCTGGCCGTCGGCCATAGGCGCCATGCAAAATTCGTGGGTGCGGGCAGCCCGCTTCTCAAGCGATGACCGGCCCTGCCCACAAAAGTGGTGACCCGAAGACACCGGTGTCAACGCAACCATTAATTCACCACTGAGGCGTCAGCGAGGCTTCTACGGCGAACCGCCATCTTCGCCATTCCCTCCAATGCCACTTTCAACCCCAAGAACCAAGAACTGTGGTTCGCACTCATCGGGAGCCACTTTTACATCCGCGGCTTCTTCAGCCAAGCCACAAGGTAGAGCATCACGTGCCGAAGACTCCCGAGCGATGTCTTTACCCAGCTCCGCACGGTAACATCAAGCCCACAACCCTACAGCATACTAAAGAGCGCAGTGCTGGAGTGTTTCAGCATACCGGTGGTTTGTCTTCCGCCGCTTGCGATCTAACCGAGAGCACCCTCTTCGAAGGCGGAACCACCAGCACCTATGCCGAAAACCGAGCCTCCTACCGATTCCCCCGACCTCAATGACACCAGTGCGCCTACGGAGACGCCGTCACCAGTCCCTTTGTCCTCCCTGTCGCTGTCAGTCCCCGTCACTTATCGCAGAGATGTCGAGGCCCATTCTATCCACGCCAATGTGAAGACGCCAGATTCACCACATGAAACCGACATTTCAATGAGCGCCTCCTCAACATAACCCTCCATCATTGATTGCGGAGACAGAATCTCTCCAATGTTATTCACAGCATGTTTACAAGAGGTATTCGGAACATTCTATTGGGAACAGGTGGGCTTGAGGGTGAAGGGAGAATACCGTTGCCTTGCAAATAACTAGGGGGACGAATTGCACAGCACAATTACGGCACTGAACAAGCAGAGTATAATCGTGGGCCAGAAAATTAATATCCAGAAAACTCAAGAAATGCTAAATAACCTGGGAAAGCGCAGCGGTTTGATATAGGTGGCGAAGCAGTGGAAGTGGTTAGCGAATATATCTACTTAGGCAAGGTAGTGGCCCCGGATTCCAGCCATGACGCAGGGATAATCAGAAGGATAAGAATGGGGTGAGGGCATTCGGCAGCCATTCTCAGATAATGAATGACAGCCTACCATTATCCCTGAAGAAGAAAGAAAGACAGCTGCATATTACCGGTACTGAACTACGGGCAGAAACTTGGCAGCTCACTAAAAGGGTTCAACTTAAATTGAAGACGACTCAGCGTGCAATGGAACGGAATATGATAGGTGTAACGTTAGGGGATAAGAAGACAGCGGAGTAGGTCAGGGAACAAACGCTTGTTAGGGATATATTAGCTAGAAATCAAAGAGAAGAAATGCGTGTGGGCCGGGCATGTAATGCGAAGGCAAGATAACCGTTGGTCATTAAGGGTAACAGAGTGGATTCCTAGAGAAGGCAAGCGTGTCAGGAGGCGGTAGAAAGTTGGATGGGCAGATGAGATGAAGAAATGTACGGGGGTAAATTGGCGCAGTTAGCAGAGGACCAGGATAATTGAAGATTTATGAGAGAGGCCTTTCCCTGCAGTGGGCGTAAATAGGCTGCTGCTGATGATGATTGTGATGATGATAGAAAACATTTCAATTTCCGCACTTCATGTTTACATCATTTACAACACAATAAACCCCATTATTGTGTTTTAAGTAAACGAAGTAAACTAATGCACGTGAGCAGATGCTAGTCCACGCAAAAGTGCTCACGTAAACGAGGTAAAAACAATAGAACGTAAGGACGGCGCTGACATGACTAATCCAAAATGTGTACAATCATTTGTGGTGTTAAACCACGTTAATATGGATTTCATTTGAGTTTCTTAAATAAAATAACCAAGATTAAGTATGCAGACGAACAATCCTTGGGACGATCAATAGAAATAGTGTTATATTCTAATTCTCCTTCACTGCCAACTGGAGAATTGTAATGGTAAAAAAATGCGACATAGAGTACAAAATTTGCAGGGTTGTGGAGTATGTCGAACGGAGGTTTCTTCGTTTAATTCTTCCGCAGCATCACCAGAATAGGGCGTGAATATTTATAGAAAAGCATCTAATACGCCATTTCACCAACATAAAAACTTTGTCCCTACGTACTTCTTTTTCTCACCTATTATGCCGTCCCAAGCAAGGTTGAACATTTTAAGTAGATATTTCAGCCCGAAATATTGAGTATACAGTTACGTAGGGATCTGCTACGACAAACCTGAGAACCATACATTTTGAAGTACATTAAAAATTCGTAATGACGAGAAATAAAGCTACCGTTTTTGATTGTTTGTTATTAGGTAATTATACTCAGCGAAAGAACGCGACAGAACTAAAAACACTTTACCTTTTCTGGATCGTTGTCACTATGATTTACGCTTGCCTGGGCCCATGATAGGTCCACTTTAAAACATATTGCAGACAGTATAAACTCGGAAAACACCATTGGGTTCTACCTACTTCGTACAGATGATTTCAAAATCATTCACAGCACTTTCTGTGCATAGAACGGTGGTCTGAGCGAATTCTAATTCTTGTGGGCTCACGGAGTACCTAACGCTAACTCTTACGGGTTTCGCGACACGCTTTTTCCTATTTAACGGCCTAGTAACAGGTGCCTTTTATTTCAAACCATTAACATTTGCCATATCTCACATACAGCCTAGGAACACTTGTGGCAACTTGCGGATTGTGTATTCCAAGAACGCATCCAAAACAACAGAGCTGTCACGTCTAGCATGTGAATACCTGTGGGTCGATTATCACAGACTCTTGTAGGCCTTTGTGTAAATTGCAAACTGTCAACCAAGGAAAACAGCTGATAACATTTCAAAAATACCTTTCTTTGGCCAAACACTTGTTCCCCTCAAAGGAACAAGCTGCTAATCCAGTGTGAGAATAAGGTTTTAAGAGAGGAAATGTTTTGTTGTGCCGAAGTACATATATCTGTTAAGCGAGGTATCCGACTGAATGACTGATACGGAATTTTTGGAGCCGGCTTATCATGCATTCAGACAGCAATTAGGCGATCGGGGAAAGATCTGTCTCCAGATGTCGACGATGAAGTGAACGGAGTTATAAGTGAAGATGAAAATGAGAAATGTGAAACTATGACTTCATCTTGGCTCCCCCTTCCCTGCGGTTATATATTTTTGCTCCCTATTTTTCATTTTTGTACATAACTAAATAGCCACCGCTTACAAGCTCAGGAATAACTCACCCCACATTTCATTAGGGTGAAGAAGAAGATATGAGCAGCCTTCTTGTGAAGCGTTTTGAAAATTTGTGTCAAGGCAATGACAACCTTGCTTACCTTGTGAGTGCCTTCAGGCATACCGAAGAAAATTATTCTACCGAAGAATTCGAAAAGATCTGCTAATGCTAACAAGAGGACTCACCTGCTCTCCATGCATATTTCTACTGTCCTTGAGGCCATGTTGCATATGTTTAATGTCTTTTCGCAAAAGTGAATAGCGCCATTCTTAAAAGTCAATTTAAATGAAGTCAATGCCGCATCAGCTTGAGTGTTTCAATTCAATATGAGCCAAATCCGAACTTGTCATCCCAATGTTTCTCAAATTCGCCGCACAATTTTTAATTACTTGTCGCCATAAACTTCCCCTAGGTGACATGTAAACTTATCATATAATAGGTTTGACAGCGTTGCATTTAGGTCAGGTCACGAACTTCTGCTTTTTCCTTATAGTCGCTCTAGGTACATTTGACTCATTAAGAAAAAAAACGCCTCGAGCATATATTGTTGGGAATACACAAGGAAACCACTTTTTGTTCCAGAAAGTTTCAGGCAGCGGGTATGTGAGAATATGTGGTCTTAGAAGTTTGTAGTTGGAGCTAGTGCTGTGTGTTTTTTAGGGGCGAAACACCTGGTTGGTTGGTTGCCTCAGAACATGGAACATACCCACGCGGAGATTTGGTCAATAGGCTTCGTACCGAATGAGGATGTGATATATATTATTTTAGATCCGAAAATTAGAAAAAGAAATACAGAACATAAAATATTTTAATGTTATGAAAGTAGAGTCGTAGGGACAGGGGGCTGGTCAACGTCTCCTGTCGTCGTCGTCGTGGTCTGTCGTGACGGTAACTCAAGTTTTTTAACGATGGTCCAAAAACAAGTGCGATTGCTCCTCCCACCGGCGCTTCTCCGGCGCCCAATCAGTGCGCTCCGTATGGCAAGAGCGTGACCTACAATGCTTGAGTACACTTGTGCACTGAATGCTTCGCCCCTCCCCACGTTTCAAGTTAGGGAAGATGGCCCGGGATTTTTTCTCTCTTCCCCATTTCTTTTGGATGTTTATTCCAACAAGTTTTGATGTTTACTTGGGTCTGAAGGCCGCGCTGTAGTTGATCGCCGTGGACATAAAGAAACGGGTGAGGGGCCGGGTATGGAGGCGCCTTTGACCCTAGCGGCGCAGGATTTCAGCGTACAAAGTTGGAATGGCAAGGCTAGAGTGAGGTGCGGTGAAAACGACCGTCCGCCATCTGAATGCCTGGGGTAGGAGTGTGAAGGCACCGCCTCATAACCCAGGGTAAGAAGCGGGACATGTGGTTCAAACAGTTTGAACGGGTTGGGTTGTCTTGACGATGGTGTATAAAAAAAAATATTTAGGTGAGGAAGCGCTTCGCGGAGCGCGGCGGCTAAAGTTCAGATTAAAGGGCGCGCCAAAAGATGGCGTGTGGAGCCAGTGGCTGTTAAATTCATTGCATGGGTGTTACTGAGGAAACAAAACGGGTGAGACGTACTACAAAGGCGCCAGCGTTACGTGCTGCTGTAAGAAATCGATTACGTGGCTTACAGAGGAGCAGTAAAGAACATCGCTCATGATTTGTTCATGTCGCCTTGTTTATGTCGCCTATTAAGTATTGCAGTTTGGTGTGGAGAACTGCAAGAAAAATGAATAGTGTCGCCATTACTATATATCTGTTGTGTTGTCACCCTGAACGCCAGCAAAGCAGTAAGTTATCATCGGTCATCATCAAGCCAAACCACATTTACCGATCTTCATCAAGCCGTAACCGAGGGGATGGCAGAGGACGCTGTGCTTCACTTGTAAGTTATGGCTGACTATGCCTGAACCAACTAATAGTTATGCATTTTTATCGCTGAGATTCAAAACCACCCTTCAATCACCAAGCACCCGTGCTGAATGGGGGATGTACAGTCGCTAGCTCAAGCCAGACTATTAGCGATGCAACAGCGGCATTGCTTAGGTGCGCGCATGAGCAACTTCGCACCCTGGAAGCTCGGAAAGAAATCTAATGTACGCCATTGGCGCATATTCATAACGAAGACGCTTGCTAATATGAGCCCTACGCACCACTGCATGTTCTGGAACTACCCCGGTAAAAATGGTGAAACAAAAACCTTTGGCATCACTGGGTAAAAACCGCCAGGTTATGGTAAAGGTGCTGCTTACTCGAACAGTGCGGGCCATTTCGAGTGCTCGAGCAAGGTATAACGCGGTACTGCGAGGCGCACGATTTCCCCGTGACTTTACGGCACGCGGGAAATCGTGTTACTTGCCCTTGGCGTGAATATCGTTACCATGCAAAAAATACTGTTTTGTAGCCTGTTTCTTAGTTGAACCAAAAATTACGCAGAATTCTGAAATAACATCCCCAAAAGAGCTAATTTGGCAGCTGTAGAAAAGTTCCCACGTGCAAGCGGCGATTTTCATGCGAAGCAGACGACGGGCTGGCAGCGCTGGGCCGAATCTGGCACCGACACCCAAATGCTTCCCGCACGTCGCCGGCTGATGCCGGTGCCTTCTTAGTGCCAGTGAATTTAGCGGCCATTCATGATCTCAACTGTGCTTTCGCGTGTCCTTTTTATGCCTGCTCGTACTGCAGAAATAATATCTCCCTGACCGCTGTTTTCGTTTGATCGGATAACTGCTTTTAAAGAGCGGATGATACCTGGCGGTTTAGTGATGAGAAAACGTTTCCTGCCCTTTTGCAAGAGTAAGGAGAGGTCGCGCCGAGATAAGTGCTCGCTTTTTAAGCCACGGCCCGACGAAACAAAGCTCGCGGCATGGGGGTGAGCCATACTCCGCAAAGACTGCGTACTTCAACGAACAGACCATGTGTGTGAAAATCACATTGTTCCGCACTTCATTTTAAAAACGTTGTTCGCCTTATTTGACAGTATCTGTGCAATTTCAGCCAAACGAAGAGCCAGCCCACTTTCTAAGGATGGTGTTCTTTCTGTCGTTGAGGGATTATCGAGTTAATTGAGGAAGATCACAAGCCTGCGTAAGCAGGTAAGAATGCGGGCTTCAAACCAAGCTGCTTCCGCTGTTCTGTGTTTGCGTAGCTTTAACATCGCCATGTCCCGGCTGTGTGAGGAATCTGATGCCACCGAGCACAGCGCGGCTCTTGTAGCCGATGAGAACGGCAATATTGCTGAAGCAAGTACCTCCCTGCAATCACTATTTGATGAACTGTCCGCCTTATTATCGAGCTTGCACCTACCGATGACGTTTGCAGTGCATGGAGTCAAATCGGACGAATTCAGAGACGCTGTGTTTCTTGACTTGATGGGTGATGTGAAAAGAGACATTGTGATATAAATGTGAATTTTGGTCAAGCGCTTTAGCTAAATCGGTATCAGATGTTGAGAGCATGGTTAAAACTAGAACACAGTAAAATATGTTTGCCTTCAAGCGGCTGCATCTGTTTTTGTTGTATGAGTTTCATTGCAAGTTTCGTTGTGGTGGTAATAAATGACCATGGTATATTAGAGCACGTTAGTCATCCACATATTTGTCGTAAGAAAGACAAAACCAAACAGTAAAGCTGATATATGGGTGAGATCCGTGCTAGAAGGGGAAAAAGGGGACAAGAAAAAGGGCGGCCAGTGAGAATTATAGATGCGGCAGGATTGCTGAAGTACGCGAGTGTGGTGACCAGGGTTGCCATGCTTGGCGATTTGTCGCCAAACTGGCGACTTTGAGAGGTTTGTGGACTGAAATTTTAGTGGGGTGACTACTTTCTCGCTGCTTTGAGCGCTGGTGATTATTTAAACATTTCCGTGCTTTTCGGTCACCTTACATTCGAGAAAATAGGCCGTGTTTGATCGTTATAGTGCTTTATACAAGACAAGATGAAACTAGAAGCCTGTCAGAACAAGGACGTGGGAACGATATGGAAAAGCGCAGAATAGGGCAAAATGAGTTAGTGTACCCCAAACTTCACAAACGTACACCGCTACATACCGGCGCGGATTTTCGGTTGCTCGCTCGCCGCGAAGCACGTTCAAAACCGCGTCGATTTTTTCAATGTCTGTTTCGCGTTGCTATCTATCAGCCCGTTGGCCCTGCGGCGGCACGGGCCTTAAAGGTTGTCTCCACCCTGAGCGGTGTTGGTTTGTTCCCGCGTTTCACGTTCGTGGGGGGACCATACCGTGCAAGCGTTTGGTTTGTTTTTGCCCGCATTTACCTGGCTTGTTTTTGTTCTGGGATAAAAATTCGTTTGAAAGTTTCGACAAATTCACGTGAAAGAAGCGTTGCTTGCTATCGGAGTGTCGTTGAGACAACCCCAAGCCCCGCAGTGCTGTCTAAACCAAGCATGCTGTGCGCAGTACAACAGCAGCTCCATGTTTACAGTAACTTCCACTGTTTGTCCCATCATTCTTATTGCTTTGATGTTTTTTAAGCGCAAATCGCTCGTTCGTCTAAACCTAATTTGCGTCTGCTTCTGCAGCCTCCGCCAATCGCAAGCTTAGCTCAGACATCATAGGTTCTGTTGCGGAAATGACTGGTGGGTCGCATGAATTCCCGTTTTCCAATGTAGCTTTTTGCGTTTACGTTAAAGTGGTGTCAATGTGATTCAGACAATTTTTCAATGAACTTGTGTTTTCTCTTCATGCTCCTTTAAAGGAGCCATGAGAACTTTGTTTAATTTGAAAGAATGCATCTCATTCAGCTCCATTACAGCCACAGAAGAGTTTTTTAACAAAAAAAAGCAAGAAGTATTTAAAAACTTCCAAATTTTGCGCCACAGTGACGTGTAATCAGCAAGAAAGGCGTCACACGGGCCAACAATAAAACAATTTTCAGTGCGTTAACTGCACGTTAGCATTCAAGTGATGCAGTCAAATGGAACTAGAGGCCCCATTACAGACGTCCAGTCATGTGTCGTCGCGACAGGTCAGTTAGGCGGCCGCAAATCGCACAAACAAGCTTCCGTGCCGTCATAGAAAAGTTGCGTGAAATTGGCTCGGGGGTCGCGACTGCGTCACACGTTTTCTTTATATCTCCGTTATTTGTTCGAGCATTGCTATGATATTGGTATCATTGTTATCGGGACTAAGCAGTCTTTCTTATAAACCCAACTTGTATTTGGTCTTCCCCCATCAAAGTCTCCATACAACGCCGTCAGTTTGAAGTGTGATGTTTGGGCAGTTCATGGGCGCTTGAGATTTGGCGATTTAGAAAAGTCAAGACAATGTAGGCAGGCAGGGAACGAGGTGAAAAGCAGTGTGCACAACGCGAGTTTTATGAGAATTCATACACTTTGAATACTTTACGTAAAGTTACATATTTTGGCTTTCCGAGGAGACAAGGGAGAACAACTTATTTTTTCGATCCGTAGCAAATGAATAATATTTGTTATCCAGTTTCACTACCCGTTACCCTTTCTGACCTCTTTCTACGCAGATCATGGAAATAGGGTTATGGCTAGGGGATTATGGGTTATTGCATTGCCACCGTTTCCTGCCAATACTACCGGCCCTTGGGGGATGGGGAGGCCAGGGGGAGGGAGGCCTGCAGGTTGAATTTGCGTTTAGGGAAAGACGAGATGTTTTCTTGACATGCAATAAAACTTATTCTAGCGTTTTCATAGAGGGAAATCAACAGAAAGTTTGTACTGAAAGTGACCGAGTTTGATTATTGCTATGAATGTGCTGCACTGAAAAGTAACTGAACATAGTTCGTTCAATAAAAGCTATTGTTTGCATCTGAATCCACCAAACGAACTTTAAAAAAAGTATGCAAGGCGTACGACATAATGTAGCTTATATTTATATGTACGTACGCGCGCAATACTATGCAATGCTCGCGGTATTTTGCACCTGGCCGCCACGGCGGCATTTCGTTATGTTGTACCTCCCCCTAGTCCCCCTCCATGTCAGGGAGCGCGCTCGCAACGCGTATTTTCTCTGCTCGCGTATCTTTGCACAGCTTGTCGACACATATTCATTGCCGTAGTTGCTGAATGGACGGTGATAAAACGCAAAAATATAATCCCGGCAAAAAAAAAAAATTCTGGTCGGGCCCGTCAAAAACCAGACAGGTGGCCGGCCACAGTTGCACCGAAAAAAGAATTGCCAGCATCGTTTTTCTCGAAACAGCGATTTTCTTGGCTACTTTTAAAAACTTACATTCAAGGTGGCAGTTTGCTGGCTAGTTTTGGCATATATCCCGCTACTTTTGTTCGGAGGACCTGGAAACCCTGGTGGTAACCATGCCGCTGAGCACTGCGGTAGCGGCAAAGGCCGGCTCTTCGGTGGTGGTAATGTTAGTATGAGTGATGGTGGCGGATGTCAGGGTGGAGTCTTGCAAAACAAAGGAAGCCAGTGCGTGGCCTGGCCGTTGCCAGTGGGTTGTGACGTCCGTGTATTGATAGTCGGGGTCGGTAAATGAGCGCTCCTGTGGAAGACTATCATGTGCTCTTTTTTTTTTCAAGTGAAGTTTAGGAAGGGTGCCCCGGATGTGGGAGACGCTGATATAGTTTTAAATCTATGGTCGTCGTGGTAAGTGCAGTGATGGGAGAACGTTGCGACGGGCGCGTACAAGGATGATGCGGACCATGGGAATGAAGAAGAAGGGAGCAGTCCGGTCGACTATTGGATTGGGGGGTTCGAGAGCACATTTGTTTAGAGATACCGTTTGTCTTTGCAGTTGCTGTAATGCTGTCCAGTGTTGGGATCATGTGGTTCTGTCAGGTCCTCGTTTCTGGCAGCGTTTACTTCTCGCTTCCAGTGTGAAACACATTGCCCTAATTGTAAATAAAGACAAAGAAACAACCAAGCAGGCCAATAATGAACGAAGAGCTTGATCACTGACATGGCAGTAGTGAATGCAGAGTTCCGGAAGCTGTTTTGAGCAGACATCGCACCCAACATGTGTTCAAGCTGGGTGATAGTGTGCTTGTGCTGTGTTTTTCAATAGCTCGTCCGAGCTCTGCCACTCTCTTGCGTAGCCACTCTCTTGCCGCGAGCTCTGCGCCCAGCAATGGCATGCCGCTTGTAGTGAGGCAGACGGACAACTCCACAAGGGACGGACCTGGACGCTGCTCCGCCATCTCCTCGATGAAACGAAGACCAGAGGGTACCAACAACACAGACTGGCACAAATCATGCGCGCCACCACCAAGGAACTAGGGCAGGAGGAGACGTGCAAACGGATAAACGCACGTTATCTACCGAGTACCCCAAGTGAAAGCCATGGCGATTACCAGGGAACGCAAAACCCAGCTCTCGATCGCTACATCGAAGAATGGGAGGTACGGGCAGCGCTACAGAGCCTCAATTGCAAATCTGCGGCTGGCCCGGACCGAGTAACTAACAAGGCTCTGCGGAACCTCAGCGATGGGGCCGTCACGGCTCTCACGGGGTACTTCAACCGCTGTTGGCGCGCAGGGGCAATACCACGACAATGGAAGACAGCCAAAACAATCCTCATCCCTAAGCCCGGTAAACCGCCCAGCATCGAGAACCTGCGCCCGATATCCCTCACGTCGTGTGTAGGCAAAGTCCTCGAACACGTGCTCAACAACAGATGACAGCGTTACCTCGAAGGCGAAGGCCTCTACCCCGACACCATGTTGGGGTTCCGGGAACGGCTCAGCACCCAGGACGCCATGATCTTGTTACAACAAGATATACTCGACACATCCATCCTCACCCACGACAACAAAGCGGTGCTGGGCCTTGACCTGCAGAGCGCCTTCGACAAGGTGCGCCACTCCGCCATACTGGCGCAGGTCTCGCGACTGGGCATGGGGGAGAGAACGTACAACTATATACGAGACTTCCTTTCGCAGAGAACAGTGGAAATCCAAGCAGGGATCAACAGCTGCCGGTGAAAGAACTGGGCAGCGTGGGAACCCTCCAAGGTTTCGGTGATATCGCCGCTGCTTTTCAACCTTGTGATGATCGGTGTGTCCGAGCGGCTCTCGGAGATCCCGCAGGTCCGATACACCATCTACGCAGACGACATTACCCTGTGGGTTCCCGGGGGCAGCGATGGCCACATTGAAACAACACTACAGACTGCAGTATATGTCATCGAAAACCACCTGGCGAACACCGGCCTGAGATGCTCCCCGCAGAAATCTGAACTGCTCATCATCCCACCACCAGGCAGGTACCGCAAGAAGGCGGAGGAAGAGTCTACGAAAATCACGATACGCACGAGAGACGGAACTGTCATCCCCAAAGTGCAAACCCTTCGCGTCCTCGGCATGACCCTCGAAGCGAGCCGGAGCAACAGAACCACGGTCGACCGCATCACCACGAAATTGGGAATTGCCACCCGCCTTATCAAACGAATAACAACAAGGCATCATGGGATGAAGGAGGCCAGCCTCTTGCGACTGATACAATCATTCGCCATGAGTCACGTGGCCTACGTAGGGGCCTTCCACCAGTGGAAGAAGCTCGAGAGCGACAGAATCAACGCAGCAATACGAAAGACATACAAGGCCGCTCTGGGACTACTGAACAGCACCAGCACCGACCGGCTACTGGAGCTGGGTCTCCACAACACCCTGGAGGAGATTAGCGAGGCCCAAAGAATGGCCCAGCTTGAACGCCTTTCGACCACACGTACAGGCAGAAGAATCCTCGAGCGGCTGGGCCTCGGACCAAAGACGGAAACACACAAGGCAAGGGGTCTCCCTCTGGAAACGCTACAACGCCTCAAGATACTCCCAATGCCCCGCAACGTCCATCCCGACTACAACCCAGGACGCCGAGCGGCCAGGGCCCGAGCCCTCACCGAGACGCACGCAAACGACACGGGCGCCATCTACGTGGATGCAGCCAAATACCTCGACAGACCAGACACCTACGCAACAGTGGCGGTGAGAGCCACCACCGGAGAAGTGTACAGTGCGTGTAGTGTTCGCGTACCGTCTGCTCAGCAGGCGGAAGAAGTGGCAATCGCACTCGCGCTAACGAACCCGCAATGTACAACAATACTGAGCGACTCGCGCTCGGCCATCGCGAACTTCGCCAAGGACAAAGTGGTACAAATGCAGTGTTGTGCAGTGAACAGTGAATCGGTGCCGGCTACCCACATCCGTTGGTTTCCGGCGCACATGAACGCTAGCACCGACGGCAGCGGCCACCCTAACCGCAACGAGACAGCGGACGCCGCCGCGCGCGCACTTACCAACCGCGCGGCGCCCCCCCGCATCTCTCAGGCGGAAAGGCAGCAGGACTCAGACCAGGAACCCCTCGTGACTTACGCCGAAATACTACAGTGGTACCGCCTCGGCAGACAGCTTCGGCCGCCCCCACACCCCAAGCTCACCAGGGCTGAAGCAGTGCTGTATAGACAATTACAGACAAACTCTGTGATAACTCCGGTGCTGGCGCAATATGTGTGTCCAGAAGTGTACGAAAGTGTGCTGTGCAGTGTGTGCGCGAAAACGAACGCGACCTTGGCCCACCTACTGTGGGACTGTGAACTAAATCCAGTGGAGGCAACCGCCTCAACGCGTTGGCCGGACGATATCACAAGTGCTATGGACTCGTCTGACCACTATGTTCAACTCCGGGCAGTCCAGCGGCTCGAGGCTGCTCTTGCAGGGCAGAAGCGTAGGGAGGCGCCGACGGGAGGTCTGAGGGATCACACCCGACGACCCTCCGCGCGTCGACCTCGTAGACGCCCGCAAGGCGTTGTCTCGGGGACGACTTAGGAAACGTCAAGGAGGGGGCAGGCCCTGAGTGGCTCCCGCCCACCTCCCCCCGCAGGACAATTCAATAAAGTCTTTCTCTCTCTCTCTCTCTGCTTGTGCTGCATAGCACCGACCGCAAACAACATTGGTATATTACTATATAAAATCCACAATCTTGCTGCTAAGTTGGTCCGAGGCAATGCATAAATGGGGATAGCTGTACTCAGACAAAAAACAAATTTGACAGAAGCTGCTTTTCTCGCGCCTGATCTAACCAACAATAACGTTCTGTTCATATAACAATATAATTCCGCCTAAATCATTTTTGAACAAAAGTCTTTTCAGGTACTAATTGCCACTCGTATAAAAGAGGCTTTGTTTAAAAATTATGAGAGCTGCTGGATAGAGGGATGTAATACTTTTTGTTAAAATCGCTAAGTATGGAAGTAAATTGTCTAAAAAATTAGCGCCAATCCACCCTGTGAATGTGGTTGGAAAGCAAAGCTGTATATGGCACCCACAACGATTACCCATATCAGTTAAATTCACTCACGTCGCCCGACAATAGTGAAACCAGAAAGAAGTGAAATGCACTTAACCACACCCTTTATTACTTCAAAGAGATATTCTTGGTAAGGTTAAATTAATGCATGATGCATGAACGGTGGTTGGTTGAGTTGTATGGGTGTAGAACATGAGTGGAAACTCTGTTTTTATAAAATTAGAGCTCGAAGCCGGTGTTAGGCGATCTTACTTCTCCGTCTCTGCCGTCGCGGACGGAGGCGACGAGATCGACGGCAGAGATGGAGGAGGAGAGGAGGAGGAGGAGAAGAGGAGGAGGAGGAAATACTTCTATTCAGATTTCTGAACGGCCCAGAGTGCGGCCCAGGGGAGTGGTTCCTTCTTAATTGTAGCCCATATTCAGTCCGCTCCGCCTGTGCTCTGTCCACCAGCTGAAGCTGGGTAGGCAGAGAGGGACTGGACAGCAGCATCTCCCATTGCTCTTTTTGGGTAGTTGACGGAAAGAGAGGAGGGTACTCAGAGCTTAAGTCGCACACCCCGATTATGTGGCAGAGTGTTCCTACTTCTGAGCAAAATTTGCATTCAGCGTCGTAGTGATTCGGGTGCATTAAGTGAGACGCGTCGGGTGTGGGAAGGAGGCGGATTGTATGAGCCGTAGGGTAGTTTGTTGCTTTATGGAAAGGTCAGCGTAAGGCGAAGGTAGGGTCTGTCTCAGAAGGCAATAATGCTGGGTTATGTCCCTGAACGAGACAAGCGGGTGACTGTCCTCGTGCAGCTCCATAGCACGGGGGGTAAAATTGAAGGCTTGGTGGGCGTATTCGTTGCCCTCGATGGAAGCGTGAGCGAGTATCCAGATGAGCTGAACGTACCGTTTTTGGAGTGGTTTTTTAGCAGACGCAGTGGAGGGCGGGACACCAAACCCGACTGGTAACTCCGGTAATCTTGTTGGGAATCGGTGACTACCTTACGAGCCCTTGGTTGAGTGAGAGCCAAGGCGATGGCTGCCTCTTCTGCTGCCGTCATGTCTACGGTCTTGAGTGAGGCACAAGCAATGATGTTGGTTCTGGAGGTAGCCAAGATGATGGCGTACCGCTGTCCTCGATCTTGGGAGGCGTCTGTGTAGATAACTGCATGATCCCCACCGAGGGAGCTCCTCACACGGCGACCCTCGTCATGTGAGGGGTTCATGCTTCTAATCAAAGGGAGCATCTTTAGTTCTTGTTGTCAAAAGTCCAGGAGTACATCAAGCCGAGTGACATTCTGCGTTGCAAAGCCAATCTGGTGAAGGGTGCGGCGGCCCGCCGCAGTTCTGCTCATTCGGAGCTTCTGGATGGCCCTCTATCAGCTCTTCCACCGTGTTGTAGAGCCCCGTGCTAAGCAGCCTTTCTGTGGACGCACTCATGGGCAGACCAATGGCTTGTTAAACCACCTTTCTAATCATATATTGTCACGGGACCAGTGGACAATGCCCCATGGCGGCATAGCTCGGCGTCGAAGACGACGAGGAAGAGGGGGCCTGCAGATTGAGCGGACTCGGCCATGGCCGCTTGTAAAATACTGTAAATAGACGCTTTCCAACAGCCAGGGTGAGACCGCTTCATGAGTCGAGGCGGGGTGAAGCTCAGGGCCGGGATGGGACTGTACCCCGCACCCTCCACCAAAATGTTTCTCGGCGGCAGTACATAGATGCGTCGAACGATGGGATGGGGTGGAGCGATCTATTTACAGTATTTACAAGCGGCCATGGCCGAGTCCGCTCAATCTGCAGGCCCCCTCTTCCTCGTCGTCTTCGACGCCGAGCTATGCCGCCATGGGGCATTTTCCACTGGTCCCGTGACAATATAAAGCACCTTTATGTCCTCCTTGCCGAGCAGAAGACAGGGGGTGGACGTAACTGATTCTCGAGAGGACAAAAGCTTGAACTAATCGAAAGGTATCGGATTCCTTGAGGCCTCGCTTCTTGTTGGCAACTCGCGTCATCATGTGTATAATTTTATTGATGCTGTGCTTGAGGTGCTGCTTGGATGCGTCACTCTTGGTGTTGGCCTGATGATGTAGGTCCACAATCTTGATGCTGGGGCTTCGAGTGATGGCCTGGCCCTCAAGGAGTATTTGAATGTGTTCCTTGAGACGTCATTTGGCGTGAGGGCGGACGACAAGGAGCTGAAATTTTTTACGTGAACACTGGAAGCCACAGGCTTTAGCACATTGGCGTACTAGAAGTGAGATGCCATGGGTTGATGTGAGCTTCCTTTAAGCGCTATTGCGTGGCATCCAGCGAGAATTCTGGGGTTAATCCCGTAGATGTGCTTGGTGAGTGCACCGCTTGTCTTCCCCGTCTCCGCGTGGGCTCGTAGATAAATCGGGAAGACAACGGGCTCTGGCTTTGTTACTCTATTGGTTCGAGGTTCGATTCCTGGTGGTGCCAGTAAATCCTTTATTTGTTACAGAGTAGTGAGCTGGGCAAGTTGGTGTGGCGTCATTCTGGGCAACAGCGCGAAAAAGACGTGGGCGAAAGAAACGGTTAGGACGAGCGCTGTCCTGTCCTGTTCAGCGCTCGTCCTGTCCGTTTCTTTCGTCCACGTCTTTTTCGTGCTGTTGCCCAGAATCTTTATTTGTTGGCGGGAGTTTTCTGTTGCAACCACTGGTCGTGAAAGAACCCTTGGTAGGTAGAGGTGAAAACCTTTGCTTTAATTTTTTTTTGGTGAAATGGGAATGCGTTCGTCGCGACTATGTAATCCGCGTTTTCAACTAAATGACCAAACGCCGGAGTGCTTAAAAATGCCAAATCAAGGTTAGTGCACCATCAATCGTCGTCTCTGAACTCGGAGTACCATAATGTAATGACCGAAGTAACAAAAAAATACTTCAGGGAAAAAGGGATTTTAAAATACAATTGGGCTGAACTGGGAATGTGTCATTCGAAAGTCGTCCTCTTTAACAGCAGTGCCATTACGCAGGGTAGCGTACTGCATAATTTACAGTGCGTTTGCAGGGGTTGAATTGGGTGAAATCGACTTTTCTTCTTTTCTTTTACTTACTGCACATGCTCTTTAAAATGTTATCTGTTCGGAAGCGCTGTTTCTTACTTTTATCAGCCACACAACACACATTTTATTCTATTTAAAACCGTTGACAGACGGAGTGTTGCGGGGTCAGCCCGGCAACAGTTGTCCCAAAGCATACAAAACTGAAAGTTATTGGAAATGGCAACCTTTGGCAACCTTTGGAGCGCCCCTTAAGTACTTACGTAAACAGCGAACTTTTAACCAAAAAAACACTGTTCATAAGCTCTGAATGGAAGTAGGTTTCTGTGAAAATACACGTTGTTCTACTATAAAAAAAGCGAATGATAATTTCCCATTGTAAGCAGAAGCTTTCAAGAGAGAGAGGTTTTTGTACTGCAGCATGTTCTATAAAACTGACACGTCAGGACACTGTTAGAAACACTGTAAGATGATGTTACCTTTTTTCTGGGCAATTTTTTTAACAATATAGCGGGAGCGTCGACCGGGAGATGGGTCAGCGCGTTATCAAGGCGTAAAGGGACAAAACTAGCGACGCCGAGAAGGGCCACTCCCAGTCACGCCCGTTCAGCTTGGCTGTTCGCGCAAGCACGACACGTACCCTACCGCTCTTAATTAGCCGGCCCCTTTCTTCAACAATCAGTGACAGGGATTTGGCGTGCACCTTCTGCACTTTTACCGCTTCTTTCTTTACTGCCGTAACACAGGAGTGCACACTCATTCCGGTAGACTGTCCGTGCGCATACATTCCATCTATCGCTGACTGATGGCGTGGATCATAACCAAGCTCTATTTTCGCTTGAGTTTTGTTTTCTCACCCATGCTCACCCGGACTACTTCTACTTTTGCCTCTTATTAAATTTAGTGAAGCCTCTGTCCACCATGAAAATCTTTCCCATATAGAGTAGGGTCAGAGTATTCACGCGCAGCCACCGTACGGCGGCGCTGGTATCGAGGCAACCCAACATAGACCCCGCCCCCACCAACTGAATCCGGACAGACTTCATAACATACCGATTTATTCCATCAAAAGTGGCCTACTACGAGTTCAGTGAATGCTGTGCATGTATCCTACTTGGACCATGGTTCCTGCTGTTCCATATTAAAAGTGATAGTACTGCCACTCAGCCCATGCTCAGTGCGACAGCGCGTGGGCAAAAAGATATAAAGGGAACGTCCTCGTACTACAACCTCGCGTATCACCTTTTATTGTAACGGTCCTGCAAAAACGTGGAGATGACTTCCACGTATACGTCTTAAAGGAGTACTGACACCAAATTTTGACGCCTAAAAATGATATAATTGGCTTCATTAGTTTGTACAGATGCCTCACAGAAATGTTTGCAGCGATCCGAGGCCGGAATCACATCTAAAATCGGTTTTGATTGTCCCGGCCGCGAGCTTCCACAAATCGGCAGCACTAGCGAAATCGCTTTCGGCGTGACGAAACATCGGCCTGCGTGTCTGGCCGGTTCAGGGTGACGTCATATAGTCGTTTTCGGAACCGGAAACGATATACTGCGCTGCTGTTGTCGGTGGTATTCATTTGGGCAGGAGACGTACGGGTGTAGCTGTGTGAGCAATGCTTGTAAACTTTGCGCACTTTGCGTGTTCGACGTCTTTGCTCTTCAGTTCGTGGCCGGCGCATGGTGTTCCCTTCCACTGGTGCCGAAAGCCGCGCGGTGCCTGGCACCGCGCGGTGCGCGATGTCGACGCGCACCGCGGCGACGCGGCGGTGCCCGTCGCCGAGCTCGCCCAAGTCTGTGCTATGGCAAGCTCGCGCAATGCGAAGTACTGCTCGTGGAAGCCTGTCCGCGCAAATCGACGACGACGCCAAGATGCATTATTTTCCACGCGACGACATGCAGCGCTAAACGTGGACTGAGTTCGTGCACGGCGGCGGCCGAAAGAACTGTCGCCCAAGCCAGCAGGCTCGGCGTTGCTCGGGTCAGCTTGGGTGCATAGTGTTAATACTACTATTAATATTTGATCACCGGTATCTGTACAACTGGGAATGACCATCCCTTACACAACTTTTCACCACACTATCATCCCCTTTTTCGCATACCGAGCTTTACTTTGGCGATAATTGCCGTTTCAGCGATCGGTGACCAAGACATCTGCCGTGGCCTGTTTTGATTCTAGCGCGCAGGTGGCGCCATCTTTTGGCCACTCGCCGCACCGCCGTGCCGGCAGTGCTGGGTCGGAGCGCCGAACCTCCGCTGCCGGCATGGCTGCCGGTCAGCGTAGGCTTACCATCGCGGCAAATAGCTGAACGCCGCTATTAAATTCAACGCTGATAACAACCCCTAGCACAATTTTTCACCACACTAACATCTACTTTCTCGCATGTGGAACTTCTTTTTCGCGATCAGATTTATTATAAGAGTGGCGACAAGCTGTTGCTATCACGGTCTGCGCGAGTTGGAGCCGCAGTGATATTAAAAATAACGGACGACGGTGAAGTCATCGCCGGCCTAATCGCCTGGCGAAATAAAGTTGCTCTGTCTGTCGGGTGGCAGCGACTCATCCGAGTCTTATAGGACATCACCCATGAACAGTCTTTACGTCGAAACATATGAACCACCACTCACAGACAGAAGAACAATGCTGACATGCTCATACATCCTAAAGATCCGTTCTCTACCAAAACATCTGTGTTACACCATAGTCACAAAATCTTTGTCAAGGACACTGTTTATAAACAAACCCCAAGCAATTAAACCATTATTTCTTCGGTTCGAAGAAAAATGCCAAGAGCTGAGTATGTTAGATGCATTACCTGAAATTGCCCTGAGACATGACCAACTACCACCTTGGTATACTTTTCCTACTGTATGTGACCTTACACTAACACAGTTTCAAAAAACCAAAACACCACGTGAACATATAATGCAGGAGTTTTTAGCACTAACGAAAAATATAAAGACCACACAGCTTTTTACACAGACGGTTCAAAAACATCAGGCTACGTTGGGGCTGCAGTAGTGCAAGGGAAATGGGAAAAGGTGGTCAGGCTACCTCAATGTGCCTCGATTTTCACAGCGGAATGCTACGCCATTGTTGTTGCTGTAAAAAGAATATTAAAAGAAAAAAATTAAAACAGTATTATCTACACAGACTCGCTAAGCGCCATCACAGCACTGAATTACAGAAATGCGGCCCAGCCTGTAGTAGGAGGCATAATACACGATGTAGTGACAGCCGAAGCTCTCGGACACAAAATTATATTCTGCTGGGTTCCTAGCCATATGGGAATTAATGGGAACGAGAGAGCCGACAGATGTGCCGCACAGGCCAGTAATGGAACCATAACTAAAGTAAACATTCCTCACCGCGACTGCATGAACTTCATACGACGTAAACTTGCAGCCAAATGGCAGACCTTATGGGATATTGAAACTAACAACAAACTGCACACGGTTAAACCCACTATAGCAGATTGGCAAACGAGCAGACATGAAGATCGCCTCATAGAAGTCATTCTATGCCGCCTTCGCATAGGACACACTCACCTGACACATAACTTTCTCCTGATGAAACAAGATAAACCGAGATGCGAAGAATGTGATCAAGATCTAACAGTAAATCACATCCTACTCTCATGTGCGAAATTCGAGGCCATCAGGAAAAACATTTTCCGCAGTTTTACAAACAACACATCCCTTTTCATCATAGTTTACTCATAGGAGACTATGCTTTTGTTGAAATTTCCTCCCTTGTTAGTTTTCTAAAAGATGCGAAACTCTTAAACAAGCTCTAAATGTTCTAAAAATAAGCAAACACACAAAAGTAAAAGCACTACCACCTGTTTGGCGCATGATAGCCTTAGTTGCTTATGTGCCATAAAACTCCACTCCAATCCACTCATCCGAGTCTGACGATTCAGACGACATGTCGACTGCTCGGGCGAGTGCGGACCATGTGCAATCGTAGCATACGATGCGGCGAACGTACCTGACGTCACGGGTGAGACCGTGACGTCAGACTGGCCCGCTTGCAGGCTGGCCTTCGAACGGCCATTTTCCCGCGCTGCGACCGAATTTGAAACTGGTTGCAATAAACGTGCTATAATTTATTCTGTGTTGGCGGCTGACGGCTTTCGGTTCGATTTTCGTAATTACTGGCGCAATAGGTATTCTTTACAGCATAAAAACTGAAAGCGAGAAATTTAGTGTCAGTACTCCTTTAAGATGTACGGCGTTGTTGCATTACTTCGAAGTAGATAAACTGTTTTGGAAGGGAGTTGATATATGCACCATTTATCTTTTACATGCCCTGAACGTCAGTGAAGAGAGCAAGAGTAGCTTGAATGGTTTGTTAATTGTCGCGGCACAAAATGCAGAGGTCATTACGTTTGTGTTGATGTGTGCGTGAAAGGTTGCGGCTGCACGGTGTTGGTAAACTTGAGTGACAGGGCCACAGTTTCAGTGTTTCAAGGTAATAATTCTCTGGCGTCATGAGTGGACGGACCCTTTCGGTTTTCTAGCTAAAAGAGAAAGAGGCAGAGATAGAGAGATAAGACTTATTAAGATATAATGACAATTTAAGGAAAAGGGTATAGACCGACGGTATAGATCAATATGGAACCTAAGTGGAGGGCCCAAGATACATACGGCCGCTCCCTCCCTTGTCTTCTCCATCAGCTCACGCTATCTTGAGGTGACAGGACAAGCATGTAATGGCTGCTCCCCCCTCCCACCACCCCCCCCCCCTCCATTTCTCGACAGACGTGGAATATATAATGTTTGAGTTATTCTCTCCTGAAAATATCTTTGAATATGACAAGGTTGCGTGCAAGACGGTCGACGTGTGTTTCCCCTTATTTCTCCCAGAGGAGTTAATGTCGGGCGTTTCAAACAAAGTTTTATGGAATTATAACTAAAGAGGAATCCGGCGCTGCGATAGTCCGGCGCGATAGACGTGATGGGTAGCAGTGGATTCGGATTGGCGCTCTGCGGCTAGTGGAAAAGACTGGATTGGATCGTGCATGCAGTTTCATTTTCGTCATGGTCTTACTCGCCTCTGCTATAGTGTAGGTAATAAGAGGCGCGTTAGGGAAAAATTTTCGGAAATGTGTTGGCCTTTAAAGGAGCCACGAAGACAAAATACAAGTTTGTTTTATTCGAAAGATTTCGTGTTCTAAGTGCCCCAGCGCATGTCTAGAAGCAAGAGATGCTTTATTCCCTGCGAAAGTATTCAATTTAAGCTAAAATTTTGATTCTCGCGCCAAAACGCGTGTTTGGACGACGTTTGCAATGACATCATAAGAGCAGGTTTTTCAGCTAAACTTGGTGTGAACCGGAAAAACCGGACTTGACTCTTCTCCGGTGTCGTGTCCTGCCGTGGGAGCGGAGACTTGCTTACTGTGAGCCAACCTAGATGGCGCCACCAAACCGCGGTAAGCTGTTTTCTGCCTTTGGTTTGTTGGTGAACATATTTAAACCTGCCTTGTTTTGTTCATGTCGACAATAATCGTTTTGTGAAACATGGTGCTCGCTCGACAAATACGGTAACGTAAGACATCGTCGCTTGCGTCAATTGGCCAGTGTCGCCTGACACAACCAAGCCCCGCAGCGCTGTGCATCTAATCGAATCATAGTGCGCGCAGTACCAACAGCAGTACGCATCGGTATTTCTATGTTTACGTGTGCTTTCGTTACTTACTCATTTTTTCCCACCATTCTTACTGATATAAAAAGAATACTCCCCAAAGTGAAGCGCAAATAGCTCGTTCGGCAAGCTTATAAGTCGTGCCTAATTGGCGTTCGCTTTTTCCGGCCTCCGCCAATCGCAGAGCTGTCTGGTATGACGTCACAGATTCTGTTGCGGGAAATGAGCTAGTGGGTCGCATGACCATTCCCTTTTTCCCTAGTTATACAGGTTATTAGAGCAGTTTCTCTGCCACAGCAACGAGAATAGACCGTTTTGGTGCACGAGCGGAGCCACAGCTGCGAATTTGCAAGCGAAATTCACCCCATGTAGAACGAGCTTAATGGGCATTTTACTGAACTTCACTACGATGATTGTGAGCACGTGAGCTCTGAGCACGTCCCCTCGCAAATAAGGTAGAAAGGACGAGTTACGCACCACCTTTTGAGCGATGCTCTATGAAAGTTGTCCTCTCTCTCCTCGTGTGTTGCAAACTTGTGCGGGATAGAGCTTGAAATTACTCGACAAGCCAGAAGCTGGAAAAACCACTGGATTACTAGAAAGGCGCTCTTTAATGCACTAAAACATCAAAGCGGGCGATTTCTATCACAGGCACTGCGGCACCTCACAAGAGGACGATAGCGGCAGGAGTGTAGCAGCGGCGCGAGTGCTGCAGACGACAGCGGCGCGAGTCCCCTAAGCCGACTTCAGAGCCAGGGGGCGCCACTCAAACATGCAATGCAAACGTCAACAAACTTATGTGAACATTCTGGCCAGCTCCATTTCTATATTTTCTTTTTGTAGCGTTTCCCCTCATTCATGCACTCAAACACGTTATCCACTTTTTATGAAGTAGACGAGCTTTCTATTCGTGTGAAGCCCGCCTCTGCACATACAAAATTTCAAGAAGACCTCAATTTGCGTGACGCAGCTTCAGCAGGGATATTTTTCGTCTGGCAGTGTTATTCATGGCAGGAAAAAGGGGAAGAGAAACGTTATGTATCCCATCTATTGTGATTGCGCTCACTCCGGAGCAGTAAGGTGTTTTTTCAGTCTAGTACTCCCCTGGCTGTAGCCGGCCTTTCGCGCCCTATTCACCAGCCGATGCTGTGCGCAGGGTCGGAGCTGGGGAACGTCACCCACTGTGAAGGGGTAGGCTTGGGATTGGGATAGAGCTATGGGGTGTTCGGGCATGCCCACACTATGTGGTATAATATGGCTAATGTGGGGCAGAAGATGCACTTGGCGTGAGTATCGTGCGGGGATACTTTGTGCCAGAGCGTGTCGTGGGGAATGTTTTGTATACCTGGCGAAATATGACTCTTTTCTCTTAGTTGAGTTGCTTATGGCGGGGGGGGGGGGGGGACTGTTGGCAGGCTAGTCGGTAGTGAGAGAGAGATCGAAAGAGTAAAAGTTTATTGAAAATGAGAAGTCGGCCTGTGAAAGGGATCTTGGGCCTGCTGGTAGTGAGAGAGTATATCGTATGTTAGTAGGGGTTTGGGCGTGTAGTGGGTGGGGGTGGTTGGCCAAGGGTTGTGACTGTCCGCAATGGTCCAGTGTACTGCCTCTCGAGCTGCGGAACGTGCCGCTTTATTGCCGACTGTGCCTGAGTGATTTGGGGCCCAGATAAGGCAGAGGTGAAGTAGATGGGTCGTATTTTTGAGAATATGGAAAGCTGCTGGAGAGAGAGTGCCTTGCAGAAAGTTGCGACAAGTTCTTGAGAATCCGCTTGTATGTCAGGTAGTCGCTCTGCGTTGCGGGGACTGCCATGGCTATTGCTGCTTCTTCGCCTATGGTGGTGTCCATGGTGCCGGCAATGGCTGTGACTACGGTCTGCAGTTTATTATTCCCCAGTGATATTGCATAGGCGTTCTTGGTTACGAAGGCAGGGACATCTGTGTATCGCACATCCTTTTGATGTCGATATTGTGCCTGAAGTTAACTGGCACGGGCCTTTCACCGTCCAGTGTTATACGTAGGGTGCATATTGCGAGGATTTGGTGTAAGGCTGATGTGTTTCCGTACAGACGGTGGAACACTTAGTCTGAATCTGGAGGCAGTGGGTGATTAATTTCTAAGGTGCATTAGGGTCGTGCGTCTAGCATTAGTGAGTTGGAGCCGTTGTAGTTGTGAAGCACGTTGCGCCTCACAGAGTTCTTCCCAGATGTTGTGCAAGCCAATTTGTAACAGCTTGGCGTTCGACGCGCATGTGTGAAGTACGGGAGCCGTATTGTAGGTTTGTCGTATAAGAATATTTAGCTTTCGCCATTCGGCTGGCCTTAGGTGCAGGTAAGGCGTGCCGTACGGACAGGAATTAGGATATAGGCTTGAACGAGACGTATGAGGTCTGGTTCCTTCAGTCCGGTTCGTTTGTGCGTGATACGGTGAATTTATCGGGTTAGCTGATCTATGGTGCGTTGAAGTTGAAGGAATGTTTCCGAGCCTGGTCCGTCATGAGGGATGGTGAGTTCGAGTAGGCCTAAGCGGCTAAAAGTTGGAATAAGAAAGTTTTCAATATGGAGTTCCGGGTCTGGTACTGGAGAGATTATTCTGTCCTTTGTGCGTTGTTGTAGGGTATGTAGGGCCGATTTTAAGGTGCGCATTTGCGATAGCGTCTTGAAAGTTGCTGCGTGTGCCATCAGCAGCTGTATTGATGGGCTTCTTGCTGGTCTCCCATGGATCCTGCGGTTGTCCGTAAATTTAAGTAATCTGCATACAAATTGTGGTTGGGTACAAATCAGGTCGGATATGGTGGAGATTTGCGGGGACAGATCTTTGAGAGCGATATTGGAGGAAAGAACAAAACCCCTGTTTTGAGCTTGGTGATGTGGGAGTGTTTTTTATGCCAGGAGACCATGAGACGACCGTGCTGTCTAAGACAAGCCCTGGACACCAGGAGTTGCTGGGCATCCAAGCCGCCAGTGGTCGTCAGGTCGTTCCACAGTTCGGGGAGGAGGAGGGAAGTATGTAAGGGTGGGAGGACGGAGTTATGTGTGCTCCCCAAGATCATATGTGTAAGGGCACATGGGTCAGGGTAGAATTCACATGTGGCAGGGTATTGGATGGGGTAAATCCGATGTTGCCAAGTTGGGTAAGAAAAGGTGTTTGTCTGGAGTCTTCGGAGTATTACTTCTCTTTTAGTAGGTTGAGGGTGAGGGGGTGCGAAATGCCTTCAAGTAAGAGCGGTGTTGAAAAGGAGTGGGGAAATGACAGACCCCTGTGGGGAGCCATGTGGGATAACGGTAATGGTACGTCAACATAGGTGTCCAAATCACACTGTCACCTTGAGTTCTGTTAGAAATGCATTAACGCAGCTGGGTGCAAAATTTCTTTCCAGCGAAAGGGGCAAAACTGGATTTAAACTACTTCAATTGCTAGGGGCCCTCTACTGTAATTAGAGCAGCGCCAATAACAGCCCCGCCTTGGTGTCTTACCAGCCCAACAAATTGCAAGTCGGGTATGACCGACAACCCCGGTAAATTCCAGCGATGAGAACAGGAATGGTATTTCATATACATTTTTAACGCACTGCCCGCGTACAAAAGCCATTGGAACTTGGTGAGGGGAAATTGACTTTGCCATGTGGTTGCTGGTTTTTTTGACCTGTACGCAACAACATACCGCCACGCACGAGAACGTGTTCGGCGAAGGAAGGGTAGAAAAACGTTGGCCGGTATCCCTCAAGATATTCTTTTCGGATCACAGCGCTCTGGTAAGCCGAAAGGCCAGGCGGCTGAACCGCATTCTGCATTACTGGAGATAACGGGAATGGTGTACGCGCAAGGCGTGTGATCCTTTCCTTCTGTATTCTGGGACTCGACCGTGTCATTGAGCTGCCTAGTTGTAGTGATTGCTGAGCAAGTAGACTATACGACCTCTCTGGAATACCAGCCCGGCTTTCAGTGACGCCCCGCTGGTGCTCCATCACCCATATGTATCTCTGTCAACAAATACGCCACATCAGATCTGTCCGGGCAACCGTAGGACAACCGTGCTGAGCCGCGTTTTGTATTGCTGCAGGTACTCTTATATTCGGCTGAAGCCGATGTACTACGGCCACTCGGTGGACTGCTATGAGTCTCTTATTTTAAACTCAGCTGTTCATGATTACACAACGCATTAAAATGGAAAACGATGGCAAAGAAAGTGAACCCTTCACTGAGTTCGCAAATGGCCTCGAAGAAAACGCACCGAATAGCGAAGGAAGTCACGATGATCCGGGTCGAAATGACGAAGTTCATCGACGTGATGGATAAGGCAATTTCCACTATTGAGAACCTTAGCTCATCAACCAGTCATATAGAAATTTACTTACGTGTTAGAACGTCCATAAAATTCATGAATGACTTTTTCGATTACTTAAATGGTGGTGTAGAGGGATTTCCGGCAGGAGCTCAATGAAGTGAAGAATCATAGACGTGAATGTCTGTGCGAAAATGAGAAGCTGAACAGTAAAATGAACGATCAAGAGAAAAAGTGTGAAGCCGGAGCAGGAGGCATATTCCTTATTGAGAGGTATCCCGTTTGCAGAGAGCGAGGATAAAAAGGAAACGCTGAAGAAAATCGCGACCTGCCTGGTCGTCGACATTCCTTCCCAGGGCATTGACGTAGTGCATCGAATAGCTTCGAAGGGGCCTCCTAAAGTCATCGTTAAGTTGAAATAAGGTCGACGCTATATAATGTCCCACAGGCAGTAGAAAAGAACAGATGAAACCCACTGTTGCTCGGTTTTAAAACTAATAAAAGTAATGTACATCAACAAAAATGTGCCCTCAGGACTAAGTTTTGCTTAGCAAAGTGATAAGTCCAATGCGTTAAAAGCACTGGAAATTCACTTGTGTTGCTGGAGGCCCGATTCTATTAAGAGAATCGGAGCAATTGATGCCTTCACCTAACTGTTGAAGATAACCTTGTTAAAGTTATCAGCCATGCACTCTTGGTAAAACATTTCTACGGGTAGCAATTCTTACCTTGCAAGAAATAAGACTCAGGTTCGATGGCTTTCCCTTCAAACGAGGATGTAAGTATTTAGGTGCGATGTTTGTAATGTGAAAAGGAATTAATTTGCTTAGAGCAGAATTATTAGGGCATGCGCAACTGTTTTATATTATTACAGTAAGGGACACATGAGTAGAAAAAGGTGAAGTTGTGATCGCTGATCGTTTATTTCACAGCCAAGAGACCTGCAAACCCCCCCGTGTCGGCATGAATTTTTTCTTCAAAATATTTTTCCACCATTGCAGGACAGCCAACCCCAGCGACCCGCACCCGCGAGTGTTGGGTCTCACAATACCCAAAAATGGCTCTGGACTTCATACCATTTCCCAGCTACATAAAACCCTGTCACAATTAATGCACCTTCTGCAACGCTTCTCCCACCGCCGCCGAGGCCTTAAAGAGAAAGTTACCCCAAGAATACTGCAAGCTTTGCTTATAAGCCGCATTACGTACGGAACCCCGTGCCTCGCTCTCAAAACAACAGAAAAGGCTCGGCTCAACACCATGATTAGCCAAGCGTACAAAACTGCGCTAGGCCTCCCCACTTCTACTGCTACCCACAAACTACTCGCTTTGGGAGTTCACAACACGTGGAAAAAGCTGCAAGAAGCCCATCATTCAGCTCAACTACGGTACCTGCGATTGCCTCCCACAGGTGGACAGGTCCTCACAGCATTAGGACTCCGTCCGATACCCCCGAGGGAACAAAAAATCACGCCATATCCACGGAATGAATGATGATAAGTGGGGCGAAGCTCGAGAGGGGGAGATCATCGGTAACCGTAACTCTCCCGTGAAAGTTCGCCCATTACATCATTAAGAAAGACGTCAGACTCTGTGCGTACATTGTACAAATCAACTTTTATTTTCGGAGTCAATGCTTCCAGGCCCAGACCTGGTGAAAGACCCCGCGCCATCGAGGACTATCCGCACCTCCACCACAATAGTTGTCACGTAGATGGGACACAACGGTAAAGAAAGAACTTTTATTTAGGGCGAACTTGTGCCCAACAAGACGAGAGGAAACGAGCAAAGGTCCTTGCGTCTCGTCGATCTCCGAGAACGACTGCCTGCGTTTGTGGCGTGATTCTCTTGCGTTGATCTCCCCCTCGCAGTGCACGTGCGCTCGCGCCTCCGTTGGCGAACACAGACAAGCTCGCGCTCCCGGTGCCGAGTTTGCGCTGCCGTGTTGTAGCCGGTTGTGCGCGTGCAAACGCGGCCTACTTTGCGACATCTCCCGAAAGCATGCGGCGGTCACGTACCCGCGAGACACAAGGGATGGACAGACCCATGACTTAAGGAGCTTCGCCCCTAAAACGACGCATTCCTCTAGCCCTGCGAGATGGCATCCGGCTGGCCCCAATCCCTCGCAGTATGCACGCGAACTACCACATCGGCTGCCGGGCTGCCCGTGCTCGAGCCCTTACTGCGCGATACGGGAAAGACCCCACCGCCCAATGTACAGATGCTATTCCCTACCCTGGGCGCGCCGGCAACGTAGCATGTGTAGTTACTCATATTGGCCAGTGCGTCAAGCCGCCACTACTACCACAAGCTCAATCAATGTCGCCGAAGAAATAGCCATTGTCCTGGCCGCCACTTCCTGCCCGGAACCAGCCACCATCCTCACCGATTCGCAGACAGCCTGCCGAAACTACCAGATTGGCCGAATGTCTTCATCAGCCCTGCACATCCTCAAAAACTGCTGAACGACCCCTGACATCCGCATCGTCTGGGATCCTGGACACGCCGCCATCTCCGGCAATGAAGCGACTCACGCCGCGGCTCGCGATCTTATACACCGAGCCATTGCCGACGGTGGCCAATGTTTACCACCTCAAGATAAACCCCACCCACTGAGTGGCCACACGGAGATTCTCGCTCATTACAGGCAAACTCGCCGTCGCCTCCCACCACCACACTGGCGCCTCTCCAGAGAGCAAGCTACAACTTGGTGGCGGCTCCACACGAACACCTACCCACATTCCACCCACCTCCACCTCATCTTCCCCACCCAACGACCTTCCCTCTGTGCTCACTGTCCCAGCCTGGCACCCTCTACCATATAGTGTGGGAGTGCCAACGTACTTCGTACTTGTTGTTCCCAACCCCACCTTCGAGCAGTGAAGGGCTTCCCTGGCCAGCCCAGACTCGGATACCCAGCTCAGCTTGGTGACCCGAGCAAAGACAGTCAGCCCAAGTTAAGGCATCCCGGAATAGGGATGCCATCAACGGGGCGAGGCCCATTCATCAGCCTCTGCTCGACAAATAAAATATTTATTCTCTGTCTTTCTCTTTCCCACTCTTACCATCAATCTCGCGCGGCTGTATTTTTATGACATTTTTGTTCCCCACATTAGAAGCCCCTATCATTACTGGTGTCGACAACCGACCCGCAGATTCTAGCCACCTTCCCCTCCCCTGTTTTCCTTGCTAAAGTGGAAATGATTTCTATAATGATGCCTAAAAAATAGGCCGATCTTGTCGTTGTGGTTGCTGACTTCAACATTGAAAGAAGTAATTATAGTCACAACGATAATCTACATCTGTTGCAGCCATTCAAATTCATAAAGATTATAATCATATGCACACATTTAATAACTTCGTCTTTGTCTGTTATATATTGAGCATTATTAACTGTAGATGCCGAGCACACGCAGGCGTGCCCACTGATTCTATTGCGGACAACCTTCATTTGTCCATCGTATGTAATGATTTGTCAAACACAAAAAACGAATATTTCAGACATATTACGAGGACGGATTACACTTTTCTTTAAAGTGCGTTTGTGAAATTTCTAAGGCGACATTTATGAATATGATGCCAATACTAAATTTTCGAATCTGATAGGAATTCTTACAATCGCGCTTAGAAAGAGCACCCGCGTGTTACCTAGACGTTTATACCAGTGAGCGCCCTGTTCTTGGACGAATGAAAATATTTCTCAAGTATTCAAAACTAAAATCTACTGATGCAGTAAATGAAAACATCAAAAGAAAACAAATGTTAATAATGTCAGTACTAAACCACAGCGCAACTAAGTGCGTTGTGTGAAGCAGGGTCCGGAAGAAAGTACTTAATACTCACGTTCGCATTCAATTAGAATCTGGCGATACCCGCAAGATATCAGTACCGTAAACGAAGTTACTGGCGGCCGTCTATTCCTATGCTTTCTTCCTGATAGCGTCCACAACAGCATTGTAGGAGCATTCAACACCCTGTTTTCTGATGGTACTGGGAAAACTTTAGCCGAAAGAATTCTCCAATAAGTGAACAGATACATCGTGTCAAGCCCAGTTGTTAATACGTTTTTGAGTAGCGTGATTGCGCTTGCGGAAGCTATTTTTACTACTAGAATATTTCAACTAACAAAGCTGCTGGATTAGACCGAATTACAGAACGATTGTTAAAACAAAAAGGATATTTTGATTCAATAATAAGCAATCTTCTTAACCATTCTATACAAAACGTATGGTACTATGATGGGGCAGAGGGTGATAGGAGGAATGCGCAAGCTTCGACAATCTTGGAGGACGAGGAAGATTAATACGAATATTCGCCACATTGATAATAATAATGATTCGCCGCAATGATAATCTCGGGGAAAACTGAAAACTGCACACTTAACCATTGCATACACGTTTATATATCTCTGGGTAACAGTTCATAACCACTTGCACTGGGTAGGATAAACTCAACGGTTTCTGTATGAAGCTAGCGTCTCGGGGATCTGCGCTCCTACAAGCAAGAAACTGCTTTCAGAGCAGAACTGTGCGGATGATGTACCTGCATTTGTCAGTACTCATTTATTGCTCTGAATGCAATCATGACCTTCGACTTACACTTCGTATCGGGCTTTCCTACAGAGACTACAAAAAAAAAACGCGCGATAAAAACAACAGCCCACAGTTACGACACAGCACCAGTCATGCGGGGCAAGTACTGCCCTTTGATCATTCGGGTTAATGAAGGTGAGCCTTTGTGTAAAAATGTATTGTGAAAACGAATCATTATCTAAGTTGCCCTATTTTATTCCTCATCTCTCCCTTTAGTAGTTTCACGTACGGTATCTGTAATTTGGCACCGGAAAATGAAATTTGTTCCCACCTTGCGCAAAATATTGCACTTGCGCACCGCAAATGCTTTTTGACAACCCCGCATTTATTTTAGCGGCAGCAAAGTTCCACTAATAGAGTGCTGCTGCTGCTGATGATAATGATGATGCTTAGCAGCTTCTTTGTTGTAATTGATTGATTGCAGGGTTTAACACGCTGACGCAACGCAGGCGATGAGGCGCGCCGTAGTGGAGTGCTCCGGAATAATTGTGACCACCTGTGGAGCTTTAACGTGCGCCGAAATCTCGTACACACATTCCTTGTTGTAGCGGGCTATACGTAACGGCACTGTACAATCACCTCGCCATAGAAAAATGACCCCATCACGGTATTTTTGTGCTAGTCTGACCTCTTTGTTCTGTTGTCTTCTCAGCTTCTTCTCCAATATGTTCCACCAACATTCCAACCTTCTTTTACTAAATCTACAGCTTCCGAATGCACGTTTTTGTTAACATTAAAGCGGAGGGCTTCCGGAATCTGGATGTGTCATACACCGAGGACTGCAGGGATCCCTTTGTATTACAACATGTCGCAGGGTTTCTGGTTTCCGGCTGCAACCTGCGCACTGTTCTTCCTGCGCTTGCTCGCCGATGAGCGTTTTTGTCCGCAAGTAGACCGCCTGGGCTTCAGAAAGTAATGCAGTCACTTTGGTATATCCCTTGTGATCTCCCGTGATCCTGAACGTTTCCCTCGAGATCTCTCGCTTCCCGATTCTGTAGATATCTGAGGACTTCTTTGAGCCTATCCTTTTTTTCCAGTTCTTTGTCTTTGAGTCTTTACTTCATTTTTCTTGGCTTGGTTGTTTACCCTGCCTTTCCAGGTTTATATACTTTGTGCTAAGCCTTCTGGTCCTTTTTCTCCACTGTGTATCCACGCTTTTCATGCAAATATACCTTAACATTCTTGCCGCCTATTTCTGTACGTCAATAGTTCAATGTCGCCCTTGAATACATATTTTAACGCTGCGCTCCTCCTCTCACTTCAAAAGAGGTCAATTCAATGTCTCCCTGCATTGCCTTATTTGTTGATTAAATGTGGGCTCCTAATGCCAAGCGACCTACCACCCTCTGGTTCGGTTCTAGTCTTGACTAAATTTCTGATTTGACGCACCCTATTGCGTTTGAATGTGCACCATTACACACTTCCATATTACTCACTACTTCATTATTCCTATATCCCCATAGTAGTCTGTGCTTCATGATAGAGGCGTTTCTGTTTCCTTTCAGTCTTAAATACTCATCATGCGTTTTTAGATAGCCTGGCCTTCGTTTATGATATGCTAAGATATTTCTATTTCAGGTAGTCGCGGATTTTGTTGCTTGTTGAACGAATACCGATTTGTTACGAGCGTTGTCATTAAAAACCAGACCTCCCGACTTTGCTGTGCTAAACACTAACTCCAGTTCAGTGGCTTCTTCTCCGCACATGTCCGTGAGCTGTTGCAGACACTGTTCACTATCTGCTAGTAGTACAATGTCATCTGCATATATCAGTCCTAGGATATGTTGTTCAACTCCCTGTCCTTTGCGGCTATAACATAAGTTGGAACCTATTTTACTGTATTCGAGATTTTTTCTAGTCTTGCCATGTACAGCATGGACAGCAATGGAGACAGAGGACAATCCTGTTTTAAAACTCTATTTATGACTACCGGTTCGGTGCACTTTAGCTCCTCCCGGGTAATTTGCATCTCGCTCTCATTGTAAATTCCCTGCAGCAGCTGTATAAAGGCCTGACCTAATCCATCCCGCTCAAGTAGGCTCCATAAGAGTTCCCAATTTACATTGTCAAGGGCTCCCTTTATATCCAGAAATGCCGTCCATACTGCTCGCTTTTGAGCCATTGACAGCGCTACGCATTGGGTTAGGCCACATGGGTTGTAGGTCTAAGCGCCTGCCTCGTCTGAATCCATTTTGTTCTCCCAGCATGCCGTTCCCCTCTATTCATGCCGATGATGATGATGCTTAGTGGCTTCCCCTTTGTAACGGGGTGGCGTTGCACAGCGGCCTTAGTCGCAACGCCACTGTACAATCACCTCACCAGAAAATACAAACAAAATAAATGAAAAATATTATCAAAATAAAAAGAAAATACTTTTACGAAATTTCTGTGGTGTAACTATAATTTGGCAAGCAAACCAACTACCCATACGAACGGCAGCCAGCCAAGAATGGCGGCAGTGTCTCTTACACTGGTTGTGTTTGATACAGCTTGGGGCAGTGGTACAGTCAAATACCGTCAAGTATTCTGTGCTACGGCAGGTACCTCTCAGCAACGCGAGATAATCGGTGAAAGACGGGCTCGCGCGCACAGACCCGTTTCATCTGGTGGCCAACTTGGGAGGCCTCGCGCAACCACAGCTCGCGATATCAGCGCCAGCCTTGCGCGGCCCGCAACGCCCGCAAGCCACCGACCGTAAACTACCAAAAATTGAAGACTCCCGCAAAATGCACACTTTTTTTTTGCGTGCGCACTAGGGCGTGCCCATGGAAATGAGCGAGCTAAACGGCAGCTCCCTCTGTAATACAATTCTCTAAAAACATTTATAGGTGCCGATGGAGGCTCTTCACCGGAATGAATTTGATTTAGTTTAAGTTCTGACTTGAAAAGGACGCATAATATTGCGGTCGTACTAAAGAGAAGCTTTGAAATAGCTTGTAACCATTTTTCAGTTTTATAGAAGTATTTTTACACTACTGATATTTTTGTTTTTAATTTTGAAGTCGTAGACCTCGTGAACCTAACCTTTTGGAATGACCTAACAAAACCTATGATAGACATCATGCCTGGTATTTGCACTGTGTACTTTCATGACTCTGTGAGCGTGCACGTTCCATTTCTATTTTTTGTATAATGTGATTCGATGACATCAAGAGAGAGCAAAAACCTGTACTGTGCTAGCGTGCAAGTTATGAAACATTTAAAATCTATTCACTGAGGCATCTATTATGTGCTGTGTCTGTACGTTACTTTGCTTATTGCACCGGTCCGCTAGCTTTTGGCTCGGCTACGATCAGTGTCTGTAGGCTTTCAGTGACACAAAAGGTTATGAAACGTTTAAAAAAGCGTTTGTTTTGGCTAGGTTTCTATACAACTCGCCTGACGATGTCGGTTATAGTCTACATACTCTACATCGAATTCGGTGCAGCTACTTGTGACAAAATAACTCTCTATCATTGCCATTGCAACACTGCCTTCCCAGACGCGAAGGCCTACCAAGGCTGCTGCCGAAATTTGTGATGCATGCGTGTTTCTTGGTGTGTTGGTCTCGTTACCGCTGGCTATAAAATGCGCGGTTAGCCAATGAGAACTGACCCAACGCCGAGTGTATCTTCATATTTCTTCGGCGCAGTATATAAGACAGCGCCCCAAGTGCTTATTTGATGTTATTTCTTCGGATTATGGACGAAAAAAAGCTTGCGTAGTGTTCCTTCTTGCTTTATTTTTCTTTGTGTACAAGGCGCTATGGATGGCGTGGGACGCTCTAAAATGTGTTAGTAAATGGTTAAGTGTTGTGGACGCTTTTTGTAGATATTATTCGGAGAGAGAGAGAGAGAGAACTTTATTACGCAATAATGCGAGAGTGGTTCCTCAGTCCATGAGCCCATGTGTGTCCAGGCTGCGTACCCTGGTCACAAGCAGGAGCTGGTCCTCAGGTCGACAGCTGGACAGCAGTATCTCCCACTGCTCAGGGGAAGGGGACGGGTTGCAGAGGCGGAAGGTCCGAGTTTTTTGTGCAGCCGAATAATATGTGTGCCAGAGTTCCTGGTTCGTGGCAGAATTTACACCTTATCAGAGTCTGTGTAGGGAAGAGTAAATGCATACGGATAGGGTGGGGAAAAGTACCTCCTTGAATTTGTCTGAGGTGGTTTCTTGGTTTTGGTCAAGAGATGTGTGAGGACTAGTGGAAGGTCTGTCTCGTGGTTCGGTAGTATTGGGTGATTTCTTGGTAGGTGAGGAGAGGTGGCTGAAACATCCCCGGTCTCAGCGGCTCGGTGAGTGAGGTCTCGAGCCTGTTGATGAGCAAATTGTTGCCCGTCAGTGCAGAGTGGGCGGGAGTCCACACAATGTCCACCCGATGGGCAGGCGGAGTGTTCATTCAAAAGTCGGTTTGTGGGCGGGGGCCACCCGTCCCGAAAGAGCCTGCGGCAGGCGGCTTGCAAGTCCGTCAATATAATCTTGGAGTGGTTGGGTAAGGGCGAGCGCAATAGCTAATTCCGTCAGGCGTCCAGGGAGGAAGTTGTCCGGATTGAAGCGGGTGGTGATGAGGGCGTTCTTAGATGTTACCACGGCCACCATAGTTTGGTTATCTGAGTAACTGGCCGCATCTGTGTATTACGTCGGATCGGCTGCTGTAATGATCATTTTTTGGATGCCAGCCGGGCGTGTGCTTTCGTCAACCTACGAATATAACGTTAAAGAGCTCTTCATTTAGCTCACCATCGAGCACGGAGGTAGATTTTATGCTCCTTGATTTCTGCACTGTCTTTGATAAGGGGTACATTAGTAAACTCCTGTATAACCTTACGACGATCCTTCTTTCCCCATATCTGGTTTACTGTGTTTGCGAATACACCCAGGGTGGGATGCAGTTTGTTAATGTTAGGGACTGCGTTTCTTGTGCGCTGTCTGTTCAATCTGGAGTGCCTCGGCGCAGCGGGTTTGGAACCCTTCTTTTTTTTTTTTTTAATTGACTTCAACGTTTTGACTAAAGCTTTTTATTATTTCCTTGAACTTGCTGGCCAATGATTATATTTTTTAAGAATGTTCCTGGCGCGAGTGATACGGCTTGCTACAGGAACCCATGGAAAGTAGCGAACATGGTGGGATGATTACGACAGGTAACGTTAATCTCAGAAAAGCGTTCTTTTAAGAATAACAACCACAGCGTTTTCCGGTATCACATTCATGGGAGCACCATTACGGAAGTTTTGTCTTTGTGTATTTAGGCGTCCTTTTACCCAAATATTGTCATGGTCTCAGCATGCACATTTGTGGTTGAGCGTTTGAAACTCTAGGCTTAAGGCGAAAGCTCAAGCATACTCCAAGTAATGTTGAGGTCTTTGCTTATAGGACGTTCATTGCATCCAAACTTGAGCAGGCATCTGTACCATTTGATCCGCTAGCTATGAATGACATTACCAAGTTTTTTTTTTTTGCGACAGTATGCCCGTTGGCATAAATACTATGCTACAAGTATAGGTTAACTCCCGTTTCGCGAACAAACGCAAGAAGGGAGCGGTGGTGGGGTCCCCATACCCACCGATGGAGGTCAGGTGGTCTGCCAGGGTGGAGGCCTGTGCCTCGAAGGTGTCGTGTTCTGGCCGCTAGCAATGAAGGCCACGTCCACAGCAAATGTTCTGTGTCGGCATCTTCGGCAGGAGCCGTGCAAAAGGGGCAGCTACCTCCAAAGAAAATGTGGTCGTTTCATTGGCGCAAATAAAGATTGAACGACTCCTCCACGCAGTCCACGCCCGATATTCATAATCCCACCATGGAAATGAGAGGGAAAGTATATTTAAAGAGTGGAGCCTGTTTTCTGGGCTTGGCTTGTCGTCGCAGCCCGCTCGCTGGACCTAAGTGGAGCCTCACGGCGTTCCGTCGTAGCGGCTGTCGTCGCGGCATAACCCAGACGCTTCGAAACCCAAGCGGTTTATGTAGTCATAAGCGTTCGAAACTCGTGAATCGCTGGCGCTTGTCATACACCTCCGCGTTGTTTAATACAAAGAAAACTGTAGGTACATTTGAGGCAGAATATACGTAATTAACCGGCAGTGCCCGCGTTCATTTAGTTAGGAACGCTCGTTGAGTTGATTTTTACGATTCTAAGCGAAAAAAAAAAAAACGTGGCCGTGCAACGCCGGCATGTGCTGGAGTACAAGCAAGCACAAAAACAACACAACACCCGCAGGCTATTTTCAGATAGGGCGCGCGCCAGCACAGCGAAGGCGGGAATTTTGAATTGCATTGGGTGGTAGCAGCGAGCAGATAACGGCGCTACAGCCCATTATGGCGAATCACTGCTCCGCAACTCCGACAGCTTTCACATTGAGTAGAACGGATTTAATTGTTTTGGTTAGTTCTCCGCAACATACAGTGTAAAAAGTTGCTTTAACTTTGTCTGCGTTCGTTAAAGGGACCCTGCAACACTTGCCATCGACTACTAGTAATGTATTTTGGGATAAAGTCTATTGTCCCAGAAATCTCCTCCCGCAAGAATGATGAAAATCCGTTCACAATTAACGAAACTACGCGCGTTGAGAAATCGCGCATGATCGTTCCCTCTCAACTCAACGCGGGCAACGCGACGAAAGCTGCGCGCTCTCTCCCAGAGAGGGAGGCGTTCTCTTCGGCGGCCTTCGTTATATCACATGCCGGGTAGTTTTCTCCTGTTCTCCGCAACGCGGAGGGGCCTATTTCCGGTGTGGTGCCACAAAAGAGCAGGCATGGGTGCCTGCTCGCAAGTGCGCGCTCGGGCTGGTAGGGCGTTTTTGAAGCAATAATCGTTTGTAGTCGAGTGGTCCCGTTGAAAGGGAAGTATTGAGCTCATCACTCAAGCTCCGCGCGCACGCAACACACAAAAGAAACGGCAAAACTGTGCCTACAGGTTCAGGCATAGAAGAGGTTCGTACACAGCGATGACGACGACGGAAATGTGAGAATCTAGCCGCGAAGTTGACCAGTGACAGCCGATCGGGCAGCCATGGCCTATGTGACGTCCCTTAGGCCATGCCAGGGGTTGCATAATGAGGACAACTGAAGAGAGAGCGGTTGGTTTTTCCGCGTCTTTCACAATGATTTGCGCGCTCACCGCTGCACGTGCACGTGTAATATTTGGCTCAGGTATTCCTGGCAGTGTAGTCTAAACGTCGCGCAGGTTTACTTGCACTGCTCAAAAAAAGTGTTGCAGGGTCCCTTTAAGCTACTAAACACGCGAAGAACGCGTCACGGACGAATACGCGCTTTAAAGCCCATTTCTGGCTGAAACAAATTCATTTCGAAATAATTTTCTCCCGCGTACCATTGCAGGCTGACATTCACGTCCCGAGTGTAATCTAGGTGCTGGACATTTTTTAGAGCTCCGGAAACACACTTGCGTTGTTAAGACAACCCCTTTGAGCGGATAGAGTATAAAAATGATGATGATGGTGATGATTATGATAGTTTGTGTTTATTGGCGCATGGGCCGTAGGACAAAGAGCGCCAAAGACAGAGTTATTTATTGATGCAGTAGTAAATCAAATACTGAACTATTTCAGTAAAAACAAACGTGTAGCGAACTAAAATAAAATTAAGACGGCTGGTGTAGAGGGCCAGGATGGGTATGCATGATATGTGAGGAGCTGTAAAAATTTAACGTCCGTTATAAAATGAAAAACTCGCCTAACGCAAAACGAATGCCTTGAATGTAATAAGATGTGAACTATGAATACGGCCTCTCCGCACCTGCTACACAGGGGTCTCGAAGACCCTGTGAGCAGATACGAGCGTGTCAGATGTGTGTGCCCCATCCGCAGCCAAGCAAATGCAACTTCTGTGTATCTGTTGTGTGTGTCAGTGGTGTACGGTCCCAAGTGTGGTTTTATTACGTGTAATTATTGTCTCTATGTTCACTCTACTCCTTTTGCCATGTCTTGCGAAGGTAGTGCCTTATGTATCGCTTGAGGTCGGTATAGGGTACTGTTGTTAAGTGTACTGTATTCAGGAGTGTCGCAGCAGCGGCGATTTGATCGGCGGGCTCATTTCCGGTAATCCTGGAATGGCCTGGACCCCCCAAAAAAAGTTATTTCCAGGTCTGATGCATATGAAGACATAATAGCCTTAAAAACAGATTGATGACAAAGTTTTTAGAACACTTTCCAGATGCAAGCGCGGGTACAGCGCTAAGGGAGTCCGCGTACGTGATGGACTTCAAAATTTGATGTTCAACAATGTTATTTAAGACAATTAAAGTACCGTATGCTTCTGCTGTGAATGTAGTGTTACAAAGACTTATTGTTTTAGTGACATAAAAGTTTGACCCATGCGGAGCACAAGACACAGCAGTGTTGCAGTCTTGGACACATCGCTGTAAAAATCAGAGACAGCGGTACTTATCCTGGTGTAAAAAGAAATGCTGCAGAATCACAATTCCTTGGTGTGTTTTTTGTCAAATTGGGTGAAAGACAGGTAACACGACACAGGGCGGAGATTCCATGGTGGAATAAAATCAAGGATTGGTGTCTTGTGGATGTCTGAAAACGAGACTGCTAGCCTAGAAGCTGCTTCTCTCATTCTGAGAGGAAACGGCTTGGATATAGACGGACGATATAAAAAAGAGTTGCTTTGTGGTATGCATCACTAATTGTCGGTTTAAAAGGATGATTTGTCATACACATGATTTTTGAGGCATTCAACATGTCCATGTATACCATCTGGCGATGTAGGGACCATTTATCGCATTATACCTACAGACCTTGGACAAGGCTGGATGGGAAAAGCGCCCATACAAGGCGTACCCCAAATGCAGCACTGGGTCGAGCATTTTTAGCGCAGTTTTTGTTGCACACCCATACACGACACTGCCGTAATCCAATCGAGATCCAACCAGGGCGCTATAAACACGCAGGAGGAGTTGCTTGTCGGCGCCATAGGACTGGTAGGAGGAAACTTTAAGGAATGTTCATAGTTTTTAGGAATTTTTGCTTCAGATGTTTGAAGTGTGCAAGAAATGTTAGTTTGTTATCAAATATTATGGCCAAAATCTTGTGCTCCTTCTTAAAAAATTGAAACGCCATTAAGAGTAACATCTGGGAACGGATGGAATCCCGCGCTCCTTGGAAAACACAACACAAAAACGTTTTTCTGTATTGAGTTTAAAACCATTTTGTCTGCCCAGCCGGCACGTTTTCTGATACCAAGCCGGACCTGATGTTTACAGATTGACATATTACACGATTTAAAAGATATCTGGACCCGGTATACATACAAAGAGTAAGAAATTGTAGGTGGCAATGCCTTACCTAGAAAGCTCATTTTAACTTTAAAAAGAGTGCAGGCATAGAACTCCGCCTTGCGGAACGCCATTTTCTTACACGTGAACCCTTGACAGTGCACTACCATTTTTTACGCGAAACGTTCTTTCAGACATGCAGATTGCAACGGTGTTTAGCATAAGGCCCGAAACACCGAATGACGTCAAGTCACTGAGGATCCCCCAACGCCAAGCGGTGTCATAGGCCTTCTCAATGTCCATGACACCGCTTGGCGTTATGCAAGGTCTATGACACTACCATATTACAGTCTGACCCTAATGCTGTTGCTTACTCGTCCAAAACCTCGTTAATGGAACTGAACAATAAGAAAGGTAAAGTGATGCGTATTTCCCGCGCCAAGACTGTCCTACCACCTCTTTATCTTAAGTGTCCAATTAGAATCAGTTACATCTTACAAATACCTTGGCATCCACTTTACTACTAACGTAACCTAAAACCTTCACACGGAATATGTAATTAGCAACGCTAACCGCATGTTAGGTTACTTACGTCGTAATTTTTATAAGGGGCAATCGCAACCTAAAATAATGCTCTACAAAACACTAATACGTTCCAAACTGGAATACGCATGCTCGGTATTGCACCCAAGTCAGGATAAACTTAAAAAGGCACAAGAACGTGATTAAAATAACTCAGGTTTATTCTGTTCAACTACAATCGAGCAGCCAGTATTACTGCCATGAAATCTAACCTTGCCCTCCCATCCCTTTTGGCACGCCGTGAAATTTCCCGAATAACCTTTTTTCACTAACTGTATCCTCACCATGTTCTGCATGATCGTGTATAACTTGGCCGAAAATCTGTTTCGGCCATTGTATCTACCAAATCGACGTTTTAAATGAATTTTGTGCTATGTGAGAACTACACACTGGTTTATACAAGATGATCGCCGGAAGATCACCAGGTAAAATTTAGAAATGTTTCTTACACGGAGTGGGCACTAGAATCACCGGTGATGTATACTTTGAAAAGGCCAGCCACAAAGGCAAATGTTGACAATGTCAGTGACGATGTAGGATTTCGATTTTCTGAAGGTGGGATTGGGTATTTTAAGTTTGTAATTTGCTACTGGCGGAAAGACAGAACATTCGTATCCTCATCCCTTATGGTGAGATCGTTCGCACTAGTGATGACATGGTATTTAGGGCTATCCATAGAGAAGAACCTGCGCTAGTCTAGAGTTGTGTGGGTGTTAAAGGTCCCGTTTTCAAATATGTTAGGCAGGGAATTGCCTGAAATGTCCAATACATTCCACATTCCTTAAGCTTAAAAATGGAAACAAAAAGCTTTCGTAAGATTTTGGCTCCCGTAATGTTGACGTTGGTTATGTGTGACCGTAAAATTTGAGATAGAAATGTTGGGATGATCATTCATATTGGCGCTCGGGAGGTGGAACAACCCATACGGTGATGATTATGTACAGGCGAGGATGGCAACTGCCGTCATCAGAACTGCCGGTGATGATAATGCACAGAGGATTAGGAAGCTTTGGTTTGAGGTCTACAACACTGACAGCGGGGTCAAAAAGGCTCAAAAATTATATCTCCAGACACCAAAACGGACGCCAGGCTGTGGTCCGACCCCTGAGTGGCTTAGCGGAGACATATGAATGATTTCGGTACCGCGGTGATTTCGGTTTCCTGTCTTGGTTACTCTACTTCTCGTAGAGGAAAAATGTCTAAGCATTCATCTGCCGCCGCGAGGTTTTTCGCGGCTGTACAATGACTAGGAGGATTAGATTGTTGAACTGGCTGTTTCAGAGGTAAGGTGTACAGAAACGCATTCTGTATAGAATGTGAAGAACGTAGTGTTCAATGAAACCTGGAATTAACTCGCGTCGTCGCTGACCAAAAAAGAGTGCAAGTAAGTGTCAGTCGGCATTTTACCAACGCTTTATATCGTTGCATCTGGATTTTGTAGAGTAGCGGCGCGTAAAAGTATTTCAAATTAAATGCTGCGCTGTTGACAAACCAACGTTATTATTTCCTGTAAACGAGCACAGGCTCAGTCGAATAAATGCCGCCATAAGCACTGTCGGTTCCTGTTTTTCGACTCAATCCTCTAAGGTGTCGTTGCATGCGTTTTCAAAGATTTCCGGTGGTAATTTATAATCTGCTTCTGGGAGTTTTCTACGTGCCTCGTCGCCCGGCTGCTGCGCGTGTGCATTAAATCCCAACTAGAAGTACGAAAGAATAAGTTTGCGCAGAAGACGAGGACGAAGGGACAAGAGGACAGAACGAGGGCATCGTCTTCTGCGCAAACTTATTCTTTCGTACATCATAAACCAACTAGCCAGTAATCAAGTCCAAACTAGAACGCCAGGCTGCACATGGAAAATAAGAAAAATGCGCCCATGCATGCACTTCGTACAGATGGTTAGCCAGCGACGCTATAGGGTGCGGCCAGTGCTTGCTCGTGTGTTACTCCTTCGGGTACATTAACGGGTTTCTCATTATACCTTGCCTCATGGTAGTATTTTCTTTGGTTCCCGTTCCTACTCGCTGCATCGCTGATTGTAAGCTGCCTGGCTCTGGCTGTGTTTTTTATTGTCATGTTAAAGCCGGTTTTATTATCATGTTAACTTCCGGTGGTAATTTATAATCTGCTTCTGGGAGTTTTCTACGTGCCTCGTCGCCCGGCTGCTGCGCGTGTGCATTAAATCCCAACTAGAACGCCAGGCTGCACATGGAAAATAAGAAAAATGGGCCCATGCATGCACTCCGTAAAGCTGGTTAACCAGCGACGCTATAGCGTGCGGCCAGTGCTTACTCATGTGTTACTCCTTCGGGTTCATTAACGGGTTTCTCATTATACCTTGCCTCATGGTAGTATTTTCTTTGGTTCCCGTTCCTACTCGCTGCATCGCTGATTGTAAGCTGCCTGACTCTGACTGTGTTTTTTATTGTCATGTTAAAGCTGCTCGCGCCGAACCAGCAATCCCTCCACCCCGACATTATAGCTTGATCTGTGCTTCACGCAGTAGCTCTCTGAACACCCGCCCTGCAGCGAGAGAGATAAGCCCAGGCACGTGCTGTCTTTTTACTTCTAACTACTTTCCAAGTTGTTTTCATGCATGCTCATCGGGTTTGCCGGAGAAAGTTTCAGCGTACACAGGACCCACGGATTTTCTTTTAACGCGATAGCGTTATTAGGCTCATTTTCCATTTCTTCCTGCCGGCTAGCTATCCACTATCAGCCGTGCTAATCCAGTGTTCACGGAAGTACGTCACCGCTGCCAACTGTAAACTACTACTGGTGCAGCAAGACACGAGCTCTCACCCGAACCTCAAATACGGCAGAGTGGCAACTCGAATGTGGAAAGGAGGACAACAATACTACGGCGGAGACGGAAGGAACGATGCGAGGTTTCAGCGGGGACGGCGCCTGCGCAGTAAGGTGTGTTATACGCCGTATCGGTAGTCGCATCCTTGGGAGATACGGTGCCAAGCCGCTGCTGCAACGTACTCCATCACGCCAATGCTCCCCCTGCCAACGGAACTTATGCGGCGCCAACATTGTGTCACTTAATTAAGAAAGGGCGGAACCTGCACAAAGATTAACGCCAAGTTCCGAAAAAGCAAGGAAGACCTATATCAAGACCGCAAACGCACTAAAATGTCTGTTAATAAGAAACTAAATAGGGCAAAGGGCATGTAGTAGGCAAACGTTTAGATTACTTTTGAAATTCCTCGCGGGCCTGTCACCGGGGCAAGCTCTGTAGGGAAAACCACGGATGGCATCACGCAGACAATTTAAAGATCACCTTAAAAATTGGCCAGGTAATTGTCTGAGAGGGTGGTCTCGTAAAAATCGCCAGCGTGGCATTACAGAGAAGCGGCAGAAATGAATCTCACAATCATCAAGAAATTCAAATTGTTACCCATTTGGACCACATTGCAATACACCTAACCAAGAAAAGACCTAGAAAGAGAGAAAATGGAATGCCAACACTTATGCAGACACTCATCACCCCTACCGTTCCAGAAATGTACCTGCACTGAATGAAACTAAATTAACACCATCATGAGGACAGCATATAAGGCCTCAACGTGCCACTTCTCGCGATCACCAAACAGGTCGGCGACCCGCCTATGAGAACTACCTAATATCAGCTTATGCATCATTGCGCACTATCAAAAGGCCATTAAACTTGTTTCTACAGGCAGAATAATCAAACGCTTGAAAGAGATTCTTCCGTCTACAATGTTGAAAGTTTACATCACATTGACACTCGTACACGAGAGTCTGGAAGGTTACGCCGCAGCTGACAAAAAGCACGCGGACAGCGCATCATCCTTCCCCGTGCCAAATAGGATGTCATATTCAAAGAATCGCATGCTCGGTCAGGATACGAACCAACACGTATATCGACAAATATAGATGGGCGAACATGCTTTGTAGTAGATGCCCGGAAATACTATAATACTTCTATGTACAGGAAAACTTACAATTTTTTCCACGTGACCTGTCGAAATGTCAATATATTCACACGGGATAAAAAGGGAAACGTGGCATGTTTCACTTCCGTCGAAACATGGGAAGTACCCCTGACAACCTCGTCACCATATAAGCGTGAGCGTATTCAGATAGAGCCAGAAAAAGAGCCGCTTCGCCTGGGGCCTTGCAATTCAGGCGCAACCCTTGAGCTCCTTATCATCTGTTTACCTCCTTTTCCGAAACACCAACTACATCTTATTCCTTCCGCTTAGAAAAAAATGCCAAAAAGTTCAGGCTGGTCACGACGCTAGAAAATAAATCTTTGAAAAACTGGCACTGTCGCGTTCTCGTACACCCTGCAGACTCAATGTTTCAACGCCAGCTTCTTCGGCTACACAAGCGCAGGTGGCCTCTGTCCTTCCTGTGCCACGGCAAATAAAAACCGTTGCCGCTAGTTTCGCTCTCTTCACTGAACATTTGTGCCTGTAAAGCATGCGTTGTAAACGAAGCAACTCCGTTTCAAAGCGCTTCGTCGACGTCTAAGCAACGCTGTGGCGTTTCACATCTTAAGACGTAAATGTAGGTGTCATCTGCAACTTTTTATTTAGCGATATTAGGATTTGGTTTGAAAATTAGCTGTACACTCTCCAATCATTAGGCTGCCCTAGTTATCTTGAAGAATATAGGATGGCTCCCAGAACCACTTAGCCACGTCCTTGAATCGGGTCTTATTTTGAAAATAAAGTTACTTCGAGCGCGTAAAGCCTGACTTCGCGTATCCTCCATCCCCCCTCCAAAAAAAAAATTGCACACAAAGAAGCGATCGGTGCTGTGCGCGCGCTTAGAATTGAAATACGCAGGCCGAAACATCGCTTCGGGAGCCCTGCAGGCTGGACGGAAACAACACATGCTAAGATGTTTTTCTTGGAACACTTGAAGAAGTAAATACCAACGAAGTTGCACCTGGGCTGTTGTGGTTTCTGCCTGTTGTGGTGTTTTGATATAACAGATTTATAACATTTTTATTTTCTCACCTCGTAAATCAGTAAATTAGGTAGAGAGCGCCATATTGCGGCAACGGATAAAGTTCAAGAAAAAGAGCAGATTAGAGAACAAAATACAAAAAACTTCAAGGTTACATTCTCTTTGATCATACTGAACAGAGCAACGCGTAACAGCTGATCATACTAGAGCAACGCGTAACATAGCCGCGGGGGGAGGCGTTGTGCTGCTGATAGCGGGATCGATCCGGCGGCGGTGGCTGCTTTTTGGATGAAGGAGAAAGCGAAAAGCCACCTGTTAGTCGAGATTTGGGCCACGGTAAAGATCCGTGTGGTAAAAAAATATTGAGCCCAACTTCGTCACGCCTCAAAGCCAGGTGTAGGTTCCTCGCGTAAACCTCACAATCAATAAATCAAATCAATCAATCATCAAATCAATCAATCAATCAATCAATCAATCAATCAATCAATCAATCAATCCAATCATCAATCAATCCATCAATCAATTCAATCAAACATATAAGAAAGCGATGGCCACTTATCATACATAAGTGATTCATTATGAGTGATTTTGATTCCGGGGGCAAACTTCGAGCAAGTTTGCTCGTCGATATACCCCTGCTTGTCATGTGTAGTAGCTGCACAAAGGGAAGCGGGGCGACTAGCAACTGTCTGCTGTCAAGGGTTGCGAGCATGACCACTTTTAGTTTCTCTACCCTCATTCTTTTCCTAACATCACAGAACACAGCTAAGCAAAAAGTTGATCAGAAAAGACAAGGACTACGATGCTTTTAGGGGCACCTATGGGCACACTTGTCCATATATGTAAGCATTCATTTCGTATTGCTGGAAAAGGTATGAAGGAAGCGCCCCAAACAAGTCGCCTTAATGAGGAACACATTGTGGACCAAATAAAGTTTGCACTAGGAATAAGCGATAAATCTTCTAGCGGGTTGCTGGTTGCAGCTGATACAGCACGTGTACAATGAACAACAAATGTTTGTGTTGGTGACAAACATGCGGCTGTTAATTGTGTGAGGAGTTCATTCAAGGAAGTTTATTGTGTCATCCTCCTGTAGAAGTGAGCGCCTAACAAGCGACTTTCCAAGACGTTTCCCACAGGAGCTGAAAAAGAAGCAGTGCGTCGTTACATGAGGGATTTTTTACGCTAAAAGTTGACAATATTTGCCGGAATTCTAAGTTTCATTATGAAAGATTTCCCTTCACCATCCTAAACATCTAGGGTTAACTTTTAGCGCTCATTTTTGTATCTACGAAAGCATCGATGATAGACGTGTCCCAGGGCATGTAGGATGCAGGATCCTTGATAAATTCTTGCACTTTGAAAACAACCGCTTCAATGTATCTTCTCGATGCCTCCTCGAGGGTGTTGGTTTCGTCCTCCGTGAGAGTTCTGTGCGTCGGCCCGGTGAAAAGGGCTACGAAGGGACCAATTCCCGGTGTGAGTATATACTTGTCAGTAGTCCACAGGCATGGTGAAGTTAAGCTGATAGTCGACGACCTGGAGCGTTTTGTTAACCCTGAAGTAGAAGAAAGAAAAGAACACACATACCTTGCGTCAGTCACAAGTTTCAACGTATTTCACGAGGTTCCAATTTTCACGAGGTTCACAAATTTCACTTTCACGAGTACTAAGGTTACATAAAAAACAAGCTCGGGAAAACTCACAGCGCCACACGATTTTTGTGTGTCTTAAGACCAAGACACATCGCAGAATTTGGGCATCTTGCACTAACACAGAAGGATACGAAATTTTATATATTTGGCAAGATATTACCAAAATACACTGATGCCAACAGTTCTCACGGACAAGCGTGATGCCCTTCATGCTTACAGGGGACAATGGGGACCTGGCTTGCTTGATATAAATTCCAGCGTTATACAATAAGAATGTTTTTTCCTAGTAAACTTTGTGATAACAGGAAAACTCTAAATTAGTTTTTCCGGAAATAAAAAGCCGGTTGATCCAGAGAGAGAAGTCTTTTCGCTTTCGGCCAGTACCTGTCTTGGCATTATAAACTTCAGACGCATGGGCGCTTCTTTACCTATTATACGAGAGGAAGTATAAGCGTAAATACCGCAAGGTACACTTGACTATTTGCAATGATATTGTACCTTGCTTGATCTTTGTGCTACTTAGAATTTCGTGGCAGAAATTGCCGGGAAGCATTCTTAATAATCCAATGGTGCATTTTAACGCTGATCAATCTCGGAGATGTTCCGCGAAACGTTTTTTTCGAAGAATGCGAGCTTTAGGGCGCCGGAATACTATTAACACATAGCAGAAATCACGAATTCTTATTAAATTTGAAAAATCACAATTTCACTAGGTTGAATTTAAAACATTGCAAGGGTGGCTGGCTACCCCTAGTGACACAAGTCCAGGGAAACCATAACACTTCTGAATAAAAAAAATTAGTCATAGTATAGCTTTAGCCTACTAATATCACTCAGCGAAACAAAGCAACCGACGCTATTCTCCGTCGTACCTGCCCTATGTTGTGCACGCTCTGGTCGCAGCCAAACTACATTCCTAGCTTTTACACCTTTTTACAATCAAAAGTTGAACCCGAACTTTCAAGAACAATACTACCAACTTAACTACGGAAGTATCTGTCAGAAGTATAGCTTATTTAGGCGTCGCAAAAGCATTTCCTGTGTCATGCCGAATTGGCTCGCCTTGCCTGTTTATAGCATGCAAATGTTACATCCCAGCAGAAAGCGTGTCTTAGTAACCTTAGGTAGTTGAGTGTGGTGCCTTCAATTTATACACGTTCTACAGAGTGTTCACATGGGTACAAGAGCTTTAAATGAAGTTGGGGCCACGGGAATGTGTATTCTTTTTGATGGCTCCAGATTTACTTGTATTTCAGATACGGCTTCAAAAGCAAACCGAATATTTGCTTGTAATATAAAATATCCACTAACATTAGGTAATTGTTTGTATTAGAGAGATCCCAAATCTAAAATGAAAATATTTGGCCTTGCCTAAAACCACCGCATTTAATGTGTGAAGGCACCCTGTCACACTCCAGCACTGTGTGCGGTTAACTCCCAAAAAAGGACAAATATAATATAGTACTCTTTTTTTGTGGAGTGAAGATAAAATTTGCTGAAGCCTAGATAATTAAAACTATTCCGGGGATGTGATTAGTATTGAAATCTTTGGGAGCATCCGGGCCAATAACGACGACGATAAATATGGTCTCTTAATGCCAGCACACCTGAAACCCTACTTATAAATCAGGACTGGCTTCAACTTGTTTAGTTATTTAGTAAAATTCCGGTGCCCTCGAAGTGGTAGTTGGCATGTTCACTTAGCCTGACGGCAGGACCATCAATTTTATCGCATGTAAGCGTGAAGTAAATTCAGACTCACTCGTGTATTTCCAGCTCCGCCTTGACTCCATAAACGTGAGTGTCCAGTCTCCCTGTGATGCCTGAAGTCTTCGCGTATATTCGCACCACGATGTTTTCGAAAAACAGTGCAACACGAGCGACGAGGCCACACTTCTCAGCGCTGATCAAGTTTTCGCCGCCTCGTCTGATATTTTTGAGTCCTTGGATGGTCACGTTGAGTATCTGGAAAGTTCTACCGTTCCATGTGATGTCAGAAACGTCCCTCAACGAGAGTGGATCGAGACTATTGTCGAGGACGATGCGCTTTATGCAGAAGTCAAAGATGCCCCATGCGCTGGGATTGTCCCACTGAATAGGATGGAACATATCTGGACCGATATCCTCGTTGCGGTATCGCTGCCGGAGTATGTTCATCAGAAATGACGCTTCGTACTCTGGTTCAGGTCTTGGCTGTTTCACATCTGAAATGAGTATAGAAGGAAGGATAGGGCATACCTATACTTTCTTCATGTGGATTAAAAAGTGATTTCCAAAGGCTAATTTCAACAAAAAAATGTTTGTCACAACAAATTGCGCAGCACAAAAACGCTCTCGCTAGGTTCGCGTGCAAGGTTGTTGTGTAGATCGGATATAGTAAAGGTGCGTCGAAAACAAAACGTTTTATTTTTCAGTAACATCCTAAGACCGCAGAGTTGTGTAGCTTAGTTTCGAAGTTCTTCTTTTCAGAAGAGGAACTTTCCCACATTACTACGTTTGCCCTAAAATAGCTATTAGGGCTCAATAAAACGAATTGCTTGCTTAGATTTCTCCGCGTCAATTCTTGGGACAGCTATATGTATTCTCCGAGTTATTGGTGACGTAAGTCATCGCAATACGTACTGCATCGGGCGTTCTGAAAAAAATATATTATTTCATGTTGTCACATAATTTGAGCCCACTTGCGAACAACAAGAACGTCACATTCACGAGCCGTGGCTCTAGTACCATTTAGAAGATAGTATCAGTGTTAAAATCAGGCGACACATCGTGCGTTTATTGGTTTATTGGAGAAAAAAATTAGTGGGGATGTTTTTTTGACGTTCTAAGAATGTGGCGTAGAAAGCTAAGATGAAATATGTGTTGATCTGCTGTTAAACGTTCCGTTGAACTTTGCTGCCGCACGCGTCACCAGTTGATCAGGCCTATGGGCAGCTCCTTCCGATGCTGGGTCGACTCGCTAGCCATAGCCATCAGCTTTCTGTTCGTCCCCATCAGCAGTGTCCCCCTCAAGCTTGCACGTATTGCACGCGGGGCTGTGTCCTAACCTTTTTTGCACTGTTGTTTCCCTTTACTGGCGCGATCTGCGTCATACTTTCTCAGAGCGCTCCCACAACCATCCTCCCACACTGCTGTTTCCCTTTCTGTCCGCGCGTTCCGCTCTCACGGTGCCCAGCTCATACGACCTAAACCTCAGTCGAAACCTATTTGATGCAGTGTTGTACGGAACGGCGTTACAAGGAACGGCGTTCCTGGAACTAGTTCCTTTTTGGAGGAACGGAGGAACGCCACCGTTTTATTAAGGGTCGGTGAAACTGTAACGGTAACTCGTTACGTTTTTAAAGGAACGGCAGGAATGGCGTTCCTGCCGTTACATCGCTAGGATTTGGCTGTTTTTTGATGCCAAGGCTCGTGTACAAAAATCCACAAAGCGCTACTGCGTTTCTTCTACTATAAGATGGTCAGTTTGTTCGCCCTTAAGCCGTACGTGCTTCCTCGAAGGTCAAAGGCAGAAGAATAACCACGCAGCAGGCCGCAGCTTGTGCTTGCTTTCATGCTGGTTGCTTACGCGGCGTTCGACGGGTGAATAGTGTAGCCGCGAGAATTCTTTTCACCCTTCACCGTTTGTCTGGGGAGGCCAGAATGCGCGTCTGGCCGATAGAATTGCTCCCTGGCGGGGAAAGAACCGAGAATTTTAGCAGTCCGTTCCGTTTCTGTCCGTATGCGTTTGTTTACTGGGTTGACCGGGACTCGCTGGGCACTTGGGCATTCGTCGCGGTAGGGGGATTAGTTCCGCGGGCCTGTCTCCGGCCCGTGCCTCCCCCTTCCGCGCGCTCAGGAGCACACCGGTCCCGGTCAACGCGTTAACAACGTAGCCAACGAAACGGACCGACTGCTGAACGGGATCCGGACATTTCTGTGTCGGACTTTTCGGTTCAAGACGTTTCGGTGTGGACATTTCTGTTCACGGACATTTTGGTGCACGACGTCTTGCCCCAGACATTTTGAGTGAGGGGATGTCCCAGGCATTCTTTGAACATTTTAAGCTTTAATATTGTAATTTCGTGATTTGAATGATTTTACGTTCGAGACTTGTGCTTGCGCCGCCATTCGTGGAAACGAACACTAAACCCTGGCGGAGCATTGCCACGTGAAACCCAATTTCTGTAGCAGATGGTAAAAATTAACGTTGTTAATTTGGACCCGTTCAACATTTTTTGTTATTTTAACATTCATGTGAACAACCCTAATACTTTAAGTGTTACCAGAGCGCTTTCCTTTCACTTCACCCAACGGTGGAAGACGCTGCTGTTTTTAGTATATTCCTTCCCCCCAGCAATACTTCCGCGAAAAAACAACACCAGAAAAACGAGGTCGATTAGGCGCGTGTGCATTTCGTTTTAATTATTCTCTCAATCAATCTGACTTTCGTTGCATTCGGTGTCAGTTCTACTTAAAACTAAGAAACCAACAATCGCACTTACGGTGGCGTTACCTAGGGGAGGGGAAGCTGAGCCCCGCCGGCAATCATCCCCCTAAGTAGAGAGAGAGGGGTGTCACTTGTGCTTCACCATTGCGTCGACTGGACTTCGAAAACTTGAAGACGACTGTTGGCGCTCTCGTCACACTAGCCTATTCATATTTTTGCTCCGTATAATGAGAGGAAGCGATGTATACCTGGGTGTCCATGAGATGCCGCGACTTGATGAGTTAATTCCCAAGGGGGCGACTGAAGGCGGGAGAAAAGCGATTCCTGGAGTGGGGCGCCGTCGATATGACCGCGACGCGCGGAAGGGCGTAGCCAGCCTAGCCAGCAAACGACAGTGCCCAATGTGTTCTCAGCGGCTTTTTGGGTGGCTTTTTGTGTCACGTTAGAGAGGTTTCGTGCGATCATGGTTGAATGTAAAGCTTTTTCTTGTTTAGAACGCGAAGTGTGCTATTGCATTCTTCTGATGTATCACACCAATTCCTGCAAAAGCCTCCACTAAGAGGCTAGCAGTATGTTTCTAATAAAAAAAAATAAAAAATCACTTCGGTGACGCGTCGGAGACCGTAACTCCACCACGCCAGTAGGATTTCAGGAGAAACCTGAAAATAATATGGCTGAAAAGAAATCTGGTCGATATTCGAGCGTTACAGGCGGGAGTGGGAGGGGGGGGGGGCGCTAGTTAGCTAGAAAAAGAATTAAAATGTAAATGTAGGCTTGTAACATTAAACGAAGGTTGGTTGTCCCGAACACAATGGGTGGACTTTGTATGCACAACCGGTACGCGCTAATCAGCATTTAGGACTTTAGAACCTGCGGCTGTTTTCCAAAAGGCCCCGTTTTTCTCTCCCCGACAATATCCTAGACCAGTGTTCGCGAATTCATTTTAGCAAGGCAGCCCACCCTACGTAATACTCTTCATAAGGTTTTCTTCATTCTGGGGGGCTAGCTAATGTTTGTTACTTTTTGGATATTGAGGAGTGTGCATCTAATTTATGTAATTGAGGGTGTGTAATTTAAAACAAATACAATAGAGGCGGTAGACCATCGTAAACACCAGGTAATTGTCTTAGCTAAAAAACGAGCGAATATAAATTAACAACCTGTCATAATGAAAAAAAAACGTGGTGCTAAAGAATTCAATCGCTGCATAACAGGTGTCCCCAGGAAGAGGTAATAAACAAAAATACATTAATGCAGAATTTCTAAAAATACCTGGCAAAGATCGAACATGGCATCAATCAAAAAAATAAATTCACTGCTCCAGATTGTTGTCCATAACCCAGGTTAAGCGGAAATAAAAATATAACGGCTGTCGCAAACAGCAAGCACCGGATATTGGTCGCTCGAAATGTCCGTACACCGAAATGTTCGTACACCGAATGTGCGTGCACCCGAAACGCCCGTACACCGATATGTCTGTACACACGATACGTCCGTACACCGAAATTTCCGCACCGAAATATCCTGCACCGAAATGTCCTCGAGCCGTCTGGAGTTTGTCCGGTGCTCCCTGAAAAAATTCGCCTAGGAGCGTTTGTTTTGATTATCTTTATCTCCAGATAATCTGCTGCCGGTGGTGTTAATATTCGTGTAATATACGTAGTTCGATGTGAGTTTAAATGTCATCACTGAATTTCGACCCAGGATTATCGACACTATATTTATTTAAAAACCTAATTGTACGCGTTATTGTAACGACCACGTTCCAATTTTTCGAAGTGAAAACTGGAACGTGTTCCTTTCGCAATAAAGGAACTTGTAACGGGAACTCGTTTCAAAATTGGCAAGGAACGAGGAACGAGCTGTCGTTCCTATTTTGGAGGAACGCGTGCAACACTGATATGATGTACGCAACAAAGCGTCGGTTTTGTAGGGATTCTTCCCTGTGAACACTCGCGTATATGCGGCGTGCCACCTCTCCTGCCATCTGTGAAAGAACAATTGAAATGCTGTGCGATGGAAGGAGGTGTGGCACGGTACTTCGAACACTAGGTAAGCGCAGCTGCGCTTGTCAGCGGTGAAGTCGCCAGCCAGGAGCGCCGCAAGACCGGAGTTACAACCCGCCGCCAGCCACCTTCAAGGAGCCTGCACGACAGCAAGCGGTCAGCCATCCGTCCTGCCCTGCCGTGAGCCTCCAGACATTGAATTGCTGTGGCGAATATATCTCCTGTGCCATTTATGTTTTGTTTCCACTGCTTGAGTAAACCCCGTATGTGAGCTCCTACTTTCTGTGCGGTGATGTTTTGACAAGGCTGTTGCCTGAACCCCCTTCGGTAAGAAAGACTACCTGCAGTTTGAACCGTGTATTTTTGCTGTGGCCGTAAAATTTTTGCGCATGAAAGGGGCAGTCCTTCTCTCCGGGAAGACGATCACAACTTGCCTCTCGCGTGCTCATGTTTTTCTAAGTCTTTCAGTTTTTGAAAATTAGCCAATGGAGAACTTCTGCTGCGACTGCAAGTATGTTCAATCGATTGGGAAGTTTGCCTCGCTGCAACTGCACTCCGTATAGATTACCTATATAAAAACCGAGGAAACATTCAAAACGGTGCACGTTGGGTTGCTTGAGCACGGGGCCAAAATAAGGTCCCACGCCGAAGTTTACGAGCAGCGATACCAGGAATTTGAACACATTTTCGCATTCAGAAGTAGGGGAGTTAAGCGCAGTGTATTTAGAGGCAGCTGCGGGCCTAAAGAATGCTGCTTTGAGAAAAGTTTTGCCATGCTTGAATTTAGGTCTTATATTATATACGTCTTCGATGCGTTTTCGGGTACACAATATATTGGTATGCAACGGAATCTTCGTGGCTTAACATCCTTGCCCGCATGTTGCATATTTCTGGGGCGTTACTCTACGAGTGGGTGGCCCTCTTCGCCACGCAACTGGCGTGTCAAACTGGTAAGCAACATTGTAAGTGCATTGGTATACACAATGAGACTGTAGTATGTATTTAAGAAGCCTGAAGTATGTGCCAGTTATCTATCCGTGTGTGTTTGTTACTGACTGTTCAGGGGGAGCTGCACTTTTATTACTTTAAAGTAATAAACTTGACCAAAAAAAGTAATGTGGCGGTATGACGAATGCCTGTTAGTTTGGCATTCTTACAGTCCCTATTTTGAACCCCACCCAGACCTAAATTTGCCTAATTTTCTGTTCGCTATTATTGCCTTCGCTGACGTGGCTTTGCGCAAAGTTTGAATGTTTTTCTTTAGTTCTTACACTCTTTTACATAACCCTGGGGGCTATATAAACGCCTTGAGATAAAATGATGTTTAATAAGTTATCAAAGACGAGCCCCGTTTCATCATGCTACTGCAATGCGAATCTGCTCTTGTCAAACTGATGATTAGGTACCTGTTTTTCCTGTGTTTCATCAGCGCTGACGTCGCGTTGCTTGGAAGTTTTTCTCCCGTTTTTACACCCTCACGGTTTAAAACACCATGGTGAGCTGAAATGATGTTGATTGAGTTACCAAAAATTAGTTCTTTTAAACGAAACAGTTTTAATCTGGCTTCATGGTCTCTACAGGTCACACTTCACGTACACCAAGTGAAGTGACCTCCAACGATGCGCCTGGACGCTCACCAAGAACTTTTATCATTAGTATGGCGGCCTTGTCCCTAATATGTTCTGCATGGACTAAAAGTTCTAATTCTTAGAGCAAGTCATTCCGTATCACAGTGATTTGGGAGGCATATGTCCCGGCAACGGCTTGAACCCATTGTATGAACACAGGTGCTGACGACTGCACGATCTGCCCTGCCTGCCGGCACAGAAGTACTCCTTCCGAGCTGATAGCGCCACTTACCATAAGAATGCTCTGAGAGGAAGTGGTTTTGACACTTCTTTTAATGGCATATACGCCTAGATATATTCCAAACTTCCGCTACAGTTTACGATGCTAAGCGTTTAAAAAATTTTTTATCTTACGTGTGTCATCGTTGTGTGGACTTTGAATGACAACACCTCGTGTGTTCATTTTTTTGCATCCAGAAGGATTGGTAAATTTACGTGAAACCCAAAAGGCAGCCAGGTTATGTTTAAAAATGCTCCCCTTTGTTTTCTTTGACAACTCAGTTCTGGCACTCATGGACGTGTTTTGTATCAGAAAAGAGAATATCGAGAAATGTCAGATGTTTGGGCTGCACAACATTAGCACTGGCATGACCGGGAACTTTGAAAAAACACAGTCTTGGCTGCTTTGGCTGCCCGCCACGTTCAAGTGGCGATATAAAATGGTAATGTATGCACAACTACAATTGTACACTTACGCGTATTTACAATGGCGTTGGCATGTGGAAGCCATAAAAGAAAAGAAGTTTAGAGATATAATGAATGCCGGGAGGGAAAGGGGATGGTCAATCCTAGTTATTCCACCTGTTTTTCTTGTTACTTAGTCTACATTTTTCTATTTGAGTTAAAACTGGTATGACTGTTTTTATACGGGGCAATGTTTGATGTGAACAAAAATTCTATATTGTTTTCTTAGTAAATCTGGAAATTCTTGCTATTTCGCGCTTCAGAAAATGTGCTTCTTGTGACATGCCAGTGTTAATTTTCAGTTGCAGTATTATTTTTAGCAATAACGGGAATAAGGAAGACACTGTCAGTTCCAAAGCATTAGAACATAGTAGTATCTTAGATCGCGCATTAAGGAAACCTATTGAAAAAATATGAGAGCAAAAAAAAAACCGTAGGTTTTATGGTCTCTGCTTGAAATTTCTGCTATGGAGAAGTGTGGCGACGGCGGGGAAAATTTACCGAAAATGTTGTTTTTACACTTTTACTGTTTTTACTGTTGTTGACGTGCGGCATGTTCTGTCGTTATTTTGCAGGCACCATGCTATAGTACGCTGATATGGTGCGTTTATTTTTCTGAAACAGTGGTGTATTTTGGCTCGATTAACTCGAATAGGGCACTGCTATTGTGTAAAACTTGAGACTTTGTAACTGCGCAGCCGAATTTCTTTCAGCAGGCCCTGCGTCTTCTGCTATGTCACACAGAACACGATGCCAAAATTTTGTCCCAGGAAAAAAAATCCTCCGTTTGTTATCACGCTTCTACATCTATTACATAGTGCAAAATTGCACAGGAAAACATGCAAACTACGGTGAATGGCACATAAACGAATGAAAAGCGGCTTTGCTTATACCGGTTTGGACAATGTTGTTGTCTTGTTTAGTGTTGCCATCGGAAAGTAACCGCAAAAGTTTTGTGGAAATGATGAAAATGCTCAAAAACAAGACACGACTGCACAGATATGCCGAATAACTCAGCGCAGACAGTTTGAGTCAGCATCTCATAAGGTAAGGCTCCGATCAAGTACGACACCGAGTGAGCAAGGGTACGAACAAAAAACCACTCCTTTAGGTGGCGGGCTGTGTCTGGTTATTCCAGGATATTTATCATGTACTTGAGCCACTTGTGAGCAAGTGAGTAAGGGATTGGGCATAAGGCGGTTTTTGGTATAGCATTTGAAGCAGTCGCAGTTACAACTCTCTGAACTCTGGCTCGATGAAACAGTCTGTCATTATCTAAGAGGATCATAGTCGGCTAAACAATCACACCAGGTTAAGCATCGAGAAGTACTTTGTATAATGCATTTTTGGATACGCAACGGAGAGAAAGTATATAAAGTACGCACCTCCGATTTTGGTTCCGTTCCTGGCGTAGAGCTCCACCATGCCTAGAAACTGGTACACGAGTTTATGGAGCATGGACCCCAACTCTCCGGAGACCTTTTTTTCGATGTCGTCGTTTTTCAAATTCTTAGCCAGGTTGAACCAAAAACTATAATCGCCTTCGTTGTGGATGGTGACATGAGCACGACTGTTGTCTAACGCGAATACTTGGAGCTGAAGATTTGTCGGGCTCGGCCTGCGTGTGTAATTGCAGGAAACGGCAAATTAGTTGGAGATACCGCGGCAGCACACAAAACGGGCAGACATCCCAATTTTCTTAATACCGAGAATAAATAAAGACGTGGTAACGGCTGCGAACACCTAAAGGAAACTTTTCGTTGGTTCTCAATGGGGATATTAACACAGCGAATTCGTTCTCCACATAGGTAACGGAGCTGGTATTGTTGAAAACTAACACATAAGGACGACTGTCAGTGCGATCTTCAGGTTTTCCAGATATGTTTTGGTTTAGAGCAGAGAGCGTGACGGCCATAGCATCAGAGTGCTCTTTGAGTATTGTTTTTTTTTCTATTCGCAATACTAGCAAGTAATATACCAAGCATTTAAACAAAGTGGGCCTATCGATGGGAACAAGGTCCGGCCTGCCCATTCACGCGCCGCCACTGGACAGGCGCGTGACAGTGGAGTTGTCAGTTGCCGCCGCTACTTTCGGCGGGGGTGCCACACATCGGTGACGACTCCCGCGGTCCTCGCTTCGGGGCGCCTATAGAATATCGACGATTATCGTTACTTTAAACGTCGTTCACTCGCGTTCTAATGCACGTATCCGGAAAATAATAGCACCACAATTTACGGCAAAGATATGTCTTTAATGCCTAAGAATTTCATCTGTTTGATGGCGGTAATTCTTGTTCGTGGTTTAAAAAGACGAGTGCGATGCGGCCGCTCCCGCAACCAAGTTCCCGCGATGTTCGGGATTATGACTGTACAACAGGTTACAATGTCAATTTGGTTTAAGCACTGCAGCCTGTTTGTGCTGGAAAATAAAACTCCATTACTGCTGCCATTCACCGTGCTAATTGAAGGACAATTTTAAAACGGCCGTGATTAAAACCTTGCAAAACACGGGCTCAGTAGCCCCAGGGCTGTCTCATGTTTGAATTGCCAAACAGGCAGGGCTCAATTTTAGGGCTTCTCATGTTTGAATCAGGCACGGTAATTTACTCCCAAACAATCCCCATGCCGAAAAATGTAGAAGGTCACATTTATTAGTAAACCGGTTATTTACTCGTTAAACCGGGACGTAAAATGCATGCGCTGCGTACCTGATTGCTTTGCGTGAGAAAAACTGTGTACTATCGGTAATGTGTTCGTGATTTGCTTTCTTCTTTGCGCATTTCGTTTGAATCGGGGTTTGATTTCCCTTGTGCGCTCGAGTGTCCCGCATCTGTTAAATTTGATGTGTGAAGTCTGGTAGGCCGCTTGGGTGGATATTCATAGTTTTATTAAAAACTGCTTGGAAGTGAGAACTTGTGTATTTTTGCGTGATTCTATGTTGTCTTAGCATTTACGCAGCTTGTCGTTTTTTATTATGAAAAGCACTGAATTAGCTCAGATTCCAGTTTTAATAATCTGTACATGTTAACTTCAGGAGGGTGGAACCGGAATTAATGCGGGCAAGCAACACGGTTGGAAGGATTGCAGCATCGCGCGTCGGCAAGGGGCGAGGGCATGGAAGCGAAGTTTACGGTGTCCGCTTGTACTCGCGGTGGGGTGCCACGTATCGGCGCAAACTCCGGTTTGTGCGCGAAAAGCAGCAGCGGCGGGAGTGTTGAAGCTCTCGTGAGTGCTTTGAGCTTTTCGTTTCGCAGAATTCCGCGCACTGCGTGTGTAATATAGCGTACTAGTGTGCTCCTGGCTATGAAATGCCCAAAACTGCTGCGTGCCGCGCTGCAAGTCGAATTCCTCGAAAACACCTTGGACTGTTGCTACACCACGAGTTTCAGCCAAAGGTGACTCCGAGATGCCTGGCTGCAGCATCATCTCCCGCAAGGGATCGACAAGGGCAGCCAATGGAAGCCAAGCTCCAGATCGGTCGTTTGCTCGCTGCACTTCAAAGAGGATGACTACACGGTGGGATTGAAGCGCAAGTTGTTGCTGCCAACAGCTGTGTCGAGAAGATTTCCGTCGTCCCCAACCTACATGCAGCCGAGAAGCCCAAAAAGGAGGACGGCGCTTGTTCAGCAGCTACTTGAGGCGTGTGCGTCGGCATCTCAAGTACACAATCAAGTGCAAAGGAGCACAATGGTTGCAGAAAATGAACGATTGAACGTTCGATTTTCTGGGGCCTAACTGGGAATGAAGAAAGAGATCAACCGCACTCACCCACGAGGCAGACCCAATCCTGTACGCTCTCACGGACATGCAATCATGCGGCCAACGTAATTTTGAGACTCGAGAATGCCAGACTTCGTTCGATCTGACAGGCTTTTTCGATAACACCAAGAGAAATGCCCGCCGCCTTAAAATGAAAGCAAACAGGCTAAACGAAAAACTACAAAAACTGCAGGAACGCTGCGACGAATTCGCGAACAAGTGAAGAAGTATTCGAGGAGGATCGCGCTGTACAGGCAGTTCGACACAGCGGACAAATTTGTAAGCTCCTTTCAAACACCGTATTCCCACACCTCGCAGACTGTCCGCTGATGTGGTGCGCCAGCAACAGGGACCCGTACCACTGTCATGAGCTGTGCGAAATGTTCTTGAAAAAGCTATTGAGGCCGCTTCTTGCCAACTGGGCTGGCGACGTTAATAGCTCTTTGGAGAATCTACTGAAGCTTTCGCGAAAGCATTTCTCGCCAAAGGTTTTCCGCTTGTAAAGCTGATTGCCGGTGAACCGTAGGCGAAGAGGACTTACATATTTTCTGACAAACCCAATAAATCCCCTTTAAATGTTGTATTATATTTACCTTTTTTATGTCCCAGCGATTTAATACAGTTTAATTTACCTTACAACTGTATATTACGTTGTGCAACTAGTGTAAATCAAAGAACGACTGCCGCAGTTTTACAGCATTCCACTGCATCCTGTACTCATTTCCGTGTTTTGGTTCCCATGTAAATAGTGTTCTTGTTGCAATAAATCAGTTCATAGTTGCGTTCGCTCTGTCCACTTCATTCGTGTGTCCTCCATAATTTTGTGTACCCTGTAACCTAACGCGCAGTCTAACAATATTTCCAAAGCAAATGAACCAATGGACCCTGAAAGGTATTAAGGTTATTGCAGTTTTCTTTGAAAACGCAGTTAAAGCAAAGGTGTGAAAATATCCAGTCACATTTGTCAAACGCGCATTGAGAAATGGGCGTGTACGACATAAGCATGAAATGTTTATGTGATTTCTACGTAAGCGCAAGTTATAAACTGTTACGTAATAAACAGAAATGTGGTTGCTCAGACAAGCTTGCCACGTCAAATATTTTTCGTGAAAGCCCTGGGAAAGTCTTTAGAAATAAATCCGCCTATTGCGCTCGACGTTAGCTATGCGCCACCTGCTAACGTGCATGCAGCGGGCTAAAAAGAAAACAACTGCAGCGCTGTGCCTACTTCGGAAATACTACTTAGTCCGTGACGCCTATATTGTGAGTTTCTGCCTCACGTATCACCGCATATTATTATAAATTATGAAGATGCTGACTTCGGCCGACAGTACAGTCATGAACAACTCACACCGCATTAAAACCGTGACCGCGGCCGGCAGCCGCCGCTCTTCTTTCACCGATGATTAGCGCAGCGACTGACGCTGCGGCGGAAAGGGAAACTAATGCCATCACTGGCGGAGAAGCGCGTTCGGCAGGCCGACCTAGTTCCTATCGAGTGGCCGTGCTTTTACTTACTGATACTGACTAGCTCGACTGGTAACTTTGCATGCTTTACACATAAGGGAAAAAATCCATAAACCTGAGCCACAAATTGGGGCAACCACCGACCGCATGTAGAGAGAGGAAGTATTCATGGGCTTATTGATCTTATTCATCCATCCATCTTATTCATGGGCCGAGTTCTAATGCGGAGCTTTATGTTAGTCGGAATTGGAGAGGAGAGGAGAGAGAGAGAGAGTGAGAGAGACCGAGAGAGCGAGAGAGAGGGAGATATAGAGATAGAGATAAAGAGAGAGGGAGATAATAGATAGCTAGATATAATTAGAGATAGTAGATTAAGATAGATAGAGTAGAGCAGAGGAGAGAGGGAGAGAGAGAGAGAGAGAGAGCGAGAGATAGATAGATAGATAGATAGATAGATAAGTAGATAGATAGATAGATAGATCGATAGATAGCTAGATAGAAGAGATAGATAGATAGATAAATGAGAAAGATAGAGAGAGAGGAGAGAGAGAGAGAGGAGAGGAGAGAGAGGTGAGGAGCAGGGAGAGAGAGAGGCTGAAGAGAGAGAGAGGGGGGGGGATGAGAGCGAGAGAGAGAGAAGAGAGAGAGAGGAGAGAGAGAATGAGAGAGAGAGAGAGAGAGAGAGAGAGGAGAGAGAGAGAGAGAGAGGAGAGAGAGAAGAGGAGGAGAGAGAGAGAGAGAGGGATAGTGTTAGCTTGACATCCCGAACCAGTCTCAAAACAGGCACACACGGGGGCAGGGTCTCAATCACGATCGCTAAGGCCGTTTTTTCACCTTCGGCCGAAATTATGTGCGCGTGGAGGCAGGCGTTCATCTAAGAGGTATAGAGAGGGAATAACTTTTTTTCATAAATTCTGGATAAGTACTTGAGGTGACGGGGAGCCGCAGCCTGCCGGTGACCATGACAGCTCGTTCCACGAGACTGCTTTCAGTGTTCAAGTCTGGTGTAGGAAATGCCGCTCTTATTAACAAGCGCGCTGTTATGTAGGATGTTGTTTGACTGGGTGCAGCTGGGCGCAAACATACTGCGGGCGATACTAGCTACGGAAACTAGGCTCATAATGAGTGCTACACGGCCACGACTGCTGCATCTGGTATTCCTAATATATTTGTTACATAGTTCTAATCACCTGTTGGCAGCCAAGGCAGGAGTGGTAACATATTTATGCATTCAGCACTGTGGGGCAGCTGAGAACTCGTCTCTTATTGCTTCTCTATCTGCGTCAAACATGCGAACACAAAGCCCTAGAAAGTGAACATTGCGGGATTGCGCTTTCCCGTTCGCGTTGTGTGTTTCTTCGTCTCTGTCCGACTATCGTAAGCCTAAGCCTCGCTATTAATCTAACCTCGGCTTTCCTAGTTTTTAGGAGCTCTTATTGAGTGTCTATAAAAAGCAAAATCAGGAACAGACAGTAGTATTGGCCTTCTTTCCGAACCGGCTAATACGGCGTTGAGGCGACAGGTTCAATCTGCAGTAAGAAGGAATAATAATAAAGTACTCGATTGAAAGCAAGGAATTACGACTTTGCCGACCTTTTGTCCAATCTGAAAATGTCCTTGGAATAGTGCCCGACTGTAGAATAACTGAGTAACCCGCAGGGAATTATCAGCTGGGGTTTAAACCAATTTGGTGTTTCAGCTGCATTTAGCTACACTGTTGGAAACCGATAAACGACATTATATACTGCACCGTCAAAACATCGCATATAAAACTGTAACCCACATGTAGGCTCTTCAGGTTGGGATATCCCCAAAACCCACGATAGGGGAAGGGCTAAAGATAATAGCACATGTACAAAAACGATGTGTTTGGACACTTCCATTCAATAAAAGAGGAAAATGTCAGCGGTGTCGAAATTTTTGTGTGAAAATCTTGGACCGCAACAAATGCAAAGAATAGCTTTTTGTAATATTCCTTAAGCCCTCCTCAGTTTATTGATTTTTTTTGCGGACTGCATATTTTCGCTTGATTTCCTTCTTTTTCACAACTTAAGCCTGGGAATTTCATTCGCATGAGCCACAGCTGTGGATGAGATAATATACGAACCACCGATTCGACTTGATTCAACTTGTGGGACTTCACGATCTAACACTGCTATCGCTGCAAAGAATCCAACCACCGGTTCGAGCGAGCCAAGCTGTAAGGCAGGTTCGGCTCTCGTCATGCGTGGGCCGTGACTCTAAGAGGACTAGATAGCACTGAAGAACTGCGTTTAATGCCTGGAAAGCCGCAACAGAACAGCTCTGCTACACACAACTAGGCTTCAGGAAAACCGGGCATACTTACAGGGCCCTACGCAGCAACCCACGCAGCTTAAACGCGTGGCGCAAGAAAGCGACATGTGTACTTCAACGGCGCCAGCCGCTAAAGCGCTGAGGGTGGTCGACTCCAGTGACGACCGGAAAGGACCAAAGTCTGACCGAACTACCAACAATTGAAATCACCTGCGCTAGTAAGGAGCACGAAGTCAAAGAGTGAAGCATAAAAAACCGTTGCCTGACGCGCGGCGTTCTCAACACAAGATTGAACAACGAAGGCTGCTTTAAGCTACAGCTTCGACACGAACAGTACGCACTGTACCTGTTGGAGTCAGGCGATCGAGGCGGTCTCCCCGGGATATAGGCGAGCGGAGTCGCGCGAGGTTATGAGAGGGCGGACACAGCGTACGTCGTACTCACGTGGCCCACGGACCGCCGCACATTGGTCAACCCGAATCGCCTTCACAGATATAGTTGGAATCTAATTTTCTCATCCACTGGGAAAGGGGCCCCACGCGTAAGACGCGCAGGTGAAGGGGGACTCAACCTCTATGCCCTCACAAAATTTATTCTTTTTCGAATGTGCATTCAGTGGCCGTACTGTTTTGAAATACCACTTGTCTTCATTCTCTCGGCGGACATGGACCTCGTACCTTCCAAGAGTGGACTGATCCGCCATCGCACATTGGCCCATCGGAAGCACTTCGGCTCTGGCACGCCTTTATTCAGTACTTAAAGGAAGAAGACGAACCTGGTCGTCTCTTCGTAGAGCCGGCCTCAGGACCTCCCCACCTCGATGAAGAAGTGGACACCGGTTCCCCTCCTCCAACGCCTTAGCCCACCATATTTCGGCCGCAATGGTTTTAACCTTTTATTTGCAGAAATACGAACGTAAAAGAGGTAAAACCAATCTTTTCGGATTTCAATTAGCGTGTCCACTTCTTGGTAATTTATTAACAGTGGAGCTGTTGTTGCTGGCTGTAATATGTGCGGTGTGCGGCACGCGCTTTACGAGGGGCGGCCGGCATCATTCAGGCTTGTGCGTGGCACTCGCAAAAAATGCCAAGAAAACAGTTCACATGCGTGCGCGCCTCAACAGGGAAGCACAAGACCGCTACAGACGCCCAGTTTGCCAAGACGGTTGCCGCCGGTTCTAGCGCATGCTGTCGTGTTCTACTTTGGGAGAAGTGTGAAAGCCTGCGGACAAAACTATCCTTGCCCGCCAGTCATGCATGATGATGACGAAGGTATAGACGGATACGACGACTACTACTACCACAGTGAAAAGCGATGGTGGAATATGTAAATGTACAATTTCAAACCTAATGCAATGTGTGGTGGTGTGTCCTTCAGCTCGTTCAAGAATTCTTCAGCGTCGGTATGGGTCAAACCTTGTGCGACTTAGTGCGAGCTACGCTATTTTTTATATCACTTATCTGAAGCGCTTTTACTTGTAAACTGCACTCTGAACCATGATACCATGGGTTGGGGAGTAAATCCATGCTGGCCTTCTGGTTGTTATTAAATCATATATAAATTTTAAGCTTTCTTTCTGTCTGCGCAACAGTCTATTATGTTGTGCAAACGTTTCTCTTGTGGGAATATCCCTCCTGTAACTTAAGAATGCTTACAGTGAATAAAAATAGCATACGGATCTTTAGTACCTGGAATCAAGAGAATCTTCTACGCTACATGTTAAAAATCTTCAATTATGGAGGTTATGAGACCTTCACTGTTTTATGTTGCCCCGAACTTGGGGTTGCTTGAACTGCATTTATTTTTTCTTCCTGTGGCTAAAATACACATTTACACCTGTACGCGCTCAATGCGAATCGCCAGAAAATAAAACCGCTGCAAAACCAAATGTGTCGATCAATAACACTGCTTCCAGAAATGTCACTGCGAACGGTAGGATACAAGCCCTTCCTATTTAGACTGTCGCGGAAAAGTAAGGCGGAATAGCATACCATCAAGGAATACAAAAAAGAGACAGAAATTGGGAGGTTTTGTTTCCAATGCACACATTTTTTTTTCACTCGAGTATCTGGTAACTTTCGCATAGATAAATTATTAGCACATATATTTAGCACAAGTTGTGCTCCTTTCCTTGGCATCTGAAAGCATGCATTGTGATATTCAACGCACATGCGACGGGACTGACTGCAGCAACGCAGAAGAATCAGACATTAACTGAGAATTTAAAGTTCACAACTACGTTGTCTGCTTGCCGAAAAAATACGAGCATTACAAGAAGACAATCTTATAGTCATAGTGTCACATAGTATCCGATACGACCATCTATTGAGTGATTATCCTGGAGTCTCCTTGTGTAGGAATGTATGGTGAAAGTAGAACAGTATTTAGCTTTCCTATGCATGTTAAAACACCTTTTTTCACGCTCTTCAAGGCAAGACCTTCCGCATCTAAACTACCACTTCAGGTCCCCGACATTAAAAGGGTTCGAGTTCAGTATACTTACTCTCGTACATAAAGCGCCATGTCGATAAGCGGGAAAAAAACGTCGACACTGATGTCAGCGTCCAAGAGAAAGGACCTCACGGCACCGCGAGTGTATTGTATGTGGAAGGGTCCCCCCTCCACTTGAAACACTACGTCGATTCCGGCGTCGGTGACCCGTATGAAATTGCGGACGGCCCTCTTGAGACTGTTGAGATAGCGGAGATGTCCAGTGTACAGTCTCAGGTCAACTTTGTACAAATCTCCCAGCCGTTCGTGGATGTCAGAAAGTGGGATTTCCCTAAACTCGTTAGAGTTTAACACTTTCCTCAGTCCGATGTCGAAGAGTGTGTCATGATAGGCACACGAGGCGTCTGCAACAGAACAGATATTTCCAAACGTTAGGCGAATGAAACGCTGTGTTCTCGTGCTGTTTCGAGAAATGTTACATGGTTTCGATATGAATCGAACCATCGCTGCCTAGCAGCCCCATTGGTAGGAAACATTTATATACATATGAAGGCCTTAAAAATAGAGCCAAATTTAGCAATCTGTAACTAAATTACGGGACGTTTTTTCTGAACGATCAACGGAAGAGCGAAAATCTGGAGGGATTTTCTTTATGCCTACAATTTTAAAATTCTTACTTCCGCCCTAAAACAAGCTCACTACAACTTGTCTATGCCAACTTTGACATTCTTTACATAGGTGGTTCCCTCTGTGTGTTTACTCAAGAAGCACCTCCAGTTCCGGTGCATATAATGTGTAAGCGCTGAGTGTAACGAAGACATGAATATTCGTTTGGTGGTCTTCCTCGGGTGTGTAAGTGCCCAAGGCTATGTACCAGTCCCACGTTCCTTGTTCACCAAGGACCGCCAATAGCTTATACTTCATCGTCGTCCACCTTCTATCATGTTCAGCGCCATCTGCTTTATCCGTGCTTAACCTACGGTGGCTGCACTATTGTTCTCGGCAAGGTTCACATAATGAAACGATGTCCCAACACTCCTGACCTGCGCCTTAAAAAACGCGCTTTGAGACTTCGTACCTCGAACCCAGTCTTAGCCCCGCTCAGGTCTGCGTGTGCAGCGTTCCACCTTCGCTATGCCGCAAGGTGGCTCAACCGACATGAACAGCGCCGTTGGTGCCTCACCAGAAAGTAAATCGGTGCCAGGACATTCACCAACTGGCAGCGCGATCCCCATATTTCAATTCGCTCGGCTTCGCAACGACAATACGGAAGACTGGCTAGATAATTGTGACCGAGTCGGCTCCTTCTATCGGTGTGACGATTCCCTTAAATTGCTGAACGTCTGCTTCTACCTCAGCGACGTCGCGAGGACATGGTTTTTAAACCATGTGGAATTGCTTCACTGACTAGTAGCGATTTAGGTATCAGCTGCGCCAAGTCTTCGGCCCAGCGCCGACGCCTACTGAGGCTACCAGAAAGAAACTGGAAGAGCGTGCACGAAGACCCGGTGAGCCTCATGCTTCTCTCATCGAGGACGTTCTAGAAATTGTCGACGTGCAAACAAAGGCATGACTTATGAAAGCCGAGTCTGCCATGCGCTGAAAGGGATTTCTTCGTTCGCGTTCAAGACGCTGACCGCACAAAACATTGCTAGTGTTATCCAGGTCCTAACGCTGGGTCAAAAGCTCAACATCTTTTAGTCCCTTCGTGTGCAGCCAATCCAGTGAGACACCCTCGCATCGATGGAAGAAACGGACCTGCGCTCAAGGATAGAGTCAGTTATCCGCCAGGAACTGAAGGGCAGACATCGCTCCGCTTCTCGAACCACGACCTGAGGCATCGTTTCAGGCTATGCGCGAGATAATTAAGAAAGCAGTGGCCTCTTTTATATGTGCTTCCCCACCTACAACAGATATTCAGCAAGGCTCTGCCCCCCCTCTCCCCCCTGCATTGGATCCGCTGCCGTATTATCCCAATGTTCAGGTTTTGACGCTTCTCTGAATCTGTATGCTCACCTATGGAATTTGCGCGCGCCCCTCTTCCTCGACCGCCCACCCGCTCATGACCCCACAATGTCCATCCTCACTCAGTGCTGACTGCTGGCTCTTAATGTCCAACTGCTACCGCCACCCTCATTTGCTGACTTTACTCCAACCTTCGTCTGTTGTGGTATATCTATATCTTTTGAAGAAGGCTAACCAATAGTTCCAGGTGAGGTTCACCTAATAAACTGGTAGCATTTCTCCCTCTTCTGTAGAGGCCGATAATTGAAAACACTGACCAAGAGTCCTAAGGCGGCTGTTTATTGTCAAAGCGAAGCTTTCCCCGCCTCACTTGTACCATCATTTTGCCAAAACTCATTGCATCGAAAGCAAACTTACACAATGGATTTCAAAAAGGGCACACGCCTAAAAAACGCTTTGCGTAGTCGGAATCGAACCTGGAGCTTTCGTGTTGTGAAGCTGACGTCTAGCTTATTGCGCCATTCCGAGACGGCCAAAGCAGTTTGGATGTTCCGCATTTAAATGCACGGGAGAAACCTACGCGGTTTAAGTACCCTTCTCTTAAGACCGGGCCTTTGATTTTTTTAACCCTGCCAAGACCAAGATGTTAGCGAGCCAAAGAGGTGCATGGAGAAGACAGAAGACGCTGACGATGATAGGTGCTGCCGATATTAAGTATAAGTTCTTGGATGTCCAGGACGAATGACGCAGGTGGCACTGTACCTAGCCAAGGTTGACTGAAATCTAAGGTAGCAGAAATTCTGTTAGCGATTACCTTGGTAAGCACCTTGTAGATGGACTGACAGTAAGCTGATAAGCCTGTAATTTTTCTAGTCTTCGCGTCACCCTTTTTATGGATAGGAGGATGTGCGCGTTCTTTCTAAGTTTCCGGTACACTCGTGGTTATTAGGCAATTGCGTATACAGGTTTGACAGTTTTTCTAGTACAATTTCCCGCAATCCTTCAAGGTCGTCTGGTGTTATCTGATCCTCACCACGTGCTTTGCTCCATGGTAGTTCTTTCAAAGCGATCTGAAAATTCTTCTTGTTCTTATAGGTGGGATTGTATATCTCCTCTGAAACTACTTTCTCGGTTCAGTATTATCCTGGATGTCGAGGCTAGTGGTAAAGATACTCTATAGAACTCCTTGGCTTACTTCCGCTATTGTGTACTGCTTTTAGTTTATGTGTTCTGCTGATGATTGACATGCGTTTACAATCTGTATTAAGTCTGTTTCTATAATGATCTATTCTGCGTCCTGTCTGTATTTAGCGCGTGCACAGCGCCTTCTATTTATTATTGCCTTGCATCAACACTGTTTACTTTTACCCCTCACCCTAGTTATTGTGATAAATTACCGTATACATTGACTTTCCCCATGCTTAGACGCCTCTTCACTGCTTTCAGGCTGCCTCCGTTCTTTACAGCATGCTCAATCCTCTCCATATTATACTTCCGTATGTCAGCTGTTTTACGCATATTGATTAACTTCAAAAGCTCCGCTAGGTTCTATTCCATCAGCTGGGTGGAGACTGTCGTACTTTGCCGTTTCGTAGTTAAATATTTCGTCTCATGCGAAAGGTTACCAGTATCCTGTCTAGCGATCCTACCTCCGACTGCTATTTCACACTCCGTGATAATGCGTGTAAGATTTTCGTTCGCTTCCTGTGTCGTAAACTCTGCGTCCTCGGTAAGAGCAAGATATCGGTTCTGCAGCGCGATCCTGAATTCTTGTACTTTACTGTCTGACCGTTCAGCTCATTGCTCGCTTCTTTCCTACTAGCTTGTTACGGTCCGTCCTCAAATCTACCGTAATTCGAGATCTTACCATCCGTGTGGTCACTACACCTAAACCCTTCCGAGCACTTCCACTATCCTGCACTACGCCAGGTTCATCGCTTTATTATGAAGTCTAATTCATTTTTAGGCTCCATATTTTGGATTCCTGAACGTCCACTTTCGGCTGTCCCGTTTGCGGAAGAAGGTATTCATCTGCGGAGATTATTCCCTTTTGCAAATATACCTAAGTCCCCTCAGGTTATTCCTACAACTTGAGACTATATATAGTCCGCCAACTTCCTTGTCTCCAACCACTTTCTAGCCTACTTTAGCATTAAAGTTTCCCATAACTTGGGTATACTGTATCTTTACATTAGCCTATTGCCCTTTCCATATCTTCATAAAGTATTCAACTAGCTGTTGGTCATAACTGGATGAAGCACGTAGCCCGGTACCGCCTTGAGTTTCTACGTCTAATAACGCTCACTACAAGACATAATACCCTTTCGTTAATGCTGTAGTTCGTCGTATGTTGTCAGCTATGCTTTAATTGACTAGAAATCGCACTACCACTTCTCTTTCTGTCACTAGACCGTGACAACATAGGGTGTGTTCATTTTTCAGCACTGTAAAGGCTTCACCTGTCCTCCTAACCTAACTGTGCCCTATTACATCCAATTTAATGACCTCTAACTTCTTTACCAACCCGCTCTCATAAATCTTGTGTTAAACGTGCCACGGTCAGATTCCCATGGCGGCCTGTCCGGATCAAGGAATTCATAGCACTATATATATATATATATATAAGGAAATAGGGGCTCGTTGAGGAAATAGATATATATATCCGATATATCTATATATACGCCGGATATAGGGGTTGGTTGGCTTATTATACTATATATATAGTATATACAGAAAGATAGGCAGCAGTCTACGACGCCAAAGGCGTGGGTTGTTCCAGGCGTGTTGTTCTTTTCTGTTTTTACTACGGTTAATGAAGTGAACATTTTCAAATATACAAAGAAAAGCACACGCCCAGAGTGGCGGGGACCGACGCCTATTTCGATTACATGTCGAATGCTCGGTTATCTGGGCGACTGTGTTCTATAGTAGCCCAGTCGAAGAGCGTACTTTACTTTGTGCGATATATATAATATATATATATATATATATAGATCTATATATATATATATATATATATATATATATATATATATCAAGGGATATATATATATGTAGTAGATATGTATATATACTGCGTTACAGGTCTGACCGCCGTCGTGGTCTGTTGCTTTGCAGCCACTGGAGATGTGCCGTGGGTTAATTCGCGTATTCATGGGAGGTTGTGGCCAATGCTGCACCAGGGTGGCCAATCCTGCTCTGGGGAGGGAGGTCGTTACCGGCAATAGTCTCCGGGATCAGGCCGCACCGCAATACTCCTTCCGCAATTTCATCAACAAGCGGGCTTTTTAGCGGTAGCATAGAGATAGAGCATCCGCCTCGCGTACATAAGGTCCGTGGTTCGAAATCCGGCGCCGGGAAATTGCCCGGGATAAAAAAACAGATTGTCCATATCCAAACGAAAGAATTGGGGAAAGGAAAAAAATAATAAAGAGAAACCAGCCCATCAAAAGATCACAAAAAGAATTTGAAATTAGACAAATGCAGAAGAGGATCCCCAGGTGGTCAAAATTAATCCGGAGCCCTCCACTACGGCGTGCCTCATCGCCTGCGCTGCGTCGGCGCGTTAAGTCCAACAGTCAATCAGTCAAATGCAGACGGGTCGTAAGAAAGAAAATGGAGAGAAAGAGAAAATTGAAGTGGTGACGAATTTGGTGCTGACACGGCAAAAAGCCAGTTCAAGAGGAGGACGAGGATCAACCAAACGGAGTGTGGAACGCGAACCGGAGGTGATCGGTTGGCCCGGCTGTACCATGCTACCCATCACTTCAGGAGATTTGCTCCGTTGGCATCATGGTGTTCGGTGACGCCCAGCGCACCAGAGGCTTCACACCGCTGTCATCGGATCAGTAACTCCCAGAACGTGGAGACGGTGAGCGAGGAGAACTAACAGGGACTTCGGTGCGGCCTGGTGACCTCGGGGCGAGCAAGAAGAATTGAACGAATGCGCTGCCAACTACGATGGTCGCGTACATCGCCCAGCCGCTTCGCTCAACTAGATATCGCCATCCCCGCTAGCGAAGTTCCCTTTACCCCCATGGTAGGGCTTGCCTCGTTACGTAGCGCAGAGAGGGGACAAAAGGTGTGCATGGCAGGCCGAATTAAAGATAGACGACTCTTTAGAACTTAAGAGCTACTAGTTGATAGCGTGAGGATTTGTGTGTTTCGTATTTAGTTTTTGTTCGTTTGTGCCTGATTCTCTTTTGTGCTGCTCATTTAGATTTTAATTTCCTGCAATACAATTATGTGTTCACATAACGACCATAGACAGGAGCCTCGTCCCTTTGGCTTTTGGCACGTGGCATTATAGATGTTTACGTTCTTGTGCATGTGTCTGTAGCAAGGCACCCCTCGTAGCTTTCTGCCCGACTGGCATCATTCCCAATATGGTTCATCACTGGAATTCAGCATGTACTTTCTCGTTTCGTTTTAGATGACCTAGTGCAATATGGAAATAGGGTAACGAGATTATTGCTAAATGTCGCGGGTAAACAATTGTGAACTGTGTTCCTGTTTGTCTCTGTGTGAGCCCAGAATTCCACGCCAGTCGAACTTTAATCGTCCCGCTTCTCATTCAGGTGAAATAACCATAATTGGATGGCATCGGTAGCACAGTATTCAAATTCCTAGAGATCAAGAGAAACAATGTTTGGCCTGTTTTTGTGTGTGCCTCAATTCTCAGAAATATGAGTCCCCATCATAAAAACCGGTTACGTAGCCAGTGCGGAATGAAATCTTTGGGCCATTCCTTGGACATTCCAGTATCAATAAATAAGCAGCACACTAAACGGTCGCCCGAACGCATTACAGACGAGGTCCAAAAAAACCTATTTAAAACGTTTGCATTGTGTCTTCGCAAAAGAGAACAATAGAACATCAGGTTAAGAGCTAGGTTAAATAGCTTACCACTTTCAGCAACAGACTTGCATACGGTTAAGAGCAAGCACAAACACCACAGGGAGTTCATTTCTACGAGACAGAGCGACGCTGCTTGGACAGGTGGAACGACTGAGTGGCGATCTGAGGAGAAACGCCCTTTATACCGAATGACTGCCTTCCGTTCACAGCCCATAGCTCTTGCTCGCGCTATCAGATCAATGTTTGGAAACGATGAAGGGTGGAAAGTGTCAGATTGAGCTCAAGATTGTATGCCGTTGAGAAAAATGTTTCGCCTTACGGGGAAATAGATAACTGTTTCTTCTGGCCTTAGGGCTAAGGACTTCCAGACATAAGTGGGGCCATCTTTATCTTGAACACAAGGGTGATCTTTACTGCTCTGGGACTCGGAGCAGTTAAATGCTAACAGAACATCGACAAGAACCCTCGCGTTATTTTTTCTTTGGAGCCCAACGCTACATTCTGTTAGAAACTCCTGCCTCTGTAAAACTTATTACGTTAAGTAACATGCATATATAATGGCTTTTTATAATGCTATTTTTACGACAACATTGCGATTATTGTTGCAAAGCTGGCCACCCCGTTAGATGGAAAAGGGCATATCACAAGGTTTGAAAAACTTTTTCCCGTATATACATTTGAATTCGTTAACTCCTGTTCTGAAAACAACCTATTTCTTCATGAAATTTATTTATGTTGTGAAGTTACGTACTGGTCATTAAAAATGATCTAAAAAAGGAAATTAGCTTGCAGTCGTCGTGTTCGAACAAACCGCCTTGAGGATGGCGATATTCAGACCGACGAGTGAGAGGGTGGCAGTAAATTCCAGTGCTTAACGAATGCCACCACACAAGAAGTCATTTTATTATCGCGGAACGGGATATCAACCTGGTCAAAAACTATTTTTTTCTAGGAGCCATTTCGAACAAATTATCATTCACCTTCTAAACGCGTTCTTAAATTCTTAAACACATTTTCGAGTGTAGTAAATGCGCTATCGCAGTCAGTTGGCCTTGTGGTCAACGTCATGTCCGCCCATAACAACTTTTTACGTACAGCGGGAACATCCCATCATTGTTATTTAGCTTCGCGCCCCTTTCATATCGAACAGCCTCCAGCATAGGTTGAAGTAGGCAAGAACATACACGTGAACTCGAAGTGAATGCGACACGTGGTAGAATTTGTTGGTTCACAATACCACGAAGCCTACTCCCACCTCACTAATATTCTCCATAAGTGGGCCTAGTGCTTTATCATCGAGTAAAATTGTTCCTCGTCCTACTTTGGCCATTTCGTGCGCGTAGCCATTTTGAGAAAACGTGCGTCAATGAGTAGATTTTTTCCTGTTGAATATCTTTTTCGTGCACTTGCGGTGACCAGAGGCCGTGTTCTTCGGGGTGCGGGAACTTTCCTGGCGGGGTTGAATTCATCCATGGTCATACGCGACTGGGTAGGCGCAGGACAAGCGTGAAGGCTCTCGGCGTGCAGAACCGACCGCTCGCCGCCTTGTGAGAATCCAACACCGCTGGAAAGGTTCTGGCGTCCCGGAGATTCGCGCGTCAGAACCATCGTCTTCTGAAAGTCGGTGAGTTGATACGAGGCAGGCACTTTTAGTTAAATAGCGTATCCGCAAGCACGCCTACACTCGTTGGTGTTAAGCTATATTTACTGTTTTACGCTCTTATCATGGTACACTTCACATGCGTTTGGCGCAGCTTATGCAGACACGCCTGTATCGCCCTTGAGTGGGCCCCGTTTAGCTGCGCGATGTCGGAAGTTGGCCACTCGTCGCCGCTGATAAGACATTTCCAAACGCCGCCTTTCGTGATCACGGCTGCTCCACAGAGAAAAAAAAACTAAGAATAGATGACACATGAAGACCTCCCGAAAGCATCGCTTGAAGGTCGGTCCACGAGTTGGCGGGAGTAGTAGAAGGTTTAGGGCCAATTTTACAACACAATGGTAAAGATTTAAAGCGAAGCAATGGATGGATAGGTTTACGCCTGAGTCCGGTAAAAAAACGTCAACGGTAAACCCCCTGCCCCGTAATATGCACCCCGTGGACACGTACGTCGACAGGAGGGAAGCCAAGAGCAAAAATCCATATACAAGATCTATGGCAATCACCCAACAACAGCGTATACGGACGCGCGTCATATCCGGTAGGTCCGCGGCTGTTTCCCACCGTAGTCGTCGAAAACAAGACCGTTGCAGCCCTCTGGCTTACCGGCGACAATACTATAAAAGCCAGAGGAAGTAGCAATCGCCCTCGCCGTCGTACAAACTAATGCAGCGGTTATTGTCACCGGCTCACACTAGGCTTGTCGGAATTTCGCTAGGGGACGCCTTCACACAACAGCTGTGCGCATCGTTCAGCAGCAGCCCCTGATGAGGGTAATCATAATTGTATGGGCTTCCGCCACATCACGGTTATCCCGGAAACGAGGCGGCGGACGCCATCGCCCGAGAAGTGACCCCACCGAGCGGGCGCCGAGAGCAGCGTTTGCCGAACCCGAGCTCATGCAGCCCTTGACCTCTTACGCCGAGATCACGCAGCACTACAGGCTGTTGAGTCAGACACTCGGTCCCCCCCACAAATCTCTACCCCAAGAGCACGAACGTCCCTTACGTGCTCTCCAGACTAATACATTTCCCCATGTTATCCGGCCTCACCTTTTCGACCGACAGAACTCCCGCCCTTTGTCCGATTTGCGGAGAACCCGGAAACCTACAACCATATGGTCGGAGGATGTGACCAATCTCCACTGATTCCTCCCACCTGCAACTTTCCACTGTCGAGCTTGGGGAGAGCGCCTTGGCGAGCACCAGCCTGGACGACCAGCTTCGGCTGGCTCAAAGGGCTGTCGATTCTGCCCGGCGCTCAAGGCATCCTGGACTGAGGACGCCTCCTTCAAGCTTCAGCACAATCCCCCCTGTTGATTTAAATAAACGTTTATTCTCTCTGTCTCCTCCGGAGCAAACCCGCGCCCATGCGGGAAAAAAAAATTCTTGTAGAAAGCAGGTTGAAATTAAGGGCAGAGGAGATCGGCTGACTTCTGGAGGAACATAGCGACACTCTCGAATCTCCTACACAGGTAAGGGGGAACACAAGGGGTAAACACCGGCTACCAGTTACAAATGCGCTGCTTACAACCCTTTGGAGGTGTGCATTAGGTCGTTTTTAAAATTTTCTTCCTAATTGCGCTGAGAACATTAGGATATTCAACAAGTTGAATTAATCGAGTGCGCTTTTTGGGGGGCGTTACCGTGCGCAATTGAAAGGTTATGCTATTGTCGCTAGCGGTGATTTTTGCATTTGATTTGTGTGCCGGCATTTTGCCGCAAGTGCGCAGGCCGTGCGAAAGAAATCCGGTCGCTGCTTTCTTCGAGGCACCTTTTTGCGGAATGAACAAAAAGTTAGAAGTTTTTTTTTAAGTTTTCGTGCGCGTAATTTGAGTTTCTTTGCATTTCAAACAATATCTGGCTGCGTAGATTCACATACATAACAAAATATTGTCGTTCTGCATCTTCTGACTAACACTGCAGGGTTCAAACGTCGTGCTCCTGAAACCAAGGACGCGTGTTCGATATCGGCCGCCACCTCATAGCCCACGTCTAGCTTTCTCGCGTTAAACCCAACAGTCGCCTGACAGCGGAAAGAAGCCTGCATGCATTCGTGCGATTTAGGAAGGTTGTGCTTTTGATGAAGCCTATCACCGGTACGCGGACGCATCGTGTTCAGGGCCGCGAACTACGGCCGTGAGAAGTGGCGGGTGCTCTAGGTGTATGTAACTTTCACCTCGATTCCGCGTCCTATTTATGTCGGAGAATAAAACCCTGGTCATCCACTTTCGCAGGGCATGATTGGCAAGTAAACTTTTTTTGCACCTCAATGAAAGTGTGTTTCTCTAGGTCTCGTTAACTCGCCACTTGTGGAGAGTTGTTGCACGGCGAATTTTGCTGTACCAAACAAACTTTTGCTTAGCATTAGCGATACCAAATCACTGCTCATATAAACCCTTTGTCGTACCGTTCACTTCGTACGAAGAAGGTTTACTGTGCACCCCGCATAGTTCACGGTGAAGTTCTTCAAGAGGACAGACGTAAAATGTTTTCCACGTTGTGTTCTGATTGCGATTTTGCAAAGGGAATTACATTTTATTTTTATTGATTTACATACTCAATTACGACATGTACTTTTTAGAACGTTCATTATGTAAACATTGTAGAAAAGGCATGCAATCTCAAAGGCTTTTCATTGGTCTGGTTTGCACGCATGCATGTTTGGTTTGCACGCATGCAGTTTTCCGCTGACGGAAAACTTGCCTCGATAATCGTTCCAAGTTTTCAACAAAATTATTAAGTGCGAATGCACTTCTTAAGCGAGCCTGAAGCGTCCGCCGCCGTCCGCATAGCAACAGCTGCGGTGCGCGCGCTCCTCGTCTTCCTTGGCAACGGGGGAGATTGGCGCGCGCTGCCTGGCCGCTGACATGGCACATACCCACGTGGGGGATTGGCCAGGAATCTCGTCGTCTTCCTTGGCAACGGGGGAGATGGGCGCGCGCTGCCTGGCCGCTGACATGGCACATACCCACGTGGGGGATTGGCCAGGAATCGGGCGTGAGAAGGGCTAATGCACCCGCTTTAAAGGAGTACTGACACGAAATTTCAAAGCTGAAATACGCTCTAGCAATCAAGTACAACGACAACACAAATAGGTGTCTGTGAATAAATGATCTTTCTTTCTTTGTAGTTGTGTGTGTGTGTGTGATCTCTCTTTCGCGAACATTACCGAACCGCGCAAATTCAACTCGTGCATTCGCACTTTCACATTCTTCCCCTCGGGGAAATGCGGGGAATTTTTTTATGAAGTTTCGCAACTGAAGCTTTTTTCTTCTTTCAGCGAAGTGTACATCTGATTCATGTGAGTGAAAAATCTGCGAACAAGAAGCCACAGAGCTTTGAATATAATGGATTACGTGTGCAAAAGCTTGCAGCCAACGGAAGCCCACATGTCTTTGGGACGTAGCTGATGTTTCAAATTAATGTCGCTAAAATAAAGCTTTGCAGATTATTGCGGACTCACTTTTGGGGAAATTAATCGATAATCCGCTACAGCTTCCATGTGAAATTTGGGTGTAGAAAATATTATGCCCATGAAGGGTTTTCAGCATGCGTTATTATTCGGAAGATATCGCAACCTTCGCGTTTTATTGCCTCAACACCACACTCGACTTACCATGGAAGGGGCGTTCATCGGCGTCGCCTACATACATTTTCTACAACGCACGCAAACTACTCAATATCCCCCCTACGATAGAACCTGTAAACTGCCACTTCAGCCTAATGTCACCTACCACACACTGGACTCATGCCAGCACACTACACTATCGCCCCTATTGACATTCCGTCTATCAGATTTTATAGTTGTATGGGGTAAGGGCAACCCCTAGAATGTTTAACAGAGCCGGATGAGACAGCTCGCAGAATTTAATCAGTCCGTTGTCAGAGCCAGACTCGCTGTGGTTTATTACCAGACACCTCTCCAAAAGGGGGCAAAACACAAGAGAGCGATGAGGCCAATCGTGATGTCAAATTTCAGCCCCCCATGGGCCACAAAGCAGCCATCAAAACGGGACTGATGAATAGGCCAAGTGACCTACACATCCTCTCAAGTTGCAACGATGCTCCCACGCAGACACGCAATCAAGATTTCGGAGTGCATTTGCAAGGGATTCTGTTGGCAAAGAAAGGAAACAAAAAAATTGGCATCGTATCTGCTCTTTTCGTTGCAAATGTCGTCAAAAAGACGATAGTCCTTTCTCGACTTTTGTCAAGTAAATGCCTCCCTTCGCTTTCCCGCTCACCTGCTCATGTTGTTCCTCTTGCGTCGCGCTCCTCCTCAAGGTAAAGACGCCAAAGGTTTTGCTTAAATAATTTTAAATTTCCCCGCGTTCCACTGCTCCAAACCGGGTGTCCCGATGCCAACGCTGCCGTACGGCGAAGACGCGCGTGAATCGAGGCGTCCTACTTCAACGTTTATAGAACCGCGTTTCTCTACTCCACGTGCGTTGCAAGCAGAGCGTGGAATCTATCTAGTGGAACCTTTCGTAACTGTTGCCGGTTGATTTCTTAAAATGCCGCCAGAAGCTACAGTGGCGCGGGCGACAGCAGGCGACGTCGGAGGGATTTTTTTTTCTGCAGTTGATGGAGTATTTAATCTCGCACAAATCGAACAAGTACGATTTTTTGATAAAGAAACGCTGCAAATATCACTTCTGTATTACTTTGTTGTCTCATATTTGCGTAATGTCTTGTTGTTCTTCACCAGTATTGACAAGTATGAACATTACACCGGACTTAGACGGGCACATTTAGCTATGACTATATAAGACTATTGCGCAGGCCTTGTATTAGTTTGGACGGGTGGCTGAATCGGGTCACAGACAGACAGACAGACAGACCAAAAATTTCTGGGTTGAAGTAGCCCAAGAAAGACTATCGTCTTTAATAACTAGCAAGTTTTAACGTGTGGTTGCGCCACCCCTAGAACGCCAGCCTTGTTCGCGTTCTCTTTTTAGACTTAGGTGCCTTTTCCGGTGTGACTTGTTACTGGAAATACTTATATTGAAGTCAGTAAAATTTCGCTATGTCGTCCCCAATTCCCCAATTTCTTGTAGCCTCGCTAGCAGAGACCGGACTTCAGGCAAAAGCATATTCGGTTCTTCGCGCTCCTATCGCGCCATTTTGATATATGAGCACGAATTAGAGGTTAAAAAAGGCTTTTATGCTGTTTTTATAGTGCGTATAAGTGCGGATTTTGATGTTTCCGCCTAAATGCTTATAAATGCCCCTAAATGTGTATTTTGAATGCCTATTTACAATGTCGGCGCTCATATGCACACTATTGAGGCTCAAGGTTTACTCCTAGGGTAGTTTAAGATCCTTATTTACGTTACCGGGCAGCATTGACTCTTCAGGACTCTATCGGGTTCAACCTAGTGCACCAGTTTGTACTTCGGGTAAAAAAACCGCTAGCACCAGTAGAATAGGACCGTCATTCTTAGTAACAAGAGACAGAATTTTAACAAAATCTGGAGGTGGTGTTAATTTGCTATTGGTTCATTGGTTCACAGTGCAGTCGCATCCTTGTTTATGAAGACGCATACTCAAATTTAACTTAATTTGGACTTTTGCGCATCGAACATGCCTTTGTTAGCAAATCACTCCTATATTTGAAAGCCGACGAAACGCGCTGTTCCGTCAAAAATCTGTTTGGCTGCTAAACTACTTTTGAAAAACGCTCGTCAAGTGGTGGAAGTGTATTTGCCCCAGTTAAGACGTCTTCTTCATGTTTCACTCCCCGGCCATCATGCCGCCTTGCCGCATTTCCGGGGGTGGGAGCGTCCGGTGGCATGTCCTTCCACAGGCGTTGCGAGGTGAGCGTTTCACCGTGGCTGTGGAAGGCACCATGAGCATTCATGTGCCTTGGTGGCGCCAGGCACCTCCCAGCAGGGTGTCGAACGGGAATTTTTTCGGGTTCGGTTCAGGTTCGGGTTCAAGCCTTTCGGGTTCAGTTCCGGTTTGGTTCCGGAGCACCATTTTGTTCCGGTTCAAACCGGTTCGAACCGGTTCAAACGGGTTCGGAGAAAAAAACCACGAGTGTTTTTTGTGTTTAATTTTTTAGTGCTGCGTTTTTGTTTTATTGTAACGTCGGTATAACAACAAGTTCGTAGTGTAAGTTTCTTTGTGCAAATGTTCTCATTTTGGCGATTCAAAAGACCCTGCAACACTTTTTTCAATTTTTTCGAAATCTCAAATGCTTCCAGAACGTAGTCAACGAACACGTGCAATACGAAGAATAGAGACGGTCGCAAAACACCTCAGCCAAAAATTACGGTTCTATAGCTATTAGGCAACTTGGAAACTTGCTCAAAAGATTTTTCTCTCTTTCCCTTCTTCGACGTCCGCCAGAAAAACGTCATTACAGCAGTGGAGGGGCTATTGGCCGGCTTTCCTTCAGCTATAGCAATGAACGCCTTCGATAGCCACGTAATAAAGTTGGAGATGCTTGCCCTATATAAGTCGCGCAAGGCCTGGGGGATTTCGTTCTATGTAAGCACTGAAGGCCACACCGCTACGTATGTATAGGTTTGAAATTGTTTATTTACATGTTCCGTTGTCACGTTTCACTGTGATAGTAGTAGTCATCGTCAAATCCATCTATAGCGTCGTTTCCCTCACGCATGAACGCTTTGTCCGTGCGCTTTCACATGTGTTCCAAAGTGGGGCGCATCAACACGTGCTAGAACCGGTGGCAACCGGGTCCGCGAACCATGCGTCTGTAGCGCGAGCTGTCTTGTGCATCCCCCTTGAGGCGCGATCGCACATGAACTGTTTTCTTAGTATTTTTTTCCGAGTGCCACGCGCATGCCTGTACGATTCCAGGCGCTCCACGTAAGGCGCCTGCTCACGAGCGCGGTAAGCGGCTGGAGTAACTATGACCAGGGGGATTTCTGATGACGCTGCACACATTACAGCCAAAACAACAGCTTCGCAATTAAAAATGGTGCTTCTTGCACTACTGGCACAGGGTGGAGAAACAGCGGAGTTGAGGGTCATCCTCGCTTTTTCGGATCTTGCCATTTTACTAGGTTTTGCTGGCTCTCCGCTCAGTTTTTTAGGTTTCGGGATGATCTTGCTAGGCTAAGCTAATTGTTGAGGGGTGAGGCCAAGTTTACCCGGTTTTTGCAAGGCCGTTCCGGCCGGTCCCCAACACTGACAGCGGATCCCAGGTGAAGAAGCTAGGTCGACCTTCAGATGCACTGTTTCTCCAGCCTTGCGCCACTAGTGTAGCTGCGCCAATTTGTTTTTGCGTTTTAGTAGCCCAAAAAAGACTCTTACCTTTAGATGGTATATAGTAAAGGGTGCGCACACGCATATGCCCCTTATGCTAACACTCGAGCAGGCACGAAACCTGGCTTCACTGTTATACAATCATTTCTGCGGTGGTGCACCAATTACGGGCAGCGCAGGTTTTGTTCTTAGTATTTTTTTTTTTTTGCGAGCGCCACCGGACCAGGTTCAAGCTTAAGCAGCTCTGCTGTTAAAAGAAGGTCACGAAAGCAATGCAGGAATGAAAGGCGTATCTCCAGCGACGAGCAAAACAGGCAACACCGCTCCTTGCTGCGAAAGAGTGAACACGTTTATCGGAAGTTTTGCCGAGTTATTTTACTGCACAATCCACTGCAAAATGTTTTTCATTGGAGGTCAACGATTACAAGATTAACTAAAACGATATAAAAGGCTCACAGGGACACTTAAGGCTGCTTGTGTGTGTGAATGTGAAAGAATTACTCTTTATGACCGCAAGTTTCTTTTTATTAATTTCAGTTAGGTTCATTTATATGATTCAATTTGAATTTTATTCTTGGCTCATAAACCCGCAGTTTCACAAGCAAGAAAAAATGACTTACTATCACGATACACTCTAATGGGAAAGTTGAGGGAAGTACGAACTGCCGTCTTCTCGGCGGCGGCGTATAGCGCCTGCGTCTCATGAAGTGATGGCGTCATCAGCGAACGCACGATGTCTCGCGCTAAGCTCTGGCGTTCTCTCGTAGCGCGGGCCGTCGCCGGGGTGCATGTCTCGCGCGGCTTCAGCATACCGCCCTTCCGCAAACAGTTTTGCCATACTTTCATCCTCCGCTTTTATGTTTGCTGTATCTTCAGTGGCCTCTCCGTTGTCTCGGTAACAACGAGGCCAACGCTGAGAGACTACGCAAAACGAGAGCAAACGGGTGCCTAAAAGCTGCTATCAAGAACATGACTCTATGGAACTGCCGCGGTACCGCCTTGTGCTCCACTCCGCTCACCGACCACCTCGTCTTCACATAAAGCATCCTCGCCGCAGTCTTCTGGCAGGCAGGCATGTAGCCTCCTTGCAAGTGGGCAGCATCCTGGTGCCGCCGACGCCACCTCCTCCTCCGCCTTCTGGGATCCTCGCCTGAACCTTCTGGTAATGGGCTCTTTCTCTGCAAGCTACCCATTGTCAGTCCGTCCACAAATCAGGCGACCGTCCGTCTACGATATTTTTTTGGTTCCATCGAGTGTCGCGTGGTGCGGCTTTGCGTCCCAAACCCCTCCTGTGTGGCTGGTGACGGGGCACCCCTCGTCTCCAAATCACGCATCCCCGCCGAAATATACTGGCTGGTGGGCAGGCAGGCAGACAGGTGTAATTTACTGACAAACGGGCACCCTTTTGGCAGGACAGGCAATTTCTCTGGGTAGCAGAGAGCCTGCCCGACGTACGTCCATCGTATTTATAATACCATCAAATATCCCCCGCACTAGTGCACCTTGAGTAATCTTGGTGACGGACTGGCGATACCGCGGACCCCGAGCCCCCAAACATAAGCTGGATCCAACCGTGGCCGATGTGTTATAGGTGGAGGGTTAGAAACCACGAACGGTGGCCGTCGGAGCCCAGGTCAAAGCTCCGGCGGATGGGCTCCCGTCTGTTTTACCAGGCAGGGAGCTCCGGGACCTCACTCCAGCTATCAGGTAAGGTGGTGTAAGAAAAGTACCCCGTCTCCCTGCTTTTCAATGTGTCATATGGTCATTTTCTAAACCCCCCCCCAGACGTGATCGGCCCCCGAAAGGGGGCCGCACCAAGTTCCATTTCCACCTCTTTCAACAACTGTCTTTCCAAGAACTGTAAACAACTATTCCCGTTCCTTGTAGTTGAGTCAACTGACACAGAAAGATCTGTCGTTCATTGTCTGTCTTCTTGTTATCGAAGTTCCTGACGAGTATAATTGGTGAGGCGTACAAAGCCAAGAAACAAAGAACTGGGCAATTGCTGGTCGAAGTGACCAAAGCAGCAGCAGCAGAAAAACTCTTGAGCCAGACCCGAATCGGTGATCTTGACATCAGGGTCACGCCCCACCGCAGCTTAAACAGCTCCCAGGGCGTGATCTCCGATCCCGATCTACTAAACGAAACTGAAGCCGACCTGCTGGAGGGCCTTCGAGGTCAGGGCGTAACAGCAGTCAGGCGCATAAAACATACGTAGAGAGGACAAACAAATACCTACAAAGCATCTTATCTTAACTTTCGACAGGTCGAGCCTTCCAGAATACATAAATGCAGGTTTTGTTCGATGTCCGGTCCGGCCTTACATCCCTAACCCGCGGCGCTGTTTTAAGTGCCAACGGTTTGGGCATGGCACCAACTACCTGCCGCGGCCGCCCTTACCTGTGCGAAATGCGGCCAACATGACCACCCGTCCGAAAACTGCAACACCCAGAGTTTCACCTGTGCCAACTGCCAGGGGCCCCACGCAGCTTGGTCTCGCACTTGTGAGAAATTTAAGCAAGAAAAACAAATCATAAATGTAAAGGTCACTGAGAACATCACCTTTCCAGAGGCGCGAAAGAGGTTCGCCTCTTTCCCTCTGGGGAGGTACGCCGACGCGGCTCGCCGGGGGCGGAGCGGCGTCTGGTGTCCACAGGGACCCAGTTCAGCGAGTCTGACCTGGTCCCTGCCCCGCCCCCCCCCTGGGTTGCCTCGGGCAGCCCAACCCGCCTCCGCACCGCTCGCTGAGCCAGCAGCGGCTGTGGGGGCAACCACGTCTGGTGGAAGCGATGCTGCATCCTCCACTTCCACTCCAGCGTCCCAAGCCACAGGCGAGGGCGCAGAGGAGATGGACTTGGGGGAGCCAGCGGCAGCTCCCACCCCCACCGCACCGCCTGTGCCATCCGAGGCGTTCCTGAACCCCTCGGTGGTTGCGGGCAAGGAAAAGCGCGCCCCAAAGGGTTCGCGGTCCAAGGAGCCTGATCCCTCAGGCGCTCCGAGGACATCCGAGGATGAAATGGACGTCGGTCCGTTCTTGTCTGCGGTGCACCGCAAGGAACGCGTCCCGACGCCAAAGCCTCCCGACAAGCCAAAAAAGACGAGAGTCACAGCCCCGAAAGACGACACATAAACAACACAGTCCAGTAGCTCCGAACACTTCATAATGGGAATAGAGAACATAGTACAATGGAACTGCAGAGGCCTTCTGAATAATCTTGACGACGTGTATGAGATTCTGCATACCAATCAGCCAAGTGTTATGTGTGTTCAGGAAACACATTTGAATTCTAAACACACAAATTTCTTGAATAGTTACCTGGTATACAGGAAAGACAGGGATGGCTGCACACACTCTTCTGGCGGTGTGGCCATAATCGTCCGGAAATCGTTAGCATGCCACCCTGTCACCTTGAACACTATCCTTGAGGCTGTAGCAATACGCTTAATAATATTTAACAGGTTGATAACGGTATGCTCCATATACATCCCTCCTGATGTTTCACTTACGAGCTCCGACTTCGAGGCGCTGGTTGACCAGCTGCCCGAACCATACATCCTGACAGGCGACCTTAATGCTCACAACACTCTTTGGGGCTCTTCTCGCACGGATGCCCGAGGTCGCCTTATAGAGAAATTCCTTACATCTTCAGGAGCATGCCTTTTCAACAGTAAACAGCCTACATACCATAACATAGGACACAACACATACTCATGTCTTGACTTGGCGATTGGCTCAGCAGTTCTCTTTCCTCTCCTCGAGTGGGGTGTGGGCACTGACCCATACGGTAGTGACCACTTCCCCACCTCACTCACATACATAGGTAAAGGCCCATGCAGTCCATCTTCCCATAATAGGTTCAATGAAGCACGAGCTAACTGGAATACATTTACGGAGACATCCAAACTACACCACACATCCATAGGACACCTACACGTTGAAGAAGCTACCCAACTCTCACGGCGCACATCCTCGACGCCGCCGAAAAGTCCATTCCCCACGCCTCTGGTGCCCCGCGCAACCAGCGGAGGCCGTGGTGGAATGAGGACTGTAGGCGGGCGCGGGAGGCCCAGAACAAGGCGTGGGGTATCCTGCGTCGTTACCCACGTCGAGTAACCTCCTCTTGTTCAAACGGGCCAAGGCGTTCGGAAAACGTGTGCGCCGTGAGGCAAAACGCGATAGTTGGCGTACATTCATAACATCAATTAACTCCTACACAGACACACGGAAAGTATGGACCCGAATACGCAAACTGAAGGGACATCAAACACACAGCCTGCCTCTGGTCAGTACAACAGGGGACAACACTCGAAGACCAGGCTGACACACTCGCCACAACACTTCCAACACGTTTCGAGTTCAGCACACTACACAAACACTTTCATGAAACACAAACTCGTGGCCGAAAAGAAGCCTTTACGTGACAATGACACGTCAGCCACTTCTTATAACTCGGAGTTCACAATTCATGAGCTGAGGGGTGCTCTGAGCACGTGTAAACCCTCAGCTCCAGGCCCAGACAACATTACATATACAATGATACAGAACTTACACACAGACACTCTTGTAACACTTCTTCACCTTTTCAACAAGATATGGCTTTCGGGCACATTCCAAGTCTTGGAGGGATGCCATAGTTGTAGCATTCTTAAAAGAAGGGAAGGACCCTTCTTCTCTCCCGCTAGCTATCGACCCATTGCCCTGACCAGCTGCCTGTGCAAGCTTCTCGAGAAGATGATAAACCGAGGCTCGTGTACTTTTTGGAGTATAACGGCCTTCTCGAGAGCTGCCAGGCAGGCTTCAGGGCGGGGCGATCCACGAATGATCAACTTGTGGCACTAGAGTCGTATATTAAGGATGCCTTCGTGCATAAACAGTTCTGTTCTAACTGTGTTTTTCGACCTAGAGAAAAGGCCTATGACACCGCTTGCGGTTATGGGATCCTTACTGACCTTAAGTCATTCGGTGTTTCTGGTAGTATGTTTAACACCCTTGCTAGCTATTTGTCGGAGCGAACCTTTCGCGTCAGAGTTGGTTCTGCACTGTCAAAGGTACACGTGCAAGAAAATGGCGTGCCGCAAGGCGGAGTTCTAAGCTGCACTCTCTTCATAGTAAAAATGAACTCCCTTGGGAAGGCACTGCCGCCTACAATTTCTTACTCCATGTATGTAGATGACGTGCAGATATCTTTTAAATCATGTAATATGTCCATCTGCGAACGTCAAGTCCAGCTCGGCGTCAAGAAGCTTGCCGGCTGGGCAGACAAGAATGGTTTTAAATTGAATCCTGTAAAAAAGCTCCTGCCGTTGGTTCTCTAGGAAGCGCGGGGTCCATATAGACCCAGACATTACTCTTAACAGCGTGTCGATTCCTGTGCACAAGGAACACAAGTTTTTAGGCATTTTATTCGACGAAAGCTTACATTCATCCCGCATATCAAACAGCTCAAATGCAATGCTTAAAAACAATGAATATTCTTAAGGTCCTCTCACATCAATCTATGGGCCGACAACAACTCCTGCTGCGCCTTTACACGCCTTGGTGGGGTCTCGGCTCGACTATGGCAGTGTCGTGTATGGGTCTGCTACAAAAACAGCACTGAAAATGCTCGACCCGTGCTGCATCTTGGCCTTCGCCTCTCATGTGGCGCATTCCGCACTAGCCCTGTTGAAAGTCTTTATGTCGAGTGCGACAAATGGTGCCTAGGGCATCAGCGGGAGTATGTTGACCTGTTGTATGCATCCAAGATCGTGTCTCTGACTAACCATCCTTTTAATCCCATCCATGAACGATATCTCAAATTTACAACTCTTTTAAACAGGCCATCGATTCCCTTACCGTTCTCTCTCAGAGTTAGGGAGGAGGCTTCTTCACTCAATGTCCCCCTTTCTGACACGCACAAGACACCCATTCATAATTTCATCGCACCATGGCATCTTCGTTCTGTATCATGCGACTTGTCATTCACTCTTGTAGAAAAAAATAGGGTACCCAGGAATGCAATTCTGCAGCACTTCCTGTTCCTGCAGGACAAGTACAGGTGTGCAGAATTCTATAGCGACGCGTCGAAAACTGGTTCTACAGTATCTTGTGCAGCGCACGGACCAAATTTTAGAGTCAGCAAAACAATGAATTTTCATAACAGTATTTACACGGCAGAAGCATATGGCATTTTACTCGTTTCAAACCACATCATCAGACACAAAATTCCCAAGTCCATTGTGTACACAGACTCTCAAAGCGTTGTACGGGCACTGTCATTAGGAAGGTCATCTAAAAACTATGTTATAAATGCTCTTTTCAAGGTACTAATGTCTGCATATGCCTCAAATCTTGAAATAACTATATGCTGGGTACCAGGGCATTGTGGAATCCCTGGCAATGAGGCCTGCCTGACCAAATGGCTGGTGATGCTGCTCTCATGACTACAGTTGACATTACAACAATACCTTACACCGACCTAAAGACACACATCAGACGACAGCTTCGTAACACATGGCAATCTACACTGGAGTCAACAAACAGACAACAAACTACACGTAATAAAACCACAACTGGGGACGCTACATAACTGACTCACACAACAGATACACTGAAGTCGCCTGGCTAGGCTGCGGATAGGCCACACACATGCGACGCAACTCCCACCTGCTCACTGGAACTTCGGGACCCACGTGTAGCAGTGTGGAAAGGGCCTATCCGTAGTCCACATACTAATCACATGCAAGGCACTTGACACAACACGACGACAAACATTTCCCTGAATTATACAGACGACACATTCCTTTGCACCCATCATATTTTTTAGCCGACGAACCCATGTTTTCTAGTCAGCGTGTTTTTAAGTTTTTAGCTGAGGTGAACTTTCTGCAGCTCTTGTCATATCACGTGTAATCATCCCTGGCCCTATACACCAGCCATCTCCATTGTCTTTTGTTTTGCATCACTTTTACTTTTAGTTACCGATGTTTAGTACTTACGGTGTGATGAAAACTCATAACTTCTTCGTTTGGCGCTCTTTGCCCTCTGGTTGGCCTTGCGCCATACCAAAACACCAAAACCATCAATCCATCATTCCATCAAATATCCACACAAGCACGCGCGCACACACGCGTATTTCCCACAATAAGGCAAAAAAATCTCATTAAAATTGGTTGATCTGCTATACTTTCAAGTACCTATGGTTCCCGCTGACCAAGTAACGGAAGCGCTTTGGAACATCGTCCGGCATACCCTGCCATCCAGGAAATAATTGGCCGCGTATCTGCTCCTTTCGTTGCAAATTCCGTCAAAAGACGATAGTCTTTATCGGCTTTTGCGAAGAAAAATGCCTCCCTTCGCTTTCCCGCTGACCTCTCATGTTGTTCCTCTTGCGTCGCGCTCCTCCCAAGGTAAAGACGCCAAAAGTTTGCTTAAATCATTTTAAATTTCCCGCGTTCCACTGCTCCAAACCGGGTGTCTCATGCGAACGCTGCCGTACGGCGAACACGCGCGTTATTCGAGGCGCCCTACTTCAACATTTATAGAACCGCGTTTCCCTACTCCACGTGCGTTGCAAGAAGAACTTGGAACCTATCTAGTGGAACCTTGCGTAACTGTTGCCGGTTGATTTCTTAAAATCGCGCCAGAAGCTATGGTGGCGCGGGCGACAGCAGGCGACGGCGGAGTGAATTTTTTTCTGCAGTTGATGAAGTATTTAATTTCGCAAAAGTCAAGCATGTTTGATTTTTTTTATAAAGGAACACTGCAAATATCACTTCTGTATTGATTTGTTGTCTCATAGTTGCGTAATGTCTTTTTCTTCTTCAACAATTTTGACAGTATGAACATTACACCGGACATAGACGGGTAGATTTAGCTGTGACTATATAAGACTATTGCGCAGGCATTGTTTTGCTTTGGCCGGGTGGCTGAATCGAGTCACAGACAGGCAGACATACAGACATACAGACAGACCAAATTTTCTTGGTTTAAGTAGCCCAAGAAAGACTATCGTCTTTAAAAAATCCACTCCAACGCAATGACAAAAGCAGCTCGCGGAGCCCCAATCGCTAAGTTCTGCAGTTAGGCCGAAGTTTTCCTTTAAGCCGCCGTTTTTAAAAAGTGGAAAAGGTTAGCCTATTGGCCCAGTGCCATCGCTCGTCATGTTTCCGAGGGTGGTAAGCAGCGTCGCATCGGGATGCCGTTGTACGGCCCACAGTTAGGGCCGAAATAAGCTTCAACTGGAACTTCTATGGGGGATTACATTGTAAACAATGACATGAAATTGCTTTTAATGGGTGAAGACGACCAATGCGTTGTTTTACCGGAAGGTATGTTCTGTGAGCAGGCTTCAAGAGCAGTGCGTAAGAAATTGAGAGTGACAACACCGCTTGTTTCTAGTCCCCCCCCCCCCCTTCCGTGTCTCGCCTAGGTTTTGCTGCTGTTAGCCACCAGGGAACAGCACCAACTAGCTCCAGCAGTTTATGACGTCCTTGGAGGCCTTCACAAAGGGGGAAGTGATAAATTAGAATTAATAACACATTGAAAGCTTTACACAATATTAAACACCATGCACATGGGAACCACGATCAATAAGCCTTGATATGTTGCCTCGGATATACGTTCGAGAATAAGTTATTTTTAATGCTAATAGAAAATTGGGGAAGTGAAGAGTGTCGGAACACAAACTGATAGTATATACGGGCAACTTTACATTATATTGATGCTATAATAGGAAGAGAGAGAGAAACAACATCTTTATTTCCGGCAAGTTGTGACGCGGCCTAAACGTCACGTTGGCGGGCCGCTCGGCTTCAGCTGCCTACTCGCACCGCCCCTTCGCAGGGCTGCGCTTTCGGCCTCTGTCGCTCGAGGGCCACCAACGTCTGCTGGACGGCCTCGCGCTGGGCGTCGTAGTCAACTTTCGCCACCGCCTTTTCCAGGCTCGGTGGCAACGCGTCCGTAGTCCGTTCGCTCACTTTGCAGTTCCACAGTATGTGCGCCATGGTCGCCTGTGCGACTACACACTGTGCGTAGCATTGGTGGCGCTGTCACGCGAGTGGTAAAATACCTTCAGAGGCAAGGTAGACCACCATAATCAAACACTAAAAATTACAGTTTTGAAGCCCCGGAACCGGTTCGGAACGGTTCCTTCGATTCGTTCCTGTTCGGGTTCAGTTCCAAACGACGGAAAAATTACGGGTTCGGTTCAGTTCCGGTTCCGGGCAAAAATTCGGGTTCGGTTCCGGTTTTTGGTTCGGTTCAGATTCCGGTTCGATACCCTGCCTTCCAGTAAAATAGCGACTCCCCGGCCGTGGCGCTCGGCCCTTGTGTGGGAGTACAACGCTTGGGAAGTTCACCCGGATTGCCCGGGAAATCGCCCCTATGGTAAAGGGAGGCTGCAAAAACGCAGAAACTATTTTTTGTATGTGGGAAATTTGCTAGAGATGTACCCAAGAGTCCTCATGTAAGAGCGTATCAATTTCTTAATAAATCGTAGCCTCTCTTGCGTTTATCATTCGTGTCTGGTTTTGTTGCGTCCTAATTAAATCCTGTCACGCAGACATGAAGTAGCGGGTTTTTGTAGCGGAACCCGCACTGGCCGAGGTTGAGAAGTTTCTCATGAACCTTGAAGGGCAAGGAGCATTGTATTGTATTGGATGTGATTAGATTTGATTGGATTATCTTAAATTGGATTGAAAATTCAATCCAATTGGAGTACGGGTGTGTAGAGAATTGGGTCTGCACACTCACCGGTCAGCGTATTCCAGAGGAGTGACGTCATAGCCGTGACAGATGCACTGGTGATGGCGCGTGCCCAGTTGTGCGCCTCCGTTGCGCAGTAGCCGAGTCTGACAGTGCGCCAGAGCCGCTTTTATAGCTGTTTCGCGTGGCTTCTAAAGAGCCGTGCTGCACATGCGCGAGGAGCAGTGACTGTACTGGACTGGACCGAACTGGACTGGATTGGTCTAGACTGGACTGAATTGGATTGGATTGTAATGGAAATCGTTTTAGCAGCAGTAAGTCATGATAATCAGCTAATCCTAAACAACTTGGACTTGGAAGAATAACCAGCTGAACCTTAGCTCACGCTACGTATATTCTGGCCTAGCCGAGCTAAGCCACTGCAATTTTTTTTTGTAGTCAGAATTCCCAGCTCCGAAGTATTTTTTATGCCTGTATGCGACGCTCGAGCAAGCGACAGTGAACATTGAGCATGAATGTCAGCAGTGCGCTTGTTGAATTAAACCAATAAGTTGCCATTAGTTGAGCAGTCTCATGGGGCAGCCGAGCGGCTAGGTTCAACTGTTGGCGCCTTTGTGCCATTATTAACCATAACCCTTTTCGTTTTCCTGCCATAGATGCCGGTCGTGAACGTCTTTGTTCGAAATAATTTGCATTTGTGAAGAAAAATGAATGGTACGTGTATTTCCGACGTTGGAATCTTAAAACGGTGTTTGTCCTATTTTAGGCGCCTAAAACGCGCAGTTTTGATGCTTGCGAATCCGGCCTCTACTCATTCCCCAGCTTAAAATCACTCAATTATTTATTGTCCTAATTAGTTATCCTAGATAGCTACTTCGCTCCAATATTTTGCTTAATTATCCACCCTAAATAGCTTCCAGCCACCTTATTTGCTTAGTCAACCAACCTAAATTCCCTCTACTGAATTTAGCTCAGTCACTCATTCAGTTTAATTCCCTGATTCGTAATTCCCATTGGTATACCTTACTACCTCAGTCACCCAACCAATTCACTTTGGTTGCACTTATTTTGATTTGTCATCCAATGATTGTTTAGGAAGCGTTTGAAAACAAAATAACTGAAACTTTTAAAGCATTTTTTCTCCCGCCTTCCCGCCAGGCTGCTAAGCATAGAGCTGTTTGATTGTGAGGAGGCGGTTGCGAGAGGACGGAGGGGTTTAGGGGAAAAAGTACTCAAAATGACGAGGGACGTGTTTCCTGCGGAAAGGAAATAGAAATCGCTTTGCGCATTGCATTTCAATGTGATTGTATCCATCAAAGTCCACCTGTGGGAAACATCCAGCGTCTCCCTTGTGGTACAGAAGTAACACAGGGAAAGCAAACTACTAGGAGAAAACTAAAGGAAGGGCGAGGAAGAACTGAGAGCGCAATACAACGTAGCACAGCTGCTTTCATCCGTAACCCGCTAATTTGATTATTAAAGCGAGGTTTTCTATGCCTAACTGATGGCGTGGTTCGTCCGCATAAAACGCACTGCAGGAAATCGAAGTTTTCATAGCGGGTTCCATAAAACGGTAATGATGATAAACGAAGGCACATTAACAGCCTCAGGGAATAAATGCTTCCCGCGGTCGGAATCTTACGTGGGCCCACCCGCTTCATGAAGCCGACGTCTATCAGACTGCGTCCATTTTCCGACACGGGCGAAGCAGTTTAGAGTACGGACTGACTTTGCTCAGATTGAGAAAGCTTCGCGTTTTAGCCATCTTTTTCTTAGGAAAGGGACTTTGATTGGTTGAGCTGGTCGTCAGGAGCCGCACAAAAACATGTCTTATAACACAGATACCTCAGCTTGTGTGGTTACCTGGCATGCGTCATCACCCGATACAGATTTGATTTGATTGTAGGGCTTAACGCGCCGACGCAACGCAGGAGATGAGGCGCGCCGTAGTGGAGGGCTCCGGATTAATTTTGACCACCTGGGGATCTTTATCGTGCACCAAAATCTTGTACACACGGGCGTTTTTGCTTTTTGCCTCCATCCGAAGTAAAAGCGGCCGCCGCAGCTGGAATCGAACCCGCGTCCTCGTGCTCAGCAGCGCAACGCCTTAGCTACTGAGCCACCCGGCGGGTCATCACCGATATAAACGGTTATATCATTATCACTCAGTTATTGCATTACATGATGGAAGCATCGGCGGCGTTCAATGGGACAACATGCTTTCGCAGTCGCCACTCACGAGAAGCGCATTGGTGCCCTCACACTTGTTTTCTTCGCAGTTCCTTGCGGTAATGCATTATAGCGGCATTTTCACGCACAAAGCATGCGTCCAGAAAAGCTTTGTGTGCGTGGTGATTTAGCTACTGCGAAAATGTATAATTCATCACAGAGAATCTAGTGTTACACCATCAGCACTACTACAGAGCGAGTTACTCTGCTGGCGGCGTAATAGCAGGCGGAGCCGAGCTTATCTTTGCAAGGTCTGCTTCACAAGAAATGCGCGCAGCATCAGAATCTTCAGTCTGCTTTGCGAAACCTTTCCATTATACGTCCACACAGACTTCCAGTGATTGTCATGTTTCTTTTGACTGCCATTCCGAGCAGCAACTTCACTGCAGGGCACAAATGCTCGTTCACATATACCGGTGTCGTGTTATCTATCCCGATGTCTTCATTTGTGGGCATTTTTTTCTTTGCTTTTCTGAGGGTTGTGTCACGCTTTGCTCTATACTTAAATTGAACAATGATACTGCTCTTACCGGGGTGGCGGCTGGGGAGGATTTCAATTTCTGTTTCGGTGGTAGGCTCTTCGATTGCGTCTCCTATTTCAAAGAGAATCACAGCAACGCTTTCACATTCCTTCTTTACCACACCTTGAATTTCCAGATTTTGTGTTTCTGGAGTACTGCTCAGATTGAACCAGACGACTTTCGAGGTCAGCAGTTGTCCTTTGGATTTGCGCATCTTTCCAGTAGCTTTTCATGCTCGCTCACGTATTTAGAGTTCGCTGCTTGCTCTGTGTTTAGCTTCGTTTTAAGCTCCTCAATTGTTCCATGAGCAAACTCTAGGCTTTTAACAAAGTTTCGTTGCTCCTGACGTAGTTCTCTGATTTCATTTCTGAAATCGCGTTCAAGAGGTTCTTTGAAGCTCTTGAATGCTTGCTTAAGTTCGTCTTTCAATTGTTGAGTTCAGCTTTCAGTTCCTCTTGCGATTTCGTGATTTCTTTCGCCATCGTTCACCAGCTGCATAAAAAGCAATTTCAACTGACACAGAAAGCACCACTTGGCAGCAGCGACGACCAGGACGAGTAAATCGTTGATTTACGTGCACTAGTACTGCTAGCTAGCACTAACCTGCGGCAGAAAAAGGAAGTGCGTGCTCAGTCGTCGTCGCTACTGCCAAGTGAACGCCAACGGCGAACGATGCCTCCTTATGTAGCCCGTTGCCTGCCGTGATGCCGTCGTTGTGGCCGCCGCAGACGAAGGGAAACGCCTCCTTTCGCCTCCTTTCGGCAACTTATCCTGGCTTGCGCGTACGGGTCGCACCACCTTCGGCGTCCAGTGCAGCTGCGGAAAACGGCGATCTGCGGCAGAAAAAGGCAGCGCGTGCTCAGTCGTCGCTCGGGTGTCGTCGCTACTGCCAAGTGGCGTGCTCAGTCGTCGCTCCGGGTGTCGTCGCTACTGCCACTTAGGGCCCTTAGACGGAAGAAAGTGTACCAGTGCGATTTGAGCTGGTTTTTTTACTTGCTAATCGGCGTCAGTGCTCACGGATTAAAACGCGACACTGCGAGCGCGTGGCCGGCGGTACATGCAGCGCCGCCCTTGGACGCCCGTGGAAGCTAGGTGTTGCATTGTGGTATACCACGAGGATGAAAGCGTTTTAACCGTAGGCTTGCTGCTTCCGGTTGCTAATAGGCGGGGCTGTGGTTCCACGCTGCGACAGACACACGGTGCGCTGCGAGCGTGGAGCGCGTTTGTGCGCCGGTGGGAGCCGCCGGCGGTCCGCGCTGCCAATTTCGCGACATCGTCTGCTCGGGCAACTCTTCTTACGCGTGCCATTCCGATGCGACACAGATAATGTGCATGTAAGGCACGGTCACGCTTATCTGAATAAAACGAGCGTCTGCACGAAGGAACAGCCAACTTTATTCCATGATATAAACTAAAAAAAGAGGATAGCCGACGAAGTACTAATGCACTGCACCACACGCACCACACGTGAACGTGCCTGCAAAGGCGTCTTTCCTTTTGTTACTAGTTTACATCCTGAAATAAAATTTGCTGTTCCTTCGTACAAAAGTTTCGTTTATTCAGATAAGTGTGACTTGCATTACATGAACATTACTGTGCCGCATTGGAAGCGCACGCGTAACAAGAGCGCGCGCACACGATGTCGCGAAATCGGCTGCGCGCACAGCCGGGCTACTGCCTTCGGCGCACAAACGCGTTCCAGCGCTCCAGGCTCGCAGCGCCCCGCTGTCGCTGCGGGGAACCACAGTCCCGCTCACTGGCAACCAGAAGCAGTAAGTTTATGGTCGACACGCTCTCATCCTCGCGGTATACCACAATGCAACACCTAGGGTTCTATTCGATTCAGCATTGCACCTCTTGAACCAGTTCACAGCGGTGCAAAAGGGTTCCGCCATCGGCGGAACCAGACCGGCACATTTTAAATGCAAGCATTTCTTAGCCTCGCCTCTTCCTGCGTCGGACGGCGTCCACAGCTCCGCGTCCGCAGCAGGTGCGCCTCTTCCTCCTTCCCTCCTCTCTCTCAACAGCAGACTGGCGCGCGCATGCGTCGAAGTCAGCCCGTTCGCTCCGTCGCGGTCTCGGCGTAACAGGTGCGTGATAGCAGCGCGGTGGGGCGTGGAAGGGCGCGCGCTGCTTGCGCATTGCGCGCTCTCCCCCCCGTACTGCTCTCCATCTACTGCGCGCGCTGCATAAATATAAAGCGGCTAGCGGTCGCTCGTGCTTCAGTCACTGCGTTGCTCCTTCCATCCTTGGTTGACGCTCGCTCACCCTAACGCGACTTTACTCTCCTCTCTCTGCCCCAAACAACACCAACGCAACTACGACCCAACTACCCACCCTAACGCGACTTTACGCGGCGTTAAGGACTCCCAATGCTCTGCATTTACTCGTGTTCCCCTCGCGGGAAGGCACGGGATTTTTTTTGTCTGCTTCTGCACCTCCTCGGCAGGGAGTGCAGGCAAAGCCATGAACCCGTCCTGCACCCGTCGGCACCACCGGTGAATCGAACGGCGCGGTCCAGGTGCCGCGAGCTGCACCGCTGAAACGAACGGCGAAGTGCGGCACCGCCTGAACTGGTTCACGCGGTGCAGGTGAAACGAATAGACCCCTAGCTTCCACAGGCGTGCACGGGCGGCGCTGCATGCACCGGCGGCCACGCGCTCGCAGTGTCGCGTTTCAATCCGTGAGCACTGTACCTTGCCCTGGCCTGGCTGCGTTAGCTGCGCCGCCGGTCGAGCACAAGTGAGGCGGCGGTAGCCAGGAGTGGAGGGGGGAGGGAGAGGGCAGAATTAAAGGACCCAAAGAGGGCGAGGACATCACCTTTCGCCACATCCACTGCACATCAATCGCGTGGTTGTCATGACAATTATAGTGCTTCCAAGGCCAACATGGCGGCCGCGTTACTATCGCAATTACTACGAACAAATGTTTCCCCACGCTCACCAGCGAAACATGTGGCGTTAGTACCGGAATTAGCCCCGATGCTAGGTTGAAGGCTAAGAGAGCGCCTCTCAGGTCTGGGCGACGCTTGCGGGCGATTCGGCTGCTAATCAGCTCTTCGTTGCCGCTTTTTCATGTCAGAAAAAACGCTTAACGTGTGGTCGATGTATGTTGACTAGCTCCTACGGCGCCACCGGCAGCTGATCGCAGAGGTCACACTAACAGGCGGACAGGTGTCTTCGGCAGTATAATCCTGCCTTAAATCCAACGGCCGTGTTAGACGAGACGGCACGAGAAATTGTTCTGCTACTGTGTCGACGAGCACCTGTCTATGAGTGTGTTCATTTATTGATACATTTTTTTAGAAATGAGGGTGGAAAAAAAGCCGGAAAATTGTCTACCATAATATTGCTACAGGACTCCAAGTTCACAGAGCCAAGCAGAAAACACAACAAAAGGACCGGAAATATTAGTGTTAGGTCCTCTTTTGAAGGTATTAGCGACAGCTTCGGATAAGAGGTGATTGAATATTCGTCCTGCATCACTGGCAAACTTTACGGAAAAGAGTCTTATCGCTATCGTAAAAAGAGAAATGGAGGTTTCTTTGCTTTCTACTCTTTGAACGAAGGAAAGAAAAATTGTTATGCAAGGATGGTCGGAGGTCGCACGGGGAAAAGATCGGGTGGGAAGGAAGAAGGAAGCAATACTGGCTAACATGGAGTCATCACGGCAAAGGTTCATCGTGTATTTAAAGCCTCTTTGGCTCCTCCTTCAGGACGGCTGCAGTCCTCGTAACAAAGGCTCATGCAGGTCGGTGGGTCACCGATGCCTCATGATACCGCTACTGTTTCATACAAGGTGTTCAACGGTGGGGTTTCAGTACGCACTTGCCACATGCATAGCGGCAAGGGGAAGATTTGTGGGGTCGATTGCGTCGAAGATTGATTAACCAATCTTTATTCCACTTCGTAGGAATTGCTGCCCGTCGGGTTCGGCTAAATTTTTGCTTTCCTCTTGCACGACCTCAACCGTTTGGGCGTAATCCAGACCATGATGGACTGATGAAAACTTTTTGCGGCACGGAGAACACCAGGTGGAAACGTTATTCGCGTCGATGTGCACTTTCGCTAGCAGATTGTGGCCGAGGCACACCTCGCAGCGGCACCGTTTGTCCCTGTAGCCGGGGTGGACTTTTTGGAAAGAGAGCCGCGGACCGCTGTTTGTCGTGAGGGCAGGATAATGGGAAGGAGGGCTACCAGTAACTGTTTGCAGTAGGAGTTGCGGGCTTGTTTGCTTTTTTGTACTCACGTAGTTTTTTGTGACCTCAGGGCAAAGTCACAGAAGGTTAGTGAGCAAGATGCTAAGAACCAACATTTGTTTCGAGGTACTCGCTGGTACATTTCTCCCTGAAACTAGACATCCAATACGTTCTGCGATAGGAGATGGAAATTGCGCGCGCAGGATCCACGTCTTGTGAAATGAACACATTAGAATGACTGACGGTACGCATGCTAATGAGTAGCACTAGCTTACAAACAAATTAGCTAATTCGTGATACTAGGTAGAACATTACCCGAAAGACGCTGGTGTTAGACACAAACGCACTTCTGATTTCTTTGTAGGTGTATTTTATTGAGAAAAGGCTTTATTGGCATCTTTGGTTATAGCAGCTTCTAAACAACGCACTGTTGTACAAGCAGCAAACGAAATATTAGCGAAGAATATCATTATAAGAGTTCAAAAGCATCAGTAACTCACTAGCCTCTGACCTAGGCTGAGCGTCTGCAACATTACTATGAATGGTAAGCTAGCTCTAAAGATATTTCTGAAGCAACTGTAAAATGGCTAAGGTTAAATTTTAACCCTCATTTTTGTATCTACGGAAAGCATCCATGATAGACGTGTCCCAGGGCATGTAGGATGCAGGATCCTTGATAAATTCTTCCACTTTGAGAACCACCGCTTCGATGTACCTTCTCGATGCATCTTCGAGGGTGTTAGTTTCATCTTCTGTGAGAGTCTTGTGCGGAGGCCCGATGAAATAAGCTACGATCGGTCCAACGAGAGTTGTCAGTATATACGTGTCAGTATCGACAGGCATAGTAAAGTTGAGTTGGTAGTCGACGACCTGCAGCGTTTTGTTAACCCTGAAAACAAAGAGCGAAGTTCATATTATTAGTTAGTCATGGTTTGAGGCGGACGGACGTTAAAGGGAAACGAAAAAGGCGAAAACTCGCAATGGCACCAATGGATACTCTGTGTCTTGATGGCAAGACTCATCGCTGCATTTTTGCGTCGTATGCTAGCTTACAAGAATGAGGAGTCTCATATTTGTGCAATTTGTGTAGAATTCCAACAATTTTTAGATTCTAGACGAAGAGCAGTAGTGCCCTACAACTTACAGCCGCAACTAGAGACCTTGTTTTTTTCTTAATCAAATACTTAGCGAATTAGAGCGTGTGAATCTTTGCATGCGTAGTTTTGGCGTAAATGGTGAAATGTTATGTAATCGCCATGAACGTTATTAGCAATACAAAGACGGGCTAAGTAGGCCAGGAAAGTGCTTGTGGATTCGCAAAAAAAAACCTTTTGGCTTCGTATAGGTTTAGTGTCGTATGCACCTTTTAACTTAGGTTTTCAGGCTTTCCAATCCAATGCTGATGATCGGAGAATAGGGCGAGTTTTAGCGACGCTCTCTACAGCCATAATTACAGAGTGAGTGTGATGCCTTTGCATTGTAATAGATCTTGTCCTGTTAAGTGTTTGTTCCTCTGGCTTGATTTGGCCAAACAAAGCGCCTAACAAAACTAGGCATCGCGGCTGGATTATGGGAGGTAAACGGTGAGTTGATAAGCCACAGTGAAAATGGAAGTCTCGTGTTCATTTTTTTTGTATTGTCAAAAGTCCGACTCAAAACTTCGGAAAAACGCTACAAACAAAACTACAGCAGCACTAGCTCGAAGTGTATTCTATGTAAGCTTCGTAACGTCTTTCTCGAGTTCCTTTAGCCGCATCTAAACGCCTCCGAGGTGATATCAGTGCAAAGTGCGTTGCAGAAAAGGGGAAAAGACTAATTAGTTGGTGGTGGAGACTTCATTTCAAACCGGCGCTGGATAGTGAGTACAAATTTCAGAGCTTAACGACTCCCACGCTGAGCGAATGCCAATACTTTTGCTCGTACGAGATGAGCTTTTGTTTACGGTGTTATTTAGAGAAGAAACAGTAAAGTTCCTTAAGAATGATATTTGGAGTTTAAAGAAAAATGTACGCTTACATTACCTGTAGCCCTAAAACTATGGGGTGAATTTTTGCCATTTCCTAAAATTTGCACACTTGACGTGGATGCAATGACCCGTGGTAAACGCAAGCCCTGTGTGGACGTTACACGCTGATGATGATATTTGTTTGTTTTCTGGCGCAAGGGCAACGAAGGCCCAAGAGCGCCAACACAATGGGACGTTACATGCAAAACGGGGGATAATACAGTGGTAATTTCTTGTTGCCGGATTTTAGCTGTCACCCCAGCCATTATAATTTGAATCATTCCGAGCTTGAGGCTATCCTTTTGCAGATGCCTGCATTTCACAATGCCTGGAGATATACGAAGCAAGGTAATACATGATTGTTTGCTGAATGGTTTTGTATTGTGAGTCACATCCCGACACGGGTAGGTAATTTGGGAGAAATGTTTTCGATAGTTTTTGTCGTTACGTAAACACCGGCTTTGTTAAGGCTAAATTAAGAGGAGAACTTCCGGTATAATACCGATGGAGCTATCAATTTTACGCGATGCATCTTTTAACTAAACCTTCACACATCCACGCGTACTTCATACTTACTCACGTACTTCCAGGACAGCGTTAACTTCGTAAATGTGCACGTCGAGCCTCCCTGTAACGACAGACGACTTCGCGTAGATTCGGACCTTGATGTTTTGAAAGAACAGAGCAACGCGAGCGACCAGACCACACTCCTCAGCGCTGACGAAGATGTCGCCGCCCCTTCTGATGTTGATGAGTCCGTCGACGGTCACGTTGAGTATCTGGAACGTTCTGCCGTTCCAAGTGATGTCAGAAACATCGGTTAACGTCAGTGGGTCGATGCCATTGTGCAGGACCATGCGCTTTATGCAGAAGTCGAAGAAGCCCCAAGCGCTGGTATCGTTCCACGTAATAGGATTGTATATATCTGGGCCGATATCCTCGTTGCGGTATCGGTTGGCGAATATATTGACGAAAATGTCCCCTGTATACTCCGTTTCAGGCCGTGGCTGCTTCACATCTGAAATGACGGCAGAAAGAAGGGTAGGCGATACCAAGATGCTTTTTACGTGTTTAAAAAAGCTTCTTTTTAAACTGGAAGCTGTATAGTAGAAACAAAGTGTGGTTGTAAAAAGAAAAGAAATAAGGATGCAAGGTTTTCTAACAATGCGGTTGGGGCATCGCCGCAGGCGCATATAAGTGCGGATAAAAAGTCACAATAGATTTGTTATTCAAGAACGCCTCAAAAGACTGCCAAATTCTTCTGTTTTTTTGTAAGGTTCTGCGTGGTACGCGCAAGACTTTCACACGCTACGTTTTTTCTCCAACTAACTAATAGGACCCACAAGTTTCGGGTAACTCCTCGGGTTATCAACAACACAAATTACACCCTAAGTGCGTTGAACGTATTTTGAATAGGAACTATCGTCACGCTCTTTTAACATAAAAAATAACTTGCCAGCTACCCACAAAGTCATCATGACGAAGGCTGACTGTCGCTTCATTTAGAATATTGGAGGATTGGAATAAGTAGACGGCCTCAACATCCGTTGGGTTAAAGATATGTGTATAAAAGGTACGGGTTTTACCGCTGTCAAGATGAGCACATCTTGCCCGTCCTATGGTCACATTTATACGCGACTAAAAAAATCGCGTATTTCAGTTTTTGGAAACTAGTACCAAGGGAGCTCTTGTTAAGGCTGCAAGTACATCGAACATGAGGTCACATTCGGGTATTGTAACTTGGCTCCCTATATACACCCTTCATAAAAATCTGGAAACCTGCAAAGGGGCTATCTAACATATCTGAACTATGTAAATTTAAGGAACCAAAGGAAGTGACGAATTGCGTTGGGCGAGTGAAAAAGGCCATTTGAGGATACTTAAGGCATCAAGAGGCCGCAATGTAATAGGGGTGTACTTAGTACAACAGGATGGGACTGTACTTAGTAAAAACAGATAAATCACTCATAAACACGAATAATTTATGCGCCGCCCTTTGGAAAGACAAGTTACTTGAAAAGGAGCTCTCTTGGCTCAGGGTGCTGTACTGGTGACTGCGTTGCTCTACGCTCTTAAGAAAATGTACTTTCTCTTGCAGCTTTCAAAGCTTTGTTTTGGCGGTTGCGTGTTAGGGTGGCTGCTGAGATTGAAAGCATCGAACTTATTCACCCTAGTTCTTTGGAGTGAGAATCCACATGGGTGATTCTGGTACGCCGCTATATACTTGCGACAGCAATGGATAGTATGCCTCAGCTCACTCGTAGCAGGTTACAGCAGCGTGGGCTAGCAAACGCCTCATGTAAAAATCGAACTGCACACGGGATTGGACTTAAGAGGAATATACAATTGAACGTCGTTATAACAAACACTAATATAGCGAATTACCGGCTCTAGCGAACTAAATACAAACTTTGTTTGGTGACACTTTATTTTGGCGGCACTTATTCTTTTAAAATGAAAGTTAACTGTGAGAGCCGCGCCCACTATCGGATATAACTAAGGCATACTTGACCAGTAGGCTGAGAAGCTACTTGGAAAAGTTCCCGTCGTCCAAAACTGGTGAAGCAGAACAAACCCTTTGGTTCATAGACTGTGGAAAACTTCATCCTGCTCAGTTATGTGAATAGCCACCAGACAAAGATCACATCCTTCCTCGAAAAAAAAAAAAAATGGGAACGCAGGCCTGATGTGTCAAATGAACTTCGTTCGGTTGTAATTTCCCCTTCCAACACGTACTGGGTCATTGAGCTTGAAATGTCACGAGAAGTATAATGGTTATCTTGTTCATAGTAGGTTCGAAGATTAAAATAATGCGTTTTTGTATCAAGGAATTTTGCGGGAGCCGGATTAACAATTGCTTTGAGCCGACTTTTAGCACTACTGTTACAATGAATATCGGATATAGCGAACTAAAATTACGGTCCCGATACTACTTCGGTATAACGAGGTTCGTTGTCCGAAGGGTACCAAAGGTCCCACGTGACCTCAGTGGCAAGAGCTGCGGAGTTGAAGAGAGAGGGGGGTGCTCTAGCGCCTTCGCTATACTACCCCGTCCACTGATTTTCTCGGTGCGCGAGCATTCGCGATAGTACAGGTCGAGCGCTCCACGGGAAAGCGCGCAATGCTGTGGTACTCTCCCGCGATTTCTCGCTCAGCACGCCAGCGGGGTATATGAGATTAATGATTATCAAAGTAACGAACCATTTATTGCAATGGTTTATAGCAATTGATAACAATAAATACCTTGTTGGGATTAGATTCGATTAATATCAAATGAAATTAACTTAGATCATATTACAACAGAATAGAATGAAATTAGATGGTGTAAGAAATAATAATGATTGAGGGGAATTCGGGTGACATTTCTTATAACGTGCGTTTAAAATGAATTAAACTCGATTAAGGTGGATCACAAATGATTTAGGCGGATTGGGATGAATTGGGAACCTGAAAATAACGTTAATGATGTGGCGACAGATAGACCTATATTTGGTTTTGGTTTCTAAAAGCGGAGGGAGGGGGGGGTTCAAGGTACGTGAAAAGACATAAGCGTTTAGAGAAATTTTCATTGCATGAGCAAAAGATTTGACATGTATGCAATATTTTCGAAACACTCTGTCAACAAAGCGAGCAATAGAAGAGAACAGAACGGCAGTGGCGGAACAAATCTCGTCGAGAAAAGTGTCTTCGAAAGTCGAGTGAGCTGCTTCTTCAGCGCTGGAGACTTGCCATAGATAAGAGAATTCGAACCGCGGCTCGCAGGTTGCTGTTACCACGAGCAATCTTATAGCTCCCGCCACCGCTTATAACAGATGTGTGTAAGCGAGCCCGCAGCCAATGTCTAAGGGCAAAACATGAATAGGAATGACAGGAAACAGATGGCGGTGCCAATCGGAAACAAAAGGAGGAACAAGCACCCAATGCAGAAGGATGCCTAATGTGACAGGCATCCTTCGGGCAGAACTTCTTGGGTTTATCAAAATTGAGGACAGAGCCACTGGTTAAGTTGCCTGTAATGGTGGGAACCGAGTCAGGGAAAGTCGGTTTATGCCGATGCATGGCGTTGACATTTGGGGGAGACGTTGGCATTTACGCCACAATCTCTAAGGTGAGGAGGGAAGGACAGGCAAGTTACAGATTTGGCCCGCAAGCGAAAAAAAATTGCTTCAGGGGAGGACGCAAGGAATTTATTTTATGCTCCGCTTTGCCAAAAAAGCGTTGCAGCAGGAGGGTTATAGACTGGAATAAAACAATTCGTCATTCACACAGCAGACTTCCATCACTTGAAGTAAATCGGCTGTAGCAGAAAGAAGGGGGCGAAAAGTGTCATAGCATCCGTATAGCAGTCATGATAGCAGAAAGTTTCGAAAAAATTCTAGACCGAGGATGATGTCTTGAGGGCAATGACAAAGGACACTGAACAAGACGGGAACGTGGTGATCGGCAAAGGGTAGCGTGCAACGTTACGCTTGTCAAGAATCGTAGACATGCCCACACATGCCGGTCCATGTTTAATTATAACGTTGTGGTGCTTACAACATAGACAAGGAGTGGTGGCTGAGATATTCGCTCCCGCATCAAGTAGGCCTGCACAAATACATCTTCATTTCATTCCTCTCAAATGTGGTCACTTTTATGTTGGCCAAACGGGCCGCTGCTTAAATGTTAGTTTGCGGGAGCATGACAGTTGACTTAAGGAAGTGCCTTCAGGCCATCTTTCCACCCATTGCAGTGATTGTGGTTGCACGCCTTTCCTACATGATACAACAGTAGTTCCGGCACGGTGACCAAAAGGCGGGGAAGTAGTGGAAGCACATAAATTTCGAAGAATGTCTGACTCGTGTGTTAGCGCTCCGTCTTTGTCGCTTTCAGATGCAGATTTTGCATATCTTGATGAGAGCGGTACATGACAACGTGCGCCTGCGCAGTTGCTTTTGATGTGTTCATGTGTCAAGATTTTCTTTGTTTTATACCTTCAATGGTTTTATATTTGTGTCTTTTCAACAAAAAATTAGTTTTGGTTCAGGTCTAGTCCAGTGTTATCCTCCCCTTTGCCCTGTTGTTTGTGCGCTGCGAAGATTAATCTGCACCAACCAGCCCGGTTTTCTACGCAACTACCCGCGGCCAACAAAGCCGTTCTTACTAAGGGAGGATGAACGATGCAATAAATTGTTCACAGGTTTTCTGATCACAACATATACAGCTTTCCTGGTCATCGGCTTCACAGGGGGATTGGCCACGACTTTTTTTCAGGCACGAAAGAAAAAAGCAGTGTAAAACACATACCTCCTAAATTGGTTCCATTCCTGGCGTAGAGCTCCACCATGCCTAAGAACTGGTGCCCGAGTTTGTGAATCACTGTGCCCACCTCTTCGGTGACCTTGTTCTCGATGTCGTCAAGTTTAAATTGCTTGCCGAGATCGAACACAATGCTGGATTCACCCTCGTTGATGACGATGACTGCAGCCTGTTTGGTTTCCGATGCGAAAGCTTCGAGCGTCAGGTGTGTGGGCACCGGCCTACGTTGGAAGTGTCATGGCACAAACAAATAGATGCAGATTTCATAACATTGAAAATGGGCTACTAGCCAAACTGTAATAGAAACAGGACAGGATACACGAACAAGAAGGTCGACTAACTACATAAAAGAACAATTAATTAGTTCTCAGAATCTGCAAATTGCACGACTAGTTTAATTCTCCAAATTATTATTACAGCATAACTTACATGAAAGCGAGTGTCACTGCGTTTATGTTCTCATAATAAATATTGATTAAAAAGCTAAAAAAGTTTGAAGGCAAAAATATTTTTAATCACTTCTTTAGTATCGTACTTGCAGTTGCAACAGAACTAAGCAAATTTGCGAAGTTTTAAACAAAACTGGCCGCTGCCTGACTGGTACGGACGATTGCGTATTCTGCAGCCCTAGTAACGCTTCGTGCTTTAGACATGACCGACTTAGTCGAGCAAGATAAAGATCAGAGTGTAGTAAGATCAGTCATAGATCGTGTTCTGTCACCGGCAACAGCGTACAGAGTGGTAAAGGCGACAGGATATTTTCTTCATAAGGCGGCAGGAGAAGCCAGTTCATAAATTAGTCGCCAATAAGAGTAACCAGTGATACGGCACCAGAGTGTGATCAGGCGCGTCGTAGCTGGATCTCGTACACGAGCAGGTGAATCATTTAGCCACGCAGCGACATGCGCGCGAGGAGGCAGGTGGCTGTTTGGCGATTCCGTACGGGTCTCCTGATGAATCCCGCCCGTATTATTTGACATGAGGCCACATAAAACCGGCTGCGCACCAGAGGATGTGCCATCAAGGAGTAACACTAGCTGCAAGCTCTAGAAAACCTACTCTAAAGCAATGCATAGCGAAGACCAAGACAGCAGGACTTTCACCGGTCTTTTACCTGTCTTGGCCGTGCGAAGAGATCTGCGCTAGCGGAGTACGTGTTCGGATGTAAATTTCAATAAAAAAAAAGCATGAAATCGACGGAGAGGGTTCAAATGAGGCCATTTGGCGCAGTGTGTTTGCAAACCTAGCTTGCGAGCGCTTATTGGATGTGAGTGCTAGAAATTTCATCGATAAGTGCAGCGGCATTTCCATAATTTGTACCAGACAAACTAAGTGGAGGCTGCGAGTTTAAATAGCTGGTGAGTAGGTGAATTTCGTTTTAAAACGAACACGGATAGTGCAATGAATTCTACCTTCGTTTGAACTCTAGGTATATGCAGTAATTTAAAATTCAAGTTCATTGTGTTTGCCACCCACATTTTGCGACATCGTTATTTCATTACTATGCCCTACTCGTTTTGATGTCCCTAAACACCCCTACAAGCTCTAAAGGGTGGCTGCATAGAAAGCGCTAATTATGAAATTTCAAGTACAAGAAATTGTTTTATCACAGTTCCTTTCATAGAGAAAGCAGAAAACCTGGCCACCCCTTTCCCATGCTTTTTGTAATACACATTAAGATGAAGAGTGTTTTCTTGATACTCTTTTGCAGCTGAACAATCTCGTTGTCTATGCTTGTTTAGGTTAACCGATGCCTAGACACTTCATTGCTACAGGACATAGCTGTAGAAGAAATGATTCAAGCGCACATTTCGCCTTTACCGTCCGTTTCTGAAGTGTGCGCTTTTGTTAGCGCTAACTACTACGAAATTTCGGATGGTTAAAAATGTGTTTGGGGTCCACTTTGACACGTTCGCTAATTGTTAAATGCAGTCGTCAGTAGCGCGGTTGCTCCCGAGCTGTACTGCGGACCAAGACGGCATGAGGTCTGTAGTGAGAGCATGTCGGCACTCTAATTAGTCACTGAAAATTAATGTATGCGAAATCTGTTACCAAGCTGTCGTTTGAGCCCAGTGCAATCACCCCTCACTGGCGAACAGTATTTTTTTGTATGATTGTCTCGTTTAAAATGTGGAAACCTTTTTGGAGGCGCAAATCAGGCATTTTGCTCGTAGCGTAGTAAAAAGCTCATATATGGGAGCTTTATGGACGTCGTGTATTTTCGTAGTCTAAAATATGCCGGTAGCCTAGCATGAATTTGTATTTGCTGCTCTCTTTGCGCTGCTGAGCACGAGGTCGCGGGTTCGATTCCCGGCCGCGGTGGTCGCTTTTCTGATGGAGGCGAAAAGCAGAAACGCCCGTGTGTACGAGATTTCGGCGCACGTTAATGATCCCCAGGTGGTCAAAATTAATCCGGAGCCCTCAACTACGGCGCGCCTCATCGCCTGCGTTGCGTCGGCGCGTTAAACCCCTCAATCAATCATTTGCTGCTCTCTGCCGCACACACAATCTAGAAAATACATACAAACGTTCATAATCGCTCTTGTGAAAATGAAAACGCGTGAGGACAACGTGCCATTCTCAATGCCTATAGTATGAGAAATGTCACTGCTGAGGAAACAAGGCTAGCCCATGTTATTACTAAATACACGAATTCTAGCGCTACACGCACTTCCAAAGGTACAGAATAATGAATAGAGGGGCGCTTTTGGATGACTAATTTTTTTTATTATACCTAACTTCAGTGTCCTGTCGGTAGCTGATCTACTAGGTAGACTAATTTTGAGGACGAGGATGTAGCTTGTAGAGTGTTGCGTATTGTCTCAAGCTTTCAACGCATGCGTCTTTTTATGGAAGCACATGCGGCAAGACAGATCCCAGCAATGACGGGAAATCAGTTATGATGGGCGTATTATAAAGACAATTAACTTCCAGTTTTAAAAATGCGGGCACATCTAAGAAGCGCTTGAAGGCCCCCACGTAACCAAAATGTGAAGCACGATCATCCGGATGCTTATATAAACATTCGTTCGTGTAGGAACAAAACGCGTAACTTGGTTTCATCTCAAGGAACAATAGTAGATGAATGTGGACTGATATCTGGCTGGTATTGTGACATTTTTTAGCCCAGGAACACTAGAAACTGGACGCAGAAAAGGGATGCGGACACGGTGCTAGCAACGGAAAAGTATTACTGTAAGGATTAACATTCCTAGTATTAAAAAAAGATTCAGATAACGGGGTTTAACGTGCCGGAGCTTCACGTGGCCTATAAGGGGCGTCGCAGTGGAGGGCTTCGGAGGAAGTCTGTCTACCTGGGGATCTTTCGCGTGCGCAGAAATCTGAGCACACGGGCGTTTTCCTTGCTGAAATACACTCGATGTAGCTAAATGGCCTGCCGTAAACAATCTGTCGGAAATTGCAGTTGGTTATCAGTCGCGTGTTTCCGTCGTGACCATTGCGAGCTAAGCTGCACTTATCTCACAGCGGTTTGTAATCACGTAGTAAGCTGTGATCAGTAAGGTGCCCTGGCTCAACGAGTTTGTTGCCGCTGTTCAGGTGGTTCAAGAATTTATTGGTATAGCGACAGCTCCATTGAAGATACGGAAATTGGAATTACTGCACTAGTATTATAATTATTTTTTTCAGTGAAGCAGTTTTAGACCACGTTCAGACTAAAACTGCTTGCGTCGACAGCATGTAGAGAAAACACTCCCGTGCAAAAATTTTCCTCTTGCGCGTAAGGAAACATTCCGGTGAATGCTCTGTAGCTCTAAATTCAACAGAGGTAACTTAAAAACTCACACTTAAATTGGTCGCTAGGATGACTCTGTCGTTATGACGAGTTCATTTACCTGTCATAGTGTGTACACAGGGAAGTTGTATGTGACACAGATGCCAAGCATCCTTTCAATGTATGGCTGCCTATTGAGAGAGTGTGATTAGAAAAACCGCTTAATCGTTTCTTTGTCAAAACTATCCCGAAATAAATTCTACGAGAATTAGCTACGAAGAGGGCTATGTATTACGCCGCTGCCTTTACTAGACACAGATAGTTTACCGTGAGGTAATTATTGTAGATTCACCATCCGTCTTTCACACATGAGCTTCTAGAAAAACAGAAGAGGCAGCCCCATGTTTGCAGGCTAGAAGAAAACTCTAGTACTTGAAAGTTCCGGTCAGCTAAAAAACTGGGAAATATTGTGAGCAACAATCGGTTACTTGCTACGCTGTGTGCAGATCACCTGGCACTTTAGCTTCTCATTAGCATTGTAACAATCTTGCCATACCTCATCTGCTTCTGCTAACCATCCACATCATCATTCCCTGGGTTCTGTGCTATGGGCTGCCGCTCCGAATAAACGCCCTGTGTCGATAATCTGGGAGGCGTCTGCCGTCTGTCCTTGGCGTGTCCCTCAATATGCTCAATCACAAATTAAACACGCGCTTTTTTGTGCACTTCTTACAATGCGCCCAGCTGTTTTGGTCATCCTTCTTCACATAGGAGGGGGCCATGAGTTACAGTTGCACCGCAAATAGGCTCTGACTACTGACCCTTTCCCGCAGGAAAATCGCTTGCCCTAGCGATGAATGGTACACCACTACGCTCGGTACATTATGGGCACCCCACGGACACCATTCTTTTTGTACCTGATGTATTTTGGCCGAACCAACGAGATTTTGAATTCAGCGCCAAGCCAACAGCTCAACTCTGCCTGATCAGTCCTAGAACTCTCGCCTCGGCGCCCTGCTGCACGTGCGTTCCTCGCTACCAACTGCAGCGCGCTCGGGCAATTCTCACTCTTGGAGAACGTCATAGAAGGAGAGGAAATGAACCCCGCGAAGTTCGAGAGGACTGGCTGGGCAGAAGTTGACCGCCGTCAGCGGGCTCTACATGCGGACTCTACCATCGCTCATAAACAAGTAAACCCCACTGGAACCCCTTCAACTCAGCGATCTCAGCGAAAGCGGCCAGCGCAATGGACACCTCTGGCTACACCGCTCCTAGCTGATGAAATGAAGATCGTTCTGCGCCCGCGTGGGGGATTTGCCTTTACTTCTGTTCCTAAAGCTACCCTTGCTGATGCTATTCAAGCCCAGGCAGGAATTGCCCCCAATACCGAGGACCAAATACTAGCCGAGTACGTTGCTATGTTATAGTTATAGGAACTATGTTATAGTTGGCAAACCGTCGGAAGAACACGCACACAGCTACGCGAGCATTGGCGTCCTTTCGCTTCGTGGGCAGCAATATGAGATCTCCACATACGTGATCGCTTCAGCCAACGCGGCCACAGACGTCATGTTTAATGTGCCCGAGGATGATATCCCCCAGCAAGTATACGACAGCACATGCACTAAAAAACCCGACCTCCCATCCTGGACGCCAAGTGCGTGAACTCATCCAGCATGGCCCAAATATTATTTAGCGGCCACAAAGGCCCCTTCGGGATCCGGTACCTCTACACGTTGTACCGCTCCAAGCCTTTTAGTCGAAAGACTGAGGCGTGCATTACTCTATGGTCCCCCGGCCTTCGACAGGATTTGTGTCCCAAAGCCCGTGATCCCCCTCGCTGCCCTCGCTGTGAGGGCACCAATCCCGTCGAATCTCATCCGCGCACCGCGAAGTGCGCTGTCTGCGAAGGTCCCACATCACTGGCTCCGCCGACTGCACGCGTCGATACCAACCACGGCGAAAAGCTCCCACTATAAGCTCAGATCGCCTCGGCGGGGCAATCTTGGAGTCACACGAAAGGTCTGCAAAAGCAACAAGCGTCTACGTCCGTGCCTCCGGGTGGGCTTACTCGACGATCCGATCATGCCAGGACCTGCGACCTGTGCCCACGCGGGCCTTCCATTGAAGCCTCCTCCCAAACATGGTCAAGTTGTTGCCGGTGTACAGCGAGGCGCTCCGGACTCACAGGTGAGCTTCCCTGTCGCTACGACCACTGCTCGTCTACCTCCAACCTCCTACCCTGGTCCCCTCCGCAGCAAAACGGAGAGAGCTCGACGCTGTTCGGGCGGAAATCTCCTTCCTCAGGCAGGAAAACGCTGCTTTTCTCCAGGAGAACCAAGCCCTGAAAGCGCTTGACAACGGCCTGCAGGACCCTCCCTCCTTGCCAACTTCTCCTCCTCCCTAGCGTAAGGCGGTGTCGGACGACTTTCTTTCTGAATCCGGCCTTCCCTCCCTTGAAGAATCGGTTTCGAATCACATCAGACAGGTTGAGGCTTCCTGCAAGCAGGACTTAACGGAACAGAAAGCAGGATACCTGAGTATTCCCGAGTCACTTCGAGTAAGTACAACAAACTGGCGCGCCAACATCAAAGCCCTGCGCTGCTAACTGCACTCGGGCATACGGGCCCTAGTCAATCAAATCAACTCCCTCTCCGCCCCTATCCCTATCCCGGTTCCCAACCTTAGCTAGAACTCCACCGCTCCGTAACAAAATGGGGTCCACTCGGGTCTGGCAGTGGAATTGCAGGGGATTCCGTCGTAAACGGCATGCCTTACAACTCCTGATACAGGCAGCCGAATCTTCCCCCAATGTGATAGCCTTACAAGAACTAGGTACCATGGCCAAGCTCTCAGGTGACAAAGCTTTTCACAGCAATGATTATCCTGCTACAGCTGCACCAGTCCACCGCAATATCCCTGCTGAACGGATGCAATTGAAGGGCGTTGATATTACCCACGAGTTAGTGGTAATGTATCCAAGCAAACGGGAGGATGAGCGCCTATGTGCTCAACATATACAGCAGCCCTCGTTCAAGAGGACACACATTTATCCACTTGTCTATTCTCACTAAGCAAACAGTAGGCCCTCACGCTCTTATTATTGTCGGCGACTTCAATGCGCCACACGCTGCATGGGGATACCCTCACTAAACTCGCAAGGGCAGGCTCCTGTGGAATCACGTCAAATCACATCGACTTACTACGGAATCGGATCCAATACACCTACTAGAACTGGCAACAGCGTACAGAAAGAGTCATCCCCATAGCACACCTTCACTTAGAACGTCACGAGCGCATGCTGGCCTAGCACCAAGGACTCATTAGGTAGCGATCACTTTATTCTCCAAACTTATGTCAATTTAAATGGCCCACAGCGGCCCCGTCCGCGGGAGATACAACTGCCATACTGGAATGAATTTCGCGAGGCGCCGCAAGCCCACAAGCCTCCAGAAATCACCCCTTCGGGTTTTGAACAGTGGGTAAAGCAGTTCCTTACTGAGGCTCGAACCACGGGCACTGCTGTGGACTCCGGCACTCAATCCGAAACGCTAGATTCCCACTTGCAACACCTACAGAACCCATTCCCAGGAATGCAGCGCATGTGGCGGAAAAATAGTCGCAACGGAATATTCAGATTGAAAATGGCTCTCCTAAATAACAAAATAGAGAACTATTCTGTACAACTTGCTCAAAGTCAGCGGCATGAAATTTGCTACAACATGAAAGGCAACCTTTGAATGCGGAGGACCTGGTACCTTTTGAAATACCTCCTGGTCCCCACTCGCAGAAAAACAGAACAGGGTCATCGGTTCGCAGCCATCATGCAAAAAGTCCCGGCTAAAATGAGGAACTAATCGATAGAGCGTGCTCCTGATATATTCTCGCGGGAGACGCTCAGCCACTTCCACCATATTATGGATCGCTTAATCATGACCTAGATGCCGCCATCACGGATGCGGAAGTGCGCGGCGCTCTACTGGCTATTCGCCCTTGCTCGGCACCGGGGCCAGACGAAGTGATCAACAAAATGCTGCGCAACCTGGACGATTCCTAAAATCGGCTCTCACACAATACTTTAATTACTTTTGGGAACGCGGGGCACTTCCTTCGGCCGGGAAACATGCCAAGGTCACGCTGATCCCAAAACCTGGAAAGCCCCTTACTATAGATCATCTCCGACCCATATCTCTAAGTTTATGTGCCCTGGAGCACATCATCCTTGCCCACCTTACGCTCCACCTGAATTCCACCAGCTCTCTTCCACACTCGATGATGGGCTTCCGCCCTGGACTTTCTACTCAGTATATCCTTCTGCAACGTTCCCGTGAGGTAATCACCCCTTCAACCCTACTTGATACTGCGGCAATTCTTGCGCTGTATCTCACCAAAGCATTTGATCGAGTCACCCACAGCGCCATCTTGCGTGGCTAGGAAACAATATCCCCTGGAGAGCGTGTGTACAACTACGTGCGTAATATTCTAACGGCGCGTACAGCGTTCGTTCAAATAGGGGACATTAAATTTGACATGCGAACTTTCTATTGCATAGGGACTCCACAAGGGGCCGTTCTTTCATTGCTACTATTTAATTGGGCTCTCCACAACAAGCCGAAGAAGATTGAAATAATTCCGCAGCTTCATGTTACCAAGGGTCCTGGGCCTCCTGCTAAACAAGAGCGGCCGCAACGACGAGACCACCAACAAGCTTACCACCAAGGCAATGGGTGCAATCCGGCTCATACACCGAGTGTCGACGTGACGGGCGGGCATGCGTGAAGACAGTCTCGTGCGCCTTGTGCAGTCGCTCGCGATCAGTCACATCGCATACGTTGCGCCTTACCTCAACTGGCACGTCACCGACAGGACCAAGATCAACACGCTGATCAGACGGGCTTACAAGACGGCGCTGGGCTTAACGGAGACCACAAGTACGGCTTGGCTTCTGCAGTTCGGTGTCCATAACACCGTGGAGGAAATATCCGAGGCGCAGCTCACCACGCAAATGGAGCGCCTCTCTACCACCAAGAGGGGCCGCAGTATCCTGGCATCCCTAGGTCACAACTCCCGAGCTCCCAGGCGGCAACCGTGCGAGATCAGCCAGGAGGCGCGGGCCCACATCCGCATGTACCCCATCCCGAAAAACATGCATCCTGAGTATAACCAAGAACGACGGCAGGCGCGGGCCAATGCCCTCACCGAGCAACACGCCCAAGAACCCCACTCCCGATACGTTGACGCATCGGAATACCAACGAGAAGGCTTTGCGGCAGAGGTTGTTGCGGCGGCTACCGGCACCAAGACAGCGGCAGCAATCGTGCGGTGCACAGACGCCACAGACGCCGAGGAGGTTGCCATCGCTCTGGCGATCTCCGAGACCGAGTGTCGCAGCATGCTCAGCGACACAAGCAACGCAGTGCGCAACTTTGCAAAGGGGCGAGTGTGTGCGCCGGCGGCCGCCATCATCGCAAAGCTCAAGCTCCAAGATCGAGGCTGCAACATCCGCATCAAATGGTTCCCGGCCCACGCGGGCGAGTGTGCATCCTCACCGAACCGCAACGAGACGGCCCATTCGGCGGCGCGAGCGCTTACACTCCGCTACCCCGAGAGTGACCGTTCTGTGTGGTGGTTCGAAACAAAGGACCGAATGGCCAGTTATGGCGAAGTGACTAAGTCTTATCGCCTAGCTTGACGAACAATGCCGCCTCCCCACCCGGCACTCAGTCGGGAGGAGGCCGTCATCCTAAGGCAGCTACAGACCGGGTCACTCCCCGCCCCGGCTGTATTACACGTGCTTCACCCAGAACACCATCAGGGTGGTGTGTGCAGTGTTTGTGCAATGGGTGCGGCGGACCAATGGGACATCATGTGGGACTGTGCCAGGTTCCCGAACGAGGCAACTTCCAGGACATATCCGTCCCAACTTCAAAGTGCAGTGGAGCCTAAAGACAAGGACACTGAACTATGGGCCGTCCAGCAGGCCTGGGGTGCGCTCGAAAAGCACAAGCCTCACGACTCGCCACAAACGGGCCGAACTGGGGCATTGCAGAGTAGGGCATAACCCAGGGTCGACGCTTGCCCAACTTCACGACGCTTTAAACCGTCGGTTGCCGGTATTTAATAAAGTTGCTGCTGACCTATCCTACCCTATCTTATCCTAGCTGATGGTAGCGAAGCATTCATTGACAACACATTAAAGCAAGGTGCATGTTTTGTGAACGAGGGAGCACAGTTTGGGGGCCTGCAGAACGTTCCAGCGAAATTGGAGCTTCTCCTCCTACCAGCCAAACCTACCTCTCAAAATTCTCCCGACTCCAAAATTTGCCTGAATAAACATTTGATCCCAGAGGTGCGCACCCTCAAGGTCCTTGGTCATATCATGCAGCATAATCACAGTAGCACAAAATATACCTTGCAGTTAAGCTAACTCGTTATCAGACGATCGGAGTAATGCGATGAATTACCGAACGCCACCATGCTCTGTCAACTATGTCGACTTTGACTGCATATACTGTTCCGCCTGGTATCGGGGCCCCAGTCTGTTACCAACCTGTTATCCCTATCCCCCGGCCTATTCGCGACTGCCTCCGCGTCCGCCCTCTTCCAAGGAACATGCACCCCACCTACCACAGAAGTAGAAGGAAACAACGGGCACGGGCGCTGGCCAAAAAAGTTCACAGTAAACCTTACATTATGTACGTGGATGCCGCAGAATGCCGCCATCACAACGCCTTTGCCCTCGTCGTAATTAATAGCCCGAATGACCCCGCTGTTAATTCTCTAAACGTCCGCACGAGCACCCCTGCAGCGGCAGAGGAGGCGACAATACCGATCCCACAAACAACCCGGCCGACAACTACAATTATAATCACCGATTCGAAAACGGCCATTCAAAACTTCGCCCGCGGGTACATATCGTCTGTGGCGTCCAAAAGTCTTCTTCGAAATCCCGTCCTCCCTGGTAGACATCGTCTCGACCCCGCCGCACACTGCACAATGCAGCACAAGGATTGACTCGTCCCCTACGACGGCACCAAGTCATCCAGGGATCAATTATTAGGTACCACGATATAACTACGCATTAGAAAATCTCTCGCCGTCGATACCCTCCTGCCCACCCTGAGCTAACCAACCATCCGGTCACTTATGGTGACTCCTCAAGACAAACTCTTTGGCCTGCGGAGCTCTACTGCATCACATTCACCCCTCGCAAGTGTGTGGGGAGCTAGCCACACTGGTCCACTCTACGTGGGCCTGACCTCAAGATCCTTTTCCTCCATAGTTAATGACGAGCAGTGGGAGGGACCACTCGGCAGCTCGGACGCAGAGGTACAGATACATCTGGTCACCCGCCACTGGCAACGTCGCCGTCAGAGTCGAATCGACAGCAACACCGCTACCTAAAGCTCGATAGAGTGGTCTCTCTCTCTCTTCGTAGTGAGCAAGGGCACTGAAATAACAGCGTTATCTGATAAAAAACTACATTTGTTGCGTTAATCGACAAAGAAAGGAAATCTGTTTAAAGGGACGTAGACCATTTTCTTAGCCGACCCTTGCCAGCCTTTCCTGACCATTTACTTTGCCGAATCTTAGGGACCAATCTCTTGCTTACCATACTTGATATAAGATCGGATACTTCGACATCACTTGCATTGTTTGTTATAAGTGTTGATGCATTATGGGGTTTAACTTACCGCAGTGGAGTTCTCCGGATTAATTTGGACGAACAGGGGATTTTTAACGTGCGCCGAAATTTCGACACACGGATGTTTTCGCTTTCGGCTTCCAAATGAAAAGCAGCCGCCGCGGCCGGATTACAACACGCGTATTGAGTCTCAGCCGCCCAACCCCTTAGCCACTGAGCCAAAACGGCCAGTTTTGTTACAAGGGTGTCTAGGTTAATCCTTTCAATAAAACGTTTTGTTGTTAGACAGTGATGTGTCACCGTCCCTCTTGTGTGTCTGTTCCAACTGCTTTGGTTTCTAAGAAACGAACAATATCTCAGGTATACGCACGTTCACCACTCTTTTTTCTATGTTCTGCACGTCGAAATCCTCCCAGATATAAGCATCACTGGAAGCCAGTTTTGAACAAAAGAAATGAATTATGTGTACTTACTCTCGAACGTAAAGTGCCAAGCTTATATGCGGAAAGTAGACATCGACTCTGATGTCCGTGTCCAGAAACGGGGCTTTCACGTGACCCCGAGGGTAGTACACTCGAAACATTCCACCCTCCACTTGGAACACGACGTCGACGCCTGCGTCTGTGACACGTATGGAATTGCGGGTGCCCCTCTTCAAATTCTTGAGGTAGTAGAAAGCTCCATCGTGAAGTCGAATCCAGACGTTGAACCACTTGCCTACCCGTTCGTAGATGTCGGGAAGTGGGATAGCCTCGAACTTTGTCGAGTTGAGCACTTTTGCCAGTCCGATGTCGAACAGCGTGTCGTGGTAGGCACACGAGGCGCCTGCAAGGGAACATGGAGTAGAAGACTGAAGTATACGAAGCGTTACAAGGTTCATTCAAACACATGGAATGAAAACACAAGGAATGCCAACAAGGATTTTAAACACGTAAAGTGAAGCGCCGCTGGCTAACAGTCCTTTGCGGATTGTACACTAACGTGCAAAGAGGCGGACTAAAAAAGGAGTGAAATTCACTCACTCTGGTCGCTCAAATTTGTAGACTTTGGGTTTGTTATATATGGGAACCAGGGCACTAATCTTTCTTTATTTTTTAACACGAAAGTGTTGTGCGCCCGTGTACACCAAGCTCTTACCGGCGTCATATCCGCAACAAAAATTACATCGCCAGAAAATGTCCCACTCAAGCGGCTCCACCTTCATTCGAGCCACGTGCTCTCTCGCCGCAACGGTGGTAAACAGCGCTTCGCCCACTGTGATATGAATTCAAGCGGAAGTAGGCTTAGTAACGCGCCTAATGTCTTCGCCACTACTTTCTTCATTCAATTGGTGCTGCCGTCTAGGAGAGGCGAAGCGAAGTAGTTCATCATGACGCTAAGGAGCGCCGACCGTTGGCGCCTTGATGCCAGCGTCTTCGTGTATGCGAGACGCGGGCGAATTGATTCACACTCCGCCACCTGCTGCTTTCGGTTTCGCTTTCGGTTCGGTTTCGCTCGCGCGGTTTTGAAAAGGTTGTGGTTTCAGTCGGATTTACGCAATGTTTCGGTGCGTGCAATCCAGTGTATATCGTCGATGTGTCTGGCGCTGCCATAGCGACGTAATATAAATAGCGATGTGCAGGTTCATATGTATGCACAATAAACATTTGAATGCTACTGCGAAGGCATATTTCACTTTTGCGTTTTACCGAGTCCTATGAAAGAGGCATCAACCACATTTTTCGCGCCACAATTTAGAAATTCACATTTTCCCACAAATGTGAGGCGCAGTAGTTCTATGCTTGTGTGCTATACTTTCCTTTTCCTGTCCGTGCCTTTTCCACTATTCCAATTGTTTTAATTTACCATCTGCAGATGGTAAATTAAAACTGCTTACCGTATGCCTGCCTTGGCAATATTGGCACTGGAGCTTTTGTGTTTATACAACGAATCGCATATTAATGTATCCACACACTGCTATATATGTATAATTAAAATGAAGTGCCCGACCTACTTATTTACTGATTCATCAACGCCCAGTCGAAACTGGTAGACCAAAAGCCTTGAAATTCCCGGGGTCAAGGGATTTCTCTCAAGGCATAGGGGCTTACTAAGGAGGGATGTTCGGAAATTATGCCCCTAATAGAGAAAAAAGGGGAAATTGTGCTTTCCCGAATTCCTGATTACCTAGCCCACCTGTTGTCGTTTTTTCTAATCAGCACAAATGGAGTGAACTTGAGTTTACGAGAATATTGGGTGTTCTTAAGGTTCCCCCAATATATGTTTCACAGCTTGGTATATCCAATTGGTTTCTGCTGATAAATGTTACTCATAGAAATGCACAAAGGAAATTTTAACGATTTCGCTTTGCGGTACCTCTAAAAGAAAGAAAAAAAAATTCCCCGCATTTCCCCGAGGGGAAGAATGTGAAAGTGCGAATGCACGAGTTGAATTTGCGCGGTTCGGTAATGTTCGCGAAAGAGAGATCACACACACACACACACAACTACAAAGAAAGAAAGATGCATTTATTCACAGACACCTATTTGTGTTGTCGTTGTACTTGATTGCTAGAGCGGATCTCAGCTTTGAAATTTCGTGTCAGTACTCCTTTAAGCGGGTGCATTAGCCCTTCTCACGCCCGATTCCTGGCCAATCCCCCACGTGGGTATGTGCCATGTCAGCAGGAACAACAACAAGAATGAGCCATCGGGACGCGGCCAGGCAGCGCGCGCCCATCTCCCCCCGTTGCTAGGGAAGACGAGGAGCGCGCGCACCCGCAGCTGTTGCTATGCGGACTACGGCGGCGGACGATTCTGGCTCGCTTAAGAAGTGCATTCGCACTTAAAAGATGGTTCGACATTACAGCCTTCACAGACCAAAAAGGCCTAACGGATGATGTCAACGGCCAACCAAACTGCTGTTTGTAGATGCCTCAAATTACAGTCGTAAACCCTGTTGTTGTGCGGGAGCTTGATATGACTGATTTGTTAAAAAAAAAACTTATCCACGAGAAAAAGAAATGCGCGCTAAGAAATTTTTACGCAAATTCTTTTTTATCATAAGTTGTACAGACTAGAGACAAGGACTATGCCGCCACCTAATCCGGGCTTGACACGTGAGGAAGCGGTGATATATCGACAACTGGAGACAGGGTAGTTACTCACCCTGGTGGTGATAAAGCTCATAAAGTGTTTATGTTAGTGGCCGGTATTGTGTGTGCTGACGGAGAGAGCCACTGGGGCTCACATCCTTCGGACTGTGCCAATAACCCGCACGAAGCTACAACGATGACAACGATCCCGCCGCGGCTCGAGGCTGCAACGAGGCGTTACGGTCAAGAGGTCAAAGCCCAGGCCGTCCAGCAGATCTCGGTGGCCCTCGACAGGCAACGACCGAGCGAAACTGAAGGGAGGCTGCCACCCCAAAACAGGGGCAGGCGCGCTCTACCAATGACAGTAGTGAGGCTGCGGCCGGAGTAGAGGTGCCAACAGCCGGGGAAGACGTCATGGCCGCGTCACGGTGACGCCTCCCTTACATGGGACGGCTTACGCCTAATCGTTCTGCAGGAATTCTTCATAAAGTTGCTTCTCTTGCTCGCTATTGCCGGTCCGCTGAGATATCGAAGATGTCCAGGTTGTTATACGTAACCAGTCAAAATGTCTAAAAAATGATTGCGGATTAGCTCAGCTAACCTTGAATGCGCAGAGCAGAACCTTGGCGTATGAGTCTTGGTTTAGCTTGGTTGACCTTTGATGTAGCTCTCTTTTCGACCACGGCTCAAGCTTGGTCCCGTGATGCGCCCACAGAAGGAGGCCCGGCCTCGCTTTCATTCTCGGCGAACGCTGCTTTCCTGTTTGGTGGCCAACGCGGCGCAAAACGAGTCACATATCTCGAGACGACAAAGCGGCGCATGCGTGAAAGCCGGCGGTTGTGGTCGGCTGCGGATGAGCTGAGTGGCCGCTCCCGTATCAGCCGCCGTCGCTGAGTAGCAAAACGACTTAAAACAGGGTGATCGGTGCAGCGCCGACAGCTGGCCCGGCGTATCACGCGCTGCGCTGTCGGGAGCGGGAAGTGTCGCTGGGTGTGTGTCTCCATTCAAAAGGTCACCTTGCGCGTACTCCACGAAATCGCTGGACGAAAGTAGTAAAGCTTTGCTTTAAAACTGTTTTAGGGCGCAGCCCTTTGGCGGCCATCTCTGGGCTGAGCCGCGTCGTCGTCGTAGGCGAGTGAGCGATGGCAAGGCCGAATAGTGAAAATACTGAGTGAACTATTTCAAGACCGAAAAGTGAAAAAAAAGCACAGAAGTAAAGTGTCGCGAAGTTGTGAAGGGAGGGCGCTTAGCTGTGGCGGCGCGAGCGCACTCCGAAAATGTGCGGTAGGGGAGGGGGCGTGGAAGTATGCTGTGCACGCACGAAACGCGCGTCTGCGTGACGCTGGCGAAAACGTGATGGGGGCATGCGCGTAATGATGGTGTGCTTTCACTGCCTAAGACGTGGGTCGCGGTCCCTTCCTGAGACGCACTTCGCGTCGCCTACGCAGAGGCCCGCCGTCGCCGACGAAGAGGCTCATAATCTCTGCCGTCGAGAGAACCCGTGAGTGAGTGCTGCCTCAGCGCACTGCTTCTGCCCCCAAATATCGCATTAGGGGGTATCGTAATCGCCAGCCATTTTTTTACCTTTACACTCACATGACAGAGAGAATACGGATATAGAAATAATTAGATGGTTTTACAGAATTTTCACTAATTATTTAATTTTTGCTTCAAGTATAGCCACCAAGACTGACTGACTGACTGACTGACTGACTGATTGACTGACTGACTGACTGAATGACTGACTGATTCATAAACGGCCAGCCGAAACTGCTGGACCCAGAGACATGAAACGTCTGGAGCATGTTTCTGGCATGGTGTAGGGGGTAGCTCAGGTAAAATAATTGGAAGCTATGCCCCTATAGCCCGAAAACGGGGAAATTAAGCATTCCACATTCATGATTATCTCGCTCACACGTTAAGATATCGAAGTGATTTTTGCTGATATAGGTCTCCCACACGAATATCTAAATATTGGTTTTACCGTTTGTCCTAACCAACATTAACCACGCGAATCTGCATCTTGGAGCAAATTAGTTGTTTCTAAAGATCTTTCAACATAGAACTCAATGCTTGGTACCTACAATTGGTTTCGGCTGATAATTCTTGCCCATAGAAATGCTGCGACAAAACCACTTTTAAGGACTTCGCCGGGCGACACCGCTTAAAGGGTGAAGGAAATTTTTTGAAATTACACCAAGTCGGGCCGTAAAGGGCTAACAGGTGATGCCAACACCCAACCAAACTGCCCAATTAGACACTTCAGATTTGAGGAGCACATTCTTCTTGTTGTTCGGGCACTCATTATTTGTTGTATTTGAAAAAAACACACCAATGAAAGAGCGAGAAGCGCGAACAAAATTTTCCGGAATTTTTGTTTTATCGAAGGCCCACTGAGATATCAAAAAAGTTTTGTTTAATGCCCCTAATAAGGCTTCAGTGTATCGCCATCTTTTCTCCTATCGTTCCGTCGCGCCACCGTTATCATTGCTCAGTTCGCATCACGTGACATTTGTTTACACTGCAACGGTTTATGGACGCCGCCATTTTGTTGTTTAAGCGTCTTCAGTCGGTCAACTGCAGTAGTCCTAGCTTGTCCTCCTTGCTCACGGCTCCTCGCGACTGACGCTGTTCCCAAAGCGAATCAAAGATACCTGGCTTCGCAGCATTTAAGCAGCAGAAGTGTGTCCGAAGATGGCACTTTGCTGCGTCTTCGCCAGTGTTGTTTACAAACTATTCGGTCAAAGCTAGCGGCGAGGCCGTAGAAACGGCAATCTGGTAACACTTATTAACGCCAAAATTGCCTCCGTTGCTTAGTTGCATTTCTGTGTCCGTACCCTGAAAGCTTATTTGGTGACTCTAGCATTGTTGTTATAGGTAACCATTATAAATGTGCCAAAACACTTTTACGAGATTTTCCCCTAACACCCGTGTATTAAGGACAATCAGGATTTTTGTCATGACCTGGAGTCATGCAGAAATGTTACATAGTAGCGGGAAGCCTCCAAATGAAACGGGGCGCTCATTAAATGCCTGTCGCCTTGCTGGAGAGCCATGGGCAGACACAATTGGGAAGGGTGTGTTCTAGGCTTTGCATTCTCCCCCGAATTCTTATTCTATTATTTTTGCAGATACGAAGCATTGGTTATACTGCCTATTGAAAAGCCCACACTAAACGAGTGGATTACATGCTGCGCTGATGTACGATCAGCTTGTTGTGGGCTGGTTAGCTGGCAAGTTTGCATGCGATAATGCACACAAGTGCGAAAATAAATTTGTTCACTAAGAAGGCCCCCAAACACTGTTATGAGAGCGTAGTTGATTGCCCAGTGGTTCTACTCTGCTTCATTTAATGTTTCATGTGCTTACATTGCCGTATTATACCTGCGCTACACGGCTGTTTGAAAGGCCTTCCAAAGGCCTTCGAACCAATTGTCTATCGAGTGTCCCATCTTAAATGCCGAGGGCGCACTTGCAGGCCAGCGCTCAATTGTCAATTGAAAGTCGCCGTGTAGCACAGGTAATTAATACATATAACAACGTATGTGGCGGATACTTAAGGCGTTGACGTTCCTAAATATTTTGTCAGGTGTTGGATAGCATAAAATATTGTCTGTTCTTGGAACATCACATTGGCATCAAAGATAGATGTATAACACCCATGCATGTGCTCCCGTTAGTAGTTCTGCAGTAGCTGGTGCCTTCACATGGATGGAATACTCCGTGAGGAAACTCCGCGCAACTAGTCATATGTATTGGCAAAGTTACACCTCCTCTTTTGTGGATTTGAAAAATATAAATTACCTTATGTTTTGAAGTAAAATATGACGATTTTGAGAATGCATTCTTTTACGATTGTGAGAGGGTACACTTGAGAACGCTTGTATAGCCGGCCCGCCGGCAGGCTGTAGCAGCGTTTGTCTTGTGGGCGTCACGCGCATACGCGTCGTTTATTTGCCTTCTTATGCGCGAGTTCCACCGAATGAATTCTTCTTCATTCTCCTGCACTGTTTTGTAGAATTACTGTAAAATGTCGTATTTATTTTTAAACCAAAAGGGCTACTAAAATGCGTAATTTGCGCTGCAGAAAAGGCGAGCACGCCCCAGCGAGGAATGTACTGGCTTGCGGGAACCCACCCAGTGTGCGCGTATCCGCTGAAGGTGGCGCTGAGTGACGCGGACTCTGTGTCGCCCTCTGGGCGCTGTCCCGTGCCTATAATAGCCAGTTTTGAGGACGCGTACAGCGGATCGGCAACTTCGCGTTCTTTAACCGATCAAAATAATGCTAATGGTTGTAGCAAAGGACGCTGTTAGCATATGACACGCAGATGTCACTTTTGCGAAAAACTTCACCTCCCGATTTTCGAGGTCCTACGTATTTCGTCTTGAATAAAAGCGGCACACAGCAAGTAAACGACACTTACAGAAAGGCAGGTCGATCCGGCATTATTCGATTTGCGCTATTTTTCCTGGTTTCTTTTTTCACTAAAACATTAGGTACTGTGACGTAGGCTACGTATGTTGAACTAAGGTCTGTATCACAGGCGCGTTTACAATTAGCCAAGATGGCTGATGGGAAAGACCAGACAGTTTTGCGTTCATTCTCTTAAAGGGACACCGAAGTGCGTGTGTTAAACCTCTTTTTTGTGCATTGCATAGATTGGATCGAATAAACACACTTTTCGTCGTTTATTGGGTTGATAAACGAATATGTTTTTTTATAGAGTTTGAAATACAAAAAAATACCATGCCTCATTTCGGACAGCCCCTACAACTAACAGCAGTGGCGCGTTTTGGAGGTGCGATGGGATTAGACAACGTCGAAGATTGGAATTCAAACCAATTTCGGATTTTGGTCAGTAAATCATGCTTGGAATCCTACGTTATCGCTGTATGGGGTGGTTCTCGATATCTCGTTAAGCGGCCGACGGCGCTTCTGTCATGTCGTTTGCTGTAGAAGCGTCAGATGAGCCTGACAGCACCGCTTAGAATTGTAACGTTCCCTATCAGAGGCGTACGCTATGCCAGTGGCGCAACGCCCTTCGGGTCATCAGATACGTTCAACAACGAGGAATTTCGCCCACTTTTTTGGAGCTTGCGTGGCTCGGCATGTGTAGTACGAGGCGTGTAAGCAGCAGGCGGATAGTCGACTGATTCGACAGTGTGCCCCCAAGCAGTCGGTGCTTATGTCAACACCACACGAACTAGAACTCACCAGCGATGCAGCGTGAGTCTGTACGCATTCTGCGAACTCGCTTGTGGAGCGATGAGGGAAGCAGCGCAAAATGGCGAATTCAGTGCAGTAAACATTAACCAAGTTGAAAAAAGGAACACAAGAAAAAGGAACAGATGCGCCATCGGCGATTCAGACTTGTGAATTGGAAAACAATGCACCCAGCGCTTCAAACCTGTCGGCCATAGCCACTGCATTGTCGGAGATGTAAAGGTAAAGTGTCCATTGTACAGCCAGTTTATTCTCTTTTTAGTTTCAGTATTCCCAGGAGCTTATACGGTTTTTTGTGAATAACGGTTGTGCAGTAGGCGTTCCCCTAATTCCCACAAATATGTTTTCTCTAGCGACTGCACTCCGTAGTCAGAAAAGCAACCGCAAGTGGGTGGTAGTTCTGCTGACCGCTATGCTATTTCATCCAGTGCGAAAAGCCTTTAAATTACCTCGGTTTCAAGTTTCAAGGCTGTTCGTAAAACGCAGCAGTGCTACGACAACTTCTTCGGTCTACTAAATAATTCAACGACAGCTTATAAACAGGAGACCGCTATTTGAAGTGTTTGTAGTGTATATAAAAGAACTCCCATGAGTGAAGGAACCTTTTAAGGAAGGAAAAAAATAACTTTCCCAAAACAAACTGAAGCGATGACAGAAGCCAAATGAATTTTGCGAAATTCGCAGCCCACAAAAAATTCGTCGTGGGTGTTTTCAAAGCTACGATTACCGTTATTCGTGGTGGTTCGTTCAAAGTCCTATACTAAATAGAATATCGACCAGCGGGTTGAGACTGAAAGGGCAGACAAAACGCATTCAAAATTCACTTGCGTCATTCGTCCAAAGGACCCTAATAAATAATTGCCTGTGGTGTATTACCTACCCTCTTGTGACGCGATGTTGGGAAGGAAAATCTGCTAGCTTATCCGAGGTGCTGTTGTGTTTGTTTAGTTGAGTATTTAGCAATGTACTGCTTTTATGGGGTTAGAAACTGACAAAAGGTCCAAAAAGCTTACCATTTTCAGCGACAGACTTGCCGATGGCTAAGAGGAACAAGGACCACCACACCAACTTCATTTCTACGAGAGAAAGCGACAGTGATTGCGTGAGCTGAAGAGAAGTATGGGATTTAGTGGCGGCCTACTGAGAAAGAAATGGCTTGTGTACAAAACGACGTACCTTCCTCTTTATATGCCCAAGCTCCTTCCAGCCTGTCTTATCGCCCTTTATAAATGCGCAGGAGTAGAAGACATCTGAAAGCGTCGAGGATTGCACCGTGTGGAGAAACTCATGTTTCGCCTTACACGGAAGTAAACCAGCGTATATTTTTTGTCTCTGGTGTTAGGCCTTCCAGGCTAAAGTGGCGCTATCTTTATCGTAAAGGCAAGGCTGATCTCGACCTCCACGAAACTTGAAGCTGTTGCTCAAATGTAACCAGAACATTGAACGGAGTGGTTTGGTATTCTTTTTCAATGAGAAAGCCATATCATCCTCTTTATACGAATATGCCGGGGCCAGCGTTGGCGCCACTGAAGGGTGGCACGATATGCCGAGCCGAGAGCGCAAATAGATAAGCGTATCAAACAGAAAAAACGGTGGTTTTGGGTTTGGAATTGGAGCCCTGCACAGACGATGCGTTTACGAAACATACCTCTACACGATTGCTGATTTGCGGCCCCAGGCACCACAAAGCAGGAACTAGTAAATGCGTTGTGGCCTTCAACTTAGAAACGTGTGTGAGAGACATGCGTTGTGGCGTAGAGGAATAATTTGAGCATGGTATGTATTGTTGTAATGCATGGTTGCCCCGATGGCAAATATATAGTGGTTAAAAGGCCCAAACAGAATAGAGACAGGAAAAGAAGGCAAGAAGAAAAGCATCGTGAGGATGCGGGGCCTACATAAAAATGTCACCATGGTAAGTTACAAAAGTAACATAACGCGAAAATCTTGACGAAATTGCAATCGTGAGATAATTTGTAATGCTTTCAGTAGGATTTATTTAGTTACCTGCAATTCTATGAAACATTGTCGA
>CM023450.1:179693118-180003033 GCA_013339765.2 Haemaphysalis longicornis
CCGGAATACGCCGCGCCCAGCCGGCCGCTTCGCATACGGCAGGGTCCTCGCGCCGTTGCCGTGACGCTTGTGCCTCTCGTTCTCGAACGCTGGGATCTTGGCGGCGTCGTCGCACAGCCAGACGACACGCTTCGGCCTCCCGCTCTCGTACGGCAGGATCTTGGCGGCGGCGTCGCGCAGCTTCACGGAGCGCTTCTGCCTCGCGGGCTCGCACATCTGCAGCCTTATCCATCGGGCGACTCCGAGCGCGCGCCAACAGCGAGCGGATTTATTACAACGCTCCCCGCCCTCTAGTAAACAATCCAAGAACTAAACTAGAGGTAAGCCACACCATCTAGTAAACAATCCAAGCGCATCTTTTCATCATATACAAGTACCGCCATCTAGTAAACAATCCAAGAACTAAACTAGAGGTAGCCACGCCATCTAGTAAACAATCCAAGAACTAAACTAGAGGTGGCTACATACATACGTCGAGGATGGACAGACCCACGCCCTAAGGAGCTTCGCCCCTAATAAAGAATGGAAGACGCGCTTCGCTTGTGACACAGATAACAGAGCCGGGCGTGGCCGGGGAGTAAAAACAAACAATAAGCAAACAAACCCATACATGGTTCGCGGCAATAATATGGAAAGCGTGCTGGCCGGAAGGCCGTAGTCTGCTCCCAGGGGACAACTCACTTCATATCGTAAAGCTCCGTAAAAACTAAACTAGATGCCTCGTGTTTTACAGCGAAGCTGTAAATGGCTAGGATCCAGCAGATCATCTCCGGTCACAGAGCGATGCAGACAAGAATCGCTAAAGAGCGTACCGCCACCTTGTGGGGCCCACTGAAACCCCCGGAATCGCGAAACTGCGCTGAGTAATACGGGTTCCAAGGGACGGGGGAGGGGGGGTGCGGAGAGGGGGATAGGGTGAAAGAGTAAGGGCGCGTGCACGGGCGTTCGCGTCTGCTGTCAACACATAATCTTTGTCGGTCACCTTTACGGCTCCCTAGAGCATGCGCCGTGATTACCATGCCCGCGCTATAATAAAACGTAATTGTGTCTACCCACGATTCCTGTGTGTTTTTTGTCTGTGACGTGAAGATCACGCCACTGTCCTTGTCAGTTGGACTACCGAATTCACATGGCTCGTACCCGTGTAGTACAGTCGCGCGCGATTTGAAGGTAATCGCGCGAGCTTCGACCGATAAAGACGATAACGCCCCCGAGCGGCATTTTTTGGTGCGCCTGGGACCACGTTTATGCATTCTCCTCTCCCTCGGTCGCTGTTCCTTCAAGCAGTCATCACTCCCACGGCTAGTAAACCACCCTTTTCGCTTTGTGGTGATTTTGTGTGGTTGTATTCACGTGTGGGCTTTCTTCTTGGTTATCGTGAGCAACGATAGCACCCATTGTTATAAATGTCGGGTATTTGCCGACAATGTGTCTGTGCGCACCTTTTCGGGAAGATACGACAAGTGCGATCTCTTCGCTGCGTGCGCGATAACAAAAGAGGAAGGGGGTACTGGTTTTGCCGCGGGAGTGATGGCCGCTTGAATAAACAGCGACCGAGGGAGGGAAGGATGCTTAAACAAGGAACCAGGCGCCGTAAAACAAGCCGCGCGGGGGCGTTATCGTCGTGGTCGGTCGACGCTCGCGCGATTACCTTCAAATCGCAAGCGACTGTACGTTCCGAACAGGAGCAGCGGGAGTATCAGGAGCGTCGACGCGCCCAGAAGCGAGAATGGGCACGCCGCCAACGTGAAAGCGTCGTTGCCGCTGCTCCCAGTCCAACAAGAACATCAAGTACCGACCAAGCTCCCTCCGACGAAGACATCGCCCACGTCGAGCACCGACGCGAGCGACATTGTCAAAACAAACGGAGCCGTCGAGCCAATGCCACCGAAGATTATCGGGCACGGGAAGCCAAACGCAAGCGTGACGTAGGGTGCCTTGATGCTCGCGCGGTCCGCGGAGGCTCGCGAATCGAGGCACTCTAGCGTGACGCATATCACCGCGCCACCAAACCATCGGAACGCTTCCCCAGTGCGACCTCGTCGAGGTTCCGGAGAGAATTCATCGAGAATCCTTTCGGCGCCGCAAGTGCTGTTTGTGACCGTTCGTGGTTCGCCGGAGACGTGTCAATGATCGCCGGCGTGCGTGATGCGGAACAGCGTGAAGTGGCCGCGGGTGTGTTGCGGCAGTGCATCTCCTCCGAAGACGTCGAGCAAGGGCCGGTGTGCGGAATTAAAGGTACGGTGCCCCGGTTTGCCACCATCAAGGGGTCGTCGGTGCCGTGGAAGTTTATCCGTTACCTGCCATAGGTGGAGCAGTCGTGTACGTGTGTGCCGATGCCTGTGCCGTGAGGTTGAACAACGGCACGGTAATCGCGAATGCATACATCTCTCCCTCTACGGCGAAGAAAGTGATGGAAAGGTATATGGTGGATGTCTTCGGGGAGATTAAGCCTACGGACAATACCTCCTTCGTCATCGTGGGAGATTTCAATGTCGATGTCAGCAGACCCGAGGTGGCATGTTAGCTTCATGCTGGAGCGCTTTGGGCTCAAGTGTTTCACCGATGGCACTGTACCCACCACTCGCCACCTGTCGTGCATTGACCTAACCTTCGGGAAGAACGTTGACGCAGTGAAAGTGCAACCACTTACCGTCTACCACAGTGTTCATACCGCAATTATTACAATGGTCACGAAATAAATTATGACAAGGGTGCCTTTGAGCAGGTGTCTCTTTATTCGTACAATAATCAACTTATAATAGCCAAATTCAACATGGTCAATCCCTACTATAGCAAAATCCCACAAGAGCGCCAGCTTCGCTGGGCTTCCCTCTTCACAGGGTGGAAGGGCTCTGAATTTTTTCTCTCACGTACGAGTAATCTTCGTGCTGTTCTGACAAAGCACATGTGAAATTAATCTTTTTTAAATGCAGAGCATTTCTTTAACTCACAATGTCATCCGTTCTTGGCGTCCGTAGTTGTCCGCATCGCTCGCAGGTGCGCCCTGTCGGCGCGATCGTGGCGTGATAAAGGCGGTTGTCGGCGAGGCTGGAACGCGCTCATCGCCGCGCTATCTCGTCAGCCCCGCTCCTCATCGCCTACTCTACGCTCGCATCGCGCGCTCTCTCCGCGGTCGGTTCGCGCCCAACAGGTGGGAGCGCGCGCGTCGCGGGATCAACAACATCTGTGGCGTGATCGTGACGTCAGCATCGCGCGCGCGTGGCGCGATCGTGGCGTGATAAAGGCGGCTGTCGGCGAGGCTGGAACGCACTCATCGCCGCGCTCTCTCGTCAGCAGTTGCCACAAGTGCAACAACATTAACGTAACGCAAACTACTTAACGTCGTGCGCCCCCGGAAATGCTCTGCATTTGATCGTGCCCCTCACGAGGGAGATGTTTCTTCCATCAGAAAAACGGCTACCGCTGGCGGAAATCGAACCTGCGTCCTCGGGCACAGTTTATCTTTCGGCGCGAGTGTTTCTGAAACCGTCGATTCACATCCAGAACATTGTAGATCACAGACGATTTTTTTTGTCACCGCTGCCAAATGCCTATGACAGCCAAGCCAGCAGTAGTTCCTCTATAGCTTGGTGGTGGCGCGTCACTGCAGCAGGGGCTGCAGACCGCGAACGCCGCTGACACAAACCGCCTCCTAGTTCTAGGTGTCCGTTATTGTTGCGCGTCCAAGAAAGCGCGGTGCTGCTTAGCATATTGGGTGGTCTCTACAGCTGTGCGCAGGGTTGATTTGCAGAAGCGAGCAGAGAAGCGCGAGGTGCTGCTCGCGCTTTGGTGTCGCCGCCATACCTCGGCAAAGTTGGCGCGGCTCACTCAAACTCACTCACAATTTTTTTTCTTTCTTAAAGTACTTCGTTAAATCTGGAATGGCGCTGAATCTGTTTTGTTAGTTCGAAGTCGCTAAGGCACTAAGATTTATATGCACCTGCGGTGGTATCCAAATTTCTTAGATCGGGAAATGCGTAAGATCAGGTTACGTTCCACCAGGAGAGATTTCATCGAACCGAGTTCCGTAATATCGAGCGAGAAATATACCAGGACAGATTTCACAAAAGCTTTGTGCAATGCACCATTGCCGGTATGCCTACTGTGTTCGCACGTACCACTTCGCTATAGTAGCAGCAGCAACTCTCCGATCTGTCCTGGGTCACGGCCACTTTATCTGCCCGTATAGGTACAGTGTGCCGATTTGTTTTGCGCACGAAACACGCGCGTGAAACCGGTTGACTCACTGGCCTCTGTGAGAAGGTCAGCGAAGACTGACATTTACCTGCTCGAATCCCTTTGTGCGAATGCGTATTTTTAGATGCGACTGCATCTCATTCACTCGCCTGGTCCATGCAGCGTCGGCGTCGTTGTCGTCCGCCCCTCCCCCATTCTCCTCGCCGCACGAGCTGCGCTCTCCGCCGCTCACCCCCTCTCCTCTCCGATGCCCCTCTCTCGTCCACAACCCTCCCCCTACACTATAAAAAAATAATAGTTAGCGGCGCCCGGTTTCGATCCCACGACCCTGTGGGCGGAACGAGAGGTACATGGTGCTCTTCCCACTGCGCCACAAAACCTTTTCTTTTTTTTTATTGCATGGGAGAATACGCTCAGACGTTGCATTACGAGGAATACAAGCAAACAAAAGAATACACTGAAGTTATGAGAAGCACATATACATCAAAATTCAGGCAAACACACACAAGCGTTCAAAAGAGGGAACCAGTCAGGTGGTTGGTCAAGCGAACTATACACACTATGTACAAATGCCACAGTTTCTCGGAAATAAGACTTAGTTGATCTTGGTGGCTCAGCATGCCTATCACATAAGCGGCATCGCCACAGACTGTACAAACCAATCAACACGAACATGTCATAAGGTGGCTCACCAGGATAGTCGAATGGCAGAAATCGGATAGAGAAAGGCGTAATATCCATGTCTTTTTTGAGCGTTCGCTGTAAAATGTCCCAGACAAAGACAGCATCTCTGCAGTCTACAAAGCAGTGATCAATTGTCTCTGGTCGAGTACAGAGCCGAAAGTCTGTCGACCAAGCTATAAACAGACCCCGATCTTTCATCCAAGTTTTAACAGGGAGCGTGCCAGTGTGTAATTTAAAGAAAAATGTTTTAACACCTGGCGGAACACACATTTTACACACTCTATTGAGGACATCCTGGTACGGACACTGTAGGTACCGAACACGATATAAAGATGTGGGAAAAAGCCCAGAAATCAGGGCATCAGGAATAGACTCGCGCGAAGGCTAAACCGAGGCTAAACCGAGCCTGTGAGAAGCGAAACGTGTCAACCACTTCTTTGAGGAAACCTCGCAGGCTTCGGGCTGCGTCCACAGACAGCGAAGACACCACAATATCAGGGAGAAAATGTGCAAGACGTATTTGCAGTACAGCTTTCAAAAAAGGATGTTGAACATCTCGAAAGTAGAATAAACGAGAAAGAAGCTGCCAAAGAAACAGATGAACAAGCCCAAGTCCCCCTCGCACAACCGGAAGAAAAAGGTTATCGCGACGCATTGGCTCACTACGCGAACACCAAATGAAGGTTGCAAAAATCCGGTGAAAAGCCTGTATCCTGAGTCGTGAGCAATGCAACACCTGTAGGACATAAAGAAGTCGGGTCAAAAGGGAAACGTGTTACACGCCCGAGCACGAGAAAATGATGGACAGCTGCCGTCCCCGCCAGTCATTCACTTGGCGCTGTAGCTTCACCGCCTGCTCCGACCAATGCGAGTCAGTATTGCGAAACTGCGAGAGGGGTACTCCCAAAAAAGTTAGGTCTCTATTCCAATTGATTCTGGCGAAACAATCGGGTGTGGTTCCCCATTCTCCCAACCAAAATCCGCAGCTTTTCTCGAAATTCAGGGCCGCACCTGAAACCTCGCAAAATTCTTGTGTAATGGCAAGAGCATTCTCCACGCTTGCCTTGTCAGTACAAAATAAAGCGACATCATCGGCATATGCTAAAATTTTCACTTCGATGGACGATAGCGTGAACCCTCAAACATTAATGCCCTCTATTATGCGCATGCATAATGGTTCCAGATATAAGCAAAACAGGAGTGGTGATAATGGGCACCCTTGACGAACCGATGAAAGAAGGTGGATTGGTTGGGTTAGTCGATTGTTGACTGTCACTCTTCTCGAGCCATTAGCATAACATATTTGAATACCTTCGGTAAGCCAAGATCCTGCGTTCACATGCAGTAGAGCACGAAACAGAAATTGGTGACTGACGCGATCGAATGCCTTTGCCAAATCCCAGTTTACTAAGGCTACCTGGGCTGACGTACCCGAAACACACTCCAATATAGACCTTGCTATGTGTATGTTAGTTTGAATAGATCGCCCACGGATGCCACATGTCTGATGGTCACCAACTAGTAGCTCAATTACATTTTGAAGACGGTTCGCCAAAATCTTAGCGAAGACTTTATAATCTACATTACATAAGGAAATGGGACGATATCCTTCTACTTTACGAAGTTTGTCAGGATCATTACTTTTGGGGATTAGAACAGTGTGGCCTTGGTACAGCGTAGGTGAAAAAAACCCAGTCTTGTAAGCCTCGCGGTAAACCTCAAGTAAAAATGGAGCCAGCAGAGAACAGAATATGTGGTAAAGTTCTGCAGTGAGACCATCAGGTCCCGGAGTTTTGCCTTTCCAGAATGATTCAATGCTAAACACCAATTCTTGAATGCCAATCTCCTGGTCAATGGATTCACACTCGTCCTGGTTTAATTTGGGCAGCAAACTAATGAATTTGTCAATGGAATCCTCGCTCACTGCTCTTTTGGGAGTTTGGAATGCAGTTCTATAGTAATCGACGAAGGCCATCATTATCGCATTAGTGTCATCAGTAATTTTCTCTTTATACTCAATTTCAAGTATTTGTTTAGACAGAGCATGACGGTGCTCATCACCTAGTGACCGGCGACACGGTGGCACTTCAGCAAAGCGCTGTGATCTCGCTCGCACTAGTGCTGCCCGGTATTTCTCAACATCAAACGCCTGTAGACATTCCAAATGTCATCCATATATTGACCTGGACATCGGCCTTCAAGTTCATAAAGTTTCTCAACAATTTATTTAGGTGGTTTATGTTGTTTTTCTTTTCAAACGCCATCACTGTAGCCTCTTCAATTGCCGTGACTTTCACTTCTTGCCTAAATAATTCCCACCGTGCGAGCATTGGCAGATCACAGCGATTTCTTGCATTTTGCATAATTTCTGGCACACGATTTAAAAAGGGCTTATGGGATAGTAAAGAATTATTAAATTTCCACAATTTCCAATTCAGGCGACGACTCCGACACTGTTGGCTACCATGCGCAGCAGATACAAGGCAATGGTCACTAAAAAAAACCGGATGAACAAGTAGCTATGGACACACGGTAGAGAATCTAAAGAAACATAAATACGTCTAGCCTAGCGTGAGAGGCTCCCTGAAAAAGCGTAAAACGATTTTGCAGTCGGACATTTTCTCCTATGTCACAAAGGTGAAAGTCACAAGCAATGTTTTCCAATGTTATAGCGCCTAAAGGAGCCATGAAGAGAAAACAAAAGTTTGTTTTATTCGAAAGATTAGGTGTTTCATGGTACCCCAAGCGCTTTCCCGGAAGCAAATGATGCTTTATTCACTGAGAATAAGGCAATTTAAGCCAAAAATTTTTAAATCTCCCGCTAAAATTGCACATTTGGTGACGTGAGCAACGGCGTCACACGGGCCGGTCCATGAAACAGATACTTAGTATGTCGACTCCGTATAGCACCCACACGCGGGAGTCGACCGAGACGGCGGCCATTTTAAAAATACTGGTAAAACCTAGTGCACCCGCAGCCCTAGTCATGGAATCGCCTGATCCGGAGAACAAAACTCTCGCCGAGGAGCTAGGGCTTGCATTAACCAACCTCACACCACTTGAACGCTCAATGCTTCTAAGTGCACGAGCGGCAAGAGTTGTGGGATACGCGGTGGACGGGAAAGCGACCATTCCGCGATAGCCACAACAGACGAACGCCTGCCGTCGGCACCGCTGCCTCGTCAGCCCCGTCGCGACGGACGAATACAGACTGCTACGTATGTGCCGTATTTTTATTACGGTTAATAATAGTTCAACTTCAGTAGCAGTATCGCTTATGCCAGTTGGCCGGTGTCGTGTATGGAAAGCCGTTCGCGCGAGCTCTCTGCTTCGACCAGAAAGATACGAGCGTCAATGCGCGGTGTTTACGGGATTTTTTCCCCCAAGTTCAGAGCGCCTCGAACCCGAAAATTCGTCTGCGCGACGGCGAGATGTCGAGCTCGGCCAGGCGGTAGTTTCGTACGCATTGGCGCACACGCTTGCGTGTTCGTTCGGAACTTCAACCGTTTACTCCACCATTCTTTGTCATAAAAAGAATGTGCAGTATGTTTCACGGGCATTTAGCTCGCTATGCAAACTGTAAGCCCTGCCTAACATGTGTTTGCTTTTGCCGGCCTCCGCCAATCGCAGAGCATTCCCAAGTGACATCATAGGTTCTGTTGCGGAAAATGAGCTGGTGGGTCGCATGGTCATTTCCTTTTTCCCTAATTATGTAGCTTATTTGAGCGAAGTTTGCGTTATAAGTGGTGTCGTTATGGTTCTAACGAGGCAATCTTTCGAATGAACCGAACTTGTGTTTTCTCTTCATGGCTCCTTTAAGTCCGATCGTTGGTGCTCACATGACATGTCACTCGGGTTACACACACAGTTAAAATCCCTTAAGACCATTAAGTGGCGGCCAGTACGCAGGTGACTCTGTAATGACAGGAAATATTCTTCCCGTTCGTGAGGTTGCGACGGTGCACAAACGACAATAACTCTCCATGACTGTCCCGCGATCATTAGGTCACATACGATAAGGTGTCCCTCCGAATCAGTGGATACAAATTCCACACAGCATTGGAGGCGCTTGTTCAGAAAGAGCATGCACCCAGCAGATAACCCTTTGGCGGTGCTAACGCACACTTTGTACTCTGATTGAAAAGGAGCTAGAGCTTCCACAGTCCCTTCATTCGACTGAATTTTTGTTTCTTGAATGGCCAATATATCAAGCTTCCAACCACACACTAGGTGAAAAAGCTGACCTTGACGCCTCTTGTTACGTAAGCCACGGACATTTAGCGTTCCAAACTGAAAAGAAAGAGCTCCCACCATGACAACCTCCAGCAGTACTGTAGCGTCTCTACCTCGCCTACCCACAGTTCCGTCAGGACAGTAGTTGCACTTTCCGCAGCCGGGAAGGCAGCCAAAGCTGCCCCTGATGATGATGCAGGGTCGGCAACTAGAGGAACCTCTGAGCTTATAAGGCCTGTATCGCAGGAGGATGTGGCACCCGGCGTCAAAGCCGTCGATAGCACCGCCGAAGCAGCAGGAGCAGGATCCGAAGCGTCCCTGGCAAGGAACTTCTTCGCCTGCTTTATCTCTATGACCTCTGGTTTTCCACCCGAAGCCTCAGCTTCATCAAGGGGCGCAGGTCGCTTTTTGGTACCAATGTCAAGTTCCATTTCTTCATTCTCCGTCGACGGTGGTCGATCCAGGTAAGGAGGCGACTCGGCCCATGTTGCCGGCAAGACCGCAACGTTAGGCCCCTCCTTGATCTTCAGGCGGTACCAAACGGGACGCATCCTCCGTGGGCACCACAGGAGCCCTATGTTCTCGCCGCTGCTCCGCAACAGCTTCCCCTGAAGAATCCACGACCTCACTTGTATCCATGATGTGAGATGAAACGGTGTCATCTTCCGCTTCACGACCCGAACGAAGCTTGTCTGCGTAGGTTTGCACACACGCTGATGACAAGTGGCCGTAACGGTGGCATTTCTTGCAACGCGGAGTCTTGCACTGCCTCCTTATGTGGACTACCCTATTGCAGCGCAAGCAGAGTGGCGGACGCCCAGGAATCAAGATGAGAGACTGTTGACCGTAGACGTCCAGTAGGTGCGGCAGCGAGTGGACTGAGATTCCATCCTTCAACATGAATGACACGTCTCTGTTGGTCATCTGCCAAGCCTCCATGTCATCACACCGCCACATTTCTCTTGTGATAGACTGAACCGTGCCATACGGTTCCAGCGCTTCTACAATTCGGCGTTGCTCTATGTGCGGGGAAAGCCAAAGAAGCTTAATTTTGATATTCCTGCTCTCAGGATCAATGACCAGGCACTTGAGGCCTTTGACCGCAAGTTCGCCTCGGTCTACCAGCTTTTGTTTCGCTGCACCGTTGACGCACGTGACAAGCCGCAAGTGACTCATCTGATATTGACCACAAGAAAGAATGTCCTTGGTGTCTAGAACGGCAAGCAAAGCATCGCGAAAGTCCGGGGCACGGTACGGTCGGCCAGACAGGTCAGCATGCAAGAACACGGAGTTAAGAACGGTGCTACCAGAAGGCAGACGGGGAAGTACGACCTTGTAGGTTCCGGAATTGTCAGATGACGCAACTTGAGTACCTCGGCCCAAGGTCGATGCGCTGTTTCCAGCAGAATGCATTGCAAGCGTGGCCGTAGCAGCCGTCGTCCTGAAACGTGCCTGATATCCCTGACTCATTCAAACTACGTGAAGAAGCTACTGATACAACGCATGATGGGGCAATGATTAACACTTGCAATAAAAGAAAAGAAGCTCCCACTTACAGCAACAATGATGGAGTAAAGTTCGTTGCGACAGCGAAGCCCCAAGCATACCACTTAGAGAGATAATAATAAAACATAATAATAATCATAAAACATAATAATCATACGCGTTCCCGACACGTTTCACGCGATTTCAAAATCAATCCAACGTAAACACCAAGTGAACCCCACGATGCGTCGCATCTACACAGGGTTCCCCTCGCGGGGAGGTGGGCGAAATTTTTCTACTCTGTTACACTTTCACCGTGCCGTCGTCTGGTTTTGCCCTTTGCCTTCGGAACTGGTGTCGGGTTTACCAGTCTCTCAATGCACTGCACCCTAAAACTCGATCCCTAAATAATGGCTGCGGCTTAGCTGCGCTAACCCTGGATATGCAAAGCGAAAAGTTGGTTTAGTCTCGGTGATTTTTTGTGTTTCACTTGGTTAATCTTTGATTCAGCTGTATTTGTTATCCTATTTTTCCAAAGCCTGAGTTTGTATTTGACTGTGCTCCCTCTTCCCGCATTTTCCAAGCGTTTTCCTCAGTCTTGATTCACTGATTATGAGGTTCAATGAGCCGACGCTACACCGGCGATGAGCCCCACTTTAGTGGAGTGCTCCGGATTAATTTTGACTACATGGGGTCTTTACGTTCGCCAAAATCTCGAACATACGGGTGTTTTCGCTTTTCTGTACTGTACGGAGGGAACTGTACGATACTCCGGTGTAGCGTATCGTACAGTTCCCTCCGTGCCGTGCTTCTTCGTAACCACGTCGACCCGTGCTTGGTGGCGTCAGAGTCCTTCAATGCTTCTCTGGTCATGAAACTCCAGGCCAGGTTTCGTACGGGGACAAAGGCTACCGCGAGTGGCGCCACCGCCGATAGGAGGGCATCGGGCGGCCGCCGGTGCTCTGTAGCCAGACCGGCAGGCAGGAACGCAGTAGCAGCATGCCCGTTCGCACCACATTTCTACGCCACTAACAAAATGATAAGTCCATTTGAGCGGCCCACGACACTTAAAGCGAAAGCGCACTGCTGATAAGGCGGCGAGCGTCTGTTTTATCTACTTCCGTGGTCCGTTCCCTGGCAAACGCGCTCTGGCTACGCCCCCGGCTGCCCTCCAATCAACTCCAGCTCCGCGGCGCGGCAGCGTACGAAGCGCTCCCATAGCGTGATGGCGAAATTTCGTGACCAGAAAGGCATTAAAGGACTCTGGTGGCGTGCTTTGTTATAATTTGGTTGCATATTACGCGTCAAGGTAGATATATGAATTTGTTGGCGGATGTGGAGGCGGATACGTTGTGGCTGGTCTTCGTCGGGTGGGGCTTACGCCGAGGGGCGCATGGGCATCACGTCCGGTAGGTGTGAGCGTGAGACGGGTGATTTGGGAGTAAATGTGAGATAGATTCGTGCAATTCTTCTAAGGTGTTGTGTACTCCTATTTGGAGCAACTTGCGCATGGATGTTGAGGGGGATAGGCCTTGCGCGAGTTTGTAGGCTTGGCGGAAGAAAGTATTGAGTTTTTTTTTTCGGTGGAGATTAAACGTTATGCAAATGTGCTGCCATCTGTCGCAGCCGCAGCGAATCCTCCTTTTGACGCCATGTTGAAGGTACGTGTGCTACGCATGCGTTTCTTCGCGTTTTACTGACTTGCTGCCCGTCTCGTAGTATTTGGTCGCACGTAATGACTTATGAGTGGTGTGCGGACTTGTCCGTGTTGCCCCAGTTCCAAAACGGCTTCACGGAGACATATTATGCGTCCAAAGTGCAATCGCAGCGGCACCAGGAGCGCAGTTACAAGTTTGCCAACGAATGGTATGTTTGCCTGCCGACCACGAAGACGGAGGGTCGCAGCGGGTAAGTACATACGCTTGCTTCGTTGTTATTTTAGCGTGTTTTTTTTTGCGCAAACGTTCTTATACGGTGCCTAGAATGAATTGCATCATTTCCTGACCTAAAACTTACCGATCCATTGACGGTGCCGCTTGCAAATCGAAGTTTTGAAAAATCAGTCGCTGGGGCAGCCGCAACACGCGTGTTTCGTTTGACTTTATGTGCGTTTCTCAATTAATGCAAAATATTTTGCTGATGGCCCTTGTGTGTTTGAAGTCGCTCTGGGGTTTCGTGTCGTTCAACAAACAGTGTGTTGCATCTCCCGGGATAAATGCGAAAAAAATCTACAAGTGCTCGCTCTTTCACGATTCCACTTTGCGCAGGCTCTTCTTTTACCCGCAGTGGGTCGTTCGCGAAAAAAGATCAACGAAATCCTGTGTTGCCCAAGAAGAAAATTACCCCTCCAATGCCGCACCCCGGTGCAGAGTGAATTAGCAACTGCCAATCGTTTCGCAAGAAAAAAAATTAAGGAATTATTGCCCTGATATAAAATGACATACATAGGCGCAAAGTAAAAACGATCGAGCACAATATGTGAGGAAGTGAAATTGGTTTTAATAGAAATATCGCGACGGACTGTGTGTTGGCTCTGTCGCACAAAAACATACTTCGGTTCGTCTCATGCGCAGGCGGGTTGTTGGTGCAGGGGACGTTAGTTGTCATTCAAAGCTGTTACGCGAGTTCAGTTTTATAATCGCGACAAGTGATCCAACCACCAGCTATCCTGTTTATTCCGTAGGGTTTGCATTAAAAGCCATGTCACACTGTAGTCCAAATTGGGAGCTCTGAATTCCCGCTCTCGTCCCTGCTCTTAATTTTTAAGTGCTCACGTACATTTTAATAGGTAGTGCTTTTGTGTCTGTATTTAGTTTCACGGGGTTTTTTTTTCAGTGGCTCTGGTCCTGCTATTGCTGGGCCTTGTTCCGTTACCGGAGCCGAAAAAATAATGCAGACACGTACACTGGGAAGCTAACCTTCACAATGACCCGCAAAGTGGAGCAAGCTTTGTTGAACAACGTTTTGTTTTTTGCGCTCTGCGTGTTTTCTGAGCTCTTGTCTGACTGTGCAAGATAATCGTCATTCGTGGCAACAATAATCACACATGAAGTAATGGGTGGTGTTTGGCATGGAGTTTGTTCACGCGACCGCTCGAGCATATTATGCTTTGTATTTGGTGCGAACAGAGAGTTCAAAACTTAGCACAGGTGATCTTCTTCATTGTGGGCACGTAAAATTATTCTTTAAAACAGTACAGAAAGTACCTAAGGCCATAAAATGCCCCAGCTAAGTTTGCCTTCAACTAACAAAACGTGTAAACACAGTTGTTGCAGCCTCTCTGTCCGAACGCCAGTTGACACTTTCGCCTTCCGAAAGATGAGATAATTTTAAACACAAATCAACCAAGAAATAAAACTAACCTATCAGTATTGGACACGCATGCATTAGCCGTTTGATTTATATTCTGGGTAAATTGTTTCAGAGCCTCGTTTGCGTTCGCCTTGATCACCACAGAAGCAGCCCGCAATCTCCGCTGCATTAGCGCGAGCTAAAGGAGTGAAGCCATACCCGAGGTCATCACGCCTTGGGTGCCGGGCGGATGCGACAGACACGTTGAGTCTTTCCTGCAACAGGCGGTGGACTCCATAGAAGACCAGTTGAGGGGTACGGGCCTGATCTGTTCCCCGAACAAGTTGGAGTTACTGATAATCCCGCCGAAATCCAGACCCAAGCAGGTGAGCGACATCAGCCTGCGTACGAGCAACGGGCAGGAGTTCCCGACGGTAGCCAAGATCATGGTGCTGGGGTTCCAGATCAAGCGCAACCGCCGGAACAACGACACGGTCACCCTACTGGTAGGCAAGGTAGCGGCCGCAACGCAGCTGATCAAGCGAATGGCGAACAGAAGTTCCGGGATGAGGGAGGACAGCCTGCTCAGACTTATCCAGCCCTTCGCGATAAGTCACGTCGCCTACGTTGCGTCCTTCCAACAACTGGTTGCTTCAGGAGCGCAACCGCCTCAACGCGGCCATGAGGAAGGCGTACAAGGCAGCCATAGACATGCTCGACAGCGCGTGCACGGAGAAGCTCTTCCAGCTGGGAATAGATAACACGCTGGAGGAGACCATGGAAGCCCAGCGGGTCGGCCAGATAGAGCGGCTCAAGGGTTCGCGAACGGGGAGGTCCGTGCTCGCCCGGCCCGGAATGGAGACGGCGGCCAACCCTGAGAGCCTCGGCCAGCAGGAAGAGTGCGAAGTCCCGGCGGCAGTCCGAAACGCCGTCCGAGTGTACCCGTTACCCAAGAACATGAATCTGACCCACAACGCGGACAGGAGAACAGCCAGAGCGAAGACTGTGTTGGAACATCACCTGAACGTTCCGGGCACTAGATTCGTCGACGACACAGAGTACGGCGACCGCCGGTGCTTCGCAGTGGTAGTGATAGGCGGGAAGGCGGGAGTCACGGTAAACGCCGCGAGCATCGTCACGAGAAAAGCGCAGCGAGCGGAAGAGATAGCCATCGCCCTGGGCATCGCGGACCCAGAGACGACGACGGTGCTTAGCGACTGAAAGAGTGCGGTGCGCAATCTCGCCAAGGGTTGGCCGTGCTGTGAAGCAGTGCGGGTGCTCGAGCGGGTGAACATCGATGAACGCAAGGTGACAATCAAGTGGTTCCCCACCCACGCGGGGAACGAGGTATCGGAACTCGCCACCAACCACAAAGAGACGGCGAACGCAGTCGCGCCAGGATTAGCTGGCCGCGCGGCAGCAGTGGAACCGTCTGCAGAGTGGTGGACCGAGATGAAAGACAGGTACGATACCTTTCAAGGTATCAACAAATATTACAAAAATTCACCCTCATTTCCCCGAAGGGGAGCATGGGGAAGTGGGAATGCACGGGTGATGCGAAGGAACTCTTCTTGGCCAATCGCCCTAAGTGGGTATGTGGTGGGGTCGCTTTCGCACTTAAAAACTCTTCTTGGCCAATCGCCCTAAGTGGGTATGTGGTGCGGAAGGACGGACGGCGGTGGGCGCGTGATTCAGGGTCGCTTAAGATAATACTGGTTGTGGAATTAAAAGCTATTTATTTCCACACTAGCCTGGTCAAAGTTTCAATGACTTGTGGGCTTGGCGCCTCGTGATCCCGATGTATGCTATAGGATTCAACCAGGGCTTCAATCCCACCTCGGTGAGGTATATTTGTGTACAGAGAAGTTACATCTATAGTTACAAGGAAGACGCCATCAGGGATTTTTATGTTGTTAATTTACCGTAGGAAGTGGTTAGTATCACGAAGATATGCCGAATGGGTAGCGAAGGAACTCTTCTTGGCCAATCGCCCTAAGTGGGTATGTGGTGGGGTCGCTTTCGCACTTAAAAACTCTTCTTGGCCAATCGCCCTAAGTGGGTATGTGGTGCGGATGGACGGACGGCGGTGGACGCGTGATTCAGGGTCGCTTAAGAAGTGCATTCGCACTTAAAAATAGTAGGAGGATGCTGCCACCGCCTCACCCCGAGCTAACCAGGGAGGAAGCGTCCAGACAGCTGCAGACGAATTCACTGATGACCCCGGTCGTCATGAAACACATTCAGCCAGGACCCTATACGGGTGGCACGTGCGTGTTGTGTAACAATCCTAGGTCCTCGACCGCCCACTTACTGTGGGACTGTGAAGTGCGACCTAACGAGGCAGCAACCAGGACAGACCTACCGCCGTGGATCGAAGAAGCTGTGCGCAGTTATGACAAGGACAGCCAACTATCAGCCGTCCAGCAGGTCCTGGTGGCCCTCGAGAAGCAGCATCAGAGCGAAAGCTGCGGGGTGACGCCCACCCTTACAGGGCAGCGGTGTCCTATCCTGTAGCGAGTAACGAAGGGGTGGTCCGAGTAGGGGTGACGTCGGGATCGACGAGTGGCTACGTCCGGGCGCAGTGTACACACTGTCTGTTGCAGGCATTCAACAAAATCTATCTTCATTCCTTCCTTGGCAGCAGAACTCATCACAGAAGAACCGGTACCACATATAGCAGGGCAGACGTGCGAGTACACGCGCATAGACAGGCCTAGTATCTCAAAATTTCATTATTAGGTTTAAGGCACCGACGCTACATGGGCGATAAGGCGCATGGGAGTGGAGGTCTCCGAATAATTGTTGAGCACCAAATTTGTGCAGAAATCTTCACACTCGACCGTTATCGCTTTTCGCCTTCATCAATAAAGGGACCGCCACGGCAAGAAAGGAGCCCCTCCCCCCCTCCCCAATAGTTGAGTCTGGAACCGACACCGCACTCGCACGCGGAAGCGCACGGTAGTTTGCCGTGAGGGCGACAAGACCGTGAGTGCAGTTAATGTTGCCACCTTTTGTCCCGCTACACAAGCAAAAGGTAAAGTTGCTGCCACGTTAGCCGTGGGATAACTGTAGCCCCTTCGTTACTTGTGATCATCTTTTAGATGCGGAGCACCTTTTTCTCAGGGGGATGTCACTTCTCCATGCCCCGTCCGCAGCACACACTGATGATGAAGGTAAAGTGGCTGCCACGTTAGCCATGGGACGGCTGTAGCCGCTGGGGGAGTGTCACTTGTCCGTGCCCCATCCGCAGCGCCTCTGATGATGATTGTGGCAGGATGACCCTAGGGATTGGCCAACCAAAAAATCCATCACGACATAGCTCCGCGTTCAACCACCGTCATCATCTTCCCTTAGGGGAACCGCTGAAGAAGAAGGAGGAGAAAAAGGCAAAGGTGCGAAGAGGAGGGCGTGTACGTTGCTCTCAGCCGGTGCACCAACGTCAACAACCTTTACCTCACGAACGCTTACAAGCGAAGCATCTCTCGCCCGGGGGCATGTCACTTGTCCGTGCCCCGTCCTCAGCGCCTCTGATGAGATGTGGCAGGATCCCCCTGGGTATTGGGCCCAAACCCAAAAGAATCCATCACGAGATAGCTTCGCGTTCAACCACCGTCGTCATCTTCCCGTAGGGGAACCGCTGAAGACGAAGGAGAAGAAGACAAAGCTGCGAAGAGGAGGGCGTGTACAGTGCGCGTCAGGCTCGTCTAGGGCAAGCGAGCGCACGGCTCCGGAGCGTGCTGGCGACATCTGCTGATAGCTGCTGGGTTAGAGATAGCTTGCCATTGCGCGTGCGCGCATCTCGGACAGGGTCGGGCCGGTCGTCATTTCGCATGGGCCACTCATTTGCAGATGCCACCACCCACGAGGGGCGCTGGTCTTCCCCACTGCCAGCTATGAGAGGTGACAGGCCAGATAGACGCGCGGTTTCACGCGTTTATCACAGGCAGTTACGTAATCGCCTAAAGCAACGAACGCCAATCTTCTGAATCTCAAATCTCAAGCGTACCAAACGGATAGCACGCAACAAGAATTCACTGCAGGGCTTTCGGTTGAACCTTTTGTACTATTACGTAAGTCCCTGCGGTGATAATACACCGCGTCAAATTACGCACTGATCTCCGGTGTCACCGCTTACGGCTGGCACGCAGAAAAGAAGCGTGCGTTGCGGGTGGTGGCGTCTGCAAATTGGAGAGGCCCAAGCTGAACGACGACCGGCCAGGGCCTGTCCGATATCCACGCACGCGCAATGGCAAGCTATCTCTAACCCAGCCGCTATCAGCAGATGTCGCCAGCATGCTCCGAAGCCGCGCGCTCGCTTGCCCTAGACAAGCCTGACGCGCACTGTACGTTGCTCTCAACCGGTCCACCAACGTCAACAACCTTTACCTCACCAACGCTGACGGAGACTACCGATTCTCCCACAGAAACGACAACATCGACAAGAACATGATGGACGAGTTTCGGCGCCCCGAGAACCACCGCCTACTCACCGTCACACAACAGTACTTGCGTGCCGTTGCCACCGGTGTGGACACAGGAACGGAATTCCCTCTGGTGCTACTAAACACCAGATCACTCAACATAACGGCAACACAATGGAACCACACGGAACCCCCATGATGCTTCGCATCCTCATCAGGGTTCCCCACGGGAAGATGGTGTAATTTTTTTTTAATACGTTTTGTTCTTGGCAACTTCAGACGTTTTTGTAGCTACTGGATCCCTGAAGTAGTTCAAGTATTCGCTAAATTACTGCGTTTCTCCGGTTGATTTTCCAGTAAAAGTGCAAAAAACATACTTCGTTACATCAAGGTTGCCCCCGCAACGCCTTCGTTACATAGAGATCACCAACACAAGGGCTTCAATGGGGGGGGGGGAATGGGGAATTAAAAAACGTAGGTAAATCAAGGAATTTGTGACATATAGCTTCGTTACACCCAGGTTTAAATCTACGATGCCAGTGCCACTTTTAATCAATTCACTTTGAAGTGATATTCCTGCCTCCGCTGCCTATCTCTTACTAAGTGCAAGTTTTCTTTCTCTTGTTATTTTAGATTTCATTCCTTTCTTGGCGAAAAGCACCGCTTTGCGGCGCCCAACCAAGAAATCTCCAAGAATTCAAATTCTGGCGGTTTAATCAACCGATACAACATCTCTGCTACCTCATTGGACACGGTTGTCTAATGAATGCCAAAAGGTGGCCAGCAAAGAGACAGAATAATAATGCGCACTCAATAAGCAGGGCAATCATATACAGAAATCTGGGACACGAAGCAACGACGCCCCTGGTGGCCACGACGTGAAGCACGCCCGTTTTCAAAGGGAAGAGGTGGTTTTCTTAATTTAGTTAGAAATACAGGACATAAATTTAATTTGTGAGGACGGGGAACGCTTCCAGGAATCACTGCGAACATTTTAAACGCCACAACACGTTTGCGCACGCAATAGTAGTTGTTCCCACAGCGAATGAAGTTTAAACAATAGGAGCCTATGGAAGTAGCTAAAATTTGGGGTCACTCTTAGCCACCTTTCAGTCCCAAAAACGCGTCTAGTGACAACATAGTGGCTGAAGTGCAAGTTTTGTTAACTGATATAGCTAGAGCAGGGACTTGGCTTCCATTGCGTGCAACGACAAGTCGTCACACGGACGATAAAGCGTTCCAAATTGACAATTTCTGAAACAGTCACTTTTGCCGCCTAGCAGCTACATAAACGCACTCTTCATTCAGCGCTTCTCTGTGCCGATGGCCGAGTGGTTTTGCCTCAGGCACTTCGCGTTGGACTCATTTTGCCGGGAAGGGATGTCGATTCCGCAGCTCTTTTTTTTCGATTAACTATGGTGGTGAAAGGACGACATTTCTGGTGACAAACGTTTGTAGATCTACTCTACCTCGCTCTTTTCCTTTATAAATTTTTTAGATGCAGAGCATCTGATTCACTTGCCTTGTCCCTCCGGCGTCGTCGTCGTCGTCGGCGTTGTCCACCCCTCCCCCATTCTCCTCGCCGCACCAGCTGCGCTCTCCGCCGCTCACCTCTCCTCTCCGACAGCGAACACTCTCTCGCGAGGTGCATTGGATTGGATTCGATTGGATTGGATTGAATTGAATTGGCTTGGCTTGGCTTGGCTTGGCTTGGATTGGATTTGATTGGATTGGATTTGGATTGGATTGGATTAAGTGGATTGTGTTGGATTATGTTGCGTCATTGCCGCGGCAGACGCGCTTGGGCCCGGGGCATGTGCAGTACTCTTCTTTTCCCCCCGCAGGGGGCACCTTGTGTACTCAAGGTGTTTTGGTGAGTAGCTCCACCACGGTCCCGAGCTTCGCATGGGTACCTACTGCCCTAGGCACTTGGTGTCTTGCAACACCATGGACCCGAGCACATGTGGGTTCGACCCATCCACGTCCCGGCTGTGCTTGGCTTTGCCGTGTCCGGGGAAAAGGGGAACCTGGTGGCTGAGCCAAAGTTGGGGTTGTTTTGGACCTTTAGGGCCCCCCCAGCAGCGGCAACACTCCACTTTGGCCCCCGCTTCTCGCAGACGGTCCCCCCTGGTCTGACCCCCCCGGGGGGGAATCAGCCAGTCGCCTTTTCTTCTCTTTTTCTTTTTCTCCACTCTTTCACTTTCCTATCTCCTCCTACCCCTGTCCTGTCATCTCCTTCCTTCCTGATTTCTACATTTTTCCTGGCGGCAAGGGTTAACCCTGTGCAAGGATATCAACCTTGGTACCAAGTATAGGGTTATAGCGGCAGGGTAACGGTTAGCGTGTACTTTAACGTCACGTTCCCTTGTTGGGCTCGGTGGTGGGCGACCGGCTCTGCCGCCGAATTGATTCCATGCTGATAGGGCTTTTTCTACCCCCCCCAAAAAAAACTGATCGGCCTTCTAAAAGGGCCGCACCGGGGTTTAACACAACTGAAACCAGTCTCCCAAGGTGAAACGTTCACAAAATTTCTTGTTATCCACTCTGAAGACGAAAATGCACCACTTGCTAAAAATATGTCTTCCTCATTGCAAAGTGCCTTGAAAGCGTTGTCGGCCGGGATTACCAAGCTAAGAAACTAGCCTCTGGTGATCTGCTGGTAGAGGTGCAACGAAAGAACCAAAGTCAGAACCTACTAAAACAGAACACCCTGGCTGAACTCAAAGTAACGGTCACACCACATCGTAGCCTGAATACAACGCAAGGCGTGATCTCTGAGAGGGAACTGCTTCACGAGACAGATGAGGATTTGCTTGAAGGACTGAGGGACCAGGGCGTCACGGCTGTGCGGCGGATCACCATGCGTCGGCAGGTGAGGAAATTGAAACTAAGCATGTTGTTCTGACCTTCAACCGTCCAACGCTTCCGGAATCCGTCCATGCTGCCTTCATATCCTGTCCAGTACGCCCCTACATACCTAGTCCTCGAAGGTGTTTCAAGTGCCAGAAGTATGGCCACGGAACTCAGTCTTGTCGTGGCCGACCCACCTGTGCTCACTGCGCACGTGCTGACCACACCAGTGATGACTGCGAAAAAGAACAAGTGAAATGTCCAAACTGTAGTGAACCACACGCTGCGTATTCACGTGTATGTCCCGCATTCAAAAAGGAAAAAGAAATAATCCAACTCAAAGTCACTGAAAACCTAACCTTTGCACAAGCACGCCTGAAGCATGCCCTGCTTTCAGGCAGAAGTTACGCAGACGCTGCTCGCCGGGGGGTGGAGCGTCGTCTGGTGGATGCGGGCACCCAGTGCAACCTGGTCCCGCCACAGCCCCCCGCTCAGCAGCAGAAGTTGCTCCCGTGGTTTCTCCCGCTACACCCTCCTCTAGTGCTGTGCCTAAGGCTTCCAGCGCTACCACCTGTGCTGCGCCTAAGGCCTCCAGCACGAGCTCAGTCCAGATGAGTGATGATCTGGCTCCATCCCGGGCATCTGCAAAACAGCAGAAGGCTGCTCCTGCGGTCACTGCTGTTGCAGCAATGTCCAGTGCTGTGGCTGCGGCCTCTAGCACAAACAGTGTCTCCACTGACACTTCTCCTTCAGAAACCTTGGATGAGGCCATGGATGTCTCTCCAAGCACACCTGCTTCTGAAACACAACAGGAGCGCCGCAGTTCCGCTGGTCGGGGTAAATCAAACAAACCGAAGTCGTCCAAGATCACTACACCGGGAACTAACTCACCGACCTAGGTAAACTACTCAAACCCACAAAAACAAAACTCCTTCATTAATGACCCTTTTAATGAAAAAAGAACATCTCATGATCTGTATTGTTTCTTCTCTTGGTATTTATGGCTGCTGAAAGTGTTATCCAGTTTAATTGTAGGGGGCTGTTGAACAACCTTGACGATATATATGATATACTCTCAAATCACAAACCAAAATACTGTGTCTCCAAGAAACACACCTACGCCCATCTCAGACAAACTTTTTAACACAATACACTATATTTCGTAAAGACAGACTGAACTACCACCATCCGTCTGGTGGTGTGGCAATAATAGTACAAAAATCTGTTGCTTGTCAACACCTGCAGCTACAAACTTCACTTGAAGCAGTTGCCGTTAGAGCCATAATTTTTGATAGACTAATAACAGTGTGTTCTCTTTACATTCCACCGGACTATCGTCTATCCAGCGTCGAATTTGAAAACCTCACCAATGAGCTACCTGAACCCTACTTAATTATTGGGGATTTTAATGCCCACAACCCTCTCTGGGGATCTGCGCGAGCTGATGCGCGAGGGCGGCTAATTGAAAAGTTCATCACATCATCCGGGAGTTGCATCTTTAATAAGAAACATCCAACATACTACAACACGGCCCACAACACATATTCTGCAATAGACCTGGCAATTGGCTCCGCAATTTTACTGCCCACCTGTGAGTGGAAAGTAATTAACAACCCCTATGGCAGCGACCATTTCCCCGTGAAACTACTAGCTATAAGCAATAACTCCCAAGACACCGATTCGCCTCGAACTTTTAAACAACAGCAGCTGACTGGAAAAATTCAAAGAACTTTCCAGACTAACCCCTTCGCTAATAAGTCATTTAGATGTTGAAGCAGCCAGCTCACTTATTACGGCCCATATTCTTGACTGTGCTCAAAAGAGCATTCCAGAGACCACTCCTAAAACCCTCCCCAGACCTAGACCATGGTGGAATGAGGAGTGCAAGCGTGCACGTTCCGAACAGAATAAAGCATGGGCACTCTTACGCCGCTATCCTACGGCAGGCAACGTGCTCAAGTTAAAACGGGCAAAAGTCAAAGGAAAGCGGACACGGCGCTTAGCAAAAAAAGGAAAGTTGGACAAGGTTTATATCGCCTCACACAGACTCTCGCAAAGTATGGACTAGGATAAAGAAACTAAAAGGCTACAAGACCAACCCTACTCCCCTTGTAAATAGTGTGGGTAACACAATAAAAGACCAAGCAGATGCTCTCGGCAAACATTTTGAACACGTATTCAGTTCCTCTCATTACACACAAACATTTTTACAGCACAAGAAAGCAGCTGAGCGCCAGCCCCTTTGTGTGAACCAACGCTCAAATGAAGGATACAATGCACCATTTACGATGCCCGAACTAATTACTGCATTGTCCACATGTGGTAAGTCAGCCCCTGGAGCTGACAGAATCAGCTATGAGATGATCAGGCACTTACACATTGACACACTTTACACAATACTCTCTCTCTTTAACAAAAAATGGCAGAAAGGCCGCTTTCCAAAGCATGGAAAGAGGCAATCGTTGTACCTCTTCTAAAAGAGGGGAAAGAACCATCCTTTGCTCCTAGTTACAGGCCTATTGCCCTGACCAGCTGTTTGTGTAAGCTCCTGAAAAAAATGATAAACCGACGACTTTTTTACTTTTTGGAGTTTCATGGTGTTCTAGACAAAAATCAGGCAGGGTTTAGGTCTGGGAGATCAACTACAGATAATCTGGTTGCGTTTGAATCGTATGTTAAAGACGCTTTTGTCCATAAACAGCACTGCTTCTCTGTATTTTTTGATATGGAGAAAGCCTACGATAGAACGTGGCGATATGGCATTCTATTGGACTTGCAGTCGTTTGGCCTTAGTGGCAATATACTCAATGTTATTCAAGACTATTTGTCTGATCGCACATTTCGTGTCCGTGTGGGGACTGCCCTGTCTAGAACATTTGTTCAAGAAAATGGCGTACCCCAGAGAGGAGTGCTGAGCGTGCACTGTCATTGTTAAAATGAGTTCTCTTAAAACTGTGCTGCCTCGGACTGTTTCATACTCTGCCTACGTTGACGATATCCAAGTTAGCTTTAAATCCTGTAATCTGTCGATATGTGAACGTCAAATCCAATTAAGTGTCAACAGGCTGGTTACATGGGCTGAAAGAAATGGTTTTAAGTTTAACGCTGATAAAAGTGCTGTTGTCTTTTCTAGGATACGCGGTGTTTCAACCTCTTCCTTGTATCACGTTAGGAGGTCAGCCCATACCAGTGAAAAAGGAACACAGGTTTCTAGGTATTTTGCTCGACCACAAGCTCACATTCATACCACACATTAAATTACTAAAAGTAAAATGCCTGAAAACAATGAACATTTTAAAGGTACTATCTCATCAGTCCTGGGGAACGGATACAAAATGTCTGCTAGCACTTCTTAATAGTGTTGTTAGGTCAAGAATAGACTACGCCTGCATTGTATACCAGTCTGAACCAAACAGCACTCAAAATGTTGGACCCAGTATACAACTTGGGGCTTCGCTTGGCCACAGGGGGATATCGAACAAGTCCTATTCCATCCCTTCATGTCGAATCAAACCCGTGGTCTCTAGGGTACCAGCGCGCCTACACTGCTCTGATGTATGCCGCAAAGATGACTTCTTTGAAGGAACACCCTCTGAATACCATAATGAAAAATAACACAACTGATCATCTCTTTGAAAACCGACAAACCATAACTCCACCTTTCCCGCTGGCAGTTTCACACCTCGTCAGCGAGTTCCAAGTTCCTCTCACTGATGTCTACTGTACCTCAGTTTATGATTTGGTCGCTCCGTGGGACACTTTCCCAATTCACTGTGACATGTCCTTTAGAGAAATACATAAAAAAAAATGTACCAAACTTTGTCATCACTCAGCATTTTCTGTTCCTCCAAGACAAATACAAGGCAGCTGAATTTTACACAGATGCCTCAAAAAATACCACAGCCGTATCCTGTGCTGCAAATGGCCCCCTACTTAATGTGTCCAAAACAATGAACACGAACACAAGTATATTCACTGCAGAGGCGTACGGTATCTACTGGCTTTAAACCACATTCTTCAAAACAAATTAAGAACTCAGTTATATACACGGACTCTCTGAGTGTCGTCTCAAATCTTTCATCTCGGAAGGTCAGTAGAAACCCCACTTTTAATTGTGTTTTAAGAGCTCTCTACTCGGCTTATGGCCTGAAACTCGTTGTCACAGTCTGCTGGGTTCCTGGCCACTGCGGCATTGCTGGAAATGAAGCTGCTGACCGTAGTGCTGCAGCTGCCGCCCTTCGAAGCAGCATAGACGTAAACGAGGTCCCATATCAAGATCTGAAACCTTTTGTAAGAAGGAAGCTGCGGGACCACTGGCAGCAGCAATGGGACAGAGAAGTAGAGAATAAACTACATATCGTTAAACCCAAAATAGAAAAGCCTCCTGCTGAAAAACATGACAGATTTGTAGAGGTAGCATTATGCAGATTAAGAATTGGCCACACACACATCACACACTCATACCTTTTAACAGACGCAAACAAGCCACAGTGCCATCGATGTGGGGGTCAGCTTTCTGTCCTTCATATGTTATTGAGTGTGACATGTGCATCATTGAAAGGAAACGTCATTTTAATGAAGCTTACACATATAACATTCCCTTGCACCCCTTTATTATTTTTATCAGACCATCCAATGTTCCCATACAAAAAAGTTTTTTGTTACCTAGCAGATGTAGACTTTTTAAAATACATATCATATAGACCATAACCTCACCTGTGTTCATTATGTGTTTTTAAAACGGGGGTGGAACCTGAGACTTTACACCTTAGGTGCTTGCACTCACTGTTTTAATATGACCCTATACACCAATTTATCTTAGTATACTCACTATGCTTTAATTATGGCCCTATACACCAACCCCCTGAGTAAAGTTTTTTAAACTAGTGCTTCCTTTGCAAATCTTTCTCAGCTCTTTCATCATTGTCATGGCGCTCTTTGCCTTTGTCGGCCTTGCGCCATTAAGCCCAAAATCATCATCAACTCTCTCTTCCGCGGTTTCCTCTCCTTCGGGCGCGCTGCGCATATAACCGGTGTGCCGTTCTCCGGCGAAGCAACATCCACGCTTGGCTCAAACAGCAGGAGTCCACGCCGCTTTACAAGTACCCCAAAGTCGTCATCGACTGGGACCGGCTTACGCAGTCCCCTCAACGTTATGCGCGCTATAAAACGCGGTCCCTTCGCCGCTCCGCCTATGCGTCGCATCTACACAGGGATTCCCGCGAGGGTAGCTGGGAGTTTTTTCCAAATATCCTTTTAAAGCCTATTTTCTCTGCTCATGAGGGGTAAAAGCTCGTCGCGAAATATTTTTAGCACATTTTTAATTATTTTTTGTGTGTATGTAATCTTAAGGTAGCTGGCTCTGATTCGTTTATTCAACATAGAGCAGTTATCAACGAAAACGTTCAGAAACTGTAAAAAATATTAGAGGTCCCTGCGATAGTAGTAGTAGTAGTAGAACTTTTATTGTGAAAAGAAAGTGAAAGGGGACGGGGGTGAAAAGTTGAGAGGGAGTTCATGGGTGGGGACCGACGTCCAGGGCTCCAGATGCAACGGCTCCCACCTTGGCTCTCTGGATCAGACGTAGCTGGTCTTCGAGAGATGAGCTGGTAAGGGCTGCCTCCCATGTCTCGATAGGATTAATCTGTATACTATTTTTTTCCTGAGGCCAGATGCGCGGGCACGCCCAGTTTGCGTGAAATAGCGTGGCTATCTCTCCGCATTTTGTGCACGTTTCTTGGAAGAAATTGGGGAACATTTTTGCCTGTCGTGATTTATGTGGGTACATGTTCGTTTGTATATGCCTCAGAATTTGAGCTTGTATAAGATTTATTTTTTGTGTGGAGTACGAAAGGTACTTCTCTTCTGCCTAATAAGCGAGTATTTCTCCATATTTTTTGTGGAGGGGGTAGTGATAAGCGTGATCGTCAGGTATGTGGTAAATGTGCTAGTTAGCGTCATCTACGCAGTTCAAGTGAACTAAAAATGTCACATTTGAGGAAAGTTACAAGGGCGGCGCTAAACAACAGCTCGTATTATGGGGGTACATGCGAGAGGGACGATATCTCTACGTTGTTTACATGTTGGCCTTTAGCTTTGACCATACCGACGGAAAACCATTCCCTGACTCCTGTTGTTTCATGTCCCGTGCAGCGAAGGCTCGCATGTTTTACATCTTGGTGCTGCGATCGCAATTTTCTTTTAGAGCAGTAAACAATCGCGACGGGTGATAGTATTAGACGGAAGTCATGGCTAAATACCTTACCCACCTCCGCTAAAGAAAAAAATTGGTCGCCATCCCGCCCTGCGAGCGTGAATGTCCAGCGAAGCTGTATCAAACACCGCGCATGCTGATGGGGGTATGTTTTATTATTACTTTACAGTAATGGTAGTGATAATCGTTTTATGGTCGCTGTGGTGCACCATTGTGTTCCCATTGTTCACAGGACCATATCATCCATCATATGCGGTTTTATGCTTATTGAAACGAATTTTAAATCATCGTCGTCGTTGAACTGAAGGGTGCATATTTATGTTTAATTACTTGGTACGTCCATTTACCCCTCTCCAAATTCGAACTGCTTCCGTTACCATTTCCGCTACATTCTTATGCAAACACTCGCGGAGTGAAGGAACATGCTCCCATTGCCACATGTGTGGTTAAAAATCATTCTGCGGTTTGCACTTCACACGAGAGTTTCATATGAAATCAAACGGCCCTTTCGAAAGCAGCTGCAACCTGACTTACTGGGAACGCTTTCGATAGTGTTCCCATTGTTCACAGAACCTTATCATTCATCATATGCGGTTTAATGCTTATTGAAACGAATTTTAAACCATCGTCGTCGTTGGACTGAAGGGGGGCATATTTATGTTTAATTACTTGGTACGTCCATTTACCCCTCTCCAAATTCGAACTGCTTCCGCTACCATTTCCGCTACATTCTTATGCAAACACTCGCGGAGTGAAGGAACATGCTCCCATTGCCACATGTGTGGTTAAAAATCATTCTGCGGTTTGCACTTCACACGAGAGTTTCAAATGAAATCAAACGGCCCTTTCGAAAGCAGCTGCAACCTAACTTACCGGGAACGCTTTCGAGAGTGTTCCCATTGTTCACAGGACCATATCATCCATCATATGCGGTTTTATGCTTATTGAAACGAATTTTAAATCATCGTCGTCGTTGAACTGAAGGGTGCATATTTATGTTTAATTACTTGGTACGTCCATGTACCCCTCTCCAAATTCGAACTGCTTCCGCTACCATTTCCGCTACATTCTTATGCAAACTCTCGCGGAGTGAAGGAACATGCTCCCATTGCCACATGTGTGGTTATAAATCATTGTGCGGTTTGCACTTCACACGAGAGTTTCGAATAAAATCAAACGGCCCTTTCGAAAGCAGCTGCAACCTGACTTACTGGGAACGCTTTCGATAGTGTTCCCATTGTTCACAGGACCATATCATCCATCATATGCGGTTTTATGCTTATTGAAACGAATTTTAAATCATCGTCGTCGTTGAACTGAAGGGTGCATATTTATGTTTAATTACTTGGTACGTCCATGTACCCCTCTCCAAATTCGCACTGCTTCCGCTACCATTTTCGCTACATTCTTATGCAACCGGGAAACACTCGCGGACTGAAGGAACATGCTCCCATTGCCACATGTGTGGTTATAAATCATTGTGCGGTTTGCACTTCACACGAGAGTTTCATATGAAATCAAACGGCCCTTTCGGAAGCAGCTGCAACCTAACTTACCTGGAACGCTTTCGATAGTGTTCCCATTGTTCACAGAACCTTATCATCCATCATATGCGGTTTTATGCTTATTGAAACGAATTTTAAATCATCGTCGTCGTTGAACTGAAGGGTGCATATTTATGTTTAATTACTTGGTACGTCCATGTACCCCTCTCCAAATTCGAACTGCTTCCGCTACCATTTTCGCTACATTCTTATGCAACCGGGAAACACTCGCGGACTGAAGGAACATGCTCCCATTGCCACATGTGTGGTTATAAATCATTGTGCGGTTTGCACTTCACACGAGAGTTTCATATGAAATCAAACGGCCCTTTCGGAAGCAGCTGCAACCTAACTTACCGGGAACGCTTTCGAGAGTGTTCCCATTGTTCACAGGACCATATCATCCATCATATGCGGTTTTATGCTTATTGAAACGAATTTTAAATCATCGTCGTCGTTGAACTGAAGGGTGCATATTTATGTTTAATTACTTGGTACGTCCATGTACCCCTCTCCAAATTCGAACTGCTTCCGCTACCATTTTCGCTACATTCTTATGCAACCGGGAAACACTCGCGGACTGAAGGAACATGCTCCCATTGCCACATGTGTGGTTATAAATCATTGTGCGGTTTGCACTTCACACGAGAGTTTCATATGAAATCAAACGGCCCTTTCGGAAGCAGCTGCAACCTAACTTACCGGGAACGCTTTCGAGAGTGTTCCCATTGTTCACAGGACCATATCATCCATCATATGCGGTTTTATGCTTATTGAAACGAATTTTAAATCATCGTCGTCGTTGAACTGAAGGGTGCATATTTATGTTTAATTACTTGGTACGTCCATGTACCCCTCTCCAAATTCGAACTGCTTCCGCTACCATTTTCGCTACATTCTTATGCAACCGGAAACACTCGCGGACTGAAGGAACATGCTCCCATTGCCACATGTGTGGTTATAAATCATTGTGCGGTTTGCACTTCACACGAGAGTTTCATATGAAATCAAACGGCCCTTTCGGAAGCAGCTGCAACCTAACTTACCGGGAACGCTTTCGAGAGTGTTCCCATTGTTCACAGGACCATATCATCCATCATATGCGGTTTTATGCTTATTGAAACGAATTTTAAATCATCGTCGTCGTTGAACTGAAGGGTGCATATTTATGTTTAATTACTTGGTACGTCCATGTACCCCTCTCCAAATTCGAACTGCTTCCGCTACCATTTTCGCTACATTCTTATGCAACCGGGAAACACTCGCGGACTGAAGGAACATGCTCCCATTGCCACATGTGTGGTTATAAATCATTGTGCGGTTTGCACTTCACACGAGAGTTTCATATGAAATCAAACGGCCCTTTCGGAAGCAGCTGCAACCTAACTTACCGGGAACGCTTTCGAGAGTGTTCCCATTGTTCACAGGACCATATCATCCATCATATGCGGTTTTATGCTTATTGAAACGAATTTTAAACCATCGTCGTCGTTGAACTGAAGGGTGCATATTTATGTTTAATTACTTGGTACGTCCATTTACCCCTCTCCAAATTCGAACTGCTTCCGCTACCATTTCCGCTACATTCTTATGCAAACACTCGCGGAGTGAAGGAACATGCTCCCATTGCCACATGTGTGGTTATAAATCATTGTGCGGTTTGCACTTCACACGAGAGTTTCGAATAAAATCAAACGGCCCTTTCAGAAAGCAGCTGCAACCTGACTTACTGGGAACGCTTTCGATAGTGTTCCCATTGTTCACAGGACCATATCATCCATCATATGCGGTTTTATGCTTATTGAAACGAATTTTAAATCATCGTCGTCGCTGACTGAAGGGTGCATATTTATGTTTAATTACTTGGTACGTCCATGTACCCCTCTCCAAATTCGAACTGCTTCCGCTACCATTTCCGCTACATTCTTATGCAACCGGAAACACTCGCGGACTGAAGGAACATGCTCCCATTGCCACATGTGTGGTTATAAATCATTGTGCGGTTTGCACTGCACACGAGAGTTTCATATGAAATCAAACGGCCCTTTCGGAAGCAGCTGCAACCTAACTTACCGGGAACGCTTTCGAGAGTGTTCCCATTGTTCACAGGACCATATCATCCATCATATGCGGTTTTATGCTTATTGAAACGAATTTTAAATCATCGTCGTCGTTGAACTGAAGGGTGCATATTTATGTTTAATTACTTGGTACGTCCATTTACCCCTCTCCAAATTCGAACTGCTTCCGCTACCATTTCCGCTACATTCTTATGCAAACACTCGCGGAGTGAAGGAACATGCTCCCATTGCCACATGTGTGGTTATAAATCATTGTGCGGTTTGCACTTCACACGAGAGTTTCGAATAAAATCAAACGCCCTTTCAAAAGCAGCTGCAACCTGACTTACTGGGAACGCTTTCGATAGTGTTCCCATTGTTCACAGGACCATCATCCATCATATGCGGTTTATGCTATTGAAACGAATTTTAAAAAAAAAAAAAAAAAAAAAAAAAAAAAAAAAAAAAAAAAAAAAAAAAAAAAAAAAAAAAAAAAAAAAAAAAAAAAAAAAAAAAAAAAAAAAAAAAAAAAAAAAAAAAAAAAAAAAAAAAAAAAAAAAAAAAAAAAAAAAAAAAAAAAAAAAAATGCGGTTTGCACTTCACACGAGAGTTTCATATGAAATCAAACGGCCCTTTCGGAAGCAGCTGCAACCTAACTTACCGGGAACGCTTTCGAGAGTGTTCCCATTGTTCACAGGACCATATCATCCATCATATGCGGTTTTATGCTTATTGAAACGAATTTTAAATCATCGTCGTCGTTGAACTGAAGGGTGCATATTTATGTTTAAATTTCTTGGTACGTCCATTTACCCCTCTCCCCAAAATTTGAACTGCTTCCGCTACCATTTCCCTACATTCTTATGCAAACACTCGCGGAGTGAAGGAACATGCTCCCATTGCCACATGTGTGGTTATAAATCATTGTGCGGTTTGCACTTCACACGAGAGTTTCGAATAAAATCAAACGGCCCTTTCAAAAGCAGCTGCAACCTAAATTACTGGGAACGCTTTCGATAGTGTTCCCATTGTTCACAGGGCCTTTTCATCCATCATATGCGGTTTTATGCTTATTGAAACGAATTTTAAATCATCGTCGTCGCTGAACTGAAGGGTGCATATTTATGTTTAATTACTTGGTACGTCCATTTACCCCTCTCCAAATTCGAACGGGTTCCGCTACCATTTCCGCTACATTCTTATGCAAACACTCGCGGAGTGAAGGAACATGCTCCCATTGCCACATGTGTGGTTATAAATCATTGTGCGGTTTGCACTTCACACGAGAGTTTCATATGAAATCAAACGGCCCTTTCGGAAGCAGCTGCAACCTAACTTACCGGGAACGCTTTCGAGAGTGTTCCCATTGTTCACAGGACCATATCATCCATCATATGCGGTTTTATGCTTATTGAAACGAATTTTAAATCATCGTCGTCGTTGAACTGAAGGGTGCATATTTATGTTTAATTACTTGGTACGTCCATTTACCCCTCTCCAAAATTTGAACTGCTTCCGCTACCATTTCCCCTACATTCTTATGCAAACACTCGCGGATGAAGGAACATGCTCCCATTGCCACATTGTGGTTATAAATCATTGTGCGGTTTGCACTTCACACGAGAGTTTCAATAAAAACAAACGCCCTTTCAAAAACAGCTGCAACCTACTTACGGGAACGCTTTCGATAGTGTTCCCATTGTTTACAGGACCATATCATCCATCATATGCGGTTTTATGCTTATTGAAACGAATTTTAAATCATCGTCGTCGTGACTGAAGGGGGCATATTTATGTTTAATTACTTGGTACGTCCATTTACCCCTCTCCAAATTCGAACTGCTTCCGCTACCATTTCCGCTACATTCTTATGCAAACCTCGCGGAGTGAAGGAACATGCTCCCATTGCCACATGTGGGTTATAAACATTGTGCGGTTTGCCTTCACACGAGAGTTTCGAATAAAATCAAACGGCCCTTTCAAAGCAGCTGCAACCTGACTTACTGGGAACGCTTTCGATAGTGTTCCCATTGTTCACAGAAACCTTTTCACCATCATATGCGGTTTTATGCTTATTGAAAAGAATTTTAAACATCGTCGTCGTTGAACTGAAGGGTGCATATTTATGTTTAATTACTTGGTACGTCCCTTACCCCTCTCCAATTCGAACGCTTCCGCTACCATTTTCGCTACTTCTTATGCCCAAACACTCGCGGATGAAGGAACATGCTCCCATTGCCCATGTGTGGTTATAAATCATTGTGCGGTTTGCACTTCACACGAGAGTTTCATATGAAATCAAACGGCCCTTTCGGAAGCAGCTGCAACCTAACTTACCGGGAACGCTTTCGAGAGTGTTCCCATTGTTCACAGGACCATCATCCATCAATTTTTTGCGGAATTTAAAACATCGTCGTCGTTGAACTGAAGGGTGCATATTTATGTTTAATTACTTGGTACGTCCATTTACCCCTCTCCAAATTCGAACTGCTTCCGCTACCATTTCCCCTACATTCTTATGCAAACACTCGCGGAGTGAAGGAACATGCTCCCATTGCCACATGTGTGGTTATAAATCATTGTGCGGTTTGCACTTCACACGAGAGTTTCGAATAAAATCAAACGGCCCTTTCAAAAGCAGCTGCAACCTGACTTACCGGGAACGCTTTCGATAGTGTTCCCATTGTTCACAGAACCTTATCATCCATCATATGCGGTTTTATGCTTATTGAAACGAATTTTAAATCATCGTCGTCGTTGAACTGAAGGGTGCATATTTATGTTTAATTACTTGGTACGTACCCTTTACCCCTCTCCAAATTCGAACGGCTTCCGCTACCATTTCCGCTACATTCTTATGCAAACACTCGCGGAGTGAAGGAACATGCTCCCATTGCCACATGTGTGGTTATAAATCATTGTGCGGTTTGCACTTCACACGAGAGTTTCATATGAAATCAAACGGCCCTTTCGGAAGCAGCTGCAACCTAACTTACCGGGAACGCTTTCGAGAGTGTTCCCATTGTTCACAGGACCATATCATCCATCATATGCGGTTTTATGCTTATTGAAACGAATTTTAAATCATCGTCGTCGTTGAACTGAAGGGTGCATATTTATGTTTAATTACTTGGTACGTCCATTTACCCCTCTCCAAATTCGAACTGCTTCCGCTACCATTTCCGCTACATTCTTATGCAAACACTCGCGGAGTGAAGGAACATGCTCCCATTGCCACATGTGTGGTTATAAATCATTGTGCGGTTTGCACTTCACACGAGAGTTTCGAATAAAATCAAACGGCCCTTTCAAAAGCAGCTGCAACCTGACTTACTGGGAACGCTTTCGATAGTGTTCCCATTGTTCACAGGACCATATCATCCATCATATGCGGTTTTATGCTTATTGAAACGAATTTTAAATCATCGTCGTCGTTGAACTGAAGGGTGCATATTTATGTTTAATTACTTGGTACGTCCATTTACCCCTCTCCAAATTCGAACTGCTTCCGCTACCATTTCCGCTACATTCTTATGCAAACACTCGCGGAGTGAAGGAACATGCTCCCATTGCCACATGTGTGGTTATAAATCATTGTGCGGTTTGCACTTCACACGAGAGTTTCATATGAAATCAAACGGCCCTTTCGGAAGCAGCTGCAACCTAACTTACCGGGAACGCTTTCGAGAGTGTTCCCATTGTTCACAGGACCATATCATCCATCATATGCGGTTTTTTGCTTATTGAAACGAATTTTAAATCATCATCGTCGTTGAACTGAAGGGTGCATATTTATGTTTAATTACTTGGTACGTCCATGTACCCCTCTCCAAATTCGAACTGCTTCCGCTACCATTTTCGCTACATTCTTATGCAACCGGGAAACACTCGTGGACTGAAGGAACATGCTCCCATTGCCACATGTGTGGTTATAAATCATTGTGCGGTTTGCACTTCACACGAGAGTTTCATATGAAATCAAACGGCCCTTTCGGAAGCAGCTGCAACCTAACTTACCGGGAACGCTTTCGAGAGTGTTCCCATTGTTCACAGGACCTTATCATCCATCATATGCGGTTTTATGCTTATTGAAACGAATTTTAAATCATCGTCGTCGTTGAACTGAAGGGTGCATATTTATGTTTAATTACTTGGTACGTCCATGTACCCCTCTCCAAATTCGAACTGCTTCCGCTACCATTTTCGCTACATTCTTATGCAACCGGGAAACACTCGCGGACTGAAGGAACATGCTCCCATTGCCACATGTGTGGTTATAAATCATTGTGCGGTTTGCACTTCACACGAGAGTTTCATATGAAATCAAACGGCCCTTTCGAAAGCAGCTGCAACCTAACTTACCGGGAACGCTTTCGAGAGTGTTCCCATTGTTCACAGGACCATATCATCCATCATATGCGGTTTTATGCTTATTGAAACGAATTTTAAATCATCGTCGTCGTTGAACTGAAGGGTGCATATTTATGTTTAATTACTTGGTACGTCCATTTACCCCTCTCCAAATTCGAACTGCTTCCGCTACCATTTCCGCTACATTCTTATGCAAAAAAACTCGCGGAGTGAAGGAACATGCTCCCATTGCCACATGTGTGGTTATAAATCATTGTGCGGTTTGCACTTCACACGAGAGTTTCGAATAAAATCAAACGGCCCTTTCGAAAGCAGCTGCAACCTGACTTACTGGGAACGCTTTCGAGAGTGTTCCCATTGTTCACAGGACCTTATCATCCATCATATGCGGTTTTATGCTTATTGAAACGAATTTTAAATCATCGTCGTCGTTGAACTGAAGGGTGCATATTTATGTTTAATTACTTGGTACGTCCATGTACCCCTCTCCAAATTCGAACTGCTTCCGCTACCATTTTCGCTACATTCTTATGCAACCGGGAAACACTCGCGGAGTGAAGGAACATGCTCCCATTGCCACATGTGTGGTTATAAATCATTGTGCGGTTTGCACTTCACACGAGAGTTTCGAATGAAATCAAACGGCCCTTTCGAAAGCAGCTGCAACCTAACTTACTGGGAACGCTTTCGAGAGTGTTCCCATTGTTCACAGGACCATATCATCCATCATATGCGGTTTTATGCTTATTGAAACGAATTTTAAATCATCGTCGTCTTTGAACGGAAGGGTGCATATTTATGTTTAATTACTTCGTACGTCCATGTACCCCTCTCCAAATTCAAACTGCTTCCGCTACCATTTTCGCTACATTCTTATGCAACGGGAAACACTCGCGGAGTGAAGGAACATGATCCCATTGCCACATGTGTGGTTATAAATCCTTGTGCGGTTTGCACTTCACACGAGAGCTTCGAATGAAATCAAACGGCCTATTTGAAAGCAGCTGCAACCTAACTTACTGGGAACGCTTTCGAGAGTGTTCCCATCGTTCACAGGACCATATCATCCATCATATGCGGTTTTATGCTTATTGAAACGAATTTTAAATCATCGTCGTCGTTGAACTGAAGGGTGCATATTTATGTTTAATTACTTGGTACGTCCATGTACCCCTCTCCAAATTCGAACTGCTTCGACCGTGTCGGAATGGGGCAATCGTATTGACGTCGGCTACTATCGCGAGGGACCCAGTTTCGAATCCGAACACGGGAACCTTTTTTTTTCAATTCACACACTATCATCACCATTGCCAGTGAAAGTTGGCTTTCCTGCAGTGCGTTTTGTGTTTGCGCCACGACATTTTCCCACCAACAAGAAGTATACAGCTTCGTTGTAAAGAGACCGAAGGTTCGTCGAGGAAGGACCAGACTTGCCATGGGAGCTTGTTGGAGGGAAGCCTTTCGTTTGGATTAGATTTAGTTTCAATTACGGAGGCCATGTAGCTAGTATTGCCTGCTCTGACTGTTATTTATGTAGCGGTTACGGTAACTTCGCGTTTCGTGCAGTGCTCTTTCTCCCCCTTTCTCTTTTTTTACACACGTGCGTGAAAGCTTGTTCGGAAGCGTGCGACGTCTGCGGATCGTCCTGGTTCCCCCGTGTCAAGTGTTGCGTCCACGCACACCAGACGTAATCGAATTAGCAGTTATCAAGCCGCTGGCGCTTTGTGCATACTCAAGTTCTAGTCGTACAAGGGGCCGGATTCAGTAAACCGGCAGGTGCCTTTGGGAATGACGGGGTTTTGGCGTTAGAAATGCGTGTTTTCTTTGGTTCGGGAGTCCTGTGATCGTAAACAACCGAAAAAAATAGCGCCGCTACTGACGAGAAGCAAAAGACAGCTCGTAGCGACGCGACACTGGGCGCAAAAAAAAAGAAAGAAAAGAAAAACAGATAGCCATTTTGACGAAGAGGAAACAACATGGTACGTGACGGTGTCGCTTCGAGTCACTGTTATTTGCCTTTGTAAATATACCTACAACATTTCGTCTTTTATTGCTGAGCTTCTAGGTGCTTTCATCTACTTTGCGTGCGAACTGAATCTGCACAATTTATCGTCGGTAGACGGAAATATCGCAATCCTAAGCGGTATCAGCATGCTTTCTGCTAGCGCGCGAGAATTGAAAAGCAGGCGCTGGCTGTTTAACGAAGAGCCATTATAGCTGTGCTTTAATTATGATCATCTTGTCCAAATATACTTTAGTAACAATGTATAACTCGTCACTTCCAGAAGCAAACGCCCCATGCAAAGACAGAAAGCGCCGGACTGTTACATGCTCCGCCACCCCCCCCCTTACTTTGATCTCAGCATATGAATGACAATTATTCACATGTTTAGTAACAGCGTAGTGCAGACAGGATGCAGAAAAAACCATTATTTTTTGTGTTTCAAGTAAGCCTAATGAGTGGGCACCCCAGTAGCTTCGTCCACCCCTGTTACAGACTTGAGTGTACAAGTTCCCAGTGACTATGAATAAAACCCTGTAAGCACGTGTCATTTACATGCGATTTCCGTTTTTCTTTCATTTTTTTTATAAATTATCAAAATCATTTTTCTTTTATTTTTTTCAGTCTCTGAAAGTTCCCCCTCAGGCTATGCTCCTGGTGGAATAATATATACATTAAAGAAGGGAAGATAGCAGTTTGTAAACCCACCCGCCGCGGTGGCTCAGTGGCTAAGGCGTTGCGCTGCTGAGCACGAGGTCGCGGGTTCGATTCCCGGCCGCGGCGACCGCTTTTCTGATGGAGGCGAAAAGCAAAAACGCCCGTGTGTACGAGATTTCGGCGCACGATAAAGATCCCCAGGTGGTCAAAATTAATCCGGAGCCCTCCACTACGGCGCGCCTCATCGCCTGCGTTGCGTCGGCGCGTTAAATCCCACAATCAAATCAAAATCAGTTTGTAAACCCTTTTTTAATGACATGGCTTGACATTTCATTCTTACAAACTGGTTGGATTTTACACTTGCTATGGGAATCACATTGATTTGCAATGTGTTATGCATAGAAGAAAAAGCTGAAATTTTAAGGATGTGCAATGCCGTCAGAATTTTCAGTAGGGCATGAACTTTTCCATGTGCTAAGAAAAATAAAAAGAATATTGCCGCTTTTAAGAAAATGCAATACTACAGTGTTAGCTGAGCGGGTTTACGGCCAGTGGAGCGCCGACGCCAGTGTGCCTGCGCAGAACGTCGAGGTTGCCAGCGGTTTCCCGGAGCGGCTTTCACGCGCGCTCAGCTGCCCACCCAACGGTGTAAAGGGGCATTGACACCAATTTTCGGGGCTGATATTATTGTACAGTTCGTTTCTTTTACCCACCAGGGTACCCTGCGTAAAGTATCAACAGCAGGCGTCGCGTGGAACATATCCTGAATTTATTGCAAATGTAGCGCCGACGAGACTGCTGTGCTGGAGGCTTCCACCGAAATCGACATCGTGTGACTTCACGGCGTGGTAGAGCTAACGAGGTGACGTAGCCGCATGCTCCCCTACTCCGTGACGTCCACCGGGCACCCGGCTAATGGCAAGGCGCAACCATGTGGCGCGTGGATGGAGCGTCACAGGTTTTCGCATACCCACGTGATAGCGCCGGCCCTGTTCAGCGGAAACCGTGACGTCCTAGCGTACTTTTGGTCGCCTGCGAACTCCGGGCTTTTTGAAACGGCAGCCGTTGACGGCGGTTTTCGCTGTGTCATAGTTCCTCGTTTATCGTCCGCTGATGTATTTGAACTACTGTTTCATGATAGGTAGCCCCGTAGGCATCGATCTAAGCAATAAAAACATGACGTAAAAATTTGGTGTCAGTACTCCTTTAAGTGATCTGTGCGATATAAACGCTTCTTTTTGTTTCCAAGCTAGGGATTATTTTTATCATTTTTTACTGAAATAAGGGAATGTACCGGTCGGCTAGGGAAAATAATTTGTCTCTGTAAAGCACCCAGTTATCACTGATGTTATGACTGCAAAAATATGGCAGGAATGTGTCAGTATAGAAGGTCTCGAGTTCGGCGTTAATTTTGCTGTAGTCACCTTTACTGTAACGGTGCTTTTTTTCGTTTGAGTGCCAGTGAACGCAAGCCGAATATCAAGAGTTATTTGATGAAGGCTATGATCGCAAAATCCATCTATGTGTAGCACGGTACCAACTGTTTCAGGGCTGGTCGTCAGAGTGAGGTCGGGGATGTTAGAACTGCGAGTGAATTGGTTCACCATTTGAGACATAATGTGTAAGGCTAGGTTTATAAACTCAATATATGTCTTCTTCCAACCTACTAAAGTTACTATATTTCAGAACTCGGTCAAACAAACACAAAAAAAGCTTTAATTGAAGGTCAACGCCGGTATTTAATTGACATTTACCGTGCGCTGCATCCTTGGACGAATAACAAAGACAGTCGAACAGACAAAGCTTATCTTGACCCGCAAACTAACAACTGGTAAAATTAAAGTGTTAATCGTTACATGTATGCATGCGAGGTAGTGGTGGGGGTGCAATCGTGGTGAAACAGTGCTCACGTGTGCTCACGAGACATCGGATTTTTTCTTTAGAATTGCGATCTCCCTATCACTGCGCGCTATTGTCGGCACGCTTAACACATTCGCCATGTGCCTCCGAGAACAGATTAATTAATAGCCGCTACCACCTCCCTCACTTTCTGGTCCCGAGAGCATGACAGCACAGTTGCATGCCCCAGCCGCGCATCTACACCTAGCACAGTGGGCAGCTAGATGGATCTGCGATTGCAGTTGTTTGCAACCGTTGTCGCGCTCGAAGTCTATCATTCAAACACTGGCCAATTTGGCCGATGTAAGATGCGCCACAGGAGAAGGGAATTTTACAAACAACGCCAACTGCGTATTCGACGAATTCGCTGACATGTTTTACGCTGGAAGGCGATAGCACGTTTTGCGCGGTTTCCTTCAGCGAATTTACTTTTTTGAACATCGCCTTTAGTATTGAAGGCACAGAACATACCAGAAATAGTGGGCCTGCCTGCCACTTTTTTCAGTATGTGCGAAACTCTGTGCACGTACGAGATCACTACGATGGCTTTTTTATCTAGTTTCGCTTTTTACTTTGGTCAGAAATTTTTCTGGGGCATTTTTTGTGAAGTTTGATCTTTCAAGCTGAGCGCCTTAGGTCCAGCGGATACACGAAGCGGGTGGTGGTTCCGTGGCTAAAAGTGCCTCGGGGAAATTCATGACAAACCTAAAGTAAAAGCAAAGCTGAACAAAAAATCCCTCGTAGTACTCCCGTACGTGCACAGAGTTTCGCACACACCGAAAAAATACGTGGTATGTTCTTCCCCTTAGAAACTAAAGGTGATGTGCGTATGATTTGTCTGTCCCATTGTTCCTGTAATTCGTCCAAGGATGGAGCGCACGCTAAATTTCAAATCTAGGCCATACCAACTAGCCCCTAAACAAGCCTTTGTTAGCTTCAGCGCTGCTGTCATGCGTTTCAATCGCAGTTTTTTTTTTTTTTCATTCGGAATGTTATGTTCTAGTGTCGATAGTAAAGCTAACGTGCCGCAGTCCGAGGGGATTTTCATAAAATTTCGCTGAACGGGCAAGTGGGAAACAGCCACGTGGCACAGCCCTCACACCTATCAGTCAGGAGGAATCAGTTTTTGGAACCGCTCCCAGCTCCCATACCCCCCAAAAACGCCATCGCCAAGCAGCGTCGGTCGCGAAAGGGTCCGGCCCTTATCATTCTCAACCTGGGTCGGAATCATTTAACATTCCACTCCCGCGCAGGCCCATCCTTCTTCTCAACGCCTACTAAGGCGAAAGCTTTAAGTGCCCCATTCTGCGAAAAAGTGCCGTTGTCGTTGTTCGGTACAGAAAATGGCCGCCGCTGTAAAGAGTAAATAAATAAATAACCCTTGTCTTCCCGATGGGATTTAAACGCAGGCCTCCAGCGCCGGAGAAAAGCGCGCTACCAACCACGCTATCTCCGCAGTTTGTCAGCGGTGGAACAAAACTTGTTAATCCTTTCTTCGTGGCACATACCCGCTGGGGGTATTGGCCAGGCATCGAGAGCTTTGAGGGGCTTATGTGCCCACTTCACAAAATTTACAAAAACTAATGGCTGACGATTACGATACTCCCTAATGCGAAATTTGAGAGCGCAGCTGTTTAGCTGGTTCGACTTTCCAAAATATTTCGAAGCAAATAATTTTCGGCAGACGTATATGTATGGTTACAGACCACTTTTATTCTTCACATACGCGGTGCGACTGCCACGCTAATCCGGACTTCGCGGGAGGCAGCGAGTGGGTGCGGTCTGCAGCCATGCCGCAGACAACTCCTGTGATGCAGCGCTTTGTTTCCGCATTGGTATCGGTGGACGTGCTACGCATTAGGGGGGGGGGGTGATTTATTAACAGAGGGAAGAGAAAAGAGCTAGGGGCATTGTTGAACTCAACGGGGAGTTCACCCTCATACAACCCAGTCCAGGGAAGGGGATTGGGGCTTCAAAGGATAGGAAGAGAGAAGGGAGAAGAGAAGAGCGGTAGGAGAGTGGGAGATAGTCTATATCGCGTTCGTTTAGTCCATGACTCGATGGCTACAAACGCAGCGCTAGTCCTGTTGTAACCAGGAAGTTGAGTAGGTGCTGGAAGACCTCCCGTCGAATGGCGTCCAGTCGATCGCGTCATCGACGAACACACAACGGCACGCGGTGCAGCTTTCCTCTCTCCGGTGTCCTCTTCTTTCGACACACGGCGGCTCGCGGCGAACACACAACGGCACGCGCTACGGGTTTCCTATCTGCGGTGTCCTCTTCTCTCGACACACGGTGGCTCACGATTCAGCTTGCCTCGCTTCGGTGTCCTCTTCGTTCTTTCGACACGCGGCGGCTCGCGCCACGGGTTACTCTTTGGTGTCCTCTTCGTTCTCTCGGTTACACAGACGCCAACGCCGACGCCTACGCTGCCAAACCCCGGGAGCGGACGCATAAGAGCTGCGCTCTAAAATGTGAATTGAACCGCAAAAGTTGTAACGTAGTGTGTGCCGCGTGACACCTGAACGGGATAGCACGTGAGTAGAACAGGTGCACACCAGCCCCACAGAACCCTGGTTCTCCGAAGGCTGTGGCGGGCACCGATTAGCTTGCTGATGTAAGCAGTGAATACAACAATTCAATAATGGATAACGGTAATAATGGACAGTACTTCCCTCGGTATATAGGTTCGGAACGTGTCGAGGCAGGCACTCCGCATTTAGGGCGTGTATGACAGCCAGAAGCTGAAGCAAGGGCAGCTGCGGGCGATCTGACCCCGCCTTCACTTTTTAAAAAGCTGAGCTGTTTAAGCTTGCAACGAGTTCCATCCGTGCCTGGCGTCGCTCAAAACTCTGTGCATCAAAGTGGAGAGGGGGAAACTGCTAGGCCAAGAAGTGTGAGGGAAAATGGCGAGGAGGCAAGCAGCCGACGAGTAGGTGTGGGGACTGCGCGCCTCAAGAAAAAGTCGCCCCCCCGCATCTTCCCACGGGGGGAACTCGAGTAAATGCGTCGCATAGGGGTGGTTGTATTGCGTGAAAGTTGCGTAATTGGGTAATTTGTGGTTACCGTTTGGATGTGGGGAGGGTTTGGAATGCTTAATTATTTCTTTCGTCTTTATTATTCTTATTTAATGTTTCGTGATTTTCGGATACAGGAAGAACAGGTGAAGGTATTGTCATCATTATTTTATTTTATTCCTTGGAGCTGTCGTTGTATTGGACCGAGAGAACGACTGCTTTATGGTCGCTAAAGTGGACTGTCAAGGAATCTTTGAGCAGCGGTCGTGCGTTGGAGTAACTGGTGAAGAGTAGAGTGACGCTGCTGTTGCATTGTGTCGCACTACTTGACGGTGCTGCTGCTTCCATCGCTTATACTTCATCTGGAGCCAAACGAAAGGCAAGCAAAGACGCACTTGACTGAAGTTCGAACGCGCGCTCCGCCGCTTATATACACTGCGCGCGCTGTCGAGGGGGAGGAGAATGGGGGAGAGACGCGCATGCGCGCACTTCCGTACACAAGCGCGTGACCTTTGCACGCCCCCCACCACACTGTTGTCACCCAGCTGTCACGCCGCTAGCACGCCGCTATCACGTGTACACCTGCCGCTGTTACTGCTGAGTGCGACGGAGCACACGGGGTAACTACTGCGCATGCGCGCGCATGCGCGCGCAGACGCGTTTCCCCCGCACCGCCGCAGCTGTTGTTGAGAGCGACGACGCGCACGGGGCAGCTACGGCGCATGCGCGCAGACGCGCTCCTGCCGCACCGCCGCAGCTGTTGTTGAGAGCGAGTAAGGTACGGGGGAGAGGCGCGCACCTGTGCCTCGACGTGACGTCATTAGCTGCGGACGCCTTTGGACGGAGGAGTTGGCGAGCCTAAGAAATGCTCCGCATTTAAAAAAAACGCTTCCCGTGGTCGGACTCAAACCTGTGTCCCTGACTTCATGAAACCGGAGTCTATCCGATTAGGCTATCATCACATTCTTGGCGCTCAGAACTTCCTTTAGGTTTGCAGAGTGGGCGTTGGCTTTGACTTTGGCTGAGTTGAAGTGAATGGGCAGACCTAAAAAAAGCCAAGTTAAAGCTAGTGTAGACCACCAGCTCCGCTGTTTCCTCAGTCTTCGCATCTCAATTGCGAAGGTGGCGGAATTTTTATCATAATCGGGTTTCAATGGCAAACGTAATATCGCAGGGAAAAACGTTTCCCACAAAATGAATACATGATTAGAAAATGACTGCAGCTACCTCACAATACACGGTATAGAAATAATAAGAGCTGTGTGCAATGTTTACAGACGCACGCGCGCGCTTTTTTCATCGTTGATGGAAGTATTGAGCACGGCGGTCAGTACACCAAATCAAGTCAAATCGGCTTAAGACGGATGGGCTACGTCCACTGGCACGGGCTGAAAAAATTCAGGAAAGACATCTAACATAATGAAGACGACGCAGTGGAGGATCCAAAAGGAGAGCAGAGGTGGACGCCCCTAGCGCCTACAAAACTAGGCCCATTAGACTAATTTTGGCAACGCTCTTGTAAAACGGCCTCCTAATCCATCGCCCCTTCTTACAATGTTAATTTGCGCCGCCTGGTCAATTATGTGCATTTCAGTTCAGTTCAATTCAATTCAATGATGTTTTATTATAAACACAAAAAGGATTACACAATCATGCATACAGGAGGAGACTCCAAAGTCGGACACTGCATTCAGCTTTTATTCTTTCTGTATTTTTGTTAACCTTGGCGAAATTCGGGCTCCGTTGATCGGAACTGTCTGCAAGCAGCCTCCACATTTCCGGCGAACATTTTTTCTAAGTGAACAGGAACACATTCCTACACCCTTATTCCTCTCCTCATGATTTAGGAAGCCGGGGTGTTATTCTACTTGTGACGTTAGGAGGAGCGTGTGTGCGTGTTTTTGTCTCAACAGCCATGTACCTGTAATGATATTCGATTTTGTTAACAATATCTCTGAAATAAATATGAAGCTCGCATTTATGAAATCGATAGGCTACAGATCTCAGTCTTGAACAGCGAATAGCTAACGTACCCGTTTCTTTGCCAAAGTTTGCCTTCAACAGTTCCCGCTTCGCATTTATTTCCATTTGTACAGTGAACAAATTGAAACCTTGTACCCTCCCTTGTTAAAGGAAAAATAAAATATTTGATTTTATTTGAAATTACAAATGCATCCGTATGTTCTAGGTGGGGCTCCAATATCCTTCAAGTAATAATCTAACCAATTTTTCTATATTGAGGCTGTTTTTAAAAATCCGACCATGTGAAATCAAACCCCTGCTCTCCCTCCACACCAAATACCTATGCTTGGAAGCATTTGTTATAAAAGAATGAAAAACAAAGTAAATATGACGTCATGTTAAGATAAGCACAATGTACCACATGACCTTGGCGTGTACTGACAACTCGCTGCGTTGATTCGTGCCAAAAGGAGCTTTACTCACTAAAGTGAACTGTGCCTTGCAGACGGCTGAATTGAAAGACTATAGCCACAACACACCTGCAGAGATTTATACGCAAACAAGAAGACGTGAATGATGCATTTCAAACAGTAGCAATAAGCTGCTCACCGGATCGATTCACATGCGGCAGGGTTTTTTTTTTTCAGCGTTTACTAATTGTGGGTACTCGAAACAGCAGCTTTATTACAGTAAATAGGGTATATTTTGCTTGAAAGTGAACAGGCCTAATTAATAATGGTATAGCCTGGTGTACAATCGCATGCCTTTCAGGTAACGAACATAGGACGCAAACTTATGCAAAACAAAAATGATGTAAACAAAAACCAGAGGTAAGGAAGTTAGGTCAATAAAGAATCCGGCTTCCTGTAAGTTTTCACAAATCATTCGACACCTCTTCAAACCGTAAGGACGAAAAGGTTCTGTTTAGCCGGAAGCTAGCTTTGGCTTTCAGTGCAGGGATTGCTCGCGCTTCCGCCTTTTCCAAATATTAAAAAAATGCACAGATAACAACTCCGAAGTGATTTTATTAAGTGCTTTATTTTCCCCAGATCTTGTTCCCGCGGCTGTAACTATCACCGCGTTGTCAAGACTAAGTTGTCACTTATCGTTTCCTTCGGAGTGCACGGTCCTGCTGGGGCAGCACTGTCCTAGTCGTCAAAGGTTGCGCGGTACGATGGAAATGGACCTGGGCTTTGATACCACCGCATACTTGACACATGTCAACAAGCGTTTCCCCCGAGCCTTTCACTCTAAAAAACTAGCGGAGATTACTTGTCGAACTTCTTTCAAAATTCATTCTTTCCACAGACTATACCTGAGTGGAACCGACTACGAGCCAGCTTTGTACTACTGCCCTACTACTGCATCCTTTGTGTGCATGTTAAAGGAAACTTAAGCTTAGGTTTTCTTGCTCGTATACTTATGAGGAATATATGAGCATGACTCCTAGACACCGTGTCTTGTCGTTACGCTTTTATTCTTGTTGCCGTCGGTCCTGACGCGCATAGTACAGTTGCCAGCGGAATTCCGAGCGCGGGCTACGAACGCGTCATTGGCATCGTTCCCAGCAGCGCGTAGTCTTTTGTACACGTGTTGACCCTACGGCTGGCCAGCACACTTCTGAAGGTATGTGCCACGCCTCGTAGCTAATGGATTATTTATGTATGTCAAAACTTTTGGTGGTTGGTTATGGTGACCTAGCAGCAAAATGGGAATTGCTGAATGGGCCGGGAGCTTCTACCGGCGGCTGTCATCGTAATTCACAAACCATTTTGAGCGTGTGCGTGAGAATTGTTGGTGGGGATTTTGACGGCGCAACCAAATGGAAATGTTATAAACGGCCGTCAGCTTGTGACGGCGTCTTTCATCGTCACTAGCCAATTCATCAGGGTGGTTATATTGTTGCGCCTATATTCAGCTTTAACGTGTAGATACCCGAATATAGCCTACCGACATGCCTAAGAACGCCAACGCGTATATGTTCACCTGCGTGTAACGGCTGTCGCCGTTTTTAAACACAAAGTCCTTAACGCATGCGCTAGCTACACGTTTAGAAAGTGTCAGTCATGGAGTCGAGTGCAGTGGGACGCTTGGTTGCCTAGCATTCCAGAGGCCTAAGTTCGCATTCCTCCGGACCTAAGTTTATTTCATTTTCTTTTCGACTCCATGTCTTCACAGTATTCTCCTTGCGCCATCGTCTAATTTACGAGCAGTTTTGTTGCTGCAGACGCTGGCTTTTCCACTCAAAGGGCCATTAAATGTTTCTGCAATAATGAAATGGTAACAGCTAACGAATAGAATTAATATACAACAGTTACGAAAACAAGCTGAGGCCGAAATGAACCACATAAATTTTCAACCATTTCAAAATTCTCTCAACACGTTTCAGTGAGAGCAGTTTAGCTGGCAACGAAGCATACCTTTAACATGATCTCCTCTTCAGGAGAGAATGGGTCGACGATTACCGAATCATTGCGAACTCGTTTCCAGCAGCTTTCAGTGGCCTCCCAGCGTTATCAGTTTTGACTCAATCGCGCAGCTCTGCAGAATTTGCGAAGCGTGCCGAGGTGCCGTCAATAATGCGCAGGAAAAAAGATTTGCAAGGAGCGTTATCCGCTTTCACCTGCTCGGAGCAGACCAGCACGGTCCGGAAAGAAAACCTGACGTAACGTGGCTGAGCAGAAACCAGGGTCCCATGTGGGCCGTATGCGTTGGACTCAATACAAATAACGGAACCTCTGCTTTATCGGTCGGTAACATCGGTCGGTCTGTTTTATTTACCTGTCCAGGCCAGTTCTGTGCATCTCCCGGGTAGTCCCAAACTGCTCGCGCCATAGGCATTCTATGGGCAAATAAAATACAGGGCTGCTTTGGAGCAGTTCTGAGCAGCCTAAAATGCCAAATAAGAGAGGCCTATTATTGCACTACATTTTTGCGCATACTACTGCGGGTTTCTTTTTCGTTGTATAGCAGGACTCCATGGCAATTTGAAGACAATCAAGTATTCCGAAGACAAACTGAAACAGTCAGTAATCGAATGAACACGTGGAATTAATAACGCGTATTTGTTTTAAGAGCGTTTCTTCTGACCCATACAGTAGTATATGTATGGGTGGAGCAGCATGTGGATGCATCACTTACGGTCTCCATTTCAGTGCATACAGGCAGTATTTTCTCCTAGGGGACAGTGGAAGCGGACGGCAACACAGAATTGCACCCCTGGTCATATGCCTTCATGACAAATGTTCTTTCAACCGAGACCATTCGATGTTTCCTTTAACGGCTTAAAACCAAGATTATAGAATCCAAATACGAGCGACAAACATACGGTTTATTCAAACTTATAGCGTATTTTGTGAATGATACTTTGAAATAGCGGTGAACATTTACGCAAGGACAACCATACTAGGAAAATGAGCCATCGTGAAGGTGAGCACAGAACGTTCTGGTAAGAGAGAGGCTGTCACTAGTGCTGGTTCATAATCATACTTTGAAATAGCGGTGAACATTTACGCAAGGACAACTATAGTAGGAAAATGAGCCATCGTGAAGGTGAGCCCAGAACGTTCTGGTAAGAGAGAGGCTGTCACTAGTGCTGGTTCATAATCATACTTTGAAATAGCGGTGAACATTTACGCAAGGACAACTATAGTAGGAAAATGAGCCATCGTGAAGGTGAGCCCAGAACGTTCTGGTAAGAGAGAGGCTCAAGAGAGAAGCGCGTCGTCCTGTGTTTTACTTTTCTTAGTCTACGTCTTTCCGCGCCTGTTTTCGAGATGAATAAGCACCAACTCGCCCAAGTTGCCATCCTGTTAAAGAGAGAGGCTGTCACGAGTGCTGGTTCATTGTTATTCGGTTGGGACAGAAGTGATCAGGTTATCTAAAATGATCTAAGGACAGAACTTTGCCACTATGGAGCGGAAAGTAAGAAAGCGAAGTAAATTAATCAGAATATTTTGTGCCAAACCGTCCCTGCAGCAAAGTGCAATACGCTGAGCGAAATGAAAATTGTATGCAAACGACAAAAAACCGCACACTATAGGCTAACCCAACGCCATACGCACTTGAAACCCTAGTTCTTGTCCCGTTTTCCACTTTCACTTACCACTCTCCCGAAGAAAAAAACTCTCCCAGATTCTCGGGTTTAAAAATCAAGTTTATCTCCCTTTTCCCCTAATGCTGCCATTAGTAGTAGACGGTGAAACACAACGGGTGCGGCCAAACTTCGTGCGCAAGCGCTAGCGCATGCGTTTCCTTTCCTTCTTTCGCGTACATCGTGAAAGCATTCCATGAAGCCGGCGCTATTGCTAGCATCTACGTTTTCATATAAGCTCTGTAGCAACTGGAGGAAGCATGCAGTGGTAGCTTAGTTAACAGAAACAAGTCGTTCGAAATCTACGTGGTTGCTGTGGCGTAACGCCGACCGCATATTTCCGAGTAATTTCAAAGAATCCAAGCCAATTTTCAGTAATTAATTTCATTCCCCAAATTTGCCCCATAATGATGAACGTTTACTCCTCCTCAACGTAATTCCAAAAAGGACAATTAAATTGTTAGTCATTTCAAGTAACTTCAAGCAATTCCAAGTAATGTGAGGTAATTCCAAATAATTTCAACCAATTCAAAATATATCCGAATAAATTCCAGGTAATTCCAAGTGAGTACAAGTAATTTGAAGTTAATAAAAAATTGTGCAAGTATTTCTTCAGAGCCTCATCTAAACAAAATTAGAGGTTAATTCTGCCTGTAATTTCCTTTCCACGCTGCTTCCGGGCCTCTCAAGCACGAAAGTGATGGTTTTTGAACAGCCGTGAATTGTCGGTTGCGGAAAGCTAAAGTGCGGTCATTTGAGTAACTTCCATGCAAGCGGCGGCGGTGATAAGGAGCCTTCTTGCTAGCTTCGTAGAAGTGAGAACGCCGCTCCACCGGTCGCAGACACGAAACAAAATATAAGCATACTTTCGCGGCAATATCGACTTTTGATCGGCAAGCATAGAACAGTTCGTTCCTAAGAAGACTTCGTTTAGAATTGGATATAAGGCTTGTGGGAGACGTGGTCGATGGCAAAGTCTCGTCCCGTAATCAAAGAAAAGTTATGACGCCAAAATTTAGTCATGAGGTTGTCGATATGTGATACATAGCACGGGATGGACGTCGCATTACAATGAAACATTAATTTCCGTGTCTCAGTAGGACGCGAGGCGCATAATTCAATTTTGTAGTGCGCTTGCTTCAGACTTATGGTCAAGTATTTCTATGCTGGTGAGGCGGTGAAAACAAAAGATTAAGGGTTAGTGTCTTGAGAGTAGAAGTTTTGTATTTCGAATATCCCCCAGATGGGATTCCTACCTTCAGCATAAACTAACTCGAGAAAATCTGAAAGACTTAGTTGCGGAGTGTATATGGCTAGAACATGGTACATGAAAACGTTTTTAGGAGATGTAATTAGTCCTGGACAAATAAATATTGCAGTTCTAAATTCCCTAGACGTACTAAGTTGAAATTTTAACTTCATTAGCTTAAGAGGGAAGTTGTTGTCCAGAGCATCAATGAACCAGTGTATATTCGGCTGTGGACGCCGAGAAACAGGCAAGAAATGTCTTGTTGTCTTTCGAAAATAAGTGGTTTAGAATGCGTTTACCGAAACGGGTTCTGTAAGCAAATGTGGTTTTTAGCTGAGTCGAGATTTGCTGTTGCAAATGCCGTCACACAGTATGATAAACGAACACTACATGTATGTGATTTAGATTTTCAACATCATCCTTATCGCAAGCAACACTGACGCTCTTCATGGTAGCCTTGGCACGTCTTGGCTTAACAGCGCCGATTAGTATATAAAGAGAGGGGGAAGGGGGCTACACATCAAAGCTAGAGCTTGGCTATGAGGGACGCTGTAGAGCATAGCTACAGATTAATTGACGCCACTTGAATTTCCTCTGGCGTGCGTAATAATTTATAACAGATATGCCTTTCCGTAGCTTACCTCGTTCGGAAAACTAGGAGTTGGAAATACCTTATTCAAGCCAAAGCATAATGACGGAAGTAAAAATGGCCCTACAGGTTTCCTGAAGCCTCCTTTTATTCTTCGGAGTAGACTCAAGCCCACGCAGGAACTGCGCATCCTCGGTCTGTTGCTACAACGAGACGTCAAGGCAGCAGCGGCCATTGCTAAGATCTAGACGGCCTCCGAACAGGTCGTCGGAATGATTCGACGCGTTGCATCGAAACAGAGGATTTAAAAAAGACGACGCTTTTCGCCTGGTCAGGGCGTTCATCCCGTCTCGCATCACTTACTCAGCCCCGTATCTCCAGCTAACGAAGGCGAAGAGCAACATGCTAGACACGATCGTAAGGAAAGCCACCAAGACAGCTATGGGCCTGCCCCCGTACTCGTCTACGCAGAAGCTGCTAGACATGGGGGTACATAATACGGTAGACGAGCTCCTAGAGACTCATCGGTCTAACTAGAGAGTGCGACTGAGTCAGACGGAGCAAAAGATCGGCTGGCCCATCGAACTAAAGACACCCAAGTACCCTATACCTCCGCCGTGGAGGGAAGGAATCAAGACCAAGCCCCTGCCGCGCAACATGCAGGCAGGCAGGAACGACGAGAGGCGCACCGCGCGGGCACAGGCACTCACCCGGCAGCTGGAAGCAGCCCCCTCGTCCTCTACGTGGACACCTCACTTCCCAAGAACAGCAGGAAGGCAGTGGCCGCCGTCACGACCATCGACAAGCTGGTGACCAGCGCGTCGGTACGGACGGCGGACCCCAGTCAAGCAGAAGAGGTGGCCATCGCTCTCGCCCTCACGCACGGGGACGTGCAGACGATCGTCACGGACTCCAAGACGGCTTATGGCGCAAGGGGATCGTCTCCCACGCTGCCCTAGCACTTCTCGCAAAGAGCAGCCCACCGGGACGAGGTGTAGAGCTCCTGTGGGGTCCGGCACACTCGACAGTGGAAGGCAACACCCTCACCATCCACTACGCCCGCGAACTAGCAGACCGGGCCGATAACGAGTCGGAGCTACCGCTCCCAATTACAAGCTACCGGGAAATTACCCGGCTGTACAGGAGCGCCAGGTGCAGGCGTGCCGGGCCTCACCGGCTACTCGAACGCAAACAGCAAACGATCGTGCGCCGCGCACAAGCGAGGTCACTGGGGCACCCAGCTTTATTGCACTAGATGTTCCCGGCAGAACACGCCCGCATCTGCCCGTCCTGCAAAAAGACTGAAGGCGATGACTGAAGGAAAAGACTGAAGACTGAAGGCGAAAAAGACTAACCGTCCTGCAAAAAAGACTGAAGACTGCCGCACATACTGGCGGTGTGCACTCAGCTCAAAAATCCCCTACCTTCTCTACCCCTCGCCCTTCCCCCCCATACCCGAGCGATGGGAGATCCTGATGTCCAGCCCCGACCTGTCGACGCAGCAAGAGCTTGCGTTCAGGGGCCAGGAGCTATTGCACTCGTATGGGACTCGGGAATAGGGTTCCACTCCGTCTGACGCCCGCGGGTGTCACCTGAAATGGGCTCAATAAAAGTTGTTTCTCTCTCTCTCTATTCTTCAGTCCCAAAACGCATCCTAATAGTCACCCTGTTCCTGCGAATATTGAAATAGTTGTCTAACAAGATCACTTTCTTCCGACGATATTGTGCAGGGCTGGGCAGAGATACTTCAAAATGTATTCTGGAATACAGATATCGCGAAACATGCGCTGGGCGCCTAAAATACAAATACTAAGATACATGTAAATTAGACGTAACGGGATATTTCTGAGATACTTGCGCAATTTGCACAAAAAAGTATTCTAGAATACAGATACAAGATACAGCTACAGATACTGAAATACTTTTTTTATTTCGGTGACGTCAGGTTCTAAAAGACATTTACAATACTAACACAGATACAAACTATGTATACATACATGACAGGGTATAACTGACGTGCAGGTACTTGCAAGCAGTTGTGAACAAATCAAAGAAAAGAACAGCAAGTAAAAGTAATTGCAAAAACAAAAGAAAATGAAATAACGAAAAGACTAATAATACACAATCATCATAAGTTTACACAATCATGCGGCGGAGGTCTTTAAAATAAATTGATAATACATCTTCGTTTTTATGTTTAACTAGGTCATTTACCATAATGAGTCGAAATTTCAGCGGTTGGTTCGTTAGTTAGTTACAATTAAGCAAAAGCAGCTTCTCAAACAAGCTGCCTTCTAGACAACGTCGATTGGGTCTGAGCACGAGGCTCGCAAACGAGAAAAGTCTCTCAACCGGTGCAGAAGAACACAAGTTTGTGTAGTAATGAACGAACACAGACTTAATGGCTGCGAAGTCCTGCAGCATAGCGAAATCCTTCCTCGGGTCGTCAAGGTACCGAAAAACTTCCGCTCGAACATGCGTCTGCTCTGATGAAACTCTTTGTAAGTACGCCCTCCCAATTTTTAATATAAAGGGAGCGTCGACCATTTGGTTAACCAGAGCTACAACCAACACATGTGCCTTGGGGTGGAAATTATCTACCCGGCTGCCTAATCGCCGCCGCGTCCGGAATGTCTAGGCTAACACTGCCGCCCACAGAAGGAAACCAGGCGGTGTGGCGCCAACCTAAAAAAAAGCCGACTTCTTATGAGACAAGAAAATGAATGTAACGAGATACTTTTCGGCGCCGGAGTATCGCGATATATTCGATACACCATAAACGTATTTCACTTCCGAGATACAAATACATTTTTCAAATGTATTTCGATACTGAAATACAGATACTCAAAAGTATCTCTGAGATACTATCGCGATATCCTAGTATCGCGATACTGCCCAGCCCTGATATTGTGGTCGTACGCAAAATTTCCCTATATACGGAATACAAAAAAGTGACAAATGAAAGGAAAAACATTGTTAATGAACGTGACATATCAGCCGAAAATCGGTTCCTAATTATTTCCCCCAAAGTTTTCAACTATAACTTCGCGCTGACAGCTTCCCTGCTACTTGGCCAGGGAGTAACAAAAAAGATAAAGAGCAAAAGTGTTTCCGTTTTTAAAAACCACCTGTGTTTCATGCCGATGAGTTCACTGTGGACAGAAAATGTTTTTGGGCGCTCAAGTACGCAAGACAAGAAAAATAAGGCAAAGGAGGACTCCAAACTGAAATTTTGTTTCCCGTAAGCGTGGAATAAATGCGGCCTGAACGGCTAGCAAACCACCACTGCTCGATGAAAACGACCAAGAAAGATTTCCCGTCGCCCGGAACTAGCGTTCTACGTTATGCGCTTGTCACCGCGGCATCTGTGACCGCCGCGTCATTCATGATCGAGGGCAGCAGACAGCATTATGAACGCAAGGCAACAGACACAAAAAACGCGACAACATATAACTACCTCTTAGCCGCCTTATCCCCAGTTAGACAGCCGCCTGTGGCCCCTAATGCTAACACTGGCAAGCCGCGGCCAACGGTTCTTTTGTGTGCCCAGCAAAATACTCCGGCGCATGCGGCGTATGGCATGTGCCGTCGGAAAATGATCATCGCGGTGTCTCTCCTTCTGGACACACGAGCCAGCGGGTTCGCCTTGCGTGTGCGCCGTGACGCTGGGCGCCGTAAAACATCAACGAAAATGAGAGCGAGCGGGCGCGCAAAGAAATGAAATACAAAGAAATGTAGCGCGCCCATTCACTGCGACGTGTTCTAAGCAAAACAAAATGTACAGAGGGAGCGCGCTAACGCTTTCGCGTTCCACTCTTAAAGGCAAAGCCTAAATAATAAAAACATAACTCAACAAACAAACGTAAATTAGCAAGTAATACATAATAAAGAATAATTATTAAGAATGAAAACTTAAACGAACAGAAAACTAAGACATTCAATAAATAAATAAATAAAGATATATCGACATAAATGAAAATACATGCATAAAATAATGAAAAGAAATAAAAGAAAAACAAATGAATATCAATATAAATAATATGAACACCAATGAAAATGAGAAAAAAGGCAAGCAAAAGAGGAGTGTAAATAAATAAAGCATAGTATAAAATAAATGTAAATAAAAGGCAGATCAGAAATGAGTATAAATAAATAAATAAATAAATAAATACTATTATATAAGTGAAAGATAATTGGGAAGAATACGCATTGCGCGCAAAGCTTCGCTGGTCATCCACCTCCACAGAGTGGAATGGCTCATCAATATTTTTATCTTCCTCGCCGCTGCTCTTTGGGTGCTGCACGACACCGCAGGTAGCCCGTGGGGATCTTCATTATCCCTTAAAAGAAACAAACAGGCAGTAACAAGAAAAGGTACGAGCACACGATTCTCAGATACGGCTGTGCGATCGCAGCAGCTTATGATAAACTAGCCGTAGTTCCCGGCCGTGCCAGGGTGTGTCAGTACACATAACAATGGGTATCACACATACTGACTACACCATTAAGGGCGTTATTTTTCCCCAAATCTAGATTCGCCTCAGTAGGTATAGTTTAGAACAAAGTCTGAAATTACCTCGAAGACATTACCTCAAAGACGTGAAATTACCTCGAAGAATTTCCGAAAGAATCAATTTAGTCTTTGAGTGAACCTGAATACCAATACCCTGTATACCAATGCCTGTATACCAATCAATCGTGTACGGCATCCATAGACGAAAGCACACAGAATACGCTTTAAGGCAAAGCCAACTTCCCCACGAAGGCTCTGTATCTCTCAGTCTAACTGGCGATTTTTAAAGGCGAACACGATGTGCCCCATTGTGCGAACAACTGGCGTTGTTGTTGGTAAAGTTGTTGTTATCATCCTGCACAGAAAACGGCCGCCACTGAAAATAGTAAAAACAAAACACATTCCAGGGCGATTGGGAGTCGAACCTGTGTCTCCGGAGTATGAGCCCAGTGCTTTAGCACCGCGCTACCACAACTTTTTTTTTCTTTTTTAGCAGTCTTCATCCCACACGTACCGCCCAAAATAACCACACTCTGCATGTGGTACAACACACACCGACATAAACATACCAGCCGTGCCTCCGGCTAGGCTTACGTTTTAAAGCGTGGAACAAGAGTTAGCCTAGTACGTGCTCGCTGACGTCAACTGGCGTGACACGTGAGTAGAGAATGTGCACACCAGCCACGGAGAGCTACGATTCTGCGGTAGGTGGGCCTGGAAGTGTCGCAGTTGTCTGCTGTAGTTATTCGCGCCAAAAGACGAAGGAACTAAAGTCAAGGAAGAGACGCGAACGCGATATTGCAGTAACGAAGTTTTGGATAAGTAGACAGCTCCACGGGGTCCTTACTTACCCCCGTGCTAGCTAGGTACGCGTGCCCCAGTGTTTATGACAGTGATGCGTGCAAACTGTGTGCGAAGGAGAGAGCCACCGCGGCTAACATCCTGTGGGACTGCAGAGTGAACCCAAGAGAGGCAAGCAGGATGACGACGTTTCCGCCGCAAATTGAGGCGGCGGTGAAGACCTACGATCGAGAAGCACAGCTCCAGGCCGTCCAGCTGGTCTCGGCAGCTCTGGAAAGGCAGCGACCGATCGAAACTGAGGAGAAGGGGGGACGCACTCCCAGGAAGGGGGCGGCGGCCCTCTTGACCCGAAAAAGTAACGAGTGAGCAAGGCCTCGAGGAGCACGACGCCCGAGATATACGTCATGGCCGCGTCGTGGTGAAGACCCGTCTTCCCAGTGGGGAGGCATCTTAACCGACTGCAGGTCATTCAATAAAGTTGTTCTCTCTCTCTCTCTCTCTCTCTCTCTCTCTCTATATATATATATATATATATATATATATATATATATATATATATATATATATCTTCAAAGCACGCAAGCAGACCTAAAGGGACCGGGAAACACCTTTCTAGAAAATTACAAAAGCTCTGTGATGCCTCAAGGAATCAATGTATAAACGCATTGCCGTTGTAATTATTGCCCACGTTCGGTATTAGGAAACGCGTTGCCCTTGTAATTATTGCCCTACATTCGGTATTAGGTATGTCACGAGCGATAAACGTACCCCTCCTCCTCCGCCCATCGCTTCCTCCCCCCTCCCGCTCGCTCGTTGGCGGGTTTATTAGAACAAAATCCTCAAGTAGTTCATTGTAATCAAAAGCCAATTGGGCATATCAACTTGGTGAACACATATTGAGTAATCCGCGAAAACACGTAATATACCCCAAACCCTCATAATAATGGTTAGGGGAAAACTCTGTAAAACAGCTTTAAGACATTCGAATAGGTTTTAACGGGCCGGGGATAAAATTCGGTCGGTCGTCGGTACTTAATTCTTTAATAGAAATCCTATTCGCCGAAACCCGCGCTGGCGGTTCACATGAGCAATTCCAGGTATCCTAGCCCCCAGAGAAAATAATAAAACGGATAACGCTCTTCCTCGCCTCCCTCCTCCTTTTTTTACCGTCGCGTTTATTTTCCGCAGAGCTCAACACACAGCGTCCGACGGTGCGAAAAAGCAACTTCACTCCAGACTGAGACGTCGCCCGGTCGCTATCAAATGCACCAGCAGTGCTGGCATGACGGTGTGCTTCAGGGGAGGTGTAGGTAAAGGAACACACGCGGAAAGGCGATCGGCGATAAAGCCCGCTACTGGAAACGTGAATTCTTTTTCTTATAATTTTCATTTCCCGCATCACCGAATACGTCACCGCGGGAAGTTTGAAATCTTGAAGGTTAGACGCCACGTGGTGCCAATCAGCTGAACTAGAAGCTTCCTGTCCCAGATTTCTGGATATGTTGACATGAAACAGCATCACCTTCTTTGTATAATACACAAAAGGGGCTCCTTCACGAGCGTTCCAAAGCACGGCACGAAGCCTGCGCTGAGATTTTTCCAACACAGTAGTACACAAGATTCGGACTCCGCTCGTGGGGAACGAAGAAACACGTTAAAACCGGAGAGCTGTAGCTGAATGTTTTCTGAATATGGGCTCATTCATGTGTTATGACAGCTTTGTAGCTGCTGACCTTGCAAAGCTTTGTAGAGCTTTGATAAGCTGCGAATGCCTTTTTTTCTCTCCCGTCCGAATGCTCCTTTTGGCAAACATGAAATAAAGTGTACGTGTCTATGTCTACGTCTGTGTGTAACTTGTCTGCTTACCAATGACGCGCCTCTATGACCTAGAACACTGCACAACAGCCACAATTATTCGCCGCACAAAGCTGGAAGCAGCACTTATAGCGGCGTTCGAATAGACTGCCATGCTTTCGCTGTGGCAACTCACAAGTGCTTAGGCTCTAATTGACATTACTATATCCCCAGATTTTGCGCTGACATAACACAGCGTTATATAATGAATCAGCAGCTTCTAAAAACCGAGCTCCACGAGATTGTAATTCCTTTTGTGGGAAAATTAAAAGCCTATTTACGACACCTCTCGTTGAAAGGCGCTATTCAATGTTGTGAAGCAGCAAACCGAGTTACAGAAACTTCACTACACCTTAGTGAATCTGACTGCAATAACTCTAAAAGTTAAGCAGTAGGCAAAAAAACAAGAAATTTGTTTTACAAATATTACTTGGATTTGCGGTGTTATGTAGTTATTTTATGTCTGAACATGGTCACAAGAATAAGGGCACCTGCTACGCGATACTTCAGGCATATATAAATACCAAAATATAAACCCGTTTATGCGGAGTCCACAACACGTCATAGCGGCTGAGTACGAATTTTATTTTGGGAGCTTACCACTCCACTTCCCAATGAACAATGACAGTATTAAGAGTGATCATGGTAAAGAACAACGCTTTTAAGCGTCCCACCGGGTGCATTTTGCTTGTATTCGTTATTATTATACCTAAACAGGATTAAACTACATATTTTACACTTTTCGAGCGGCTATATCAGACTAATGTAAACGTGAATCTGTTTCTCCCTTTGCAACGGTAACTATGGAATTCAAGGCGTAATTTTATTGCTGAAAGAATGAATGCTGAAGCTTCGTTTTTCTGGTAACAAAATTGCATGGCATCCGGAAATGTCCCCACAATTAGGTGTAAGATTTTCAGTAATAAAGCTTTCGGGAGAGAAACTTGAATCTAAAAGGAGCCCTTCTGGTACTTTGGCTGCCTCGGAAACAACATAACAATGTCAATGTCCTATGCAGGGAGCGTTGTTGAAACTACTCGGGATTTTTGCTTGTCATTTTAGTTCTTCCACAAATAGTGTTGCAAATAAAGCTCTGGGATACGGCAGCTTGCTACTCCTCTTGTCCGTGGGGAGAATGTTTTCAATAGTATTAATCACCCAAGCGAAACATTCAAGCCGTGATTTCTCTTTAACCGTTTGCGAAACATGAGCATCACCGAACGACGGCCAAAACAATAACCAGTCACCTTCGAGTGCTCCTATAAGGATAAATAAGCGAAACACGCAGCACGTGTTCTTTGCCACATCTGTGTGCATGGCTAATTTTAAGTTGTGGGTCATTTAGTAGAGCTTTTTATCATAGGAAAGTTATAGAGAGACTATCTTGATCGGTCACCCATTAAAATATTTCTCAACCTCAATCTTCAGAAACAACCGTCGTTACATGACATGACGGCAGAATACGAAAGTAAAATATTACTTATATAGGTTCTTTACATTATTTAGAACCTCTGAAAATTGATTTCTTTTTTTTTCGGCGTTGTTCAACAACTGGACATTTCATTAGTTCTTGAGAAGAGTGGTCACTCAAAAAATGCGGCCTCATTTGGACGTCTAACTTTCAATTTCAGCAAAAGAAGTACTTCGTTACTCCGTGGACTCTGCTTTCATGCTGTCACTTTAAAAATAAAAGTAGCACTCGAATATAAGAAGCGACCAGAACGGGTATCTACGGGCATCAATTACGAGGGCTGTGCCGGAGTGTGCCGGCGATAACTAAAGCTTTGGATATGAATCAGAGGATCAGGATTGACCACCACGTCAAGAGTACCGCTTTCAGGGCTTACTCTGTTTATCTCTATTGTGCCGAATTGGCTAAAAGTGTGCGCATCAGATACCGTAAGGATAAGTGCATGTCACATACAATTTCTCGAAAATCGCATTTAATCGAAGTTTGTACGACCAAGGTCCGGGATGTTACCCCGTCCCCGCCTACGGGGAATAATGTATTACAGGAAAGCCAGCTTAAAAGACCCAGTTTATCACGGAAGCCAACGCACACTGCCGGTCAAGTCAGAGCTCGTCATCTCTGTCAGTGTATGACGTAATGCGTGACGTAGCATGCAACTGACAAAGTAAAAAGACGTAGCCGTATATGAAAGTGTTTCTCAAAGATTGCACCAGTTATTCTCAAGGGTAAATTTTCTCCCACTTTTCACCCAAATTCTGTCACTCGTATGTCATAAAAGCTTTGCTGGCCATCCACTTTCCCAGGCCGAGACTGGTGAGCTTCTACAGCGGAGACTTTATAGTCTGCGTTCTCACCAAAACCGCGTACGTTGACAGGGTGTGCACAAAACGTTACATGACGAGTGCGATACAAACTATTGCAAAATTTGATCGCAGCGCGATTAGCTGTCTTCTAGGCCACGGCACATAGCTGCTGCGTCTCAGTAATTGATCGCGTAACCAGCAAACGTATGTCGGCGCGCGCCAGTCTTGCGTCATGACGCTGAAGTCACCGCCGCCGAGCATTTTGTTGTCAACCGTGTTTGATCCTACCGCGTAAAGTTCACCTGTTCAGGATGAGCCAGGCAACAAAGAGGACGACGAAAGACCGATGTAAGTGTAGCACCCTGCGCGTGCTGGGCTACTGTGCGTTTTCTGAAGTTGAAAGGACAAGACGCTTGCTTTCAATAACGCCTACTTTTGTGACTCATTTCTTGGGGCCACTAGACGCCAAGGCGCGGTTTTCACACACGTATCTCGTGCGGCCTTGGCATACTGCCCTTCTACTCACACTTTTGGCCATAATTTTTCCCCCGCTTTCCTGCTCGCTCTATCTGGTATACCTCCGGTGTCCTCTTCGGTCGATCGGTTGCATCGAGTGATGACGGCAAACCGCTGATGCTCTAAAAAGTCGCGTCTAGAAAGCCCCGTTCTACAACGTCATGCTCTAAAACTCGCGCCCTAAAAAGTCACGTAGACAAAACAAAATGTGGTGGCACAGCGTACCTTCGGGTGAATTTTCTGTCTGTATTTTTAATCTAATGTAAGTTTCATAGTGAAAGCCGCGCATAAAAGACGAATACAGAGAAGGAAAAACAAACACGGCGCTGGTTTGTTTTTCCGTTCACGTGTTTGTCTTTTATGCGCTCATGAACATTCACAAACTTGCCCAGTTAGCTTGTAAGTTTACCTAGAACAAAATAGGGCTGAAAGAGCCCGGGAAGACTACTCTATCATTAGGCCGAGTTTTTTTGGGTTGCAGTAATTAGTTAGTTCAACGTTAAGTAATAAACATTACAGAATTCCTGGCTGCTGCCGATCAATGGCCGTTTTGGAACTTTATTTCCGCGAGGACAAAGAAGTGTTCGCAGATGGTAGTTTGAATTGCTAAGCGGTGCTGATTAATGGGTAATTCGGGTTTCATTAACAACTAAGTTTCCTTTTACAGCCTCTTTCCTGAAATAAGTATATTGAAGTCCCCACGTTTTTAACCGATTTAGCCCTGGCCAATCCCCCCCTGTGGGTACGTGCCAAAAAATCTGAGGACATCATCATCATCATCAGATGGTAGTAGAAGAGGACGAATAAGAACGATGGCGGCGATCGGACTTGTTCTGTCTGTGATGTAATGTAAATACCGTTCTTTTCCCTTAACGAAGGCGTTGTCGTCGCGACATAGTGGTGCCGAAATCCCGCGGGATGAACGAACGACGGTATGTACCTCAACGGTTGCGACCAATGCCTGAAAAGAACTGAAACCGCTGTCATCATGACTCAATCATGAACGAAGCCTACTAGAGATAAACTATGCCAAAAACGAAGTGTTCAACGCTCTACTATAACGAGACTGATCTCCCAAGTGAAGGCTGCCATTTTCGAAGCGGACACAACCGATGAAGAAATTTGCGCCATAAGCCAATGCCTTGACTACGTGACCGGGCAACTACGGAACACCGACCGTGAGATCGAACCCTTTCTGACTGGCAACTACGCTGAGCAAGAGTTTATGGACACTTTTGAGTTTCGTGACATCATCGTAACATGGCAATTGATTTTAAAGCAAGCAATGCAGTGCCCAAGAAGCGATCGCTTTGGGGTGCTTGTCTCAAATATGGGAAAGTAGCGTCGCAGTTCTCGCCCGCACCAAATCATGCAACTTCAAATGGCCCCAGTGACACATCACGGGTCAACCCACTTCAATCCTCAAGCCACTGCATGAATGCATCCACCGGTATCGAGGACTCTACGGACAACACCGAGATGCATAGAAAAACGCCGACAGCTACCATACAACCTGAACTGGGAGCTCAAGGTATGCCTGCAGAGAAAGGTGCATATCTTGACGCTGTGCTTTGCCTCGATGGACAAACCAACAGAGAACAGAATTCGTCAACGAGTGACACCCCAGCCCAAACTGGAGACATTGCAGCTAACCACGTGTCCCCAACTCAGTGATGGCTTCCATCTGACCTGAAAGTAGGCGCATCGAAGGAAGCCCTGCCAAACAGAACGGGGGTGAATGAAATACAAAAAGACAAGAGGAGGCATAAGAAAGACAATGATGCTATCGCAAGATTTACTTTTAAGCTCTCTCTGCACCGATACACGAACATGAAACCAAGAACTCGCGTCACACATGGCGTGCTCGGCGGACATCGGGGTCATCACGACCATGACCACTTCCATTCGCCAATAAAGGGCACCAACCGAATGAAGTCATGACCTGCTGTTCGACATACTTGGAAATACCGGCGCAAGAACCACCAGCGAGGCGACTGTTTGCCCTGGATGACTGGAAACGGACCACGCAGGCAAAGACGGCGCCGTTGGAAGTACAGACGCAAAGACGGGTGCTAGGACTATCCCCCACGTGTCACTCTTTTTTCGCCACGGGGGAGGTTGTTGGAACTTTATTTCCGCGGGGACAAAGAAGTGATCGCAGATGGTAGTAGAAGAGGAAGATGACGAACGATGGCGGCGATCGGACGTTGTTCTGTCTGTGATGTAATGTAAATACAGTTCGTTCTTTTCCTTTAACGAAGACGTTGTAGTCGCGACAGGCCGTCTACGGAGGAAATGTGGTTAGGGAGAACGGCTGTAACTGCTATTTTACAGATACTACATCAAAACAAAGCATAGCATCATTTAGCAATGAGATGACGTTGAAATTGCGCCGCCTTTCCACTATTTTGTGTAATTACGCACTTTAACGTGAGGTTGTAATATCGTGGTATTCCCATGTGTAGTCTACGCAACACTTCTATTGGAGAAAAACCGACAGCACCATCCCCACCCACAATTACAAATTTCAAGTCCCCCAAGTTTCCTTCAGCTAATTAACTCCGAAGGAACTTTTTCACAAATCACAAACAAGGTTTTAGGGGCGAAGCTCCTTAGGGCGTGGGTCTGTCCATCCTCTACGTATGTATGTAGCCACCTCTAGTTTAGTTCTTGGACTGTTTACTAGATGACGTGGCTACCTCTAGTTTAGTTCTTGGATTGTTTACTAGATGGCCGTACTTGTATATGATGAAAAGATGCGCTTGGATTGTTTACTAGATGGCGTGGCTACCTCTAGTTTAGTTCTTGGATTGTTTACTAGATGGCGGGGAGCGTTGTAATAAAATCCGTTCGCTGTTGGCGCGCGCTCGGAGTCGCCCGATGGATAAGGCTGCAGATGTGCGAGCCCGCGAGGCAGAAGCGCTCCGTGAAGCTGCGCGACGCCGCCGCCAAGATCCTGCCGTACGAGAGCGGGAGGCCGAAGCGTGTCGTCTGGCTGCGCGACGACGCCGCCAAGATCCCAGCGTTCGAGAACGAGAGGCCCAAGCGTCACGGCAACGGCGCGAGGACCCTGCCGTACGAGAAGCGGCACGGCTGCGGCGCGAAGAGGATCTCCAAAACGTCAGAGAACGGGAAGCGGCGAGAAAGCGCGCGTATCGGCAGGCAGACCCCGATGCAGTGAGAGCTCGTGAGGGGTCTGCAAAACGCATCAGGCGAGCTCAGCCCCAAGGTGCCGACGCGCGGTTTAAGCGAGACTTTCTAGACGTTACGTTCGGACACAGATGTAGTGGGCGAACTTTCACTGAAGAGTCACGGTTTTAGCGATGATTTCCCCTCAGGAGCTTCGCCCACTCATCATCATTCACCCCGTGGATATGCTGTGAATTTTTTTTTATGAAGTAAGGACTTCATCGAGGCGGTGTAGGTGGTCAGCAAAAGTAGAGGAAAAAACAACAATGTCGTCTAGATAGCATAGGCAGGTTCTCCATTTAAGGCCGCGAAGGACGGTGTCAATCATTCGCTCAAATGTGGCCGGAGCGTTGCACAGCCCGAATGGCATCACGTTGAATTCGTAAAGACCATCGGGCGTTGCGAAAGCTGTTTTCTCCTTATCGGCTTCATGCATGGGAACCTGCCAGTATCCAGAGCCAAGATCGAGGCTCGTAAAGTACTCGGCACCTTGCAAAGTGTCCAGGGCATCATCGATGCGGGGCATCGGGTACACGTCTTTACGAGTTATTTTGTTCAGCGCCCGATAGTCGACGCAAAAGCGTACGGAACCGTCCTTTTTTATGAAGTATTTGGCTGAGCCCAGCTTCATTGGTCATGCTTCTTCACAGGGTGAACCGGCACTAAACTGCGCAAATTTTTAAAATTGAAGTTTCCTTATTGCAGCGTTAAGGAGACCTTTCGTATGCCTCTTTAGTTTATTAGGGACAGGTTTGCAATGAAGCACTACCTACTGGTCTTGTTTAAAGGGATGTGAATTAGTTTCGCATGTTGCGTTTGTAAAACGTTTAAAGAATTTTTTGTGGGCAAAATTTTAGCTTGAGTGCTGCTAACATTTTGTATTTTGCAATTATTCTTTTTTTTAATTTATTTGCGAATAACACGCTCTTACTTCGCGCTAATTTGCAAATACATAAATACGGCCATTTGAGAGAGATCAGTTTTAGGCCTACTCAAATGTTACCAAATGTCAAATACGCAGAGCGTAGTTGAATGTCAATTCTTTTCTTTTTTACTACGCAGAGCATAGAAGCATGTCATGTCTTCTTCTCTCTTTTTTTTTTCACTGCGCAGACCATTAGTACAATGGCACTCTGTCCTCTATTGCTGTTGCTGTCGCTGCCAGCTGTAAGGGTTGTGGGAGCTCCGTCAAGCGATTTTTCCTTTTTTTTCGCTTTTACTCCAACCTCCTCTATCCCTTGTATTGATGGAAGTAAAGACTACTATCATGCCCAGTTTCTAGTGAAAAATGTGCAAATGCCCTGCAGGCTGACCGATATATTCTATATAAATAGTTTTCCGCCAAAAAGGTAGTTGGCTCACTTTATTTCGTCATACCATTTTTGTATATTCGGCACAACGACATTTACCTACAAGGCTGTGCCTGTGCCACGTAACCCATGTCAATTTGCTGGATTTCTGTTTCTGCAGAAAACTGAATCTGCATTTATTTTTTACCGTTGAAATTTTCTATAAAAAAACAAAAACACAAGTTATCCAGCGCTTTTCTTGTTTGGCACTGTTCTCTTGAATACACTTGATATATTTTGGTCGGGCGGCACTTATCATAGAAAGTCTTGTTGCACCTAGGAGATTCCGTCCCAATAGCTTCATCTCTTACCCACACACCACATAGGAGTGTGCCTGTGTCCGACTTTTCAGCAACCACTCCTTTACCTTTAGTGGGCGCTGGAAACGTAAACAAGAATGATTTGTAATACACAATTGAAGAAAGATCAGTACATCATGCATGCAGAACAGCTATCACCTTCATCGCTTCATTTATATACTCCTGCGGTAACTTTTACCTTGTACCTAGCAACACTTGCTTAGAACACAAGACGTATTATTGTTTTAGGTACGTTACAGTCCGTTTGTTGGTTTTCAGTCATAAATACTCAAAGTTGCATCATTTCAAAGCAGAACGTGATCTTTCAGGGCGAAAAGTTACAGACCCGCGGGCTCCACACAATATTCATAAAAAACAAATTTAGTAGCGTCGATGCGACATCGAACGCTTTGCTCAGAAGCTATCATGGCGCTTCAGCTTTCATGTTAGAAAGGTGATTCCCCGAAGTGCATTTGATAGTTTCTTTAACTGTGTAGGGCAATTAGTGCGGTAGGAGATATGAATTAGAAAATGCTACTTGCAGCGACGCTCTGGAATAAAGCCAACGCACAGATTTTTGTTAGCGATGTATGCTTTCCCCTCCATAAAGCAAAGACAGCATTGCGGAATATATAGTTCACAGCATTAGTGTGATGCTTCCGAAAAACGCCATTCGTGCCATATATTTTGTGAGAAAAAGTTACGGTTCCTGCATTACATTTGTGCAGAAAAACTGAAATAATATCTGTATCTTGAAGAAAACATCAACCTCGGTGTATTATAAACATATAAGGCGAGAAACAATCTACCACTGCTTAATATGGCGCAAAGAAAGCAGTAAGCTCTCCCGCATTTTTCGGTCAGCGTTTCGAAGCTACGTAGATTAAGCTAAAGCTTAGGTGCAAGTAATATAAAAAATCTCCTATTGTTTAAGAATCTTAACCCGCAAGTTGGACTACGAATGATTGAGGAACATAAGTGTGGACACATAAATTACAATTAATGTGCACAAGAAGAGACCACTGCTACGGTTCTTACGGAGCAAAAGTTTTAAATAAACCGTTTACTTAGGAACGTTTTAGTTCCTAGATATTTATTTCAATTGTATTGAATATCCGGGTTGCGGGTTTAAGAATAAACATTCACCGACGATTAGAATACCTTGCTGCAACGGCTAAGTGCTCCTACATACGTTTTCTTTATTTCGCAATATCTTGACGCAAACAATTCGAGGGACATGACGTTACCTGTGCAGATACAATTCACACTAAATTTTTAATACGAATAAATATTTTTTTATTTGTTATGAGGACGTATTGTTATTTTTAAAAATGTACTACGGTTTGTAATATTATGAACGCGGTCGGCCTCATGCCTGGCGCTAGCAGTGATTTACACCACGTCCCAAGCAGCGAATTGTGCCCCGGCTGCCTGGGTAACTGCAAGAGGCCTTTTGGGGTAATTAGTACTGCACTGTTGCACTCCTAGTGGTAGGAGTGCAGTACCATTGTCCCTGAAGAAGAAAGTGTATGACAGCTGCATCTTACGGGTACTAACCTACGGGGCAGAAACTTGGAGGCTCACAAAGAGGGTTCCACTTAAATTGAGAACGACTCGGCGAGCACTGGAACGGAAGATGACTGGTGTAACATTAAGGGACAAGAAGAGAGCGGAGTGGGTCAGGGAACAAACGCGTGTTAAGGACATAGTAGTATAAATTAAGAACAAGAAATGCACAGGGGCGGGGCATGTAATCCGAAGGCAAGATAACCGTTGGTACCATTAAGGAGTAACAGCAGTGGATCCCTAGAGAAGACAAGCGTGGCAGGGGGCGGCAGTAAAGTTAGATGGGCAGTTGGGATCAAGAAGTTCGCAGGGATAAATTGGTCGCAGTTAGCAGCGGACCGGGAGGATTGGAGAATAATGAGAGAGGCCTTTGCCCTGCAGTGGGCGTAGATAGGCTGGTGATGATGATGATGATGAGGAGGAGTGCACTGCATACCACTCGTCATAAGCATACCTCAACTAAGCGAACGAATAAAGGAGCTCTACTCTGGCGCCATTACCCCCTACCCACCTCCGCTCATTTAGTGCTCTCTTCTGAGGGTCGCTAATCGCCTCCTCTACTTTCCTTATTTTTGCTTGCATTCTATTTTCACCCGCTTTTCTCCTCACACGTTCTTCTCTACCACCGTCATTCGGCATGTGCTGCACTTCACGCTAGCTCTGTTATTCTAGAGTAGCAGGGACATCCGGGCTGGTTTGGTAAGATGGCATTTTGAACATCGCTATGGAGACGGGGTGACAGGAAGGAGGACGACTAGGCGCTGACTATCAATTCAAGTTTATTTCTAAAGAAGAATAAAAGCTTATTCGGCATTTCATTTAGTCCAAGCTGCTAAATAGTGTGCTTGTTTATTAATCTGAGAAGCGTGGTGCTTGGGAGTCGTTGTGCAGCACCGTTTTCGATTCACTAGCGCTTGCTGCTTGAGAACCATAACCTGTACTGCACTTTTCCAATCCAGGAGCTGGGTTGCCCGCACCAGATCCTTACAGGCTCACCATTTCGCTTGTGACGCTTTGCTGGAGGCTTTTACTAACGAATATTCTAGTTTTCCCCTTTTGCTACTTTGCCGACACGATGTGTTGTAAGTAATATCTCAATAATGTAGGTATAGCATCGCGATGACAAGCACGTTGTAATGCGCACCGTTCACAGTGATACTGAACATGCCTGAACGTGCATGCGTTCGATACAACTGCTCTCAAAATTCTTTTCGCAAACCACTCTAGCCGGGGTGAGCCTTCTGTATTTTCTTTTGATCCTTTGTTCCCATTCTGCAAGCTCCCTAGCATAACATGGTGTAGAAAAAAGCAAACATGGAAACAGCCTTCTTGATTGGGCGGTAAACTCTTTTGACAACAAAACAGAGCATGTTCTCTTTTGGCACTGTCGCTTGGGCACTGTCATTGTATTCCACCGTTACGCAAAGCTCTTTTAGTGACAGGCCCGGGTAAACAACAACCATGAACTCAGTCCACAATTTGATGGCATGGATGCTTGCGCGAAAAGAAGCTGTGCAATCAGCACGAAACTGCTGCGAAGGGCTGACAGAATGGCTTGCGCGTGAAACGAAACCAAACAGAACAATAAACGCCGTATAGGTGAGCAAAAAAATGCCCACGGCTTAGACCTGCTAATTTTAGATATGCAAAGCGAAAGCTTAGTTAAGCCTGCTTGCGAGCCGAACAGCTTGTTCTTTCTCCATCTCCGACGCTCGCTTCGCGAACTCGGCATTCCGGAACCTCTACTGTGAGTCATGTCACCATGCGATATCTGCGGGGTGTGCGGACGCCGCTTAACCAGTACGGCTCAGCCTCCCGCTCCCGTGCAGCACTCAGATAAGACTGCCCGGCCTCGTTCTTATCCATGGCCAAGCTCGCACTGACTAGTCGAGCGTGGCGCTGTTGTGCCAGAGCGCCCGCCCCAAAATTTGTTGCATGGGGCAACGCGCCAACAGCGGGCCCGATTACCGCCTCGTCCACACCGGACCAAACCGCTTGCGACCGACGGGCCAGACCTGGAGCACCGCATAGTCGCCTCTCCTTTTGCGTCGCGGCGGCACGGCCAAATCCTGCCCGGGTGAACAACCGGCAACCGACAAGCCCATGGAGGAAAGAAAATGTTAGGAGAGGCCCTGACGTCACATTTGTCAAGCCTAGTCCCGCCATGACTTGAGCCTACTGAGCCCAGCACTCTTTCCCATCATCCTTTGCTGTTTCCGGTTTGATTTGACTAACATGCCGTCGCCCTACCCTCCCGCTTCGCAGCGAAAACAGCTTCGTCGCTAATTCCTCGGTGCGATGTCATGTTCTAAGCTGTTGATTTCACCTTCAATTTGCCCATTCTAACCCTCACCCAAAGTTTCAATCGAAAAACTGCCTTCGTTTTTGAGATAGAAGGACGATTTTTAGCTCTTAAGCCTGGCAAAGTAGCGTTTGTCGTCGTCATAGCATCAGGCTCGCGGGATGACGAGTGGCTACTGCAGTCTCTGTTCGTACATGGCGCTAGAAATCAAGGCACCCTATGCGCGGCGAGCGTCGCGCACGAGTTCCAAACTAGATGCGCGTGGACTAGTTACGTGTTTCACGTTTGCGTACATGAACTCTGCACACTCGTGGAACTAAAACTGTCTAATCTCACTTCACGTGAATAAGTGGCTGCAGTGGTTTGCAAGATGCCTCTCTGTTGCGTGCCGGGTTGCCGGTCGCACTCGCGGTTCACAGGTAAGTATATTCGCCCATGCGCTATTTGTCGAGCAAAACGGAAGCACTACGTGTGTGCCTCACTTTTGTTTTGTGTTCGTTGAGAATAGATTCCTAACTGAAGCAAATCGCCGCAGAAAGTGGGTCGACGCTGCCGAAGCTGCCAACAGCGCACCTTTTCACCGGCAGACCGATAAGGATAGAAAACCACTGCGCGAATCGACGAGATATCGCCACAAGATAACGGCAACTACGCTCACCGACCACGCCAATTATTAACCATCGGGTGTTGTTTTCGAAGGAACATTCGACCACAATGGAAATGACAGTAGAAGAAACGCTGTAAAATCAGCTGTAGTGCACAGATTGCATGCAGACGACGACGACGCCCCAGCGGCTGCCGCGCTGTGTTGGCAACGTAGCGAGGAAGCCACAGTCAAAGCACCGTAAAAAATTGTCCGTTGCTTTTTGCCAGGTTTAGCCAGCGTAGCAGTAAGGAAACTAGGCAACACTGTCTATGGGCTCAAGAAAAATGACGTCAGTTGTTTCACACTTTTTGCAATGCATTGGGATGCTAGGGGCCTCTCCTGAGTATTCTTTCCTCCATGGACAGGCCACACCGGCGTGGAGACGGCGTCGCGGAGACGGCGTGGGCGTCGCCCTCTCCGGCGTGGGCGACGCAACCCCTTCGCCTCCATCGTCGGATTTCAAACTGTAGCCAGCGAGGGCTCCTGATTGGAACGATTAGAACTTCTCGGGGCCACAACGGACTTCCCGTGGTATAAAACAAGACCGGAGGCACTCATCGTCCGCACCCTTCGGCCTCACTCCCTTTCCTCTCCAATAACCTCAAACAACAACAACAACAACATTCTTCGGCGGCACCGAGTAGAGAGGTGCTGATGCCTGTGTGCGAGCCATGTAACGCTGTTGTTACCCTTGTACATTCTGTATATAAATGCTGCTTCAACTTTTCGTCCGCTCGAGAACTTCTTCGCTCTGCTCTGCGCCGCGTCGATAGCGGACAGAGCAAGGCAACGTCGCTACACCGGTGGCTGCGCTCGGATGGCCAGTCGCAACAGTGGTGGCAGCGGTGGGATGGTGATTCCCAACTGCGCTCCTTTTAATCATACGCGGGGAGAGTCATGTGACGCGGCTACCCAGCTGTGGAGACGTAATGTGCCAAGCCAGCGGCGGTGTCTAGCGCATGCGGCGGAGGCGGAGCTTGGCGCTGCGAGTGAACTGCTGTGTTGCCAAGGCTACGGCGCAGCTGCGGTCAGATGAAGGTCAAAATGCTGGATACGGGGAATAGCAGCCCGGCTGCGTGATTAATCCAGAAGCGTACTATGTTGGGCTAGTGGGTAGTGAGGTATAAACCAATGAACAGCGCACATTTTGACGAAGCACGGATAGAAGCACACCCACAAGCACCGGCTGTCAACTGATCAATTTATTACAAGCTGCGGAAAATAGATAGCAGTTAAACGAAAGAACAACAAGCGCGCACAGAAGAGAGGGGAAGATTACCTAGCCTGTCAACCCATTACATCTCTGAATTTATCGCCGCACCAGCTTTTCTCTGGCAGTTTAGAATGCGATTTCCTTTGGTGATAGCTATGGAAGGCACGCTGACACAGTTATCACCAGCTTTTGCAACCCTTGCAGCTTCAACAAGTCCCCTCGTGGTTTGGTTTATGCTCTTAAAGATTACTGTTGTTCTTTCAAACTCGGTAATACCACCAGTACGGTACGCAACAGCACACGACCAGCACAGGACAGCACGACCAGCAGAGGACAACACGTACGTGACTGCAAGCTCAAACTCTTGCATGCTCCTGATACAAATATGTGAGCGCGTGCAAACATTCATCATCTGCTATGCATCCTCCGCGAGCAAGGCGACGGCCGGCTTATAAGTAAGCCGCGTCAGCGACTAAACGCGTCTTGTAAACATCATATGACACAGGAAGCCCTGCACAAACTAGGACCCCGCCGCAGTGACTCAGTAGCGTGAAAACGTGGGCGAGCTGGTGATGCATGTTGAACCACAGCGCAAACGACTAGACAAAGGACGATAGCAAGAGGACACACGAAGCGCTGTGTGTCCTCTTGCTATCGTCCTTTGTCTAAGCGTTTGCGCTGTGGTTCAGCAAGTGGCGGCACAGTGGCTAAGGCGTTAGTGCTGCTAAGCCCAATGACGCGGGTTAGATTCCCGGTCACGGCGGCCGCTTTTCTGATGCAGGCGAAAAGCGGACAACGCCCGTGGGTTTAAGATTTCGGCGCACGTTACAGATCCCGAGTGGTCAAAATGAATCTCGAGCCCTCCGCTAGGCGCGCCTCATCACCTGTGTAGCGTCCGCCCCTTGAACCGCACAATAAATCAATCAATCAATCAATCAATCAACAAATGAATACATCAATCAATCTATACTCTAGTCATTTGAGGTTCGCAGAACACATACACTTGCTCAGTAAATCTGCAGAACTCCAAATTATGATTGAAGAACTACAATCAAGGTGTTTCGCTGTGAGGCTAAAGATAAATAGAAATAAAGCTAATGTAATGACTAATAAACCGGTTGAACGAGCTTTTTTCAGCATAGATGACAATATACTGGAACAAGTAGAAGACTAGAACTACCGTGGCTAGATGGGGAATGCAGATCCCACCATGAAAAAGAAATCCGGCACCGAATACGAATGGGTTGGGGTGCTTTCGGCAAGCACAAGCAACTAATGCAAAGTAAGCTACGTCTATCCCTAACAAGACAGGTATTCAACCAATACATACTGCCGGTGCGCCTTATTAAACAACTTTGCGCCTTATTAAGCAACTAGAAGGAAAAGTTAGGTCCGCCCAACGTGCCATAGAGCGCGTAATGTCAGGCGTAACGGTTGAGGACAGAAAACGAGTAACCTGGAACTTCGAGCAAACTCGAATGGAAGATATTATAGTTCAAGTTACGAAAAAAAAGACTTGGGCTGGACATGTAGCACAATTAACTGACAACCGTGACCACAGCGGCAACAGAATGCACACAATGAGACGGGACTAGAAGAAGGAGAAGGCCATTAACTCGATGGAGAGACGAAATAAGAAAATTTGGAGGCAAAGAATAGACTCGGGAAGCACGGAACAGAAGCGGGTGGAATTGAGTGCGGAGGCCTTCGTCCTGCAGTGGAGCTAAATAGGCTGTTGACATTGATAATGACAGTTTATCAATGTATGTGTGTATACAAATTCAAACCCTTCTCCTCGTACGATTATTATCTTATTGTGAAAACGAATATGTTCATACCCGCCGCGGTTGCTGAGTGGCTAAGGCGTTCTGCTGCTGAGCATGACGACGCGGGTTCGATTCCCGGCCGCGGTGGCCGCTTTTATGATGGAGGCGTAAAGTAAGAGCTCCCGCATGCACGAGATTTTGGCGTACGGTAAAGATCCCTAGGTGGTCAAAATTCATCCGGAGCTCTCCACTAAGGTGCGCTACATCGCCCGCGTTGCATCGCCGCGTTAAGCCCTACAATCAATCAATCAATCAACGAATATGTTCATATCGAGTATTTATTTTCGCGCTGACCACTTTTTTACAATAATTTTACATGCAGTGCATTCAATTCATCCGCAGCTCTCCACTACGGCGCGCTTCATCACCTACGTTGCGTCGCCGCGTTGAGCCCTACAATCAATCAATCAACGAATATGTTCATACCGAGTATTTATTTTCGAGCTGACCTTTTTTTAAAATACTCTTACATACAGTGCATGCCTAAATAAAGACTATCAAAATATCCAAGACATTTACAAGTCTAATGTAAGACTATACAAAAAATACTCATCCAGGTAAGAAAACCTGAAGTCGGAAGGGAAACAATGGGAAAAAAATGTTATTTTCTGCTATTTTTGCACTCGCACATCGTTGCTTCTTGTTTCTACAGACTGGGTTTACAGACCCATGAGCAAACGTCTAAATCTGATGTGTAGATTGTCATACATACTGCGGTGAATTTAAGAACAGGGGCATGGACGCCCACCGGTACTACTTGACTAAGCAACTTAAAAACGTAGGAGAAAAAAAGACAACAAAGAAGAATGCAGGATTTTCAAAAGAAAGGAGAAAGGAAAAGGAGTACTGAATAATACAGGAGTCTAAAAGTTTGTGAAAAAGCATAAAACGTGGATGGAAGAGGGGTGGGTGTGAAAGAAGGAATAGAAGGAAGGAAGAACCTACTACCGCGAAGCCACCAGACCCGGGGAGAGGCAGGACAGAATGCGTCATGTATCAACATCACTATTTAGAACCGTGCCACTGAAGGTTCGACTAAGTCGATTATGCACTTCACTGCGGTGACATGAGTACCAAGAGTCAGTTTTCTGTAGAGATAAGAAGGAATTATTAGTACAGTTTAGGGACAACACAGCTGGCAATTGTTGCCACTCAGTTCCTCTGGGAGATACAAAGACGACCACTTACGCTCAAATAATATAAAAGTACCCACTATAACATTACGAGCGCTGAGGTTCAAAAACGACAACACGGCACTGGAACAGCACCGTCTCCGTTACCTGGTTTACTGTAGACAAGGTTTACTAGTTGCAAGACAGTGCAGTTATCATCAGTGTAAAGGAAACGGTAGGCCGCTTTAGGACTTCCTGCAAAGAATTAGAATGCATATTAAAACTGCAAGTCGTAAAGAAATGGTCAAACTTTTTACCGGACTATAATCAGGAATTAAATCAGGGAATAAAAAGTACACCATGATCATTAAATTGCTGTTGCGGTCGGGTGAGTATTAGGTTGGTTTGATTATTTACTACTTAGAGGCATGCGGGATTGCTTAGCTTGGCTGCTATTTCTGGCTTACTAAATTCGATCCGCACGTTAACATAGTAGGGTCAGTCTAGAGTTTCTGGGTTTAGCAGTGCGGTTATTCTGCACGTAAACACTACAGTTTCCTCTATGTATCACAGCGCTGAAAAACCCAACGCGTCACAAAGGCGTGTGTTTTTTCGATGAGATGAAACAAAAAACCGCCAAGGTGAACAATGCAAATTTGTTATGTCGCCGAATCACGTATAGTATGACATTCGCGCGGCATCACACCTGAAATGTACTGTGCCTCTCCAAAAATGCAAATGCACCGTCGGCTGCTTTTTATTGCGTCGCGCACCCTGTGTCGTTAAGGGTCCCGTAAAGAGTGACTATGACTGCGGGCCCACTTGTTGTACACAACAACCACCGTCGATATATAGTTCCATTTTCGCTAGAAAAAAAATAGCTGTGCTGCATTAGTAAATTGACGCATCTGTAGCTTGCAAACTGTCTTGGAATGTGTATTGAGTGTGCCAGAACTTCCGAAGCTTGTTTCTAGCTTTCGGTTGCATAGTCGAAAACACTTCTACAGTGAGAGTGATTTAAACTTGATTATTGTGATTTTTTATATTACCTAAATGTTTTAAAACTGTAACGAGAGTAAAACCACCTTTTCTATGTTTGTTCCTAAACTGGGACAAGTAACGTAATCAGAATGTTTAAGGGTCCGACCTAAAATTCGAACGACATGCATCTGCGCCCTAAATGTGTGGCAGCGGTGAGCAAATAATTGGCGCTCGCTGTTCCCGTGATTCCGCAACACGCATTGCTGCAAACATCATTATCGTATATTGTATCGTACCGTATAAATTAACGCTCGGCATAACGCAGTTGTAATGAGTAAACGTGACTCGATGCACGTGAAAAGGGGGCTGGAAAGATGTTGGATGTATCACTGAATAGTGATGTTTTACGCGTACCCCCGAATAGTCATGGGGTGCACCTCTTAACTAAATATCTGCACTCGTGACACTGCTTGAAAAGCTCGCAACAAAAGTTGAGACAGGAACGCAAGCGCCAATAAATATTTCCTAGTAGAAACTTTCAGATTTGTGTCACATCCTTATTCACATACGTAAACTGTTACCCATCTCAAGAGTTTGTTTTCGTGTGCACGTTCAAAAGACTGCCGTTAGGGTGATGACAGCCACTCCACTAAAACTACGTGCAACCTGCCATCAATATTTGTCAGCTACTTTTACATACTGAAGTACCTGCCATTTACATTATGTTCAATATTGAGCATCTCTGTGCATGCATACCACTTTCGGCAGTCTTGTTCATAAAATTGTATCTTGAATGTCCTCGTGTGGTCTCTTCATAAAACTGAAATGTCCAGTTAAAAGACATCCTAGAAAGAAAACGACGCAAAATATTAGCAATGCACTCAATTCCTCAACCAAACTCAGTATATACAAGTAATGGGCGCTGATACCAGGAAAACCGAAATTGCCTAACAATTGAAAATACCCACGCTTGATAAATATAATGAGTCTTCGCATAGTTGTTTTGCAGGGTTAAAATTCAATTCTACCTTCGCCAAGGTTCCCAGCTAACAAAAATAATTTTTTTCCGTTAGCAGCTATCAGATGTACCGAAATCATGAACCTTTATTTCAAATTATTTTCATTCAAAATACGGTAAGAAAACAACGAGTAATATGAGCCAACATACCACGTCTTCGATGTACCATTAAAATACTTCATTGCTTCCGTCACCTGATGGGTCTCGTTGTTTTTGACGATTGTGGTAGCGCTAAGGCAGGGAGTAATCCTTTCGCTGATATCGTAGTTGCGAATTAGCTGCTGAATAGTATTTCCAGCCTGCAAAAACTAGACAATGGATGTCTTTATATGTTAGCTGTATGTGAAGGGTGTAGTTAGGCAAGACAGCGGTTGTTTTAAATCACGTGTATAACGGAGGAGAATGAAGTTCAAAGCAATGATAGAAAAACCGAAGGGCATTTTGGGTCACGTACAAAAAGATATCCCCGTTTTTGAGTAAACACCATTGCCACATGTAGATTTCGTGCAGGACTGCAATTGAAAATACATGTGGCGTCTTTGCAGCAACCACTGGATTCTTCCTGTATGTATAAACCAAAAAACCCAATACGTGTTACACCAAGACCATTCTGACGTGATAAAAAATTCTGGATGTTTGTTGTGCCATTGTACATTACGGTAACGATCGGCGAATATTTTCATGTAAATTTGTACACTACAACCTCGTAGAACCAAAGCAAATACACAATGTTTTTCAAAATCTGAAATTTTTTTCGCACAAAAGAGCTCTAATACAAAGAAATCGTTTGTTGATTGATTGATTGATTGATTGATTGATTGATTGATTGATTGATTGATTGATTGATTGATTGATTGATTGATTGATTGCAGTGTTTAACGCGGCGACGCAACCCAGGCGATGAAGCGCGCCGTAGTGGAGGGCTCCGGATTAATTTCGACCACCTGCGTATCATTAACCTGCGCCGAAATCTCGTACACACGGGCGTTTCTGCTTTTTGCCTCCATCAGAAAAGCGGCCGCCGCGGGCGGGAATCGAACCCGCGACCTCGTGGTCAGCAGCGCAAAGAAATCGTTTGTTTCTTTCACTTACAATTTGGAAATCACCATGCACACTCCCGGCATATTTGTGACTCTCAAGAGAAAAAACAACCGCGTACGTTATTTGTATATCTAGTTTAATATCTACTACACTGTTATATAACACGCATTACGGAAATCTCACCTTTGGTTTTTAATTAGCGTTATTCTAGGCAGTACTATTATTACACGCATATTTTACCAAAACCCATACAACATAAACTTCGAGCATCTTTGTAGTAGGTTTACCGGCAAATTTGTTTTACCTTGTTCTACGAAAAATTACCTGTACTGGTTTGAAACGTACCCGCAGACTATTGTTAGCGGGGAAATATGTAGGCCTCCAGCTATTGCAACTATTGCAACAGCTGCAACTTTCGCCACCAAGGGCAACAGCCTTTTAACAGCAGAGCTCTTTGAGCTTTTGGTTCCGTCGTGAAGCGCTACCAGAAAAATCAACACAGGCGAGCGCACGTACGCTTACGCCTCGTGAGGAGCGCCCGGCGTCATCTAGGCTTGCGTGTGAGCTTGTACCACGTGAGCAGCTCGCAGAAAAGTACCAAGCAAAAAACACCGAGCGCACGTGAGTTCGGGCCCTCTGAGGACAAACCGGCGTGCGCGAGCTCGACCTTCGAGAACACCCTGCACGGCGTTCGTGGCGTGATCTCTCGGATTCTGCACTCCTGGCCAGTTCCCGTGCATTCGCGCCTGAAATGACGAGCACGGACGCCGAGTCCGCGCTACTGACGCGGTCCACCTTCGGAGAGATGTGAAAGCCTACACACTAAAATTTCTTACACCCTTTTTGCCGAAAAGGGTGTAGATATCTTGTGCCATGGCGCACACCTTTAAAAAGTGTGTTGGCTAAAAAAGGGTGCAAAGATGAAAAAAGGGTGTTCGTGTGAACAACCCAAAAAGTGTAAGGTTCCTTAGCACCCTAAAATAAGGGTGTTTGCACCGCAAGTATACGTGCGAATGTGGATTGTCGGAGGGCGCAGCCTGTCATACAGACATATTAAACATGCACAAGTCACCATTGAAAACACAAATTATTGAGCAAGAAAACCAACGGGATGCGTGGATACAGCAAGTGCATACCTACCAAGAAATACATGTTATGTTTTTCTTGCTTTTAATATTCAGCAGGGAAATCCCTCCGATACAGTCGGTGGGCTTGTCGCAAGGACCAGATATTTTAGCGCTAATTTTGACATTATGCATTTAATGTGAGCATATACAAACCAGCAAGCGGATTTACAAAAAAAAGACACCACCTTTCCGCGAGGGAACCCTGAGTTGATGAACGCATCTCGGAGGTTCCGAAACGCTCACGAGATTGGGTATCCAAATAACAAAAAATGACGAAACTCGGGACGGCGCAGCGTGACTCACCGAAGCAGCAACTGCGGGAGCGGCGCCTGGACCGAGTTTATTATATAGAGCTGATGAAGTGGAGAGGAGGAGATGATAGAGGAGACGCGCATGCGCGCTTATCGCTCAGCTGCGGTGATGAGTAACGCGCGAGCTATCGCACACCTGGCGTTGAGAGAGGGAGAGGAGGAGAAGCGCGCGCGCTATCGCAGAGCTGGTGGGGAGAGGGGGAGAGGCACGGACGGACGACGGACGGACGACGGACGACAAAGCCGAGAGCAAGAGATGCTTTGCATCTAAAACGTTTTATTCGCGGGGTATATATTATGCTCAAATAGACATAGAATTTTAATAAATACCAGAGAAATATTTCCAGCCATCTCAACACCCTTCAAGAAGGGTGTTCATTATTTCAACACCCTTCTTCCCAGGAGGGTGTAAAGCTACATTTTAGGGTGTTGGAATTTATAAAAATTGTAAACAAAAAGGGTGTAAGAAAAGACCGCCAACTTAAAAAAAATGGTGTGAGAGACCTCCAACTTTCGGGGTATTTTGTACCTGTTTACACGAATCAACGGAACATTTTCTACAAGCGGGGAATGTTTTGCACCTCACAATGTTTAAAGCAGTATGAATGGGCATAATTTATTACAAGTGAAGCTGTTCGAGCATGAGCTAGTTTGAAAAAATACCCACCACGAAGAACTACGTCGCCTGTAAAGGGTGCACCACCACAGATAGGGTATTATAATAGTGAAGCCGGCTTTCGAGCCTGTTCTTGTGCGAGCACAAAGGGCGCATGCGTATGCTCACCTGTTATTATACCATTTAAAAGGTACTAGTACCTTTTCTGATTCTAAAACGGAGAAAAAATTGGCGCAGCCTGCACTGGTGGTACAAGGCTCGAGAAACCGCCGAGCTGGGGGTCGACCTATCTTGTTTCCCTGATGGATCCGCTCTCAGTGTGGGGGACCGACTGGGACAGCCTTGGAAAATCCGGTTAAACGTGGCCTCCCCCCAGTCTTTGCAGAGTCCGTGATATTTTACGTGAGAAACATAAGTTATTAGTTTTAAAAGCTAATTTTTGTTCTCAGGTAAATTATTGTATTTTGTAGGTCAACTACATCAGAAGAAAATATAAATAAGAATTACTTGTTTACCTATTTCTCATATAAATAGGTAAGTGCCTATGACACATAGCAAACCTAAGTTATGAGGCACTGGTTGACCACCTTTTCCATTCCAATGAGATTTTGCACCTTACTTTTTTATACAATTACAATGTACTGATAAGGTACAAAAACAGCCTGAAACTTAGTAACAAAGAATTTCTATTTCTGTGCAGTTTGAAGAGTGTCCCTGAAACTTGGTATTATTTTCAGAACAGGGTTCATTGGCTTATTACGCTTTGTAGAACCAACCATTCTTGATATTCTTAACAACCGTGTACCACGAATTCGAAATGAATTCGCCTTCAAAGGAAATTATTTAAGTAGCTTTACAGCTACTCAAGTGAAATTTTATTATCATGAAACTCTTCGAAAACACCGTTTTTCCTTTCTTTAATTTACTATGAATTGCTAAGTTTGTACTTGCCTTGTGAGTTAGTAACGTGATCTCACCCATTGTGTCGCAGTTGTGTATTCCTATATTCTTTCTGCTGTAAAATCTCGTATTTTTTTCACGAATCTAAATCCTACAACGTTGTAACCATGTACTAGATGGTAGTTTTTCTCCCTTTGGATCCACACTCTAATGTAATTAATGACATCGCATTGTAACCTCTTTATTATTCAAGAGCAGCTCATGAGAGGTTTTTAAATGCAGAGCATTTCTTTAACTCACAATGTCACCCGTCCGTTGGCGATCGGCGTCCGCAGCCAGCCAGCACGTGCGCCCCTCCCCCGCTCCTCCTCACTCTCAACAACAGGTGCGGGCGCGCATGCGCGTGCTCCGGCGCTGAAAGAGGTGTTGCAGCAGCAGGTGCTACCTCCTCTCCCTCTACTGCGCTACGGCAGCGGCTAAGCGTCAGCGCGAGGCCGATCCGAGCGTCGAGAACGAGAGGCCGCCGCCAGTCGTCAGCGTCGAGCTGCGGATCCATCGAATCGAGAGGGAGACATGGCTTCGAAACGTCAGCGGCGAGCGGCGGACCCCGCGTTACGAGAACGAGATGCCGCGGTCGGCCTTGTTGACGTAGTCCACGACGTACGCCGCGCACGCGTAGTGGTCGAGGATGATCTGCAAGGTCCATGTTGGAGTCGAGAACCCTTCCGATCCACGGGTTGAACGCGTTCACGCGCTTCTCGGCGGGGGTCCTCGCGTGAAGCACGCATGGACGCGACGCGCCAGCCCGCAGAATCTCCGAGTACTCCTCCCCGGACCGCACTTCGAAGGCGCGCAGGAACTCGTCCAAGCTCGCAAACTCCCCGTGCTCGAACGCCTCGTGCATTTCGTCGTACTTGGCCTTCAAGCGCCGTCGACGCACCCGTACGACAACAACAACTACAACTACCACCGCCAACTACCACAACCTACGCCACGTGACCACCCCCAATTCTCTGCATTTACTCGTGTCCCTGGCGCGGGGGCATGCGACGGGGGCACTTTTTTGACCACGCGAAAATTGTTGGATGCCGTCCCTTATCGGCGAGTCACGATGAGAAAATCCCGAATAGGGCGTGTAATTTATAGTCTACGTATAGTGTCCCACTTACCCGGGCTCTGAAAATAACTCCGTCTCATTCATTTAGCGTGCCTTGGTTGACCCATGCTTACATACTTTGTATTAGAACTGATTCTCACAAAACAATACCTACAAATTGGCACATTCAGAGCACCGGTAAGATGACGCTTCCCGTGTCTGCCTTATGTTGTTCCTTATTTAATGGTCGTAAGTCGCGAAGCAAACACCGCACCCTGCAGCAAAGTGGAAAGCCGGGCTAGTTGAAAATTGTTCATTACTGAAACTGCGCACAAAAAACTGGACCAAGGGAAAACCGATTGTATACCGCATCCCGATGACGTGCGGTCATGTGTATTTAGGGCAAACTAGACGCCGTGTCAACATCAGATTAAGAGATCATTCGTCGAGCCTCCAGGGGCGGCCCTTCACTCAGTTAGCCCTCCGCTGCGGAGAATGTGGTGGCATACCATGTTTTGATAACACAGATATTTTATTTTCCCACAAGAAACAGGTGCCAAGAGAGTTGACAGAAGCTTTCCACATTGCTTCTCACAAAGATGATTGTGTGAGTCACCCATCGCTTGTCTTACTAGATAAAGAGATTAATCTGTTAGCAACGCACGTGTAACGTGTATTCGGAGTCCCCGTGCGCATGTGTGCCCCCAAGACATCATGTGACGTAGCCTATATATGTGTGTTTTTTTTCTGATAATAAATTTAGTTGAAAACCGCGTTATGTGTGTTCTCTTCCCCTGGTCCAGTTTTTTGTTCGCAGTTCCAGTCATGAACCATTTTCAACTAGCCCGGCTTTCCACTTTGCTTCAGTTCATTTCTAGTTTATGGGGCCCCTTCTCTTTGTGTAACTACTTAGACCTCACTAATCCAGCGGTTCTCGTCTCGCTAATCACCGCTTGTGAATGCCGTTCTAGAGTGTTAGGCTGCCACGTCAGACAAAGAGTGACTCCTGTTGAAGCACAGGTGGTGACTGGATGGCTGCCTCCTTCTGAAGAGCACCGAAGACGAATAACGAAGACGCTTCGGTCGGAATTCTGGAACCAAAAGAGGCACTTCAAGGACTGTCGACGTGTAGCCTGTGCGCGGAACAGCAGTGGAGACAAGTCCTACAATGTGTTCCGTGAGTGGAGTGCACATGCTGACTGTATCACGGAAGCACTGTAGAACTATGTTCGTCCATTCTTACCCCGGAAAGAGACGAAACTGGCGACGGAAGGAAAGCTTTTGATTCTGGGTGACACTCCTGTCCAGGAACGACAGCAAAATGTCCTAACATTGGGACCCAAGTATTGCGTGGAGCCTTCCCTGACCGCTGTGCAGCAGCTAGCCCTGACCAGAGATATCGCAAGGTGTGTACCTGAGAAAGAAAACGGAGAGATGTGTAGTTAAATGTGTGGACGCTGTATGTAATTTAAAGACGAGCCATGGAATTAAACCCAAAGTAGGAGATGTTGCATGCCACTTGTTCGCCAACGGCCTGCGTGTCATACAATCGGACAAAGAATGTCATCTCGTGGTGCTTCCTGATGATATGTTCCAAGCGAAAGCTTTTCTAGCACTAGACAAATGCTTCAAGGAAGTTAAGGTGACTTCTGAAAAAACAAAACAGCGAGCGTTAGAGCTCTTGAAGGAATGGAACTTGCAGAAGTTGGCATGTGAAGTTGAGAAGGAGAAGGAAGCGGTGCTAGATGTGTTCTTCTCCGCGAAAACACACAAGCAAGATATTCCCTTCCGAGCAATAGTATCAGGGCGTCATACGTGGCAGCTCGTGATAGCAGGGTTTTTGCAGCGCATGTTGAATTCTTCGAGTGTAGATGGCCCCTTTTTTGGTAACAATCTCTGAGGGAGTGGTTTATCACTTGTTATCCCTGAGCACCAAAAATTGTTCGGGGTACAGCATAGATGTAGAGGAACTCTACTATTCAATGCCCCAAGACGAGCTGATGAAGTGTGTTCAAAAGGGTATCACAACAGAGAATGACGAAGTGGCCTTCCGTAACACATCCGGTAGGTCAACGGAGACCTTCCTAGAACTGCTGAGCTTTTACTTAGGCAGCACTGTGGTCGGCTTTGGTGGAAAGACGTACTTGCAAAAAAGTGGGGCTTGCATTGGCTCGAGAGTAGCACCTGCGTTGAGCGCTATTTTTCTTGGTTTTCTGGATAATGAACTGGTCGGGGACATCCAAGATTTTGCGATCAAAGTTTTCAGGTGCGCAGACGAATATTTGGCGCTGACAACTGGCCCAACTTAACAATGGTTAAAGAAGAGGTATTGGATGCATTCCGTACTCGAGGGAAGGGGTTAAAATTCACGTGCGAGGCTCCGAGTGGGAACAGCTTGCAATACCTGTACTTGAAACTCGCTTTTGAAAAGGATCATGTCTGTTGGCTGTTTTCGCCCTGTTCAGAGAAGCCACTTCTGAGCTTTTCGTCAGACCACTCCAAAATTGTCAAGCCGGGTCTGCAGTGATGAAATCTTGCCCACACGGTGTGGGACAGTCCTTCAATCAGCAAGTAGCACGGCTCAGGAAGGCAAGCTTCCCTGACGCGGTGCTATTCGTGGCGAGCGAGAAAGTGAAAAAAGCCATCCTGTAAGAGGGCAGCGGTTCCAATCAAAAAGGGCAGGATCCTAATGGGCGAGGCACGTTATCGCTAATTCCGTACGAGCACGGGTTATCACATAGATTAAGGAACGTGGCAGCGAGATTTGGTGCGAAGGTGGCGTTTTCGGCGAAGCATAAGCTCAGTAGTGTGTGCTCTCTGGTTCGAAAAAGGTTCTAACAGCCCCAAGGCACATAAGTATGTACAGTACGTCATTTGCGGCGTTTTGTTTAATGCAAGAAAAACATCGTATACCGCATCCCGATGACGTGCGGTCATGTGTATGTAGGGCAAACTAGACGCTGTGTCAATATCAGGTTAAGAGAGCATTCGTGGAGCCTCCAGGGGCGGCCCTTCACTCACTTAGCCCTCCACTGCGCAGAATGTGGTTGCACACCATGTTCAATAACACAGATATTTTATTTTCCCACAAAAAACAGGTGCAAGAGAGTTGACAGAAGCCTTCAAAATTACTTCTCACAAAGATGACTCTCTGAGTCACCCATCGCTGATCTTACTAGATAAAGAGATTAACCTGTTATCAACGCATGTGTAACGTGTATTCGGAGTCCTCGTGCGCATGTGTGCCCCCAAGAAATCATGTGACATAGCCTATATATATGTGTTTTTTCTGATAATAAATTTAGTTCAAAACTGCGTTGTGTGTGTTCTCTTCCCTTGGTCCAGTTTTTTGTGTTGCAGTTTCAGTAATGAAGCATCGTGCAGGTCTGTAAGCTCCAAGTCTATTATAACTTAGAGCATTGCATGTTTTAGCGTCAGCCATAACCACGGGAGTTCGTTGTATAGAGATGCACTTATGTTAAACTATTTAGTGCGCCCACTTCCTGCAGAGTTATGGACATTTTCATCTCCGAATAAACGTTACAAACACAAAGGCAGACCAGCCACCACGATTGATGGTACTGCAATATTGTTATCGTGGTTCGTGTGGCCTTACACATCAGCTTCAAATTTTACCAGCCTTTACTGTTGATTCACACCTATAAAGACTAAGCATTGCTGCACACAATTTTCTACGGCTCTGAATAGACAAACACTTCACGTTTACAAACAATTCAAGCTACCAACGATTAGGGTAAGAAAAAATAACGTGAAATTCTTTTTCGTTCAATCAAAGAGCAAGATCTCTCTTGAACTTGAATGTTCAGTCACCTACCTTCCATCCATTAGGCACTTCCGGGCAAGGCTTGCGAGGTCTCAGAAATATGACGAGACCAATTCTCAGCAAAATGACCGACAATGCAGCCATACTGTTGCGAAGAAGGCGACAGAACGCTTATGTTGAGGCACAAACACTCGAAGTGGCCAAGACAATAACGTGACTACGAAGAGGGAGGTTCTGCTTTCCCAGTGTGTCTGCCAGCGTGTAATATATATTTGTCATTGTTCATTGTAGGCATTGAGTGTGAAATGTTCTTGCGTATTGTAATAAAAAGGGAATATGACACCACACAATTTAACTGCTGTAAAGGGCCGAAGTGTTTTTTTCTCTTGAACTGAAATAGTTCTCAAGGTCTCCTTTAAAGAAGAAAATTTTGTTTATAGTTGGTGTAGTTGCTGTGGTATATTACGTTTGATAGATATACTTCCCCTGCTTGAAAAAACGGAAATAGCTTCACGCTTGTGCGTGAAATGGTTCTCGCTAAATTTATTCATGGGAACAGCCGTTCCTAGTTTCCGTAAATTTTTTCAATATTTTTTTTTGTTGACAGAGTTTGCCGAGAATAACGAATGTCTAATAAATTCTTATGTCTGGAGTATAGCATTATTGCACTAACGAGTATCCTTACGTGCATTTGTCATACTTGTTTCCTAAGGTATTTCGTTACACCCATGCATCCAAAAAGCAATTGTGCGGGATTTGTGAATTATGGCAGTCGTGGGTGTACCCAAACATATCTTTCTGTTTGAAAATAACTTAATATCATGATAACAAAAAGTCCCGGATGAACTCCCCTGGGAGTTTTCCAAATTAGCTTTCTGTTTTTACATAACTTATTATCATGATAAAAAAGGGAATCTTGTGGGAGTTTTCAACACAGCGCGGAAGTGTCTGCTCTGGTTGGTTGTCCAAGAATTTTTCTGAAGTGAAGTGAACATCTCGACTGGGAATGCCCCATTCCCTACGGCCCACCATCCTCAACTCTAGGCCATGCTTCATACGAGGTAAATACTTGAAGAAGATCTGAGGAGAGTCGATTCATCTTGGTGGAAAAGCACTAAAAAACACAAATGAAGAACGAAGCTGATAACACGGCGCCTAATTATAGATTGTAATGATATACGTAAGCCCTCAAAAGCCAAAGCAAAGCAACCAATAAAAAGTGAGGGAGGCGAATAATGGCGCAAGAACAAACAAACGGGTATGCCCTAAAAAGTCCACGAAAACAAAAACGCAAAAAATACTCGTTCTGCGTGTGACTCGAATGGGCGTACAGGTTCCTCTGTTAGAAATATTGAGGGAGCGCTAACGCACCCTTCGCTGCTCTTTGTAATTTGTAAGTCCTCCATGAATTCCCCATCATTTGAAGTAACAAAAGCTTGATGTGGCGAGTTGGTTCCTTATGGTAAACAATTTAGCGCCGAGTAATTTTCTTACACCATTCATTTGTTCTCGAGGTCTTCACAAAATGGGCCTATACCAAAACAAAGTGGTAAACGGTCACACGTGAAGGAATGCTGAAATGTAATTAAACTTTCCGTTCTGCTGCAGACCTGATTTGCTCGACGATTTCAATCAATGGGGGGTACGCGCAGGACACGGTGGGTAGTGGAACCAGCTGCTGTAAGAGGCGAGAAATGGTGCTGCCTCCCGGGGAGCCGTTGGACATGGACTATAATCAAAAGTATCTGTCATTGCTTGACCTACGTTTTCTGAGGTGTTTAATCGTGATTTGCGAATTCGGATCGAAACAACAATCTGTCGCAAGGTTTCCACAATGCTCCACATTCGTCTTCCAAAATCATGTACCCAACGTACAAATCACGAGAATGCTCTCGCTGCTGTTCCTGATTACGGGCGTCAGCGTGCTTGTAAAGACCCCATTCTGCGTCCTTTTCCTATTACCCGAACTTGTTCCTCAGCAATTGAGCTGTTTCTTGCTAGTGATGGTCGCTGTTCCGGGTTTGTAAATTCTCTAATTAGTCATTGTTCAACTTTTTACCTCATTCGAAATTGCCCTCAGTACCATGCCTCTGTATTTTTATGACATATTGTCATGCGAAGAATTCGCGAGGACAAAAACTAACGCTGGTTAAAGAAGACGACGAAAAGGATCTACGAAGCAGACGGCACGCGCAAGATGCTCCGCCAAGTTGATTGATACAAGCTACGGCGCCGAGTGCTCGCGACCATGGCACAAGCTCGCGCCGGCCACCAGCCAATCAGGAGCGGCCAGCGATAGCGACCGGCGGGCAGAGGCGATTCCGAGAAGAAGACGGAACACAGAGAAGAGAGACTGAAGTGTGGAGCGTGACCGGGCTGCGCGGCGGTCGGGCGACCGGACCCGTGCCGTGCCCCAGGAGGTCCTCCACCAGGACAACCTTCAAGACATCTCCACAAGCAAGTCGTCGCGCCGGGCATGGGTGACGACAGCGGCGCTTCCAGAGAGCTGCGTTCCCCTACGACGGTGACGGGATCTCGGAGCGCGCTGTACTACCGCGGCCACGACACACTACCTGGACATCTCAAGGCTACTTCGACCGGTGTCGGTAATCACTACGTACCGTGTCTCATTCCTTAGTTTCCCGGACTGTGACTCTTCTGCTATTTGAACTAATTCCCGTTTCTATACCGCGTCCTCGCAGCCCCGTGTTGCACTTTCGTTTGTATCTGTTCATTGTGTGCATTTTGTTGTGCTTAAGGGGTATACAAATATAGTCTCGTCTAAAGAGTGTCTTCTCTAATTTATTGTTGTCACTCGAACCTGACACATATCCTGCCTCGCTACTTTCCGTGCCCTACAGCGCCATCGTAACGTTTCATTAGAACAACACCTCTTCTTGTCGCTTACTCTGTTAGTCTTGGTAGCACAAGCATCTCTTTCTGTCTCCTACAGTTTTTTTGTTCGAAGCCGGTACGCTCTCTTACTTCCAATGTTAATGCCTCTTTGCTGTTTGTCAGTAAGGGAATATTGAGCGAAACAACGAGATGCAGTGGCTCTTTTGTTCACCCCTACTGGCAACTAACAACTCTGCGCACTAGTGCCGCGAGGGACAGAACGGGTGAGATGAGTGCGCCCTGCTTCGACCGGGCTGGCCGCAATAATGGGACACCCTCGGAAAACACGGGTTATCTGTAATTACTTATTATCTTTGTAATTTAAGAAACATTGGTTCAGCAAAATCTTTCATGAGTACCGCAGCAAGGCTGTAGAACCCCCTAGATAGGTTTATGTTTTAATACTTTGCTAAAACGAACAGTTAGTGCAGTGGTCAAGAGTCCTGCATACGAACAGTGTTGTCATAGTAAACACGGTAACATATTCACTCGTGGAGAAAAGTTTAGTTTGTACAATATACGGTAATGTTTATAATTTTTTGTATTGTCACGCGCCCAAGGCGTGATCAATCTCATTACACATGGAGCGGAGCGATGGGTGTTCTGGTTGAGTCCACATAGAACAGCTTTTAAATTTAAAACTGAGTGACGCTAAGACTACTGGAGGGTGGGAATGCAAGATAATTGTATTTTATTCTAACTTATGTGTCCTGCAAATCTAACGTTACCTCGGTAGAAGTTAAGTCACCTGCGGTTCCGAGAATGCATTTATAATCACAAAAATATTTCTCGCGTGTAATGAAGCTTTTTTCGGTTGCAGGGCGTTTCTACACCACCGAGATTCTGCCGCGTTTCTCGTCTTGCAAATTTTTTCTATTTGTTCCATCTTCTTCAGAGGCGTGCATTACGGTGCTACCACGTTTCAATACGTTCGCTGATGTAGACGCTTCTGGGTGTGTCGCAGTAGAGCCCAAAGAGGAATTTTTCTTTCTACGTGTACTCCCAGTAGAGTCGCCGGAATGCTTTTTTTCATTGCGCCATTTTGTTCGATTGAGTGATTGATTGATTATGACGTTTAATGTGCCGACGCTACGCAGGCGATGAGGCGCGCCATATTGAAGGGCTCCAGATGAATTTTGATCTCCTGGGGTTCTTAACGTGAGCCGAAATCTGCAACGCACGGGCGTTTTCGCTGTTCGCCTCCATACGAAACTAATTGGCTGCGGCTTAGCGCAGCCAACCTTGGATATGCAAAGCAAAAGCTTGTCTTTGTCTGAGTTTTCGTTTCATTTGGTTAACCTTTAATTTAGCTCTATTGCCAACCACGGATCAACGCCGCTTTGTCCGTTGCTACGCTCACTGAAGGAGGCCCGACTCGTTTCTATTCATGGCGAACGCGGTGTTCCTCCTCACCGGGCGTCGCCGAGCGGAAGATGAGTGACGTAGATCGAAACGACCGGGATGCGCTAGCGTTGGAGGCGGCGGGTTTCGTCTGCTGGCGATCAGCTGAGCGCCCGCAACCGTGCGCAGCTCAGCCTATCATTTGAGCAGAGCGACTGAAAACTGGGCCTTGTGTGCAGCACCGAAAGTGGGTCGGGCGAATCACGTGATGCGCTTAGAGGGGTGTGTCACAGGGGTTGTGCCTAAGGTCGAAAGGTGAATTTTCTAATCCGCGGCGAAACCGCTGGACGAAAGTAGTAAAGCTGCGCATTAAAACAGCCGCCACGGCCAGCAATTGAACCCACGTCCTTCAGCGCAGCAGAAAAACGCCTTAGGCAGTTAGCCACCGTGGCGGGAGCGCTGTTTTGTTCACTTTATCACCATGTGTCAGAGGATTAGCTAATCACATTTGTTAGCCCACGATATATGTATGAGCGGAAACGTGAATCGATACGTCTGCGATTGACATGTTCAACTCACGCGTCTAGTCATACAGCAGGGCTATTGTGCCCAAACGACACTCTTTCACTAGAAGTTCCCACGCAGTTTGTACGCACACAGCACTAAAATAAGAATATAAATATTTCAATGTGACTGTTGCTCTAGTAATATTCGGCTCTAAATATATCGCATGAGGCCACGTTTACTAAAAGTTGTGAAGTACTAAATAATAATTTTATGTGTTTTAGCAGAATACATCATTTGAACATTGCTATTGTATTACAAACAATAAATAAAAAGTTTGTTTCTAAAATATTTATTTCTGTGTTATTAGCATTTCAACTTTACTCTAATATCATTTATGCTACAAAGAAACATTCATGTCACCCCATTCTCAAGAGCCATAATCTGAATTTTTAATAGTTTACTCCTAATAGAAAGACACGTACGTACGACCGTACGTCGTTAAATTCTTCTCGAACGTCACCAGTAATACTCCCGCTACATTTATCGGAAAAACTTCGAAGGGCCTTACGGAGCGTCATTGTGTACCATTTTCTACAGAAGTGGACGCCAGCAAATTATTACTTAGCTGACGATCCCTGTGGCTTCAAGGAATGAGTGAGTGTTTTCATATTTATTTCGTTAGACTTCCAATGAAATCCAATGAAAATTCAAAATTCAATGAACATTAATCATGACAATACCCTCTCACATTGGTAGAATTAATGCGTCTCATTTCATTAAAACAGAGAGGCACCGAGTGCACAAGAAACTTTGTCCCTCTTTAAATAAAGACCAATAAAAATACCAAAGGAAGATTAGGATTCTTGAAGGTTTCGGAAGCTTTGGGGCTCTTAGTGTACAACAATATTCGTAGGGCTATGAGGAACCACACACTGCATCAGACGACTTATTGGGAATTAAAGTTTTTGTATCGCTGATGTGTGTGCATGCTGCTCTTTGCTGCTATTCCTCTGACTTCTTAAGCTTTAAAGAAGCATTTAACTAAATTGTTTGTTGTAAGTGCCTGCGGCTAAAATTTCAGCTTGTCTTAGAGCGAAACTGTTTTCCGTCCAGAATACGGAATATCACACTCCAGAAAGCCGACTTTACACATGTTCCTCAGGAGAAAAAACTTTCCACGTGATCCCAATATTATCTGGATCCCTCGCGTTCACAATCCAACGTTTATATGATGGCGCCATTTCGACATGGTCGAGAGGGAGCGCAATTTCAAAAGCGGACCTTTAAACAATAGGTCTTATAGGAGATAGAGAGAAAGAGAGAGAGAGAGGGAGAACTTTATTGAAACAACAGGGACGGGGTAGAAGGGAAAAAATTACACCATCTTCCCACGTGGCAACCCTGAGTAGTAGCGTGTTAATTGGTTGTTAGAGTAAAGACACGTGTAGTAGCGTACTAAATGTCTTCTTTGTTTATCGAGTAGTGGGGAACGTTTTGCGGCTTCTCGTTCTCGAAGCGAGGAATCCGCTCTTCAACGCTGGCGTTTCGAAGCGTTGTCACGTTGCCGAACGCCATCTGGATCAGCTACTCGCCGCTGGCGTTTCAAAGCGGCTTCACGTTCTCGAAGCGAGGAATACGCTGCTCGACGCTGCCGTTTACGTTCGGCGTCGCGAGCTCTCCTCTGTGCAGCCTTGTGTTCGGAGGCACGAGACGAGCAGAGCGGCGAGGAGGAGTGACGAGGAGGAGAGCGCCGTTATCACAGCTGGTTAGGGCTCCTGGAGCGACAGTGTTGACGGTCTCTTCCTGAGCCGGCACGAGACGAGCCGAGCGGCGAGGAAGAGAGCGGCGTTATCACAGCTGGCCTGGAGAGGGGGACGAGATGGAGAGGTGCGGACGCCGGACGATGGAGGGTTGGTTAAGAGATGCTTTGCATCTAAAAGAGTTAGGAGCTCTGAGCGGCCATCCCATTCCGGTAGGCCTCCTTGCCGCGTCTGCCTTCATCGCCCGAGAGATCAGGGCCTCCTGGTCTTTGAGCTGGCAGTTCTGCAACAAGCACTACCACTGCTCAAGGTTAGGGTATCTGGGTAGTGGAGGGTTGGTGGGGCACGTCCACATCAGATGAGCTCTGGTGTTAGGCTCATCGCATTGGTGCATTTAGGGGGTATTTATTGGGAGATGTGTGGTGGAGATGGAGGTGATTGTAAAACGTGTTGGTTTGAAGTGGGCGCCAGATGCGGGCGTCAGCGGTAGAAAGAGAAGGGTTGGGGGGATAGGTGCGCCGGGTTGCTCTGTAGCGATAGAGGATGTCAGTGTAGGTTAGGACCCGTAAATATATCACGCACCCCCTAAAACAATGGGGGCCAATATACACAACACCCCCATCGGCATAGCACTAAGATTCACATTCGCCTGACAGGATATGCAATACGCTGCATTTCCGAAGAAGAAACTCTATCCGCCAACCACAGGGGAACAGGAACTCACTGTGCAAGTGTAAAGTCGGCGATCCAAATGGGAACGTGTCAATGAGGAACACTTGTAAATTCAATGAGCGGAATCTCTTTAAAACGTGTATTCCTTCCAATTTACGATTTAGTGCAACCCTCATCGATTACTCCACTGCATTTATTCTTGGTTGCACGTTGGCACTTTGCCATTTGGATGGCACGCAAAAAAGCTTCGCATTTCAGCCGTCGTCGTCATTGGACGGAGCCGTGTTTGCTTTTTTGAAATAATACAAGCCGGCTTGGTTGGTAAAACACAGCAGCACTTGTCAGCAATAAATAATAATTAATCTGAGTTGAAAAGTCAGAGCTCAGCTATTGTTCAATATTTTAGCAAATGTATGTATAAACAGCACTTAGAAAAAGATCTTGTCCTGTAAACCTTGAATTTCAAATCAGCAGGTCTGAAGCACAAAATCGCAACTACGGAAACTAAGACTGGAGCGGCTTTGAGAGAAACGTTCTATTCTAGTCAAAAAAGTTATTGCAAATCTCTCAATACAATGAGAAAGACAAAACCAACCTTTACTGTTTTATCTGCTGAAAGGAAAATTTTAAAGGAAGACGCGTTAAGAAACTTTTGCTGTCTAGACCCTGTAGCAATATCTCTTAAAGCTAATATCAATGAAAAGTGTGGGCGTACGCAGTCTCTTCTTGAACTTAGAAACGATAACATACGTTTTAAAGCCAACGTTTAGATATTAATTTTAAACGCTGTTCGTGATTTGTTCCGTAATGTAACAACTTCTCCTGGCCGTTGCATGCCCTCGGACATAAGAAAACACCAGTTCGATACAGCATGATGTTTTTTTTTTTTTTCAAATAAACTGACCAACACCCGTGTCTCTTCATACAGATCATAAAATATTTTCGGACAACACGCAATGTATGGGCGATCGTACTACGGTTGCTATAGTTTTGATCGGAAAATATGCCTCAAAACGTGAATCTTTGCTGCAGTCACTGAATAACTGCTGTTGCCTACGTACCGGGAGCCATAGCTGCAGCTGATAATGCTGATGCTGAAAACATCTGCATACGTTTTATTTTTATTCTGTAAGGACACCACAATTGTTGATTTGTGCCATCTATTATTCTTAAAAACTTGTCTATGGACATACCGATCGGTTCACCTTTCACAATTGGTAATCCATTTTGCTAGAAACCGTCTGGTCGTATTGTATCCTCTAGTCCACGGCAGTGCTGTTTTTGTGCGCATCTCTACGATACACAAAGGAAATTGTTTCTACGTAGGACTGCCGCACTCGAAACTTCACCCAATTCTCTCAAATATCGCCTTTTTGGCTTGTGTTTGGAAACAGACTGGATTTTTGGACATTTCTTTGCAGCACACTAGTACATATGGACTCAAAATGGTAAAATTTTATAAGACGTTTTTTCTGGAATTAAACATATTCTTGACTAAAAGCGTTGCAGAGATGGCACTGTGGACTTTAGAAACTTGAGAAATATTCCGGGCCATCGGGGCTTAAGGAATGCAACCGGAAATGAAATCATTGAGTTCGATGTAGAACAGGAAGGGCAACGGAAATAGACTATTTATTCACAAGGGGATGTATACAGAATGATTGAATTTTTGCACGAACTGTACAAATCTTCAGGTATAATCTAGACAGCCGTCGCTTATATCTGAGCTGGCTTTGAGAAATATATGCGCGACGAAAGTGGCTGACTACTACCCAGAATGTCATTCTCTGTCCATGCGGACTCGTTGAAGAAATTACGCCTTCAAATCAAAAGATGCAAACAAAAAATGCGTAGTTGTGGCAAATGACGTAATCTGGCGCCAGGTAACACACCAAAAGTGCGCTTGCGTAGCGCTATTTTCGCAAGCGAACGATAAGGAGAGCTCAGAGTAGGACTACCGAGCCACACTATAAACTCTTCCGCATAGGTTTCTTTACCTTGGATGTCGGGTAGTCATCTCATTCGACTACCTATCAAGCGAAACTTTTATGCGCCTCTTCAGCCAGACATGAAACCCTATGACAGCATTTAGAAATGAGACGTGATTATGGTTATGCCGTCAAAGTTTTTGGCGTGTACCCACAAGGGGGGATTGGCTACAGCTAATTGGGCTGTTGAAATACGTGGACACCTCAAAATACCCATTTATTTCCGGAAGGAGGCCGTAAAAGGAAACTTCGTTATGAATAAAACCCGAATTACCCATTAATTAGCACCCTTCAGCAATTCAAGCTACCTGAAGCAGAAAGAAAACCTTGAATGAAATATATATATCCCTTTTTGCATACCCGGAATTTTTGCGGCAATAGATAATAGCAGACAGCCGCCTCCTGAACGCGCCGCGGCGGATTTACGACGGCCACAGCGTAGTGTTGGCAGTGCTGTGCCACTAGACCGAGCGGCGGGGATCTACCTTTCACACGCAAGGCAGGGGTGCCTCACCACTGGCCTCGTGAATGGACCTTACAGATGGTGAGAGAAGGCGGCCCGCATATGCAATGACGTGATCGCAATCGGCTTGTCTTTGGTGAGAATGGCTCTGATATCTTCCCCGCTAGCATAAGTGCGAACCTTAGTGGCGGCGGACATGTCCGGTGGGCTAACACAGGGACAGATGTCATCCGGAAAAACCGTCATCCGAGAAGACTGATTAAAACACCGGAAACGATTTCTCCGAAGACAAGTGCCGCTTTTTGGTGTATTATTGATCTGCCTAGGCCGCCGCGCTGAAAATCCTTTACTCGTGCAAAACTGCGCTTAAACGCATCTTCATTTGCGCGATTTCTTTTTTATTAAAAAGGCCAGAACTTGGGGTTTGCCGCGGAATGTTTGCCATTAAACGTCGTTGGGCCACCACAACTCACGTCCCGCTCAAAGTTTCTACTCAGTTAAAAAAAGCGATTGCTCTTTGAGCGGGCACCATACCAAGATTTGCGGTTACATTTCCTGCTAAAGCCGACGTCGGGCCACAACACGTTACCGATTGCTTGAAAATCGGAATTTGCCCGCAATACTTCGGCTTTAGTAAATCCTGTGTTAACCTATTTCTTGATAACCGCAGTCAGGCTAAAGAGTTTGAATTTGGTAGAGGAATCTTTGGTACAGTAGGTACAAGAGCAAAAAAATTAACAACAGAACTGTAACAGTGAATTTAGCGCAATTAGAGATAGCAAAAACTGCCAGATAACCGTTCACGCTAACAGTGTTTGCGGAGTACCTTTAACAACTTTCTAGTAATAACATTTTCAGGGACACGCAACACCGTCTTCTCCTCCAAAACGCGTTGATTTCTGCCTACACATATTCTTTAAATGCAGCAACTTATTCTTCGGTTTGGCAAAAACGTTTAGCGAATTCCAAACACGCGCTTTCCCCATTCGTGATTTGTGATATCAGAAACCATATTGCGGAAAGGTGTACGGTAAGGGAATTTGAATATTCACTGTGTTGAAATATTACAAATAATAATAAAATGATACTGCCAGGAAAGTGCACCTGCTGTAAAAGAAATGTATTCTACTGATGGGAGCCAATCTACTTTATTACTTCAGTGACCCTTTGCCTTGAAGGGGCAAATCCGAAAAGCTGTTTCGTGGGATATTTTTGTTACTGTTTGAAAAGATTGCCACTCTTCTTTAACGAGCTACTTCGCACCAAGGCTATGCGGAAAAGCAGTATTTCAAATATTTGCCGAACAGACAAGCCTCAGTTTGACTGACTCACACACTATGCTATTACAGGGCTGCTTTATCATTTTCTGAAAAACCAAAATGTCATAATGGACTCTTAGCTACTAGAGAAAAGCAAGTTGACGTCAAGCAATACTATTTCCCTGTTTACTATATACAAATATAAACTCTGTACTAATACCGCTTCCTCAAGTAAACAATGAAGTGGTGAAAAAATGCAAGAAACTCCATGTGAGGCTGTCAAAGTCCAGCTGCAATGTTCAATATTCGCGAAGTTCTGTTGCCATTTGACAAAGCAACCTGCGGTCAAATTTCTGATGTACAACGGAGTTACAATGCTATGCTTCGAAAATGCAATATTTTTTTAGGCAACGCGCCTTTAAAACTTGAGGGACATCGTCACCTAGAGTACTGCCGAACCGGGGGCGTTTACCGACTTCATCTCCTATGTGCTTCACCGCCAGCACTTAGGCCAACTACCTAACAGTGATGACGCCGTTGCGCGTACTGTTATTCCCGACGTCTCGCAAGCGCCCACATACGATTTTCCCTCCCGCGGCACTGCAACACTTTTAAGTGCAATGCACTTCTTAAGCGACCCTGAACCTGCGTCCACCGGCGATGTCCGCTCACGTGGAGATGGGCGCGCGCAGCCTGGCCGCTGAAATGGCACATACTCACGTGGGGGATTGGCCAGGAATCTCCTCGTCCTCCTTGGCAACGGGGGGAGATGGGCGCGCGCTGCCTGGCCGCTGACATGGCACATACCCACGTGGGGGATTGGCCAAGAATCGGGCGTGAGAAGGGCTAATGCACCTGCATAAAGGAGTACTGACACGAAATTTCAAAGCTGAGATCCGCTCTAGCAATCAAGTACAACGACAACACGAATAGGTGTCTGTGAATAAATGCATCTTTCTTTCTTTGTAGTTGTGTGTGTGTGTGTGATCTCTCTTTCGCGAACATTACCGAACCGCGCAAATTCAACTCGTGCATTCGCACTTTCACATTCTTCCCCTCGGGGAAATGCGGGGAATTTTTATTGGTCCTTTACCAATTATGCGTAGTTGCTGTGGTTCTTGGTGTTGCTCTTTCAGCCTCTGCTTACTAGGGTTGCTCGACGCCACGGAGAGTGTGGGTAGGTGGTATCAGACGTTACAGCAATTAGTGTCTTTAGTGGAGGATGGTAGCAAAGATGCTTGCAAAAGGAACTCGAGGTGTCACAGGCGATGTTCACGACGGGTGATCGTGCAGGAGTAGACGTGCGTTACACCGCTCGTGATAGACCGCTTGTAATGCATTAGCCCTTTTAATGTAATATTTCTTAATATCCCGCTTAAGAGAGGGCCAGTACGTTCCGGTGTAACATATGTGGATCGACAGAGCGATTAGAAGGGAGAGAGTGGAAGAAGAATTGCGCGAAATGCGAGCAGTGTAAAACAAGATGATAGAGATTTACTGTAGTTTGAGAGAAGCGGTCTGGTCATTTCCGTCACACAACGTGCGGGATAAAATGGGGACACCGACGCAGCGCATACCCACTTGAGCAGCCGAGGCAGTTTTGGCTTTGAAGCCACAGGACGCCGCTGGCAGCGAATTCGTCAGACAGGGACATATCCGGGCTTGCAACCCATGGGAGCTTTGCATTTTTGTGGCGCTTCCTCCTTGTAGCCTTATTACAGGGCAAGACTATCACCAAAAGCGTGTTATGTAACGTTATAGTGTCACATTCACACATAAATAACCGCACCCGGCCCTCTGCTAAACACAGTTTTCCACTCTTAATTATCAACTTTTACGTGTATCAACACGAGCTGGTATTAGAACAATCACGCATAAAAAAAATGACCCCCGCACGGGGCACCTTGAGAAACCTTGGTGACGGTACTGGCAATACCGCGGACCCCGAGCCCTCATACTCACGCTGTAACCGACCGTGGTAATGAGTTTTAAGGTGAAGGGTATAAACCTCAAACGGTGGCCGTCGGAGCCTAGGTCAAGCTCCGGCGGATGGGCTCCCTGTCTGTTTACCAGGCAGGGAGCTCCGGGACCTCTCAAGCTATTAGGGTAAGGTTTGAGAAGAAAGTACCCTCGTCCCCTACTTTTCCCAATGCCACATGAATAAATCGAAACGCCCCGTAAACCCGATCGGTCCCCGAAAAGGGGCCGCACCGATGTTACATACCCACCCCTTCCAACTTTTACTCTCCCGAAACCTGATAATTATCCCCGATTCTTGATTATCGAATCCCTTGAAAACGACAAGCCAGTTGCCTCAATGTCCGTGTTTCTGATTGCATCATTCATAGAAGGAATAATCGGTAAACACTACAAAGCCAAAAAGCTAAGAATTGGAGAGTTGCTGGTAGAAGTCACCACCCAGCAACAGGCCACAAATCTCCTGAGCCAGACCCGTATTGCAGATCTTGGCATCAAGGTCACGCCCCACCGCAGCCTCAACAGCTCGCAGGGCGTGATCTCAGAGTCAGATCTGGCAAACGAGACGGAAGCCGATCTTCTAGAAGGCCTGAAAAATCAGGGTGTGACGGGCAGTCAGGCGGATTATCATAAGGCGAGATAATAAGGAAATACCTACCAGGCACATCATTCTCACATTCGACCGTTCAAATCTTCCATACCATATTAATTCAGCTTCATCCGGTGCTCTGCCCGAGCGTACATCCCGAATCCGCGGCGCTGTTACAAGTGCCAGCGGTTCGGGCACGGTACCAACTCGTGTCGGGGCCACCTAACCTGCGCCAAGTGCGCGCAACAAGGTCATCAGTCTGATAATTGTCCCTCTAATCAATTGCTTTGTGTGAATTGCCAAGCACCTCACGGGGCGTATTCGCGAGCCTGCGAGACATTCAAAATTCAAAAGAAAATCATCAACGTCAAAGTCACGGAAAACATCACCTTCCCGGAGGCGAGAAAGAAGTTCGCCTCTTTTCCCCTGGGGAGGTACGCCGACGCAGCTCGCCGGGGGGCGGAGCGTCGGCTGGTTTCGGCGGGGACCCAGTACCGCGAGTCGGACTTGGTCCCGCCGCCCTCCCCCCCCCCCCCCCCCCCCCCAAAGTTGCCCCAGGCCGCCCAACCAGCCTCTGCACCGCTCGCTCACCCAGCAGCGGCTGTTGTGGCAACGTCTGTTGGGGATGCCGCTGCATATCCACTGCTTCCTCTCCACCGGCCCAAAGCACATGCAAGGGTACGGAGATGGAGACGGAGGCAGTCGCAGCGACCCCCTTCCCTACCTCACTACATGTGCTATCTGTGGTTCTCCCGACGCCTTCGGCACTGGCAGCGCAGGCAAAGAATACCCGAAAGGGTACCACGTCAAGGGGGCCCAGTCCGCTGGGCACCCCCTTGCCTTTAGATATCGACATGAGCGTCGAGCCCTTCCGGCTTTCATCGCAGCGGAAGGAATGGGCTAAGACGTCCAGGTCAGTAGAGAAGGCCAGAAAACCCCTTCCAAGAGTCCAAGCCCCGAAAGACCCTACATAAATAATCACACTCCAGTAGCTCTGAACATATAGTAATGGGAAGAGAAAATATTGTTCAATAGAACTGCAGAGGCCTTCTGAATAATCTTGACGATGTGTGTGAGATTCTGCATGCTAATCAGCCAAGTTTAATGTGTGTCCAAGAAACACATTTAAATTCCAATCAATCAAATTTCTTAAATAGCTATATGGTATTCAGAAAGGATAGGGTTGGCTGCACACACTCTTCGGGCGGTGTAGCCATAATAGCCAGGAAATCCCTAGCATGCCACCCTGTCACTCTGAACACCATACTTGAGGCTGTAGCAATACGCACAATAATTTTGAATAGGTTGATAACGGTATGCTCCATATACATTTGTCCTGATTTTGTGCTTTCTAGCTGTGACTTCGAGGCGCTGGTTGACCAGCTGCCCGAACCATTTATCCTAACAGGCGACCCTAATGCGCACAACTCTCTTGGGCCTCTTCACGCACGGATGCCCAAGGTCGCCTGATAGAGAAATTCCTTACATCTTCAGGAGCATGCCTCTCCAACAAAAATAAGCCCACATACGTTAATATAGGACACAACACACTCATATCTTGACTTGGCTGTTGGCTTCGCAGTTCTTTTTCCTCTTCTCGAGTGGGGTGTAGGCACTGACCCATATGGCAGTGACCACTTCCCCACCTCACTAACATACATAGGTAAAGGCCCATGCAGTCCATCTTCCCACAACAGGTTCAACGAAGCAAGAGCTAACTGGAATACATTTACAGAGACATCCAAACTACACCACACATCCATAGGACACCTGCACGTTGAAGAAACTATCCAACTCCTCATGGCGCACATCCTCGACGCCGCTGAAAGGTCCATTCCCCACGCCTCTGGTGCCCCGCGCAACCAGCGGAGGCCGTGGTGGAATGAGGACTGTAGGCGGGCCGAGAGGCCCATAACAAGGCGTGGGGTATCCTTCGTCGGTACCCCACGTCGGGGAAACCTCCTCTTGTTCAAACGGGCCAAGGCGTTAGGAAAACGTGTGCGCCGTGAGGCAAAACGAGAGAGTTGGCGTACATTCATAACACCAATAAACTCGTACACAGACACACGGAAAGTATGGACACGAATACGCAAACTCAAGGGACAACAAACACACAGCCTGCTTCTGGTCAGCACTACAGGGGACACACTCGAAGACCAAGCTGACACACTCGCACAACACTTCCAACACGTTTCTAGTTCAGCACACTAAACAAACACTTTCATAAAACACAAACAAATGGCCGAAAAGAAGCCTATACTAAATAACAATAGGTCAACATCTTCTTATAACTCAGAGTTTTCACTGCATGAGCTGAGGGCTGCTTTGAGCACGTGTAAACCCTCAGCTCCAGGCCCAGACAACAATCAACATACACAATGATGCAACACCTGCACGCAGACACTCTTTTAACACTCTTACACCTATATAACAAGATACGGCTTTCGGGGCACATTCCAGACTCTTGGAACGAGGCTATAGTTGTAGCTTTCCTGAAGGAGGGAAAGGATCCGTCGTCCCCCTCAAGTTACCGCCCTATTGCCCTGACGAGCTGCTGTGCAAGCTCTTCGAGAATATGATAAATCGCAGGCTCGTGTACTTCCTTTGAGTACAACGGTCCTTCTCGAAGAGCAGCCAGTCAGGCTTCAGGGTGGGGCGATCGACGAACGATCAAATGGTAGCTCTTGATTCGGTACATCAAGGATGCCTTCGCGCATAAGCAGTATTGTTTAACTGTGTTTTTCGACCTTGAGCAAGGCATACGACACTGCTTGGCGTTATGGGATCCTTAGTGACCTCAAGTCATTCGGTGTTTCGTGTAACATGTTGAACGCTCTTGTCAGTTTACTTGTCAGACAGAACGTTCCGAGTAAGGAGTCGGTGGTGCACTCTCAAAGGTTCACGGTGCAAGAAAATGGCGTGTCACAGGTGGCGTGTTTGAGCTTCACTCTCTTCATAGTAAAATGAACTCTCTTGGTAAGGCACTGCCACCTATAATCTTTTATTCCATGTATGTAGATGACGTCCAGATTATTTATATATCGTTTGCAATATGTCAATCTGCAAACGTCAAGTCCAGCTTGGTGTAAAGAACACTTGCCGGCTGGGCGAATAAGAATGGTCTTTAAATTGAATCCTGTAAAAAGCTCCTGCGTTGTGTTTCTCCAGGAACGCGGGGGTCCATCGGACCCAGACATGTTACATCTTAATGGGCGTGTCGCTTCCTGTGAACAAGGAGCACAAGTTCTTAGGTGTTTCATTCATTCCCACATTCATTCCCCACTCAAGGAACTTATAAATAAATGTCTCAAAACATGATATACTTAAGGTTCTCCCACCAATCCTATGGTTCCGACAATAATTCCTGCTTCGCTTGTATACTGCTTTGGTTGGGTTCGTTTGGAACTATTGGCAGTGTGCGCTGTTGCGGTCGGCGGCGACTAAGACAGCCTTGCCGGAATTCTGCCGACCCAGTCTGCACCTACACTTGGGCCTTCGTCTTGCTTCGGGTGCTTTTCGCACTAGCCCTCGCGAGGAGTCTTTCATGTCGCAGTGATGATAAGTGGAGCCTTGAGAACCAACGAACGTACATTGACTTGCTTTATGCTTTTAAAATTTCGTCGCTGAATAATCATCCTTCCTTATCCTGTCTTACGATACATCAACATCTCTGTCTTTGTAAATCGCCCATCCGTTCCTCTGCCTTTTTCACTTAGAGTGAGAGAGCGAGTCTCGGATATCAGTGCTTTGTTTTTAGATGTGTACAGGTCATCCTTTTCTAATAGTTTACCGCCCTCTGGCAAGTTCGCCTGTGTCGTGCGACCTTTCTTTTATGAGACTTGACAAAATCGTGTACCATGACCTGCAATACTGCAGCACTTCTGTCTTTGCAGTTAAATACACATGTGCAGAATTTTATAGTGATGCTTCTAAAACCTCCACTATGGTGTCGTGCGCTGCTCATGGTCCAAATTTCAATGCAGCCAGAACCATGAGCGTGCACACAACAATTTTTTCAGCAGAAGCGTATGGAATTTTACTGATTGTACGACACATTCTTGAAAATCAAATTCCCAATTCCATCACCTATACAGATTCTTTGAGTGTTCTTCGCGCACTGTCATCGCACAAGCCCCCAAAAACCACATAGTTAATCTTGTATTCAACACTATCATGTCCGTGTATGCACAAAAGCATGAGCTGGTCCTCTGCTGGGTCCCAGGACACGCAGGGATCGCTGGGAACGAGTTGGCAGACGAGAGGGCCGCTGCTGCTGCACTCAGGAACACTGTAGACATTACAACGACACCCTACACAGACCTAAAGCCACACATAAGACAACACCTGCCCAGAACATGGCAAACACAGTGAGACGAACAGACAGACAACAAACTACATGTAATTAAGCCACACTTAGGACGGTACACAGCTGACTCACACAACAGACACACGGAAGTCGCCTTGGGTAGGCTGCGGATAGGGCACACCCATGCGACGCACTCGTATCTGCTGACGGGATCTTCTAGACCCCAGTGCAGCAGGTGCGGAGAGGTCCTATCCGTAGTGCACATACTAATCGCATGCAAGGCACTGCACACAACACGACACAAACACTTCGGAGAATTCTACAGACAACATATACCCTTACATCCATCGTTTTTTCTAGGTGACGATGCCATTGTTTTCGTGAAACGTGTGTTTCAGTATTTGTCAGACGTCAAGTTTTTAAACCTCATTTCCTATCAGGCATAATGAAAGCTGGCCCTATACACCAGTCATGCTCATTGTCGTCTTGTGATTTTACTTTTGTTTTTGCTAACTTTACTTAGTGTTTAAGGTTTCACCCCTCATATATGACTATTGTTTTGGCGTTCTTTGCCCCAGTTGGCCTTGCGCCATAAACATCCAACCATCATCATCATCGTCATAAAAAACGACGGTCACTGTATAAGTACTGAACGAATGAAGCTCGCCCTCATTTTGTGCTTAACGATCCTTAGTCCCTATGACGGAGTATGTGCGCATTCGGGAGGGTATTTTACGCTGTCCCCTGCTTCGCCAAAGCCCTTCGTTTCAACGTGGCACCTTCAGTAGAGCCTTTCTCGGTTTTGGTTTGTCTGAATAAAACTGAATAAGTATTGACATTTCCTTTTGTAAAACTGAGAATATTTTTTAACCATCATCGATTTTTGACAGATGAGAACCTCACCCCAACCGAGGTCCAAACCTCGCTATGCCGAGGCCCGTTTAGATCGGACGTGCACCTCTTCCGCGAAGTAAATAACTTGTTCTAGATCTTCTTGCGGCAGCTATCATTGCGTAACGCCAAACCCCCTTGGGGGGTATACACGTATAATACGGGACCTGTGTGGTAAGAGATGCACCAGGTACGGAATTCCCAAAAAAAGTTCCCCGCATTTCCCCGAGGGGAAGAATGTGAAAGTGCGAATGCACGAGTTGAATTTGCGCGGTTCGGTAATGTTCGCGAAAGAGAGATCACACACACACACACAACTACAAAGAAAGAAAGATGCATTTATTCACAGACACCTATTTGTGTTGTCGTTGTACTTGATTGCTAGAGCGGATCTCAGCTTTGAAATTTCGTGTCAGTACTCCTTTAAGCGGGTGCATTAGCCCTTCTCACGCCCGATTCCTGGCCAATCCCCACGTGGGTATGTGCCATGTCAGCGGCCAGGCAGCGCGCGCCCATCTCCCCCCGTTGCCAAGGAAGACGAGGAGATTCCTGGCCAATCCCCCACGTGGGTATGCTATGCGGATATCGCCGGTGGACGCAGGTTCAGGGTCGCTTAAGAAGTGAATTCGCACTTAAAACAAGCATTTCGAAACTTAAGTCCCACTTTTCACTCCGGGTCGATGGTGGTTGAGAATTTCAAAAGGACAACTATGTTGATGTCGATACTCTTGGATAAGGTTTCTAATTCTCAGAGAAAAAAACATTTATTGAGGAGTTGTTTTATTGTGCTTGGCGAGGATTTTCGACAACTTAAAATACCACTGGCCTCTACGGAAGGTACTTTGGTGTTGACCGAGTACGCAAACGGCGGTAAATGATTTCTAATACAGGTTGCCGCCTCCTGGAAGCGGTGATGAGGCGTCTGCTGAGGACACCAAATGAAGGAAGAGAGGCAGTAGTACTATTACCACTACTGTCCGAACTCGTTCTTGCCAGTCGAATTGAAGGACTTGACGGCCACGAGTTCCACGTCGGTTTGTGCTATCCGCGCATCATCCAAACCAGATATCGATGCCTCCAATTCGGTGCTATTGTCTCCGTGTAGCTTCCCAACATCAGAAGCGAGAGACGGGTACGGATTTTTTTCTTCAGGAATAATGAGGACAGGGTCGTTGATGTTGTCCAGATGGTTATCTCCAAGATCGCTGGCTCTAAATTGGCTTGCCGCGCCAATTATAACGAAGATGAGCGCGGCAAAAACAACTAAGGCGAAGCTCATTGTGGCCATTTTTCGGCAGAACGGTGTGTCGATCGTAATACCTTGCTGATGCGAAGACACAGATGCATCGGAGGCACGCTGGGGAAATCCGGCCCTCGTTCTCAGACGGGATGCGTCATGTCCCCACAGGTGATACAGTAATGAAGTCGTTGAAGAAGAATGTGCAGGGCTTCGCACGCCAGGACTCTCGTAGCCTTCGATGAGGTCATGAGGCGAACTTCTGACGCTAGAGGAGGCCGAGCTGAAGACGGGCGCAGAAATGCTTGGCCGCAAACGGTTCCGTTCGAGGCTGGTTGCAGTACACCTACCAGACATGGCGGCAGGATGCCTCTTCGTTCTCTCGTCGCGTGATAGCAAAAAGACGTTGCGAGATTGACCATGGCAATAGCCCCTAGTCCTGGATAATTTTCATAAGAAAAAACTTCCTGATGGAAACTCTTGCAATGCTTAAATGGAAGCATTATGCACATACGTGAGCAAGTTTAAATTTCACTTACGGTGTGAGAAAACCCAGCGCAAACCCTTCTGCCATGCCCCCTTACTTGCAGTCTTCAGCAATTTCTTTAAAACTGCATGATGCTGCCAGTCTTCGGAAAACAATTGGATAGTATTTCTTTTTTGTGTCCCTCTTGAAATTCCGAAGACTTAGGTAGTGCACGAAACTAATACCGCGTTTTGTGTAAAGCTGTAAACTTCAAAGGTGCAGGTAGTAGTCCGTGCAAAGAACTGACATAAATTGTGATATGGGTAACAAACTGCAAAAGCTACGATTATTTGAGAATGTAAGACTGCTAATACCCAGTGAGTTGATACAAAGTCACGCTGATATTTGTTCGTGGATATGGTCGACTACATAAAATGCAGACATCACCATGGGACTGGGCAGGAATGCGGGAAACCAACGTTCGTAGCACGCACCAAGTGTTTTTGCGTTCTCTGTCGTATGCTGCACCAAAAAATATTCTTACCCCTAATATGTCTCCAAGTTGGCCCAAAAGCTGTTGGTCTCGGACAATCCATCGTGATTACCTAGATATTTTAGCGCAGAAAAAGACGCAGGTACAACCTAGATGGAGCTAAATAATATTGGAAAGTCATCTTTACTATGGAGTCGAGCTTTCTTACTACATCGCTGAGAGCCTAGAAATCAATGTTACAAAAAAATGAACACCCTAAGAGTTTGTGGCAGTGCTTTCGACTGAGTCTGGAAATTACAATGTTGGCGATTTAATACTATGCCAGGCCCGATACTTTACGCACAGCTAATGCTGCCAGATCAATCGACCTTACACAATATCAAACATGCCGAAGCTTGGAAGTATTTACCTTACTAGTCCAAACTTCAGGCGTTCTGGACATGGGATCATTGGACACACTCGAGATAGGAAAGCATAAATGGAAAGCACCGTTATCTAACCTAAAAGAGTAGCAAATTAGGGCACCACACAAGGCAACCCGCTACGAAACGCAGGATAGTTAACTGACTAGTGTACATCGACTGCATATAGAACACGCATTTTATGGTACACTACGCCCTCTATACACGGAAATTGCTTCGGTGGAAGCACAGTTGCGTTGGAAGCTCTGGTGGTCTAAATTGCAGTGTAATCAGAGCAACCCGTCACCGTTTTTGGAGAAGTACCCCTTATAGCGATGCCAGCTTGCCGTACGAAGAATTTCGCCGTAATGAGGATTTACGATTCTCTAAACATGAACAAACTGGCGCACAAAGAAGACCTAAACTGCCAAAATAGTGCGCTGTTTCGTAGCTTGATAGAACTTGCTTGCAGCGAATGTGAGCAACTTCCTCTCATAGGAGTTTTATCTTGGGTAGAAGGACGAATCACGCGGCACGTAAATTCATGCAGTTGTACCACAAAAGGAAGCGACCGAACGCCGGCTGGTAGCGCAACCACCGAAACAAATTCTTAGATGCGCTAAGAATTATCAGAGTACAAAATAGCTGGACCAAACACGCTAAATATTTAGACCCCTATTGTCTAAAATGGTGTAGTATAAGTGGAATAATGGTGTTGGGAAAGTCATTACACCCTTTTTCTTAGGTTCCAACACACTAATGTCTAGCTTTACAGACTTTTTGTGTGGCAAAAAGGGTGCTGATCGACTGCAAGACGCTCGATTTTCTGTGGGGTGTTGAAATGGTGACAAATAGGTGTTCAATTGAGACAAAAATACAGCGGAGCTGGGTGTCGACCTAGCTTCTTCCGTTGTTGTTACTTTTGGCTAGGTTTTGCATGACTTTGCTCTGTTTTGTACGGTTTTTCGATGTACTTGATAGGCTAGCCTAAGTGCTGAGGGGTGAGGTCAAGTTTTTAACCGGATTTTACAAGGTGGTTCTAGTGTGTCCTGGGGGAAACAAGATAGGTCAATCCCCAGCTCCGCTTTTTCTCCAGCCTTGCACCACTAGAGCAAGATGATCCAATTTTTTTAGCGTTAGTATCCCCAAAAGGCTGTCACCTTTACAATGGTACAGTATGAGGTGCGCATGCGTATGCGCCAATTATGCTCGCACTCGACAAGCGCGAAATCCGCTTCACAGTTATAATACCCTATCTCCGCGCTGGTGACCCTTTATCGGAGCCGCAGTTTATTTCTTCGGTATTTTTTGCTAACACCTACAAACATCGCTCAAGCTTGAACAGCTCCGCTTCTTATTAATCATGCCAATTCATATTGTTTTAAACATCGTGAGGTACAATACATCCGCCCGCTTGTAGCAAATGGTCCAGTCGACTGGTGTAAAAAAAAACTTGTATGCATTTTTTGCATTCGTCCAATTTCCTGTGCAAGCCAGGTCAAACAGGTAGAAAACTGGTAGAAAGCGCGTTCCAATTGGGAGGTCTTTTACACCCTTCTTATTAGTTCGGCTCTTTCACAGCCTCTTTCCTTAGTTTCCAACCCCTTAATCTGTAGCTTTACACCCATGTGAGAAAACGTGGGTTGAAATAAAGAACATCTTTCCCGCGGAGTGTTGAAAGGGTGGGGAATAGGTGTTTGGTACAGTGGAACCCCGCTGATACGTCCCCCGGACTTACGACAACCCGCTTCTTCCGACGGATCCCCGCGGTCCTGGCCAACACCCCCTAGAAACAATGTATTAAAAACCCCGATGATATGACGCTCAGGTGCACACGGTCCGCTTCATACGAAGGACCTCGGCGCGTATAAACCGGCGCCTTTCCCATATTTTACAATGCTTCACCGCCCGTTCTGACCTTTTTTTTATTCTCAGCTCCCGTTTGACACTGCTTGATGTGCAAAGGCCCTTAGGCGTGTCAGGACCACTTACTGAACAGACGCAAGCAAGCAGGCCGGTAGTCGTGAGCGGGAGACAGGGCGGCAAAGAGCATGATAGGGGGTAGCAGTGAGCATATAACGGCGTTACAGCCCATTATGGCGAATCACAGCTCTGCACTTCCAACAGCTTTCAGGTTGACTAGAACGGCTTTATTTTTACGTACGGAGCACCTTGAGACCACACAATGTCCGTCTGCGTCCGTGCTCATAGCATTTACAATCACACAAAATCACAAAGGCACCAGACCAGCAGGATTCTAGCTTGTGTCTGGTAGACCAGACAGAGTTAGTGTCAGTCGTCTTACCCAATGGGCTACGACCGTGAGTTAGTACCCGAGAGTCAAACGGCTTACTCCCTCGCCTGTAACGGTGTGGAGTAGCTTAGGACCTCCCAATGTCCGTCTGCGTCCATCCGTTAGCACACCACCAATAAGCGAAAATCAAGCGAAATTCGATATGTGCTTGAGTTGCAGTTTCATTTAGGGAATAATCAAGGTGAAAGTCACGGCTGAAATCGAATGAAGGTCGGGGCGCAAATGGGATGTCACTCGGGGGGCCGTATACTCCGTACCTTCGCCATCATCCACGTAGTGGATATGCTGCCGTTTTTCTTTGCTAGAGTGCCTCATTTCACGGGTGTCCGCCGCCAGGGCAGAGCAAAATACAAGAGGCATTGGGGGAAGAGACGTACCCATTGGCATCGCCATTTTGGGTCCCTCGCTGGCGGCCGCAGCAAGTCACTGTAGCAAAACCGCGCTGTAATTGTCACGCCAGCCGGTTTACTCGCGAAGGTTCAATTATCTTATCTATTTCGCGTTGCTGGATTTCATTATCTTGCCTATTTCGCGTTACTGGGTCTTGCGGGAAACAAAAACAGCTATGTGTTGAGCACTATGACCCAATAGCGATGGCACGGGAGCGTTCAAAGGATGTCTCCGCCATTTACGACAATAGGGCTCCTGCGTTGCCCAGGGGGCGCTGCGAAACCGACTTCCGGGCAGTACTTCCCAGTAGTACAAAGCTGCGGGGGTCCCGTAGGATCCCGTGTTGACAGAAGCAAAATGAGTTCCATACTCCCGATTGCTTTGCGACACGGTGTCCAACCCATCCCCGACGCGTCCGATCCCCTCCGGCGATCAACTTGGCTTTAGAAAAAAAAAATGGCAGCATCTCCACTCCGTGAATGATGGCGACGGTGCGGAGTACGGGGACTCAAATTGGCAGTCAAGTTGCGCCCCGAGTGACATCCGATTTGCGCCCCGACCGTCATTCGATTTGAGCCGGGTGTTGCACCTTAATTATTCACTAAATGAAACTGCAACTCATGGCTCAAATGGAATTTCGCTTGATTTTTGCTTGATGGGGGTGTGCGCACGGATGGACGCGGACGGACATTGGGAGGTCCTAAGGTACTCCACGCCATTACAGGCGAGGGAGTAAGCCGTTTGACTCTCGGGTGCTAATTCACGGTCATAGCCCAATGGGTAAGACGACTGACACTAACTCTGGTCTACCTGACACAGGCTCGAATCCTGCCGGTGCCTGTGTGATTTTTTGCGATTTTAAATGATATGCGCACGGACGCAGACGGACATTGTGCGGTCCTAAGGAGCTCCGCACCTGAAAGCTTTGCAGGGTTAAGTCATATATCCCCAGTTCTAACTTCACAGACTAGAACAAGGGTCGGCAAGGTATTCAGGTGTAGTGCCCAGTTGCATGAAGTCGACACGGCGGAAGGCTGGATGGCAAATCACGTGGGAGCGGGAGGAAGCTTTGAAGGCAAAGAAAAAAAAATGACCGGATTGCCAATAATATATGACATTACTCCGGCAAAGTGGGAATATAAGGAAGAATGAATCTGGAAGCGATCAGTTTCCCGTCCTTCTCTCCTCGTCAAACACTATTTAAGGTCAAAACAGGCGTGTCGGCGTTCCGTTCAGATTATGAGTGACAGGGGGAGGTGGGGTTCTGACGACGTGCTGGGGGCTGCATAATACAACCCCGCGGGCCACATTCGGCCAGCGGGCTGCAGGTTGCCGACTCCTGCAGTAGATATAACCAACACGGTCAGTGACGATCGCATGTAAATATTGGGGCCGCCCACCATGTAAGTGGCTGTGTTGTGTTACGTAAATATAGAATTACACATCTCTGCAATAGCGGACATACGATTTGGTGCTTGTTTTGCGTCCTTTAATTGCACTTAATTGGTTTATTTTATGCTGCCGTTCGTGAATCGTATGGCGTAAAATGTTAACCAAGAAGCATTTAGTTTGCGGAAATACAAAATCAAATTTCGGCTCGTTTTCAAGGCGGTGCCAGGCCAGTAGTGTCAGCTGAGTCGGCTGCGCTTCATCGCATCGTCTTGTATATACGCTCCCGCTGAAGCAACCATTTATAGTAGCAGTATTCTAGCTTTTTATGGTATACTTGCGAACTGTTTCTTTGTCAACGATACGCAACAACAAAGAACGATAAGGATCCTCAGGAAGTTAGACCACCCGACTTTGGGATACTGTCCCACGTCGCTAAGATCGCGACAGCTCGCTCAAAAGAGAGCCGATAAATCGGCATGTTGTAGTGGATATTATTTTGCTTAGCCTCTGCAACTACTTTAAGGGCATTTTATTCAGTATGCAGTCACTTAAACGCACTACAATGTGATTAAATTACGTACCACCAACTTTCGCTCTGGCTTGTAGTTGAAAACACATGGAGGGCGGTGAGGGTCGTCTACTTTTGTACTACCCAGAGGCGTCGGGCACTAGGCGCGCTGCATGTTGCCAAAACTCCAGCGCAGGAGCCCTATACTTTTTTCTGCTCATCTCCGCCTTGTAATGTCATTCCTTTCGGTTGGCTTTGCGAGTTTCACAATGCCTTTTCCATTCAATTTGTTCGACCATGTTGGCCTTATATCGCGTAGCTCGCGGCGCTTGGCTGGCGGGCTAGCTGGACGCCATAAAGGGGAGCGGAGCACACATAGGCGTTGCTTTGTTTAAACTTGGGGTTTCAGCTAAAGGTTCGTACATAACGCCAGAACGCGCTAAATATAGTAGTTTAAATAAGTTCTTAGCCTACCTGTCGTGTGAGACCGTGTATTCAGCCGGCATTCACCCGCACCTCGGTCGTACGACACCCCAGTCATACGACGCTTTATCGCGGTCCCTTCAAAGTCGTGTTATCGGGGTTCCACAGTATTTAATAAACTTCTGTGACTTATTGAACATAATATCCACCTCACAATTAAACAGCTTTGCAAATACACCTGCGGTCCTGTATGTGCTCACATGAAAACGCATAATTCCGAATTCGCGCAAAAAGTATCTGATTTTTACGAAGAGCCCACCAACTCTATCAGAGGACTTTCTTCTGCTAGCTATGAAAGTATGAAGAGCAGATATGCTCAAAATTTCGAAGTAAGTATAAACTCGCCTTTCGCATGAATCACGTTGATTTTCTTGCTCAATTCATTTGTGGCCTAAGTGTGACTTGTACGTGCTGCATGTGTCTGTATGTCATACTGCGCGCTCAGCCGATCCACATTGCCACGCGTAGCGCGCTGCCACACTTTCATTTTAGGGAGTTAAAACACCTTACACCCGTATTTCAGGGCGTTCACAAGCACACGTTTATTTCATCCTTACACCGTGTTTTAGCCAGGACACCTTTTAAACGTGTGTGCGGTGAGACAGATTTTTGCAGCCTTTTCGGTCAAAAAGGGTGTAAAAAGGTTTAGTGTGAAGCTGGCTTACGCCTTCTTATTGCATTTCACGCAAGCTCAAATTTCTGCATGATCATTAGGTTCTCTGCAGGATAACAAGTTGAAAGCCGTGCTCATTTGTTGTTCCTCGTCCTTTCAGTCAGCAACCCTTGGTGCGGGAGCCTGATTTCACGATTTTCGGCGAGGTTTTGCAGCAGATTGCCGAAACTAAGAACACACGTGTTAAGTTCGGGCCCCTGACTTATTAATTAAAACTACCCGGCAACAAAATACCTTTCGCTGCGGTTAACTTCTTTGCCTGTATGGTGTTTGTTTTCACGCCGGCCGGGCTGACTTGGGCGTGAAGGGCGCAAGAAGAAACTGCGGAGGCTTCTTTATTATTCGCCGCGCTTTTGTGCTCACCAGACAAGCGAGACGACGCAAACAAACGCGTCGGTCGCCCCATAATACCTGAAACCGATGTACACTTTCGAAGGAGGATTTCCTTGCGTACGTTTCGGAAACCGGCATGGGAAATAATTGGCATTTTGACGATCGATATTACCGCCATGATGAAGCCCGAACCTGATGGGAGCTGAAGGTCGTCAAGGAGTCAAAACTTGGGTCAAACATAGGAAGAGGGCACCAAACGTTCTGTCTGTGACAGTTTCAATGCTCAAAATTACTAGGCGAAGTTTCCGTTCTCGACGCGTCTGAACCTGGCGACTGCGCGGCTCGGATGCGTCGATAGGTAGGCGACCAGGCTTTGTAACGCGCTCCACGTGTCTGCAAGGGAAAGGAATCCCGGCGGCGTGGGGCACAGTTATAAGAGCGCATGGCAAGGACAATACTTTAAGAGAAGCCGCCCTGCAACCGATGGCCGGCGAAATGTTTACTTTTAAAGACGATAGTCTTTCTTGGGCTACTTACTTAAACGCAGAAATTTTGGTCTGTCTGTATGTCTGTCTGTCTGTCTGTAACTCGATACAGCCACCCGGCCAAAGTAAAACAATGCCTGCGCAATAGTCTTATATAGTCATAGCTAAATGTGCCCGTCGAAGTCCGGTGTAATGTTCATACTTGTCAATATTGTAGAATAACAACAAGACATTACGCATATATAAGACAACAAATTAATACAGAAGTGATATTGACAGCGTTCCTATTATAAAAAATCGTACATGTTTGATTTTGGCGAGATTAAATACTTTATCAACTGAATAAAAAAATATCACTCCGCCGTCGCCTGCTGTCGCCCGCGCCATATAGCTTCTGGCGGCATCTGAAGAAGTCAAGTGGCAACAGTTACGAAAGGTTCCACTAGATACGTTCCACGTTCTGCTTGGAACGCACGTGGACTAGGGAAACGCGGTTCTATAAACGTGGAAGCAGGGCGCCTCGATTCACACGCGTCTTCGGCCGTACGGCACGTTGGAATCGAGGACACACCCGGTCTGTAGCAGTTGGAACGCGGGAAAATTTAAAATGATTTTAAGCAAACATTTGGCGTCTGTACCTTGGGAAGGAAGCGCCACCGACGCAACAGGACAACCATGAGGAGGGTGAGCGGGGAGGAACGGGAAAGCGAAGGGAGGCATAGGCATACTTGGCAAAAGCAGATAAAGACTATCGTCTTTTGACGACATTTGCAACGAAAGGAGCAGATACGCGGCCAATTTTAGTTTGGTTTGCAGTTGTGTTATATTTGTGTTTTGCTGAACCCCTCTGAGTTTCAGGATGAGAGTGAGAGAGGTGGGTCACGTGACTATTTTGAACCCACCTAGCTTTGTTTGCAACACTGGCCAATCAGTGGCCTAGGGTGGGTCAATCAATGAGCCATCCTCACTCTCAAGTTGTGGCGTCCCGTTTGTGGGCGGGGTTTTAGTGGTAAAACCGAGGAGTTTGATGCTTTCGGGGGACGGAGATTGAGAGGACAGAGGAGAGCGCGGCGAGCCCCGCTCGACGCGGGCTTTGCCGACCTCTCGTATGCGATCATGAGCCTTGAAAGTTGTAAATACGTAGTGTAAATAAAGTGTACATATTGTACATTTTGAGTTTGCTTGGAGTATCTCATCGTTAGCCACGTGCCCTCGAACACGAGCCAGCGATCACCGCATCATCGAGATACGCGACCGATCCACGTTTGGATTTAACTACGCGTTTTGTTTTTCCCGTATGAAACTGGCTCCACAATCATGATGCCGCATTTTGAAGCCGGTAGTTCGGCTTTCAACGCTTCCGAACAGTAGTCGAAGATTGTAATGGTGGCTTCACGTGTACGATGTGTACTGCACGATTCCCACCGTCTGCCGTAATGTGGACTGCAAGATATAGTGTTAAAATGGTGCCCAAATTTTGAGAATTTCTTACTAACACGTTAGCATCCTTCTTTGGCTCTGCTTAGACCTGGCCATTTTATGACGATTTCACTACTTGACACGAATGTTTCCCTGTGGAGAAGTTTCATTGAAGGCCGTTAAAGGCTTTTATCAATGAAGGGGGGGGGGGGGGGATGGTCCCAGTGCGCTCGTGGGCTGCGATATCCCCCGTCGCCAAATGGCGACGGCAGTAGAAGCACAAAGTCATTGCTAGCACAATGAAAAATCTACGGTTAAGCCACAATAACAATTACATTTGTTGATTGGCCAGATGTGCATGTACTTTGCATATGTAAGGCTCCAAGGATTACCACTTTGCCAGTACATTCAGGCCACGCCCACGATTTTTTATTTCGTCAAAGTACTAGAATTATCGTCCTCCTTAACCTCTAAGATGCACCACCTACGGCAGTGGGTCCTTAATGCAAGCCTACGAACTGTATCGTACTTTGTACATAATCAGTGCAGTACGACTGCTTCCCCGCATTTTTCTGACAATTAACAATGCACCTTAAAGTAACACCATTAATTACAACCTTCATGACACTCGAAGACGTACCAAATGAACGCACTTTAACCTTTATGAGAGGCGTGTACTGCCTTTTAATTTGCGCGTATTAAATCATGTGAGTTTATTTCCCTTAAAGTACAGCTCGTTCGGAAAGCGAAAGCGATAAATGCCTTAGGAAAAAAAAATTGGCATCCGCCGTCGGCATGGCGGAGAGACCGTACTACAAATGCCCGTGAGCGAAATAAAACTGGGTTGTTGTGTGCCGCGTTCTAACGCTGGTGCTACAGCATGCGAACACCCGATTATCTTTTACACAAGTGATCATACTTCGTTCTAGCTGACTGAATTCGTTGTGGCTTTCGACTTCGAGGCAAGTTTTAGATGCCACTATTGAGACCCAAAAATGTAGTTTACGGGTGCGAACTACGGAAATGCAAAGGCGGTTTTACGCAAATAGCGCGTATGTAGGGCTAGCAATGACAATCAGACAGGCATCTGAGTCATAAAAGCAAAGACGAAAAAAACGACGTTAAAAAAATGTCATGACATCTGTAATGAGAGGACAAAATCGCACCTATGAACAGGATTCTGCTTGTCTGTGCTGTCTCATCTTCAATGGACTCTGTAGCGCCTATTTACCTACAGGCCAGCGGTGAAACCTCATCACTCAAAGAAATACGCATAAGAAGGAACTGCAAGGAAACGAAAAAAATGCCTCGCAAGGGGGCGAACAGGCAGGCACTGAACGCAGCTAAAGCAAGAGCCACCATACATCACCGGTACCGTTATATCTCGAAGATTAGGCGCCAGACCCCGGGGAGCATGAAGACATTATGGCAACAGAAGACATAAGTACCAAGGACCAACAAATCTGCAATGAGAATCGCAAAGCTCGAAATAAAAAGTCGCTGATTCACGTTTCCGGAAGTAGGCATCGTGACGTTCCTTTGGTGTTTATTTTCTGACTAATTAACTGGTTTAAACAAATGTCCACGTACTGCAAAATATCTGCCTCCATTATACGGTGAATATCAATTTACAAAATCCAAAAAAAACACAGCTCACTTACCTGCTCTTCACTCTTGTGGGTACTGTGATCACCACCAATATTTTAGCCTCGGCCTCAATCAGGTCCAAAGTTAATCCCATTTCCAAGACATGCACCAAAAAGCTAGGTGTTAGGTTACCATCTATTAGTCGAGTTATTTAATGGCTTGTGATATTTTTGCTGGGTTATTTTTTCCGAAAGCAATTTATGTATCGTTTTTTTAGCTCTTTCACTTCACACCATACAACCGACTGCAATAATGCGACTACATATATTAAAAACTTAGATTGTCAGGCTATTAATCATCTCTCTTCAAAGTATGGTTCTTGTTCGGCATATTAGGAACAGGATTCTTGGCATATACAATGAATGCCGGTAAATAGAAACGTGCGACGCGGCTGATATTCGAAGAACGTCGGGTGGAAATAGCGGGAAAAGTCTTGCCGTACGGTGGATATTTCACGCTTCTCGGACGAAACTGCCTGTACGCCATCGACATTGATTCTGGACGCTGGAAGCGCCTCTGGTTATCCAGCTTGACAAGAATGCGCGTGGTCTCGTGACTTGCACGTTCTTCTCCAATCAGGGAGGTTTTCTCGGCGGAGTTGTTGCTGGCTTGGTCGAGAAACTTTGGGCCGATGTAACGTTCCTGTGACAATAACTGCGAGCACAAAGCAGGCCATTAGAACTAGCAGGAAGATGATTGTTGCTGCGTCCTTCAAACACGACGGGTTGACATCAGTTCGCTTTTGTGGCACAGGCGGAGGATTCTTCGTGAGAAACCCAAGACCTCCGTCACCAGTTTCGAATCCGTGGTGTGCGGGGTCGTGGGCCCAGAAGTGGTAGAGCAGCGACGTTGTCGGCGATCTGCACGAGTCCCGTGAGGGCGGTAGATTGCCCGGTTCACCAGAGTCACCGGACGGCCTTGTCAGGTTCACGGACTTCGTGTGGAAAGCCGGCGCAGACAAGGAGAAGCGCCAAGGAATCATACCACTTCACTTCTGGTCACACACAGGCTGCAATAAGAGTCTCTTCTTCATCTTCAATGTAAAAGCTTTCCTTCGTTATCGATGTGGGGAGAATGACCCTTCCTCGAAATAAAGGAGGATTAAGAATTGTATATTTTCGACAAGGACAAAACACAGCGCTGGTGTCGAAATGCAAGCGATGATTTTATTTGTTTCTGTTTATATTTTCTCTAGTTTCCTGTTGAAACTTTGTGCCCCTCTGAGAAGCAGTGCAAGGTCATCTGGAAAACGAAAACACTTAATAAAATAAGTTGCCTATATCTATAAACGTTTTTCTCTTGCAAATGGGTCACTGCAATGTCTTTCACGCGTGAAGGTCTTGTTTAGTTCAGAACTGCTCGCTTGTTAGGGCTCGCCCTTGTGTTGTCTGCGCTGTAGCAGGTGCTCGCCGAAGTGTGTTTAGCAACAACTGCTGATGCTGCACTGTGGGTGCATGCCATTCCTTGAAAAAAATTCCTTGGAGATTCCTATCTCAGGAAAATACGGCAAGATAAAACAACCGGCGATAAGCAATAAATTAACGATTTACGTTGGCTATTGCTTATGCTACTGCCGCTACTCCCACTGACGCTACTTTAAGGTTGTAACACTTGCGGATTTCTTCACCTATGACAGTTGGCAAAGGAAACAGTGGTTGATATGCATAAAAGCGGTCTTAACAGGGAATAAAAAAACGGGTCCGCGGTGCCGGATGGCGGTCTCCAAAGCAGCCCTCATGACAAATTTAGTACTAGCTAACAGATGTAGTGCCCCGAAAATATTAGCAGTCGAGAAACACGGTAAACCCGATCCGCTCAGTAATTCGCACCGGTGTTGTGGCACAAACCACACAGCGGCAAGAAACGCTTCGGTCACGGTAAGCGAATAGAAAAGGAAGCAGCTTACCCTGAATCTTTTTAGTCCTGCGCATGTTAATTGCTGGGTAACTTCATCATCTGTCATGTAAACATTACCGCGCGAAGAGCACTCGAACCGGCATTGGGTCTCCCGCCGGCCTCGAATTTTGTGTTTCGATTCATTGATTGATTTAGGGGATTCACGTGCATAAGCTTTATCTGGGCTATGAAGCGCGCCGTAGTGGAAGGGCTCTGAATGAATTATGACCACCTGGGGAAATCAAGCGTACGCCAGAACCTCGATGAGCGTCTTAGATTTTCGCTTCCATCAGAGAAGGTAGCTTCGCGGCCGGTATCAAATCTCCGCCCTTGTGCTCAACAGCATAACGCCTATGCCGTGAGCCACAGTGGTGGGTTGCCATGGCGCTCCCCGTGAGAAAAAAAGTGTATGTTGATAGCTCCCTCACCTTGTTTTCGTCGTTGTGTGTCACCAACCACGGGGGGCCTTCGTATGGAGGTATTCACATATCATCGAACATGGCGGCGAAGCGTCGTGGTCACCACAAGATAGCGCCAGTTTTTACGTAAGGTCTATACACGGTTTACAGAGTGGCGGCCTGGGCGCAGCCATGTTGGGCATTGGGACGTCACTCGCCATTGCTGACCTTCAAGAGCATGTTTCTCACGGTGGCCTTCGTGGAGACTGGGCGCATCGGCGAGCGCCGGGGAGGCTTTATGGGCAAATTGTTCAAATATTTTGGAGTGTCCCTGTGAATAAGGATGTACTGGACGCGTACATATTGTGTGCCTACCTTCATAGATTACGTAGTCGCAGAAAAATGGCCCTTGAAGATTCTTAAAGCGCTGTTTCGACTGGAGGCCAACGCTACATTCCTGTTCACGTGTTTCATAGCAGTTGACGCCTTCCTTTCCCAATTTCTACGTACACAGTAACCATGAATACCAAAGTGGCACCTGCGGCCCACAGGCGGCACGCGGGGAAGTAGTAAGCGGCCGCCGCACGACTGCAGAACCACCCTCCCCCCGGTCACATCTAAAGGCTGACATGGAAATTGTAACCTCAAATGGATTAGGAAAAAAGCAAGACCGCTTCTACATGGCATTGCTTTCTATATTTACACTTGGCGAGATAACGTCATCACTTTCTTCCGTCGCACCGTGCAAAAAAAACGCACCCCTATCCTCCGGCCCCCTCCTCCACTCTTATTTGCCGTTCGGTGGCTGCCGTGTCGGGCATCCTTAAACTCGGTCCTCTGCCTCAAAAGGTTGCCGGGCCCTGATATTAAATGAAACAGCTTTGAGCAGCTGCTTGCCACACTTTACTTTATGAGCCTGTACGGGTTCGATCGCTTACAGAATATTTACAAAGATTGTAATAACGCGAAGCCGCAGCCTCCAGCGCAAAGCAACTGCCGCTACGGCTTAGCTGCGGTTGCGCCAGCGTGCATAAGACAGGCCTGCATTGCCACGAAACACATGCAATGCTTACTGAAGCCAGGCGTCTGCACTCGTCACGACTAGGAAAGATGGGTTAGCAGAAGCGCCGCTAGGCGGTGCTCCGGAGGACACCGGTGGTGCGATGAAAATCGTTTGGTTCACGTTAAGTAATGCGGGGCCAGATACTCCACGCCGTAACAAAACCGATACGCTACAAAGCTTGATATGCTTCAAAACTTGAGATTGTTACAAAACTATAGCTTGACCGCAACCTTTCGATTTAAGTAAAACGTGTGTTCACCAACAGAGCATTTCTTGATGATCGGAGTCGGACCAGAAGAATTTGATTTTAGTGCAACAAACTTCGATACAGTGGGTAGAAGTCTAAATCTGTAAACAACGAAACAATAAGAGTTATATACGTGCCATAATTGATAACCAAAATTGCCAAATAACCATTCATGTCTCGAGTGTTGGCAAAATATTTATAAGCATTCTCCGAAACAACATTATCGCCCACCCACAAAATCTTCTCCTCCAATAACTTCAATTGCATTGACAAACCGAGATTTTTATGCCGAAATATTGTTTCATTGCATGAACTCATTGTTTGATTTAGCAACCGCTTTTGTAAAACTCCACCAACGCGCTTTCCGCACTCGTTATTTGGGATTTCACAATTTATAATTCAGGAAAGTTCCCCTAAAGGGAATACGAATATTCCCCCTAATGAAATGTTACATTTTAAAAGAAATTCTGCTCCGAAAAAAGTACAGTTGTTCTCATGCCAATGTAATCTACTGAGGGAAGCCAATTTTCTTCTTCAGTTCAGTGATCCTTTGCGTTGAAGCGGTGGATACTTTGCTACCCTTCAGATAGACCAGCATTAATTCTTCTCCAATGAAGTATACTTCGAGCCAGGGATATGGGTAAAAGCAATGTATTTGAGATAATACCGAACACATGAGCCCCCAGATGGAGTGAATTGTACAATTTACTATGACAGCCCGGCTTTCTCTTTTCCGGAAAAACCAACGAGTCAAGACAGACATTAGGCATATAGAATAAAAAACGATTAAAGCCAAGCAATGTTCTTTTTGTGTCAGGCAAGCGCACACTTGGGTTTTTCCTCCCTCATCGCTGCACCATTTTATTGCCCCGTCACCAATGATGCGTCTTTGCTGTGATTGTTGGTGTTGTGTTGTACCCTTTGCTGGCTACGGTGGCTCGAGGCCGCGGAGGTATGGGTGGGTGTTATTAGACGTTACAGGCACTGGTCACCTTCGAAAGCGCAAGCTGGTATCACAGAGAATTGCACAGGGGGCTATAGGAGTGAATTCAGTCGATGTTTATTGCCGCAAAATTGTGCAAGAGTAGACACGTTATAGCGCTCGTGATAGCTCGTTTTTATTGGGAAAACTTTCATTGAAGCAGTGTTTCCCGTGTAAGGCGTATGGATTGACAGGCCTGGCAGGGTAAAGAGGATGTTGCCGAAAAATGCGATGTCGAGACAATTTGGGGCAGTGTCAAACAAGATGATGATCTTCTGCACACAGTGGCTAGGGGGGGGGGGGGGGCGCTGCTGAGCCAAAAATGCGGCTTCGATTCCCGGCTGTGGCGGCAGCTTTTATGATGCAGGCGAGAAGCGAAAACGCCAATGTGCTAGAGATTTCGGTGCACGTTAAAAATCCCCAGGTGGTGAAAATTAATCCGGCGCCCTCCACTGCGGCACGCCTCATCGCTTGTGCAGCGACGGCGCATTAAACCCCGCAATCAATCAATCATATTTTCTATAGTTTGAGACATGCAGGAGTCATTCCAGCCGCATAACATGTCGGAACCAATTGGGGACACTGGGTAGCGCATAACCGTGTGAGCATCCAAAAGCACATTTGCTTTGGAGCCGCATGAGGCCGCTTCCGGAGATTGCATCAGACAGGCGCCTACCTGCCTTGGCTGCTAATGTAGTTGTGCTTTCCGAGTCACACTTTGTGACTGTAGCCTTTTTAGCAAACATCATTATCCTGAACAGTGTGTTTTTCAGTGTTTGTTTCCGCATGTGGTCACTGCATATATAGAGAGCCAGTGAAGCTCAACTCCATTATATGCTTAGCCATTCGTAATCTTTATGACAGATTATATGGGGATTGAGGACAATTTATTGGGCTGCCACCTGCTTCACAAAAGCCCTTCACTTCGACATTACATACTTAATGGTGAGATATGCGGGTTTAGTTTCTTTAAATTATTTTGAAACTGTACGTAGGGGCCAATTGGCAATTCGTTTGGAGAAGATACAATATTTCTCCAGCGTCATAGATTTCACAGAAAGGAACCTCACCCCGCCCAAGCCCGAACGTCGCTATGTTGAGGCACGTGTAGATCGGCCGTGAACTCCTTCCGTGGTGGGAACAACTTGTTTCATTTCATTTCATTTCATTTATTGTACTCTTACGGACCCGGAGGCATTGCGTAAGGGGGGATAACAAGGTTTGCAGGAGTACTATTGAAGGAAACAGGAAAAAAAAACAAGAAGGTGAACATAAAATCCGGAAAATACAGAAACAATGAATACCTTAATAAAAAGTACACAAAAATGTACAAAGGTAACAGCGAAATTAAGCGAACAGAATTCTAAAATACAAGAAGCAGTTAAAGCATCAATAGGACCATCAAGCCAGAACACTAGAATTATATTGGTAACACATCATATGAACGTCTTTTCAAGCTTATCTCTAAATTGTTTGTTATTGGTGCATGTGGCGATGTCGGCGGGTAAATCGTTCCATAAAATATTAGCATTAGGAAAAAAGCACGAGACCAATGCTGACGTTCCGCGAGTTATCGGGGCTAATGGACAAGTGTGATTTAAGCGGGGTGATATTCTGGGAAGCGGCCTTAGGAATGTGTGTCTTTATACTGGCCGATAAAAGAAATTATGGAGGACGCAAAGGCGAGCAATGACGAGGCGTGATTCAAGGGTCGGGAGGGAGAGAGATAGTTTAAGGGGATTGACGCTGACATTATCTGAATATTGCGAAGTGATAAAGCGTGCAGCGCTGTTTTGAATGGATTCAATTTGTACAGTTAGGTATGCATGTAATGGATCCCAGATGGCCTATGCATATTCCATTTTCGGCCTTACGAATGTTAGATAGGCTAGTATTTATTGCTTCAGATGCAAGTTTAAGGTTATGGCGAATATATTCGAGAGTACGCGAGGCTTCCGAGCGAATGATGTCGATATGCGTTGCCCAGGAAAGCGATGACGTCATGTGCACCCCGACATATTAAGTGCAATGCACTTCTTAAGCGACCCTGAACCTGCGTCCACCGGCGATGTCCGCGCACGTGGAGATGGGCGCGCGCAGCCTGGCCGCTGACATAGCACATACCCACGTGGGGGATTGGCCAGGAATCTCCTCGTCTTCCTTGGCAACGCGGGGAGATGGGCGCGCGCTGCCTGGCCGCTGACATGGCACATACCCACGTGGGGGATTGGCCAAGAATCGGGCGTGAGAAGGGCTAATGCACCTGCTTAAAGGAGTACTGACACGAAATTTCAAAGCTGAGATCCGCTCTAGCAATCAAGTACAACGACAACACAAATAGGTGTCTGTGAATAAATTCATCTTTCTTTCTTTGTAGTTGTGTGTGTCTGTGTGATCTCTCTTTCGCGAACATTACCGAACCGCGCAAATTCAACTCGTGCATTCGCACTTTCACATTCTTCCCCTCGGGGAAATGCGGGGAATTTTTTGTATGAAACGACTGAGCTTATCCATATGTTGTTGGCGTGATAAGTGTATTTAGATATGGCATTTTTCCGAGAAAATGAGAGTGATTTGCATTTTGTCAGGATTAATGGCATGTGCCATTTTACACAGCATAATTAAATGCTGTCTAAGTTTGATTGCAGGTTAAAATTATCATTGGCGGCGTAAATGGTTTGGTACAATACGCAGTCATCTGCAAAGAGTCTTAGATTTGCTGTCATGTTAGTAGGCAGGTCATTTATGTATATTAAAGGGGTCCTGAAATGCCTTCCGCCGATGCATGGATGTACATGTAACCAAATAAAGCAATGTATTAGCAATCTCCTCCTGCAAGAATTTTGTTAAAGCGATGAGTATTAGCTGAGAAATCGTAAATCAAAAACCGCGAATTATCGTCGCGCCGTATTTCCTCCTCCTTTCAACTGTTTCTTCGCTGTTGGCCTCCCCTCCCATGATGCTCCGCTCCTCAGCGGTGACGTACTTCCGCTATTGCGCTCCCTCAGACTGCCGTCTGCTACGGGCCAGCTCTTTCGGCTTTTTCATCTCTGTAGACACCATGGACACAGGCTGAAAAAGCGAACGAATGACCTGGCCGCATGTGTGCGGCCTGGCCTTGCCCTTTCGCAGTGTACGTAGGTGCAGTTGGTATCGGCGGCGAACTCGCAGCCGCGTGGGGAGAATCGTGCGCTCGTTCCCTTTGGTGCACCGCGCACTGTTTATCCAAAAAGCGCGGTCTCAGATGTGGCCCCGCTGGTGCCGGGTGTTATTTTGCGGTGGTTGTAATTCCTACTACCGGCGGCATGTGAAAAAAACACATTTTCAACCGACACAGAACCCGTGCACAAAAACGCGCCGGATCGGATCGCTTTATCAGCGGCGATGAACGTGAAGGCGAAGAGCAAACCAACGCTGCACTCGATCAGCGAGAACCCGTGTTCTGACAAGCTGCACCCATGTGTTGCATTCAACACTGACGGGAAAGCGTTTGTTTGCACTTGTTTGGATGGTCGTAAAATGTCCAAACACTCCGGCACTCCGCTAGCAGATCAGCCGGCGAGACATTTCGGAAAACATTTGACAGATGGCGCCGTATGCATTAGTGTGTCGCTACGCAAAACTGATGAGACGCTCTACTAAAACTCCCATCGCGGTGTCACGTAGCGGGACGCAAAAATTTAGCGTTTAGCGTATGCAAAGGCCACAAACGCTGTACTAAAACTCTATTAGCAGCAAAATAGCGTGCGTATGTGAAACCGCTTGCGTTTACAAAGCTGCACGCCGAGCACGTACGTTTCAAACCTAGTGACATCGTTTAAATACACTTGCAAGCACAGTGTAACGTAGTTAGATATCAACCGTATGCTCAGGCGACAAGCAAGAGCTTGTTTTATGTGGGGCGGAGATTGCGCATAAAGGCCCGTTCGCACTTGCGACGAAAGCGAGTGAGAGCGGCAGGAATAGGTGACCGGTAAAAAGCGCAAAGGCTCATGGGTGCGTCGTCTGCTACCGCCACTTCCGGTTCGAGATCTCTTCTGCCCTCCCGTACGCCTGCGTGCGCCGGCGGCTGTCAGGCGCGTGTGTGCGCGTTGTTTATTTGTCACAGGATGCTTACCTGTCAGATAAACCCCCCGTAGGGTCAATCGTTGTTATTTATGGAATTCTCGATGCATGAGCGTTTTTTTTTTCGGTGGAAACAGATAAACAACAAGCACACACGCGTGTGAAAGCCGACGGCGTACGGGAGGCCAGGAGAGCTCCCGAACCGGAAGTGGCGGCTCTCCACGGGAGAAAACAATGCACCCATGAGCCTTTGCGCTTTTTACCGGTCACCTATTCCGTCGCTTTGTCGCGCGACGATCGTTTTTGTCGAGTGGTCGGAACAAATTTTGGTTGCGCGACAGAATTCCCGTCACTTTCGCTCGCTTTCGTCGCAAGCGGGAATGGAAAGTTCTGCCGCTGCCGTCTGCTACGCAGCTCGGAGGTAACCGCGCGATCTGCTCGGGCTGGATGAACGCGCACACTCCCGCACGGCAGCGCCCCAAGCGGCAGACGGCCGCGTACATCGCTCCCGGCTCCCGCCTGGAGCCCGCCCTCGGCACACTAGCCAGTATATTTCAGGCACTATAATGGAGGAAAGATTTTTTGCTTCCGATGAACCTAGTTCTTTGCCCCTGTGTTTTTAAATACGTGTTAGCACGTCGTCCTCACGCAGCTCTGTATCGTCGTAGCATCGCTGATTGTCCGAACGAAGCTTGCAGCTAAGCCAATGCAGCGACCGAAGCTGTGTGTGTGTGTGTGCATCGCCTCCTGTGTGTTGTGGACGCGTTCGTTTCGCGATGAAATGCGACATTGTACTTCTGCGGGTGGATAGTGCTTCCCATGGTCTGGATTATCTTTCTCGAACGACGTACCACTCAACCTCGCATGGGGTATGTGCAGTGTGCCTGGCTAAAAGCCTTCTCGCTTGCGCGCCAGAGTTGTGACTTGCTGCTCGTCCCCGCAAACCGGGTGTGAGGTGAGTGCCGAATTTACGACGGGCAGGAGGAGGCAACTCATCGTCTGTCAATCGCGGTTCAGACTTGCAACGCATGTTGTGACGTTGCGTTCGTTCGAAACGCATCTCTGGATTGTTTTGAAGTTGAATAAAAGTACGCGTCAAACCCGGGCATTCGGCTCAGGGCGTTCTCTGCGATTGCACCAAAGAAGTGCCACGGGACTTTCTTTATGGTACGTACTCACGTAAGATAAAATCCACGTTGTGTTATGGCCGTGTTGCATTCAATACAAACGGTTAAGCGTTTGTTTACACTTGTTTCGTTTGTCGTAAAATGTCAAAGCACTCCGGCACTCCGCTGGCAGATCAGCCGGCGAGCCGACGCTGAGCAGACGACTCATCTCTTTGCCGGAAGTGCGTGAAAAAGCCGCCCCAATAGCAGGATGTCTAGCTCATGACGAACATCTGGGAATCGATGATGTAGACATGTGAAGATGGCGGCGTCCAAAAACACGAAGGAAGGGTGAGAAAAAAGCGACAAACTTTGCAACAAAAGTGTGAGCTTTCCGCTGCGCGTAAAAGAGTAATACTTGGCACAGGTGACGTTGGCGACCCAATCTAGCGATTGCGCTAGTTCATTTAGTGTGCTCAAAATGCCTTTCAGGGCCCCTTTAAAAAGAGTAGAGGCGATAGACTTGCACTCTGCTGGACAATGGACGATACGCTGGTTAGACTAGCTTTGTGCATATTAGCCGAGGTGAATTGCGTGCGTTCTTTTAGGAATTGTTCTATCCATCATATCAGGTTATAAGGGGTGTTAGCTGATGATAGTGATGATAGCTTAGTGGCTGACACAATCGAATGCTTTGGAAAAAACGCCCGCCCGCATCTTCCCACGGGGGGAACTCGAGTAAATGCGTCGCATAGGGGTGGTTGTATTGCGTGAACGTTGCGTAATTGGGTAGTACCCCCCCCGCGCCGTTATCACGCAGCTGGCACGCTGCTAGCATGCCGCTATCACGTGTACACCTGCCGCTGTTGCTGCTTCCGTACACAAGCGCGCGACCTTTCCACGACCCCCCCCCCCCCCCCCCCGCCGTTATCACGCAGCTGGCACGCCGATAGCACGCCGCTATCGCGTGTACACCTGCCGCTGTTGCTGCTGAGCGCGACGGAGCGCACGGGGTAACTACTGCGGATGCGCGCACACACGCGCGCTCCCTGCCGCACCGGCGCAGCTGTTGTTGAGAGCGACGAGGCGCACGGGGTAGCTACGGCGCATGCGCGCGCAGACGCGCTCACCCGCACCGCCGCAGCTGTTGCTGAGAGCGAGGAGGGTACGGGGGAGAGACGCACACCTGCGGAGTGAGCGTGTGGACTGCGCCGCCATCAACGACGGAGGACCAAGGGAGCCTACGAAATGCTCCGCATTTAAAATCCAAGAAAAATGCGTCTACTTTATGGCTATTGTCCATTTCCTGTAGTATATCTTGTATAAATTCGGCAAGCTGGGTCTGACATGAGAACCATTTACGAAAGCCATGTTGGTGCGGATAAAAAAATTAATTGATTCTAGGTAGGTCAATAGGCAAGACGTGATGATGTGTTCGAGTAGTTTGGGAGCAATTATGGTTAGAGAAATGGGGTGCTAGTTGGTTATTAGAGAGCGAATACCGGATTTAAATAATGGCACTATCTCAGCAACCTTCAAATCGTCCGGAAGGCAAACTGAGTGCAATGACTGGGTGAATATTATATGTAGAATAAGGCTGGAATATTACTGAGTGTTTTTTATAATTTTACTGGTAATGTGGTCGTATCCTGATGATGATGATAGCTTAAGGTTACGGCTCAGGATGGATATTCCCCCCGGGTTGATCTGGATATCGGGAAACGTGGTGGATGAAAAGGAGCGTGGTAATGTGATGGTGTCGGAATTACACGTGACAACGGATGCAAAGTAGTTGTTAAGAGCTGCTGCGTATTTGTTGCTTTTAATCGGCTCCCCTTTAGGGATTTTGAGTTCAAGTTGTCTGTCCGGGACTTGGGAGAGAGTATTCGCCAAAATTTGCTAGGATTTGTTTTGAGGATTGAGAGTAAATCGCAAAACAAAATTTGTTCTTTGCTTCCGTTATTGGTTTACGTATTGTTTAGCGCACGCGTGGTACTTTTGCGATGTGGCTGGCTTGTTACTTTGATTTGCTGATCGGTAAAGACGCTTTTTTCGGTTAAGAAATAATTTGAGGTGCCGGTTAAACCCCTGGTTGTTTGAGTCAGATGTCACGGTTAGTGTTGGAATGTATTTGTTTTGTAATCTAAGAAGCTCATTTTTGTACAGTTCCCAGTTCGCTTTACGGCGCCGGTTCAACGTGAGTCTTTGAATTGTTCGTAGAGGCGGAAAAGTTCCTCATTGATGGCTTTATAGTTCCCTCTTTTGAAATCAGGTATGTTTTTTGTTGGTAGTTTCTTTCTTAGTTGCAGAGGTACGGAATTATGTAAAAGACTATGAATACTTAAGCCAGACAACGATGTCACGCTTAAAACATCATCGGGGTGTGTTGTTAAGAGCAAATCGAGTATGTAGTAACCTCTAGTCGGACATGTGATGACTTGATGAACGCTGAAATCGACTAATAAATGGACAAATTGGTTAGCTTCGTTGGATGGAGAGCTGTTGAGAACTGACAGCTGAGGCCAATTTATAAGCGGGAAATTGAAGTCACAAGATAGGAAGATAGAAGCGTCGGGAAAAGATTTTGTAAGTCGAGTTAGGTTTTGTCTGAGTAGATCGCAAAAAGATTGGTCGCTCTCGGGTGGTCTTCAACATACGCTGATAATGGTTTTTACTGCCTGATAATGACTTAGTACCCATGTTAGTTCAAGTGAGACGTCGTGACATATGCGTGAAGAAGCAATTGTGTTTTTGGTAGCAATGAGAATGCCTCCTCCTCTGCCACCGATTCGGTCACGGCGAAAAACGGTGAGGTCGTGATTTGACGGAAAGATTTCGCGGTAGAGAATGTCAGCATGTAGCCACGTTTCGGTTAGAAGGAATATGTCAGCATTTATGTCATTTATGATACTGCGAAGATCGTCACGCTTAGGTATTAGGCTTCGTATGTTTGTAAATGCAATGTTGAAGTTCATGTATGACAAATGCCGAGAAGGTGAGCGTGGTTTGGGGCGTCAAGAATGGCGTCAGTTAGTGACATCAGTCGATGATTCGGTGGTTCCTGTGACGTTAGGAAGTGCATTCTAGTACGGAGTCCGAGATGGCGTCGTAATTGTAAAACATTTTCCCAACATGCAACCTGTCAAGCCAAAGTTTGAATGCGCATTTGGCCGGGTGGATAAACTTTAGAATCTTAGAACGAGCAAGGCGAGTGGAAACAGCAAACTCCTCCCTTATTGCAAAAGTTGTGTTTTTTTAGTGTAGGACCACAGGAGTGTATTTCCTCTTTTGTTTTAAAGTTCATGAATTTGACAATTATACGTCGGTTTTTTTCTGGGGAAGGGAATCCAATGCGGTGCGCTCGTTCAATACCGTTAGGAAAAAATTCGAAGGATAGCTTATCCTTGCAAAATGCCAAAACATTATCTTCAGAGTCCTCCGACGTTTCTTTGTCCGTATCGCCAATGCCAAGGAAAAGTAGGTTATTTGCCTGTTGCTCACGTCTACATTTGCTGCTTTGAGGGCTGCAATGTCGTTTTTCAGATTGCCTGATTCAAAAGAGATTGGCTCGGCTAAAGGATGATCCTGCAATGATTCTAGCTTAGTCACTCTGTCAGTCAAGGTAGCTAATAAGCCTTCATGAGCATCATCGGCTTCTGTTAGTTCATTTAGTTGCTCACGTATAGCAGCCGGACCTTGCTGCAGTTCTTTCAGTGTGGTTAAAATGGCTGCTATTTCTCAAGATTTCGGTTGGCCAAGGTTGAGCTCGACGTCACCGCTTAGTAGCAAGATCAGTTGACATAACAGGTGTTCCGTGAGCATGTCACAACAGGTACGATACACAAAAATATCAAGTCGATGGGACACGACACTGCTACAAGGTACCGACTACTACAGCGAAATTTTTTGTCACATTTAAGGTAACTAATCTGGAATATTAGCAGGGTGGACATGGTACTGCGGACAATGTCGTGCCCCAAGTAGTGAGTGGTTCCGCGCAGATTATATCCACCGCGCTCCGGCCACGTGACTGATGACGTAGCCGATGACGGTCGTTGCCAGCCGAGGGTGGCGGAGCGAGCAGTGTTGCCATCGCTGGGCGTCAGATATCCACTAAAAAGCAATAAAAAATCCGCCAACATATCCGCTAAATTTCCCGCTAGGACCTATTTTATTAGAAAATCAGTGCAATTTCGTATGATAAATACCTTTATAATTCTTAGAATCTCCCCAAAACTACGGGAGCTGAAATAACATATAAAAAAGTCTTCCAAGTAGTCTAACTAGAACACTTGAGGCTTCAGCGCGGCGGGGTTCGTCATTTGTCAACCTCATCACAGATGAGGCTAAAAGTTATAAATGTTCACACTGATGAAAAAAAGAACTCACAGGTCAAGAAAAAACACGTTGAGGTCTTCGTCGCCGCTGTCGTCGTCTGATATCATCTCTACAGGAACGCTGGTACTTGTTCAGGGACCAGAAAGGAGAATTGGTTGCATATACGTTGCAGATGTCCCGATGGCACTAAAAACTGCCGCGGAAGTTCGCAATCAAAACAACGTTTCTGGTATCGCTTCAGCCCCGCTCTTACGACGAGGATGGCGTTTGTAGTTTCAGGCTTCAGCTTGTTCCGTAGCTTGTATTTTACTATTTTAAGCTGACTAAACGTCCTCTCTACTTCGGCATTTGAATGCGGCAGCCCGAGCATCGACATGGCAAATCTGGCCAGCTCGGCGAACAGATTGTCGCCGCAGGCGTCCTTACAGGAGTGAACTTCACACCATAACGACTGCGTGGATATTTGCTTCCAGTCCAGGAGGGTGATGTTGCGCCACTGGTTTTGAATTTTTTCTATTGTCTCAGGGGGCACTGCCATTGCTTCCAGCAGAGGAATCAATGGCTCCTTCACGACGCACAAAGCGTTTTCGACGATCAATAAGAGTGATGTTTCCTAGAGAACTGTGATCTTGTAGGGAAGTCGCTGTCTGATTTGACCTACTAGCGTGGTCATAAACCTTATGCAGCTTTCTCGCATCACAGCTTCATGTGCGAGAGAGAACCCGTCGGTCTTCTGAGCTTTCACGTTGTCAACGTACGTCTCAAAGAGGTAGCCCAGATGTGGCTTGGGGTTCAAGTGGTTCTCAAGTCTGCACGTCAGAACGTCAATCTACTCTGTCGGAACTACGACTTTTTTAACCAAGCTTGAAAGCAAAGTCATACTTTCTTGCAGGGCGATTCTGAATCGGTACACTGCTTGAGGTATCCGCCAGAAATCCGCTATGCATGAAAATGGCCCGTCCAAAAATCCACTAGCCGCTAGACTAACTTTTTCCCCGTCAGAACAAAATAAAATCCGCCAGATTTAGCGGAAAATCCGCTAAATTGGCATCACTGGGAGCGAGTCAGATTTGGAATGTCGGACTGCAGCGGCTTCACGGTTGAAGGGCTGTCGACTGGAAATGGTGCAGTCCACGGCTGTGAAACCAGGGCCGGGCAAACGCTGGTAGAGGACCATCAAAATAGCGACTGGAAAGTTAGCAGCGTAAGCATGGTGCAGCGGATGATGTCATGCCCCCTGTTCTGGATCTTCTGGTGGCTGCTGTCACTGTGGATTGCCAAAGCTTGTTTGTGGGTGTATATATGTAACGAGGCAGTTTTTTGTTAATGGATGCTGGAGATATAACATATATATAGTCAAAAATAAGCATTCCAAAACTAAATTCCAACTCAATCCTGCTCGAGGATGGTTGAGAGTTTAAAAAGGAGGCGCTCCGCGTTGGTGCCGGTGCTCTTGGATTTATTTTTTTATTCTTAGAGAACAAAACAGCCATTGAACAAAACACGTTTTATTGTGCTGGATGAAAGTTCTTTATTACTTAAGGTACCACTGGCTTCCACGAAAGAAACTTTGGTGTTGACCGAGCACGAAATCGGCGGTTGGGACTTGCGTGTTGAAGTTGGCTGCTCCCAGAAGCTGCGACGGTGCGTCTGGTAAAAACAACTAATGACGGCAGAGAGCCAGTCGCACTACGACCGCCCGGGGCAAAAACATTCCTGACCGTCGAATTGAAGGACTTGTGGGCCAAAAGTGTCATGTGGGTTAGCGCCGTCCGCGAATTGTCCAAACCAGCTACCGACGCCTCCAATTCGGTGCTATCGTTTCTGTGCAGCTTTCCAACGTCAAAACGGGCTGACGGGTAAGGAATATTTTCTCGAGGAAGAACGAGAACAGGGTCGGTGAAGTTGCCCAGACGATCATCTCCAACACCGTTGGCTCTGTATATGGTTGACGTGCCAATAAGAACGAGGATGAAGGAGACAAAGACGATTAGGGTGAAACTTATGGTGATCATCTTTAGGCAGAGCGGTGTGTTCATTGTAATACCTTGCTGATGCGGGGACTCAGAACCTTCGGAGACGCGCTGGGGAAACCCGGTGCTCGTTCTCGGGCGGGAGGTGTCATTTCCCCAGAGGTGATACAGTAATGAAGCCGTAGAAGAATGAGCAGGACTTCGCACGCCAGGACCCGCGTCGCCTTCGATCAGGTCATGAGACGAACTTCTGTTGCTAGAGGAGGCCGAGCTGAAGACGGGTGCAGAAATGCTGGGCCGCAAACGGCCCCGTCCGATGCTGGTTGCAGTGCGCCTATCAGACATGGCGGCAGGATGCCTCTTCGTTCTCTCATCGACTGACAGCAAAAAGTAGTTGCGAGACTGACCTTGGACATGGCACCTAGTCGTCAAACAATTTTTTAGGAAAACGACTACGTAATGGGAGACTCTTGCAATGCTTACATGGAAGTGTTGTGTATATTGGCGAAAAATTTTTAATTTTTAGTTCCGATCTGTTGAAACATCCGCGCAGACGCTTTAAGATGCACCCTCCTTGACAGCGCCGTAAATCCAGAAAAATCCAAAGTAGGGACACACATCCTGCGAGGCGACCATGTGTTTTTAAAAAATATAGGTTTTACAAAATTTGTTTTGTAATTGGTGGTTCAGGACTCCTCTGACTCCCAATGATTTACGTCACTGTCCTTGGAGCGATCAACAATCTTTCTTCAAAACGTCATGATGCTCCAAGCCATCTGTAAAGCACTCGATTGTGTTTCTTCTTCTGTGCGCTATTGGATATTTCCAAAATTTATGTAATGAAAAAAGCTACGTCTTGTTTTGGGTGATGCTGTGAACTTCCAAGGTGTGCATAGTTTACGCATGCAAACCGCTTATATAGACTGTAATATGCGTTGGATACTGCTCAAAAAGACGGTTACTTGAAAATGTAACACAGTGTTGACACAAGAGTTGATACGAAATACCTGTGAAATTTTTATGTGGTTGCGGTAAACTGCACAAAATAAACAATTACCACGTTACTGAGCATGAGAGGAAGCTACGATACGAGGAAAACCAGCGGTCTGACCACGGGGCCTTTATTTAATCCTGGAAATTGCCCTGCGTTGTTAGCGCCGAAACATTTTCTACTAATGATATTTCTCCAAGTTGCCAAAAACCTATTTTTCAAGGCCAATCCCTCGAAAGAAGCTAGCATTTGTATACGTTCTAAGTGGGTATGCCCGCGGTTGTGTCTCGCTTCCGTAGGCAGAAAAAACGCAGCTCTACATTGCATGGAGCTTAAGGATGGTAACTCATCATTACCCTTGACACCAGGTATCTTACTGGCATTTCTAATGGCTTCGAAATTAAGGATTAAGGTTACCAGAAAATGAACATGTAAGAATTCCCGGCGTTTATTTTGACTTAGCCTGCAAATTACAATGTTGAAGCACGACCTCATACTTCACGAACAGCTAACGCTGCAAAACCAATCCGCTTAGTAAAGAAAAAACTTACCGATGCTTGACCATTGTACACCCTACGAGTTGCAAAATCCGGCATTGTCCGCATGGGATGATTGGAAAACCCACGCTCCCTCTAGTAAAAAGAGAGTAGCACGTTAGGTAACCGAACACAGGAATTCGCCGTGAAAAGCAGGTCACTTAACTATTGCTGTACGCCAACCACACTTGGAACAAGCCTTTTGAGGTACACACGTGCCTGTATATAACAACATCGCTTAACTCGAAATCTTGTTGGATTCAAAATGTGTGTGGTACCATTGCTCTATAACAGGAGCACTTTATCACCACTTTTGCTGAAGCACCGCTGATAACAAAGTCAGTTTGTTGTCCGAAGAACATCGTTGTAACGAGGATGCACGGTTCTTCACACAGCAACGAAATAGAGAAAACAAAAGAAAGAAAATAACGAAACACTGCGAGCTCTTGCCGGATTGATAGTACTTGCTTGCCCCGAATATAAGCCACTTATTCACAAATTAGTATTCACCTTGGGCACAGTAATGAATCACGGTGCACGTAAATTCCTGCAGGAGTACCACAGAATTGAGCGACCAAATGCCTGCCGCAGCGCAACTACCGAAATGAAACTCCTCGAAATGTTAAGCTTATCAGAATACAAAACACCGGGACCAGAGCAAACATACACCATCTTGATGCATATCTCGCAAACGTGATATTCTGTATTTTGGTTAGGTCTTCCTAGGAATAACAAGTGGACGGCCGTGCCATTTGTTGTTCTTCGTCCACCCGGTCTGAATAGTTTGTGGGGAAACCCAACTTTACAGAAGTCGCCGACAGTTTTCTACGGGGGGCAGAAATGAAAGGCAGAATTTAGCATTTGCAGGGGTAAACCTTCCCATTTTTACAATTACCATTTTTACCATGTTTACCTGGAAAACCTAGTAAAAATTTCGAGTAAACAGCAACTAGAGGACAAAATAGCATCACTTAAGAGGTTTCTGATTATCTGTCCTGTCTCTACTTCACTAGTCTCTGGAGCACCTATGCACCTCCCCGCCAGCGGTGAAACCTCATCGCTCACTAAAATATGCCTAAGGAGGAGACGCCAGGCAACGCGAAAATGCCGCTGAGCGAGCGAACAGGAGGAACTTCCCTCAGCCTAAAGCAAGGGCCACCATACATCCCCGCTACCATTACTTCTGGAAGACTAGACGCCAGACATATAGCCCTTGGACGACGAAAACTTTATGGCAACAGAAGACGACATAATTGCGAAAGACGAACCATTCCGCAATGAGGATTGCACAGCTCAAAATAAGAAGTCATTGATTCACGTTCCCCAACGCAAGAAGCCTGAAGTTCCTGTGGGATTTTTTCACTAATTTATATTTCTAGAAAAAATCCGAAGTACTGCTAAATATCTGCATTTATTATGCGGTGAATAACACTTTGTCAAACTTAAAAGGAAGGGTGTTCCGAGACTCGCACATCACTCTCGTAGGTACTGTGATAATCACCAATGTTTTTTCCCCGACCTCAATCAGGTCCAAAGTTAATCCTAATTGCATGAGATGCACCAAAAAGATAGATGTGAGGGTACTAACAATTAGTAGAGTTATTTTATGGCTTGTGATATTTTTGCTGTTTTTTAACAGCAATTTACATTTAGTTTTTTTCTGTTCCACTTCACGGCGTACAACAGACTCTAATAATGCGATCAAACATATCGAAAAACTTAGATCGCTGTGATATTATTCATCCCTCTTTAAAGTATGGTTCTTGTTCGGCAAACTAGAAACAGGATTCTTGCCATACACAATGAATGCCGGGGAATAGAAACGTGCGACGCGGCTGATATTCGAAGAACGTCCGGTGGAAATAGCTTGCAAAGTCTTGCCGTATGATGAATATTGGACGCTTCTCGGACGAAACTGGTTGTACGCTATCGCCGTCGGTGCTGGAGGTAGAGAGTTTCCCTTGTAATCCAGCTTGACGAGAATGCGCCTGGTCTCGTGACTTGTACGTTCTTCTCCAATCAAGGAGGTTTTCTCGGTGAAGTTGTTGCTGGCGTGGTCGGGAACTTTGGACCGATGTAGCTTTCCTGTGACAATAACTGCGAGCACAAAGCAGGCCATTAGAACTAGAATGAACATAATTGTTGCTGCGTTCTTCAAACACGACGGGTTGACATCAGTTCGCTTCTGTGGCACAGGCGGAGGAGTCTTCGTGAGAAACCCGAGGCTTCCATCGCCAGTTTCCAATCCGTGGTGTGCGGGGTCGTGGGCCCAGAAGTGGAAGAGCAGCGACGTTGTCGGAGATGTGCACGAGTCCCGTGAGGGCGGTAGATCGCGCGGTTCACCAGTGTTACCGGACGGCCTTGTCAGGCTCAAGGACGTCGTGCGGAACGCAGGAGCCGACAAGGAGGAGCGCCAAGGAATCATACCACTGCTATTCACACACAGACTGAAATAAAAGTCTCTTCTTCATGTTCAACGTAAAAGCTTTCCATCGGTTATCGATGCGGGGAAAATGACCCCTTCTCTGCTGTTACGGTGGATTAGGATTCGTATTTGTTTGACAAGGACAAAACACAGCGCCGGTATCCAAATTCGAGTAATGATACTTTTTGTTTCTCTTAGCATTTTCGTTATTCTTTTTCGCAAATGTTTTAGCACTTCCACGTTAAGATGAGCAGATTTATGATTTTTCTCAAGATGACAACGAAAAAAATTGTCGTTATTTCCAAACATCCCTGGCGTGCCGTACACCATAAAGTCCAGTGGAGTGAAATCTACTGGAAAGAATTTTATCCAGTAATATATTATTGGCGGTTGCGATGACGCGAACCAAAGGATCGACTGTCTGTAGTCGAAAGGTCGGCCTGAATGAAGTCCAACACTAATAGGCGTTATCGGGAGCATTGTAGACCAGGGCAAGTCTACGAGACATTGCGGATACTTTTCAACATTAGGGGAAAGTACAGCCAAATGTGGTCAGGCGATTGAATGGTGAATTGCAGGTAATGGGCAGTATGTGAGCCACACTGAACCGACTCATTCGTAGCTCCACCTACCTGGGGCGGCTAAGCATCACCAGTGCATTGCACCCACTCGGTGGAACACGTGGGCGCGTAAAGCTCCGAAGGTCTGGTTGTGGCTGACGATTGAAGTATTGTGTAAGAAGGAATGGAAGGCAGTGGATGCCTTCTGGGAGCTATAGGTGTCGCCCCATCTACCTCTTGCTGTCCAGAGACTGACATCCGTTGGGCACAGATCTCCTAACCTAGAAGCTTTGCATCGCTGGGTATAAATTCAAGTTGGACAATTACTGAACCGACCCAAAAAGACACACTGCAGTGATATCTGTGTTTGCTCTGTTTGCCGAATGGTGTTAGAAACGCTGCATCAGCGACACATACTTTCATAGTGCTCTAGTAAGCAATATTGGCGGCGGGTGGGGGGGGGGGAGTGTGCGTATACTGAAGATTGGTGCATTGCTACGTACCGAATGATCAGCACATTCCCAAGAATAGCATGGACACTCTCCAAACTGCTATCAACTCAATTATAGTTGGCACTTACTAGTTGAAACAATGCCTAATTCACTGAATACATTCGGCAAAAAATACTGGCACCGTACTAGAAATTTCCGCCCCCTTTGTGGTGGTCGTCGTTGAAATTAAATTATCGGATGATTTGCGGGACAAGCAAGGCATGCCACGCAAAGAAAAGCGCCGATTTCATTGCTAGCGTCGACCTGTGAGCTAAAAGGTGTAAAAAAACAATCACAGAAAGCCTGTTTTTGCTAACCGATAACACATATGTCACAGGGTGTCACGCAATCTAAACAGCGTTTTTAAAGAAGAACAACCTGTAGCTTACTGGTTTATCAAGTACAAAATAATTCTTGCCATAATTACTGAAGAAAGTATACACTGTAGGTGCGACTACGAACCAATGTGTTTCGCGCAGGTTTCATGTTCGTGCATTAGTAAAAGACAGGCTGCTTTGAACTGGTAAGCCCCATAAAAATTCAAAAGGGTTCTGCCTCCACCTACCGGGTGGTGCTGGAAGTGTTGGTAACAGCGCAATATTAATGACTGCCTCGGGAGAGGAGAGAGAGAGAGAGCAAACTTTATTGAGTGTGCCAACTGGGGCTCTAAGCCCTCGGCCGTGAGCCCTTGGGCTATGGCAGCGTCCTCAGCCAGCTGGATGGCCCAGAATTGACAGCAGCACGGTCCCCCATTGCTCACTGGTAGGAATTGTGCAGCCATTCATGACCGCCTGCGGAAATCGCCATAACGTCGGGGCTAGGTCCGCGCGTTCCTGACATCTATGACACTCGGGTGACGAGCGCCCTAGGTAGCAATAACTATACACAAGTGAGTTTTGATACAGGTGCATCTGAAGAGTCGGCAGATCACCGAATGTCGGTTTCGGAGGGAAGGGTGCGCGGCTGCGTAGAGGCACCGAGCTAAGCGATAATGTCTTGTAATGTCACTGTATCACACTAGCCCACACACTAGCCTGTCCCTGCCGACCATGGGGTCGAGGTACGCATCAGAGGCGTTATTCGAGAAGGCCTAAGCTAGCTCGTTCCCGCGTTTCCAGATGCTCGAGTTAATAAAATAGTCATAGTGGAGCGCCCGATAAACGTCGAGCGAAACCGGCTGAATCGCGGGGAGCGCGCGTGGCATTATTACCGCGCCCAGTTCAGGCCGCTCACGTGTAAAACGCTTGTGCAAACATCCGCGTGCAGCACCGTCTGTGTTCATGATGCAATATGCACTCAGTTGCGTAAAGTAGATAACTTCGCTATTTCGTTTAAAACTGCGACCTGGCTCCTGCGCTGTTTCAAACATCCGCCCCATAAAAGCGGCGCGGGGCTGCTCCGATTTTTTCGGTGTTCTGTTCTTCCACGGAATTGTGTTTGCTACATGGTTTGAGGGGGGCTCCAGTACACCTCAGCGCAAGCCCAAAGCAAGTAAGCGACGAGTTCACTGTAGCAAAAGGAATGCGCCCTTCTCCCAACTCTGTCAAACATGGCTGCGTTTGTTGACGTGCGGACGGCGGGCGTAGTATGTCAAATCACCCCAATTGAACGTGTGTGTGAGCATTGCCGAGTGCATTTTAGACGTTGAAGTCGTGCCATCAATTGTGTTTTCACCGTGAATGAATACGGCTCCCATGGGAAAATCTCGTCATCTTGGCCGCTCCTATCGTTCGGACTAGAGCCAACTATCGCGGAAGCTAGCGCGAGTGAAAGGCCCAGAGCCCTAGACGGAGCGGTACGTGCTTCTTTATTCGATGTCATCGAACACAACTACCCATGGTGATAGTGGCGCGTGCTCACGCCTGCTTCGTCGTCTTCCTCCTTTTCTACATCTTCCCGCGGGCCCAAGATGATTAGGCGGCTGATTCTAACAGGTAAAGTTTTTGCACGGGACGGTTTATCACGTGACCTGTTGCTATCCGCACCGAGCATGCTCTAGCGACGCCGTCGACGCCGGGTGCAGCAGTGTCACTCGTCCCAGTTCCCACTGCATTGGAGGACGTTGTCGTTATGCACTATTACGACGTCGCCCACCTTCAGCTGCAGTAAAGTAGCCTGGGGACAGCTGTGAGCCGAACGCAGTAACAGCAAGTATGCGTTCCTCCATCTGCGCCACAACTCTGCCGTCAGCCTTTGATAGTAGCGGTCTCGTCGCCGTAGGTCAGCTGGGGTTGACGACGTCTCGGTCACCGCTAACTCTTGCGGCATGCAAAGCGCACGCCTACCTGTCAGGAAGTGGGAAGGCGTAAGTGGCACTCCTTCATCGGGGTGGTCTTCGACGTATGTTAGAGGTCGGCTATTAATAACAGCTTCCACTTCGCAAAGGGTCGTGGACAGAGATTCGGCAGTAAGGCTACTGCGCCCTAGTGAACGCTTGAGAACGTCCTTGGTGGAGCGAATGAGACGCTCCCACCAGCCACCCCACCAAGGGGCTCGCTCAACAATGAGTTTCCACTGCACATTGAGCCCAGTGGCATATTCTTGAAGGGCTGACGCAGCGGCCTTAAATGCTCGAGCGCAACTATGAAACGACTGAGCGTTGTCAGAGTAAACAGTGTTCGGTATGCCGCGTCTTGACACGAACCGACGGAACGCCAGTAGCGTGGTAGCCGCTGTCATATCCGAAGTCAGCTCCAAATGTATGGCACGAGTGACAGCACATGAAAATAATAAAATGTAGGCTTTTGCCGGAGGAGCTTTTCCTCGCACGTAGAGTGGTCCACAGAAGTCCAGGCCGACCACAGAGAACGGGTGTGCTGCCGTGATCTGTCGCTTGGCAATGGAGCAAACGGTGCAGTTTGGGCACTCAGCCTCCGGCGTCTGCACGTCAGACATTGGGCCAGCACCCTTTTGACGGTTTGGCGTTCCTTCACAATCCAGAACCGTTCTCGCGTTTCCGTGAGCGTGGCTTCGACTCCACCGTGAAGAGTGCGGTGATGGGCCGCCAAAACGATGAGGTAGGTAAACTTGTGCCGCGCAGGTAGCAGAATCGGGTGCTTGACGTCTATGCTGGAATTCAATTTGTGTAATCGGCCTCCTACGCGGAGCAGACCTTCGTCATCTATGAAGAGTGAAAGTCGAAGCACCGCTGATGTCGAAGGAACGGTTTGACCGCCTGACAGTGCGCGTACTTCAGTGCTGAATAACTCCAGCTGGACGTGCCGCATCCAGTAGCGTTCAGCTTTCATTATCTCAGTTGCTGTGAGGGGACCGCTTGCTGATGATCCTCGCCGCTGGACATTTTGCAGAAAACGTAGAATCCAGGCCGTGACCCGCAAAAGGCGCCAGAGGGTGCTGTAATTTTCTACGGTCAATAGCTGTTCGTGCTTCGTGACATCGCAAGGGCAAATCAAAGTTTCCTGTGACACTACGAGCTCCTTCGGGTCAACATCATCAATGTGCGTGTGACGGAACTCCTGTTTTGGACCTAGGAGCCACGAGGATCCGTGCCACCATTGGTTTGAGTGCAGAAGAGCCTTTGCCGATATACCTCGTGTGGCTAAATCTGCCGGGTTGTCTTTCCCGCTGCAATGGTTCCAGTCTGTAGGAGCAGTTAGTCGTCGTATTTCAGCCACGTGGTGTTCTACGAACTGGTCACGCTTTGTGGCGGCGCTAGTAATCCAGTGCAGCGCGACAAGAGAGTCCGTCCACAAACTGACGGGGGAGTCTTCCAGAATTGCAGTTGTTTTAGCATAACGAACGAGTCGTGCTCCAATAACGCAGGCAAGAAGCTCTAGCCGAGGCAGGGAGATGGGCCTGAGAGGGGCGACTCGGCTCTTGCTAATTAACAATCTGGTGTAATATAGGCCACTGGCACCCAGCTTTCAGACGTATAGAGAAACGCCGTAAGCTCGCGGGCTTGCATCGCAAAAAGCGTGGATCTCGATTGAACCTTCCACATCGAACGAGTGTGAGAACATGAACCGTGGAACCTGGACCTCATTCAACTCTTTTAAATTTGGGCGCACCAACTGTTCCATCGCGCTTGTTCGTCATATAGAAGGCGTTCATCCCATGAGGGGCTATTTTCCACAGGTCCTGGAACACAAGCTTGGCCGTTAAAGTGATTGGTGCGAAGTATCCCAAGGGATCACACATTCTCGCAATCGTCTGCCGCACGGTGCGCTTGGTTGGGATTGGCTGCCGCAAATTCGATGCGTTTTTCGTCGCGGTAAATCAGTCTCCAGCACGCTCCCATGGGACTCCCAGCACCTTCATCCTGATTGCGTCTCCCGCTTTATTTTCGATTGCGACGTTGTCCCGCACAAACTGATGTCCGAGCTCCTCTGAGTTTGATGCCCATTTTCGTATCTCCATTCCTGCCTCGGAGAATATTTTGCGAGCTTCCTCGTACACTTGAATTGCCTTTTCGACGCTAGGTACACCAATTATGAGGTCATCCACGTAGAATGCCCTTTCCAGCAGCGCTACTGCTTCCGGGTACTGCTCCCGACAGGCCTGGAGATAGTGGCGAATCGTTGCAGCCAGCAGGAATGGGCTGGATGACGCGCCAACGGTACGCGCGTAATCCTCCAAATGACAATGGGGGACGCCGGGTTTCTCGCGTAAGCAGTCGTTCCACCCAGAGGAATCTCAACGCGTCGCGATGTTCTGGTCGAATCAGCAACTGCAGGTACGCCTTTTTTATGTCTGCAACGATGACAACAGGGTGACAGCGAAAAGTCACGAGCAGCTGAACGACTTCGACCCCAAGCTTCATGCCCTTGCAATGGACGTCGTTTAGGCATGGCTGGCTGGCTGTATGCGAACAAGCGTCGAACACCACTCGGAGCTTTGTTGTCACTGCGTCCTTTCGGATGACGGCATGGTGGAGCATGTAATACAAATTGTCGTCTGGACACTGCTGTTCCTCAACTCGTTCTGCATGATTTTTTTTTCAAAATAGGCTCAAATTGCCCTGTCATACTGCTCGAGCAACTCAGGTTGTTCCCGGAATCGGTTCAGTTGCGTCCGCAGACGGTGCTCCGCGAGCTGACGATTGTCGCTGCCATGAGGTAAACCAGGAGCCTGGATCATAAGTGGTACTTGGTACCGGCCTTCGATACGGGTGATGTTTCGCTCGAATGTTTCCATCGGGCTATCTTTCAGCGACTTTTCGTGACTCGGGTCATCAATGCCAATGGCATCCAGCCGCCACATAGCGGACGCGTCAAAGTCCAAATGTCCGGGTGAGGTGCACGACAGGAACATGGCACTGGTAAAAGTGCATGCGGGAGAAGCGAGCCTTCCTTGAACGGTCCAGCCTAGAACTGTTTCTACTGCTGTGAGGTCTCCGTTGATTCTGTCCACCCTGCCCGTGGCCACCATCCAGTAGGCGTCTGCATCAGCCAGGCGTCTGAACCAACAGTACGCTGATTTTATTTGCCTTCCATGTACTCGGATGGAAGGCGTCGGCTATGTCGTACTGCTTTTCTATAAGGGTTTTACGCTCGCGGTGTCGAGTCCCGGACTTGTAAGGGAGCAAATCTTCGGAACTTCTAAAGCTTCCAACATGACCGGCTTTCCACGAGCTTGTCCGCGTAGCGTCACCTGTCCTCCTTTTCTACACCAACTGTTCATTTAGACCGAACACCCCCGCAACTCGGGCAGCATTGACTCACGGTGGCCTGCGAACTTCGTTCGACGATGATGATGATGATGGTTGGGTTTCTTGGCGCCAGGCCGACTAAGGGCAAAGGCCTGGGGACTTCATTCGTTCATTGTTTGATGTCATGCTTTGTTGCTGGAGAATCAAATGAAAGTGACTTCGTGGCTGTGACGCTACCCCACCGGCTAAGTCGCGTCCATGATTGGTGGGGCTTCAGTCGCTATGCTGCCCCACGAATGGGCTTGTGGATTTGACTCACACGAGAACTCGGAGGCAAGTCTACATTAATATTGCACAGCCGTGTTAAAGTCGTGAGGCTCGTGATGGCGGCCGCTGATCGCACTTCACTGCTCGCGGTCGCCGTAGCAGGCCTATTTCTTTCCCGACGAAACTTTTTTTTAGCGGAGGAGGACTTTGGAGCTAATTTTGTCTCTTGACAAGTACTGCGCTTTGTCTGTGCAGTCACATGGAGACCGACCCCCTTTCCAACGACTTCGAGGCTGTTTTTCGCTTATGACCGCCGAGGATAAAGTGTTGTGTGTGCTGTGGTTTTACGCGACCGGAACCTTCCGCGGAAGCATTGGTAGCAACCGCGCTGCGACCGCCGCCAGTCGACAGTCTGCCAGTATGTGCGCTTAGTAAGGCTACAACACAACACCAACAACCACAGCAAAGACGCGTTATTCCTGATGGGACAATAAAAGTGCTGCTGTGCTGAGGGAGGAAAAAACACACATGTGTGCTTGCCTGACGTGGGGCATAACAGTACGTACAACGGTGTCATCACTGCTAAGTAGTTAGCCTAAGTTCTGGAATTCGAAACAGCGCAAAAAGACAGGACAAGCAAACGACGACAAAAGGGCGGAGTTCCTCTGGAGTTCCTCTGGCGGAGCATTCTCTAAAGCAGCGCCTTGTGTCGTCGTTTGCGTGTCCCGTCTTTTTGCGCTGTTTCGAATTTCAGTATGCACCACCAACTAACCCAAACCACCGTTCTAACTAAGTTTTGGGAGTTAAGAAGTATATTGGAGCTGATGTCGGTATACGCTGGCATTCTGGCACTAGTACAGGGACGACGTTCCTCAAGTTTTAAAAGTACGATGCCTAAACAATATTCCATCTTCGATGTATAGCATTATTTCTCCACTGTAACTGAGCAATTCGATCACAAGTTCCTGTTTTTCGAATTGCACACGAACCAAGGAAACACCGCACAGCGCATCTATGCATGAGATCCTTACCTTATGTTCCTTGCATTTTTCCCCACTTCGTTTTTTACCTCAGGAAACAGTATTAGTATATAATTTTATTGTTATAATATAGACACGAAAAGAACATTGCTTGGCGTCAACGTTTTTTTTTTCTATATGTGTAATGTCCGTCTTGACTCGTTGGTTTTCCAGAAAAGAGAAAGCCGGGCTGTCATAGTAAATTGTACAATTCCCCCCAAGTAGGGGCTCATCTGTTCAGCAATATCTTTAAAACATTGCTTTTACTCATAGCCCTGGTGCGAAATACTTTATTCGAGAAGAATGCCGATCTATCTGAAGGGTAGCAATGGAACCCACCGCTTCAACGCAAAGGAATGCTGAACTGAAGAAGTAGATTGGCTTCCCTGAGTAGATTACATTGGCATGAGAGCAACTGTACTCTTGTGGGAGCAGCATTTCTCTTTAAAATGTAACACTTCAATAGGGGGAATATTGGTATTCCCTTTACGTGCACTTTCCTGAATTATACTTTGTGAAATCCCAAATCGGGAATGCGGAAAGCGCGTTGGTGGAGCTAGCCAGAAGTGGTTTCTAAATCGAACAGTAAGGTGGCACAGTGAAAATTATTTAGGTATAAAACTGTGGGTTGTCACTGTGATTAAGGTTTATTGGAGAAGGTGCTGTTGTGCGTGGGTGCGAAATTGTTACAGAAATTTTGTGTCAGTACTTCGTAAACATTCCCGACGTGAATGGTTATTTGGCATTTTCTATTATTAATAATTTTACCCATTTTACTGTTACTGTTTGTGGTTGAATTTTCAATCTTCTACTTGCTGTATGGAAGCTTGCTGTACTAAACTCAAATTTTTCTGGCCCGACTGTGATCGCAAGAAATGCCCTGTCCGCGTACATAGGTTTACTCAAAGTGTAGGTTTGCGGTCAAGCTCAAGTGTCGTAAAATCTGCAACATTTACAACGCTCTGACGGCGTGACGGAAAAATGTAACCGATAATACAATACGGAAATGCTATAGTTAACTGAATACAAATAACTTTGAGCAGGACGCAAGTAGTGGAGGCCCTATGTTGTTCCATGTGTAACATGTGGGTGCATACCCTATTTAAGGTCTTCTTAAAAATCAACAGAGATTGCTCAATTGAGCTCGCGTTTCACCTGAAAAAACTGTTTTTAGCGCTGCTGCTTGACGAGATACAGACAGTCATGTTCCGTACCACCGACAAAAATTCCCATTTCTCAGTGCAGAAATACCCTATTTCTATCATTTTTCCCCGCGGCTTTCCGAGAAAATCACTGCATGTTTCCCTGGTAGCTTTTTCTCTATTTAACCGACCTTTTACATTATTTTGCCTTTGGTTTAGGGCTTTACGCAACGCCACCTATGTCAACTCTACGGGGCCTTGGTAAATGAACAAGGGCGCTAGTGCCGGTTTAGCGTGGAGCAAGATCCGCTGACGTTGCTGCTCCGCGGAACTTGATAAACCTTTACACGGCCGTGACGCCATCATATACGCATCTCACGTTTGTACCAAACAGCATGCTTATTCTGCAAGCTAGCACTGCAAGTTGAAACAGCCGGTATCAAAACAGAACGAGATTTTTTTTCTGTAACTGAAGCTTCTTATTCAATATAGTTATTCATAACACGTCCTAGCATCACCATATTATTAATAAATTGTTTTAGGTCCAGTTTACCAACATTTCTTTTATTTTTACTGCACATTTCCTGAGATTCTCTGCATCTATCCAAGCTTTCGTGCTTCTCTTTTGGCCAAAATAAGAGCCGAAATTTCCCAGAAAATGTAAAATTCCCTGCAAGGAGGATAGACTGCATCCATATTACACGAGATGATGTGACTTCCCTTTATTGGACGGTCCTAACGGAGCCGTCCACTGAATACACGAGACTGGTTTCGCCATTCAGGTGTTTTTCTTGGACAAAAGTTTCTCTTCACGATCACCGTACTGGTTCCGGTGTTGTGCAAGGCGGATACGTCCGTTTCCCCTAACCTTCTTGCGAGGACAAGCATGCCGTTCCCCTGATACCCAGGTCCCTGTAGCTGTACAGCATTCACAAATGGAATTTCGTCCCCCTTCTGGAGCTCGATGAAACCATCGCTGATGTTTCCTGGGTTGTCCGCCTTGTGGGGAGCGCACACACACACGATGCTTGTGGAGTGTATCTGTTACCACTCCGGCTAGCGCCTCCCCTGTGCCCAGTTCGTCCACCCTTGAAACACTTGGACGCGTTGAAAGCCGTAGATGTGCTCCGGAAATTAGTGGCAAGGTATGCTAGCCTGTTACGTAAATAGCATTTTGGTTCCGGCCTTGCTGAACCTTTTTTTTCAGTCTCGCTATTCTCACGCCTTTTTGAGTTTCTTTTTCCCCTTGACTAAGTTGTTGCCCCCTTGAGCTTCTAGAAGCTGGTCAGCCAGCTCTAACAATATTCCTTCGAGGGTCTTCGCTTTTATTTTCTTTAAATAGCGAGACAAGTTCGGTTGGCCGCTACTCAGAAATTGTTCTTGAATGAGTAGCTCCCGGAGTGCACTGTCCCCTTGTTTTATTTCTGGTAACTCGGTCAAGTGATCGAAAAGTAGTGGCTTAATCGCGCAGCAAACTGCGTTGCGGACTCGCCTTCGCCTCGTTGGCCGGTAACTCTCTCACGGAGACCGTCGACCGGGCATCTGAACCTCTTCAAAAACGCTGTTTAACCTTGGCGTAATTTCCCGCATCCACAAGAGCAAGCCTCTCTCTCTCTCTCTCTCCTCTCTCTCTCCCCCTCCTCTCTCTCTCCCTCCCTCTCTCTCTCTTCTCTCCTCTCCTCTCTCCTCTGTCTCTCTCTCTCTCTCTCTCCTCCCATCAGAATTCTTCGCCGTCAGACAAAACTCTCGCAGTTCGCCCACTTTCTTCCGACCATTCGGCTCCGAGCGCTACCTTCAAATCCTGAATCTACGCGTCAAGGATCATCCCTTTTCTAGTCGACCGACACGAGTATCTTTCTGGGGTAGAGAGGGGCGCTCCGCTAGTCTTCTCTCTCACGCTGCGATTGGCGGCTGACGCAGATTCGCTTTCTACGCGCTGCGGATTCATGTCTACGCGCAAAATTCCAAGTTCCGCTTGTCGAGCTTCTCGCACTGCGGCTAGCCGCTCCCTTTCCTTTTCTCTCTTCGAAGCCCTCACTGGCGCGTTCCCCTTTCATCTAAGCCTCTTCGTGGGTGCATTCTCTTTCGAATTGTACTGCTCTTGTGCACCGGAGCGGGCAAGTTCTGTCTCCTCGGTGTTTCTTTCTCATTCTGGATAACCCACGTCTAGAACGTCAGAACTGTCTAGCTTAACTTGGGTGCCAAGGGCGATTGACTTCTCCAAATTCATTTAAAAAGAGGATATGAACACTCGAAAAGTACACAACATACTCTTGCCTTGCGCGACTATCCGCGACGCTTCAGAACGCGCGCTAGCAACGGTTATGCCGCTTCACAGCCCTTTTACAACGACTGATGCAATGTCGAGGTGGTCCGCACATGTTTACGGTCATCCCTGTTATAAGGGTGCCTATTATAGCTCTTCAAAAAAATTCGTTGTCGTCACAAATGAAGGCTTGAAGAATCCGCGGGTACTCCGCAACCCTCGGCCAACCTCAGGGCCAACACTTTTCAGTCATGCTTGCCATCCGCTAAACCATCGAATACGTGCTCAGATGTCCCGCATACGGCTTAACACGTACCGCCGCCATCCTACCACAAATATGCGCATTCGGCTTTTGCAAATAGTGGAAAAAAATGAATCGCGAAGCTTCGTCTTGGGGCTGTGGAAAAGAACTCGACAGGATTTCACCGAGCCGCGCTCCCAATACATTAATGGGCGGTGGCGGAGAAATTGAGGCCCGAGAGCAACACTTTTGCCGAAGGGTAGCACAAATTGATTGCACTGTCGCCCTTCACGTCAATATCCCGCTCTTTCTCTACGTACTCAGTTGCTTAAAACAGCTGAATAGTCATCGAAGAACCAAAATCAGACTTTCAGTCTTTTTCCATTGCCTGCGGTGCGACCGGTCTTGCGCACAGTCTTGCGCAGCATCGAAAAGCCGCACAGTAAAATGGGAGAAATTCGTATATTTAAAAATAGCTAGGCTGCCACGTACGAAGTATGAAATTATCGCAATGGTGTAAACGCGACTTGTTCACTGCTGCCAAGTCAATTTTATTTTAAATAAAAATAACAATGCGCATAATTGTGGAAGTAATTTTCTCAGATTTCAGTTACGCTTGCTTAAAGTGTTGCACGTGTGCATGCGCGGGAAGGAACTTGAGTTCCTTCTTAGGAACACGTTATTTTGAGATGGGCGGTAGTAGCGTTCTTGCTAAGGGGAAATTAACAAATCTCGCACGCACGCGCAGAGACTGAAGGCGTAAAGGAAAGTCAGCACATCCGCGAAAATGATGATACGAGAATGGTAGCCTATATTTCGTAAGCTTACGATTTCATCTTCGTGAAGCTGCTGTTCAGGTATAGCGTTCTTGACCACGTGGAAAGGTTAATGTCGGGAATACACTTAAATTTACACTACAGTTATTTAGGCGAAATTATATATTCGCACCTTAAACGCAGACATTCTTACTAATATATTGCTCAAGTAGGCACTGAAGGTGATTGTAGAGTGCTTTGGATGTTTATAGAATACGAAGAGCCTCAATATAAAAACCCGATGAAAGATCCACCAAGACGGAAGATCCAATCGAGCCTGAATACCCACCGAGCTGAAAGGGTCTCGGAGACGGTAGCTGGTAATAAATTACGCCAATTTATATTATTTCAAACATCGTAAGGTACAAGAAACCCCTCCGCTTTAGAAAATTCTCAGTCCACCTTGGTAGACGGGTGTAAAGTACTAAAATCCCTCGTTAGCTCCGACTCGGATATCGCGAAATAATAGTTAACTCGGGACTTTTTACGCCGTGCATTTACTTCCATGTATTTGGCCTCCCTTTAACTGAATCGTTTTTTTTTTAGGGGACTGCGGGTATCTCGAAATGTTGACAGAGAGGACGCAAGGCAAAGTCGGCTTCAGACAGCTAATATGGTCTCCGTCTAAGTTTAGCTTCCACTGCGCCCGAATGCTGTCGTGAACGGCAGATTTACGCCGTACGAGGCCGATGTTCCGATTACCGGAATGCTGTCCGACGCCTACATCGCTGAGGGACTGTGGACGGGGCAGCTGATCATGAGGACGAAGAGGAGACCCCAGCAGTGCCTAAAACAACTGAAACAACAAAGATGCTGCGCCTGCTTTGCAACAAGGTGTAATGTGGCTGCGGCGACCGAGAATTCATGCGATGCATTGAGCAGCTCAAGAATGATTTTTTAGAACCAGATGCGAACGCGAAACAATCAAGCATCACGCGGTTGTTGCTTCCACAATAAATATTTGGCTTTCCTGCAAGCGTTTTTGCCTTTATTACGAAAGCGTCCCTGTGCAGTGGAGCTTTTTTTATCTGCATTAGCTCTTATTTCAGTGACCTGGCCGCAAAGTTTCGCATTTCGCCAAACTTTAAACTCTGCTTCTCTCAAAATTTTTAGCGTATTTTTGGACTAACGGGAATACTGTACCTACAACGTTGGTGGTCTCGTACGCCATTTTTCTTAGTTGGCCATCCTTCAAACCATTTCCTTAGTTTCGAACACCCTAATTTCTAGTTTTACACCCTTTTGGTAGGAGGGTCTTGAAATAATGAACATCCTTCTTGATGGGTATTGAAATGGCGTGGAATAGGTGTTTGGTAAGTATTCAAATTTTATGACTTATTGAATATAATAACTACCTCACGATTAAACATTTCTCGCAAATCCGCATGCTGACTTGTACATGCTCACATTAAAATGCATACTTCCGAAACTAGCGCAAAAATATTTATTTATTCATTCATTTTCGTTACCTCAAGGACCCCATGGAAAAGGGGAATTACATGAGGGGTGGTAATCCACATATAAGAAAACAGTAGACAGTGAATAAAGAAAAAATATATGTACAAGTGAGCTCGATGGACAAAACCGCATGGTTCGGCACGAGCAATTGTCACTTACGAGCAATTCTGTCATTATATCTGATAATTGCGTTAAGCTGCTGGTGGTAAAGGTGACTGACCGCGAGCTGCTGTGCTCGTCGGTGTTTGATCGGCCGTCCAAGCACAATGTTGCCCACAGAGCTTGCCGGGGCCACCCAACTTAGCGGCCAACGAAGATTCCGGTCGGGGGGCGCCGCATACTTGTCACAAGTAGCAGTACCTTCAGTCTTTAGTATCTAGAGTGCCGTCCGATGGTACCATAGGCACTTCAATGGACATTAAAAGCTGGTGGATGCAGTGAAGTGACGGTCCAGCGGCGTTTCGTAAAGTAATGCCGCGAGTGGCACTACTCCGCTCTCCTGTCCGTAAGGAACTTCAACTAAGATTACGTAACGAAACGAAAGCAATCATTTAGAACACAGAACGCTGCATAAAGCTATAAAAATTGACCTTGTAACAATTTGAAAAAGTAAAAAACGCGACAGCATGATTTGAAACACCGCCCTTCAAAGGAGCAAGCTGAGACAGAGGCTTTCCCAGCCCAGTGTTAAAGACTTGAATGTCGTCAGACGGCACTGTTACCATTCCTAAAGCGCTAAGCTGAAGTACGGCGGGAGCACTGTAGAGACTGTGTTGTCAATAAAGGGGGCAAAGGCCAGTTTCTGGGAGGTGATTGTAAGGGCGGGAATTGCGGCGCCTTTTATGAGGGCGTTGAAACATCGCTTGAAATTTAAACATCGACTCGACGGCGTTGAAACATCGCTTGAAACATCGCATAGTCCATCTCTGATAGGACTATAGTCTTCCACCAGAATTTGGTTCTAAAATAGCCAGTGACTCTAATGGACACGATAACACATTTTTCGACAAACGTGACCTTGCACGTGCCGTGTAGCTTGTACAAATATCTCGGTGTGGCCACAAAATTTTGTACAACCATCGTGATCCCAAGTTCATTGATTCCATGCGTTTAATCGATGTTACTTTCTATTGAATGAGCCGCCGAATTCGATTATTGTTTTATATATGTCGGCAATTGTGCGCGTACCCATAAATTAAATGCTCCGTAAAAGGTCGTCATATGTTGTTGTCCTTGACATAAATTTGTTACCACTGGCTGCCGACCAGGTCCTAGCACTATAGCCCAAATCGTCCCTCTTTAGGGTGGCTCACAATCCCTAAAGAGATGCATATTTGGAAACAAATGCCGCTTGCAGTCCACCTCTCCTTCTAAGCACTATTTGTCATGGTAGTAGGAGTGGCGGGATAGGGAATTTCAATGTCAAAGCTGTTTACTAAATCAAATTTTCGTATCCGCAGTAAAAAGTACCAAGAATGGTAGTGGCGGGATAGGGCATTTAAATGGCGAAGATGCTTACTACATCGTAAATTTTCGTATCCGCAGTTAAAAAGTACCAAGAATATGCTGAGCGGCGTAGGTGAGCGTGGGCCTCGCAGCGACCGCCAGGCAGTTAACAAAACCGAGAAAATGCCGAGCGCTCGAGTGTGCGTGCCTGCGACGGCCGCCAGCGCCCCCCGCGCGAATTTTCGTCAAGCCAAGCATACCCACTTTTGGACTTTGGATATTGGCAGTCGACCTCCAGGCAGTTAAAAAACCAAAAAATTGCGGAGCGCTCTTGTGTGTACCTCGCGGCGACCGCCCAGAGTACTAGGCGCATGTCTGTAAAGCCAAGCATACGCACTTAAGGAGATTGGCTAAGATTGGCCAACAAAAAATCCAGCGTTCCCAATCATACCAACATAAGAAGATTGTCTAAGATTGGCCAACGAAAAATCCACCTTTCGCCGGAATCGGTGCAACACTTTATCGTGGGAACACTTTCTCGCAACGCGAAAGGGACATTATAGGGTGCGCCCTCTCCCGGTGATGTCCACTAATTATCAGTTTCAAAAAAATGAAGGTAGCAAACACTTAGAGCAACAATGATGGAGGAAAGATCGTTGCGACAGCGAAGAAGTACCAAATCTGCACCAGTCGTGGACTTATACCTTCGTGAAGTTCACGGAGGTTGCATACAACTTCGCTACCTTCAAGTCTCACGCATTACAGTGAGCCTGCTTCATTGTTTAATGATTTTGATGATGATGATTGCTATTGATTTCCCCTTTGTAGCGGGGTGATGACGTGTCATCTTACCAAAAAGGACTCATGTACGTATGTTTTGGTTTCACAATATAAACGATGTTTAAACGCTTAAACGTTAATGTTTAAGGTTCGCTGCCGAGCGCCCCCCAGTGACATGCGTGATATCACTTCGCCTGATTAGAACGCTAATTAAATGTGGTTATAGGCCGCACGCCCAACCTGCACAGACCTAAACGGTACCAAACCGCAATTATTAACGAAAACAACACGTTCGATTGATCTTGGAAAAGTTTCTGCAAGAAAAAAGGAAACCCGGTGGTGCTCAAACGCAGGGCAGTGCTTATAAGTTTACCTCGAGGCCACAGAGGCCGAACGGCAGGCTACTTTTGGAGATTGCTCATTAGAATAGCGCGCGATACACCATTGCTCATGTCACCAGGGGCGCTGGGCAGCTCAGCTTTTGAAAGCACGCGACAGGGTACAATTATAGGTTGTGAACAAAAAAGAAGAGGACGAAAAGGTTTAATCGCACTGGACTCCGACTGGCCACCTCGTCATGCACTCTCCGAACCGAAGACTTGGTGGTTCCCGGTACGCCGACAACGCACGCGGTACATGGGGTCGCCGACGCAGGGCCGAGTCGCCTGTTAGGTCCGACTCACACCATATCGTAATTCCAGCGAGCTACACCGAATCCGGAGCGTCGGTAATCTACGATGCAGGGCTCCCAAGGACACCACCGCCCCCCTATGCTAGCCTCGACGATGCACCTGTCGGGACGCCCCCAGAGACGTCCCTTTCTGGTTCAGCGACGAAGGGCCCCAGCGTGAGCACGGATAAAGAACCTCGAGAGCTTAACGCATTCAACTCAACTTCCGGTTTCGTCCCTGCGCCTTCTGCTTCTCATTCGGTGTTACAAAGGTAAGGTCACCTGCAGGAAACAGCCGTAAAAACATTTATTTTTATCTACTGGCTCCTTCCATCCATGTAAGCCCATTGTAACAAAGGCTACTTAGCCAGGCACACAGCTCGTGGCCATTAAGGAAAACCACCAGCTAAAGCATGTCTCATCCCTGCATGGCTTCAGTGTATCTCAAGAACCTGTTACTGCCTTACCCATTACATGATAGCCCGGTACAGGACGTTTACAAAGGGGTGACGTTCTGATATCCTGTGAAATTACGACGCAGGATATCAGGAAGTGTAAAAGCTCCTCGTCGAAATGGGGGACTTCCGATAGGCCCATCATCTCAGTCTATCCAAACGAAGAAGAACGTGTTGCACTTGGTTGACTTATACACTAATTTGCAAAAGCACGTTGGTCTAGATTAGAGCGTTATGGCTACGAATATCCCATTCGCGGCCGGAGTCGTCACTTATTGACTCAGAAGGTATCAAAATCGTTAAGAAAAGCCACCTGCAAAACTTTCGCGCACTATGAACTGTGACATCACGAATTGCGAGAGGGGAAACTTGATTGGCGGAGCTTGTGTCAGCGTTGCTCTTAAGGACTGAGTGTGGTACCCGGTGCTGATGTCCAAAGGAAGCCCCTGATAGTACATTGACAGACGCAATGCCGACGTAGCCCCGAAGCAAAGAACCCCGTTTATTAATATTTTGACCTCTTAGGGGCAAAGCCCCTTCGGGGCTCTAGCTGTTGACGTCTCCAGTCGTCGTCATCGTTTTATGTAGTCTTGGTACTAAAACACCGAAACACTCGTTTTCTAACGCCTCGCGCTGGAACGTTTCATCTCCGTGGGCAAAAAAGGCGCACTAAAACAACACACAGGCACACTCGTTTATTATTGCGTCTCGCTAGAACGCTTCGTGCTCGTAAGACACGACACTTTTACAGCAAAGCTGTATACCTTTACCTCCCAACGGTTTTATCTCAACGGCAGAAAATGCCAAGGCGCCAATAATGCACTTATACGCTGCATGTTTCCCCCCTCCCAGGTCTCGCGTAATGAAGGTGGCCTGGGAATTTTTACGGGTGCCGAAATATTCGTATACAGCAGCACTAGATGCAGACTTGTCCGCGTGTTATACCGATGATGGTAGTGACAATACATAGCCTGCATATACAACAGCGAGGAAGTTCTCATCTTATATCAATAAATAAAATCAATGCATGCGGGAACCTTTGCTGCGCATATGCTTTTTTATAAAACCAGAACATCAGATTGTAAACATCGTAAAAAAATTGGCTGGCGATTACAAAACTCCCTAATGCGATATTTGGGCACAGCAGTGGTGCGCTGAGGCAGTCCGCACTCGGTTCTCTCAACGGCAGCGATGGTGAGCCTCTGCGTCGGCGGCGCAAAGTGCATCTCACGAAAGGAACGCGAACTGCGTCTTAAGCGAACGAGTCTTAACCGAACGCAAAGCGAACCCTCCACGTTTTCGCCAAGCATCGCGCCGTCGAGCGTCTCGTGCGGGCACAGCATACTGCCCCCTTCCCTCCCTAACCGCACACTTTCGGAGAGCGCTGGCTCACGCCGCCACGGCGAACCACCCTCCCCTCACAATTTCGCGACACTCTCCTCCTTTGCTTTCTTTCACCGTTCGCTTTTTCTTTCACTCGCTGGTCTTGCCATCGTTCACTTGGTTACGGTGACAATGCGGCTCTGCCCACAGATGGCCGCCAAAGGGCCGCACCCTAAAAGAATTTCTGAAAGGCAGTAGGATTGCCTCCGTTTACATTCCCGTAGAATGTTTCGCCTGGCAGCAGAAGTAGAAGGGCAGTCATATGCTGCGCAGGGGTGAACACGAGACCTATACGTACCTGCTAGAACTGCCAACAGAAATCGGACAGACTAGCAATATCAGATAGGCTACCAGAACGTTAAGGCCACCCACATCATTAGTGGCCGTGACGTCCTGGCAGCCTATCCTTACTGGCCGTAACTTCCAGGTAGCCTATCCGATATCGCTCATTTTCTTGCCCTTTTCCTGGGCTGCAGTACCTCACAGGAACGTTTGTTTGGGCGGAATAGGAGACGGGGCTTGATCGCCGACAAACTTCCTTGGGGCCGGCATACGGAGGTGGCATCAAAAGGCCCTTTTATGATTTGCTTCTAACATATGCTGCATATCTAAAAGCGAATGAGAGTAGGATTTCAGTGAACTCACACTATCGTTTATAATGGACAATGGACGTGAAACCCCGGCTTGTAGTATTATTATTGATTTGGCATCCAAAAAAATCACGCCATATCCACGGTATGAATGATGATAAGAGGGGCGAAGCTCGAGAAGGGGAGATCATCGGTAACCGTAACTCTCCCTTGAAAGTTCGCCCATCACATCATTAAGAAAGACGTAAGACTGTGGTGCGTACATTGTACAAATGAACTTTATTTTCGGAGTCAATGCTCCACGGCCCCAGACCTGCTGGAAATGACCACCGCGCCATCGGAGGACTCCCCGCACCTCCACCACAATTTGTCACGTAGGAATGGGACACAACGGTAAAGATAGAACTTTTATTTAGGGCGAACTTGTGCCCGAACAAGACGAGAGGAAACGAGCAAAGGTCCTTGCGTCTCGTTCGATCTCCGAGAACGACTGCCTGCGTTCGTGGCGTGATCTCTTGCGTGATCTCCCCATCGCAGTGCACGTGCGCTCGCGCCTCCGTTGGCGAACACAGACAAGCTCGCGCTCCCGGTGCCGAGTTTGCGCTTCCGGTTGCAGCCGGTTCTTGCGCGTGCAACGCGGCCCACTTTGCGACATCTCCGAAAGCATGCGGCGGTCACGTACCACGAGACACAAGGGATGGACATACCCATGGCTTTAGGAGCTTCGCCCCTAAAAGGCAACGTGGGCCGTCGAACTTAATACCCAGAGAGCTATGAAGCGTGTGATGTTTCATTTAGAGTGAAAGGTATTCAACCTCCCTTATTTTAAGCTTTGAAGTAGAGCATAAACGTTTTTTGTGTGAAAGCATATATCACAGCCATTCTGTTCGGAGAACAAGCGACGTTCTCTTTTCGTAGATAAGCGTACTAAGCAGACGCACATGCCGATGATGGCTGGGTATTTTGCCGGTTCAAAGCTTACCAATCCAATTACGGCACTTTCCTTGGTGCTAGGCATTAAAATCTGTAAGTACGCTTTCCTACAAATGCCTTAGGTTAAAGTTGTCTTTAGATGTTGGTGTATGAACCTTTTCATCCGTTCATATTTATTAAGATCAGGACATGTTCTGGCCAGCGTTCCGAATGCGCAGTTACATCTTCCTTTCAACTACACCAATTACAGGCCCGCTAGCACAGCCCACTGATAACATTGCAGCTCCCAGGACGAAGTGGTTAAAAAAGTCATTAGGGCCAGATTCAAATAGTTTCTCTGGGCATATAGGGCTAAAAAAACGTAATACACTTTTTGTAGTATGATAAAAATAGCGAAGGGTGCAAGGGGTTGCACTGCGTGTGTATATCCTTAAGATTTGTCCCGGTGCGGCGCATGATACACTCAATAAATAACGGTCAGATAACTGCTCCCTCTCCCATATCGCCGACATGTGAATTGTTCGTTTGCAATAAGGTATCAATGGGGGATGCGCGCATGCGGAATATTATTTCTGCGTAAGGTTTCGTACAGCGAGCTGATTGATTGATTGACTGACTGACTGACCGACTGACTAATTGATTGATTGATCAATCAATTATTATATATTGATTGATTGTTGATTGATTATGATTGATTGATTGTTTGGGATTGATTGATTGATTGATTGATTGATTGATTGATTGATTGATTGATTGATTGATTGATTGATTGATTGATTGATTGATTGATTGATTGATTGATTGATTGATTGCAGGGTTTAACGGACCCAAACTACACAGGTTACGAGGCACGCCGTGGGATAGAGCTCCGGATTAATTTTGACCACCTGGCCGGCCGAAATGTCGAGCGTGCGCCGAAATCTTCAACACACGGGCGTTTTCGCTTTCGCATGCATCAGAAATGCGGCCGCCGCGGCCTGGAAACAAATCGGCGCCCTTGAGCTCAGCTGCACAGCGCCTTAGACAGTTCGCATAGCGAATTGGCACAATTAATTATAAGGACTTTTCTGTTTTAGATGTGATTACATGTTCTCTACCGTATTTTTGCAATTCTAAGCACCCCCAGATACTAAGCACCCTCCCCTAGTATCAGAAAAAATATTCGAAAAAATGTTCGCACGCGAATCTAAGCACCCATTTTGTAAGCAACCATCTCAAGGTAGATCTCAGACGCGCAGAAGCGCGGCGCTAGATGACGTTGTGGACAAGAAATGTATGAAGTTTTCAATTACAAACCACGTCAGCTGAATATAAGACGACCTGCTGGAGGATACTGAGAGCGGCAGCCCAAGCGGAACAACGGAATCGAATGGTAGTGAGGGTGACTACTATGTATCAGACGTAGGCAGCAGGTTTACTGTGGGCGCCTATATATCTTTTTAACGTTTACCAAATAAAACATTATAGCTTGCGCCCGTCTAGTCGATATACGGCCGCGAAAAAAAAGTGGCAGGGGGGGGGGGGAGGCTGGTATTTTGGGTTTTCGAATCTAAGCACGCCTTCCCATCGGTCATCGCAATCGTGGAACAAAGGAGGTGCTTAGAATAGAGTAAATGCGGTATTATCTTTATCCCCCCCCCCCCTCCTGCAGAAGGTGGATCCACAGTTCCTCGTTACACAGTCTTTGAGATCTTCGTATGGTTCCTGCTTTCCGTCAATGATTCCTCGAAGTGTAGCAGGTTGAGTAATCTCGCAGCTTTTGTGCTAAGAAATATTTGTGGCAATATTTTGGTAAATAAAGGACACTATCCCTCTCTTATAAAAAATACGGAGCGATTTCTTTGGTAAGAAAGGAAAACAAATAACTTATTGTTCTTGCAAGACGCGATATACCCCAGCAGATGACGCGTGCAGAGTTCAGACGCGGAAAGTAGAATTATATGATTCAAATCTTCTACCGTAACACAAATACCTCCTTTGTATTCATCATAGATTGACAGAGAAGGACGGGGAAGAGTGTGAGGAGAGAGGCACGTGTGCCGCAGGAAGTTATTATCTTTTTGTATTTGCAGCGAAGCAGACATATACGCGGCCAATTTTTCTACATGATCTTGTATCTATCGATAGGAAGTAAGCGTTTTGATTTTTTCTGGTCACTTTCTTTTTCTGCAAAACGTTGATAGTATAATCCTACTGAATCCATTTATGGATGAAAAGTTTTGTTTGTGCTCAATTTTTACCGGTTTACATGTCTTCCTTTCCTCTAACATGAACGCGCGTCCCTCGATACCTAAAAATTCGAATAGCTTAATGTTGTTACGTTGACAACGTAATGTACATAGTATACTGTAGAGCATGGTACCGTATTTGCACGATTTTCAGGCACACTCTTTTCGTTAAAAGTACCCCTCAATTTCTGGGCCCTTTGGAATAACGCTTTATTGTTGATTGTAGGGTTTCACGCGCCGACGCAACGCAGGCGATGAGGCAGGCCGTAGTGAAGGGCTCCGGAATAATTTTCGTACCACCTGGGGATCTTTAACGTGCGCCGAAATCTCGTACACACGGGCATTTTTTTCTTTTCGCTTCCATCAGAAAAGCGGCCACCACGGCCGGGAATCGAACCCGCGACCTCATGCTCAGCAGCCCAAACACCTTAGCCACTGAGCCACCACGGCGGGTTAACGCTTAATAGTAATATGAACTGAAAGCAGCTGTCAGCATTGCCATAAGCACCACTATTTTTTTTTCAAAATCCAACCTAAAACAGTCTTTAACATCACGTGAGAAAATCCTTAGCGAAATATTGCACAGTTTGCTGCTACTTCTGATAGTAGCACCTCGTTTCAGTAGCTATGGCTCCGGAAAAGGCGATACTCTGAAGCACAATGCAAGCGGGATGGTACTTCATTTACCATGAGCGAGGAAACCGATACCTTCTCCCACGCTCAGGGTCTCGGACGCCTGTATGCGATTTTTTCAAAAAAGGTAGAGCCAAATTTATATGCAAGGATTTAAGGAAAGTATTAACCGACCCAAAGCACGGACGTTTCCGACGAGTTAGACTCCCAGGAGGGAATTCCAAACGAGCGATAAAGGAACGAACGGCCAGTAATGCCTGAAATTACGCAGTTGTCAAGGGAATTCAAATAGCAGACGCTTTCAACGTGCCCAACTCTATGTTTTAGGAGAGGAATAACTGGATCCGCAAGTTTATGAAGAAACAAGAGCTTTTCGCTGCCACAGTTGCATGCATCAAATAAAATGTCGCCTGCTAGGTAGGTTTTGTGACGTCTTTTGTTGACATTACATTTTTTTCTGATTAAACTTACCTGCGCTAATATCGGGGGTGCGTTAGCATAATGCAAATCCGGTATTTACAAGCACCGTCCACACTAAGCACCAGGCCGCATGAAGGACCATCAAGTCCAACCTCTTTCTCGTCGTTTGAGGCCACACAGAGAATCCCATTGTGGCAATGCATCTCCTTCGCTGCTGACGAATACACGAGTCTCCCCTTTACAATATGTTTCATGTACACGAAGTACGAATTATTTGACACCATCGTGGATTTATAACAACAGCCATTAATTCAAAACCACTCTTGGTTTCATTCACAGCGCAAGTTGGGTCACAAGTAGCAGGCGTGACCGGAGCACTAGCGTGACCAGTGTAAGCAGCGAACTACAAGACCAGGGGCACTACCCGCCATCCAGCAACATCATCGTGGCTTCACCGGTGCATGAGGGAGATAGTTGGATAACACGATCCGCTGCAGCGTACTGGGTCGTTGGTCTGGCCATGTTCTGTCTGGCGATGGCCTCAACCCTCACCTTCACGGTACTCACTCGGGGATCTCTCGGCGAAATGGCGAATGCTCTCCAGAGCGACGACGGCCGGCCTGAGCCAGTCTTAGAACTTGAAGATCCACTCAACCTGAAGGAACCAGCAAATGAGTCCCTGCAGTCCGAGGCGCCGCCGCTTGACAATGTTGAGGTGTTGAGGTGGAGAACGAACCCTCGCGGTCGCCGAAGGAACGGGCCGTCACTCTTCTTTACGGCCGTAAAAAACACTTCAAGAACTCGCCCGGCAGACGCAACTCCTTCTACTTACAATGCGAATAGAACCTCAGACGAAGCTAATATATACAGTAGTGTTCCATGGAAGCGTCCGGCTTATGTAAAGGCGAGAGATGTGGAAGAATTTTCTATAGAAGATAGGACCGATACCACAATGACAGTGTTGAGTTTTCCGAACGAAACTACTGCTTCTTCAACACCGAACGAAGCCCTAAACACCGCTGTCGTCAGGAACCGCAGATTATTCCGTAAACGCGTTATCAAGGGGCACTGATGAGACTGCATCCGTTCTCACCAAATGCGTAATACAAGTTGTTAACTGCTGCCTAAGTTGCTTTCAAAAAACTGCCCCAAAATTTGCGTCTACAAAGGAAATAAAAAAACGAAACAAACGTTTCATCGGTTACAATAAAATACGTTCTTGGTCCTTTTATTGTCGTTTGTGTAAAAATTAAGTTTCATTCCAGGAATATAATTCTTGGTTTATTCCGCTCCCTCTAGCCAAACGAGTTCCGCCATGTATACTTCGATCAGTGGTTTGGGATCTTTCAGAAACGCCAACAAACGAGAATCTCGTCGTTTCCTATTAACATGAACCATACATAACATATTCCGATTCAGCTTGTACTTTGCGGGACATTGTCGTGGGCGTTAAACAAAAATTTAGAGCACTGAAGCGAAACCCTGAAGGTCAGGTTTGACAGTCTGTAATACCAGTACACAATTTCATATCTCGGCAAATTTGGCCCGGCCCACTCAAAATCACTCACAACCTAAATTTGAATTAGCACTCACTCAAGCTCAGACAGATTCGTGAGAACACATCTGCGCTCACACTAACTCAAGCTCACAGCAAGCGCAGAACTTAGAACTCACTCAGGCTCAGAACTCACTAGGTCTGAGAACTCAACATGGACTCCAAACTCAAATGAATTCATAACTTCCTCGGACTGAAAATTCCTCGAATCACGTGGGACAAAAAAATGACTCCTGTTCATAATCATCACGTAGTCAACGTGAGTCATGAATGGGGTAAAAATAAGTGTGATGGCGCTTAGGCGTGTGGGGTATCAAATTAGATGTTTCCATTAGCGAAATAAAATCGGACAAATACGAAATGTCTCCTGGTCATAATATGGACACCATCATGATAAGTCATGGATTGGGTTAAAATTCAAAGTGATGTATCGCTAGGGCATGGGGGGTATCAAATTGAAGGTCTCAATGACAAACCTCACATGGGACAAATAAAAATGGTTCCTTGTAATAATCATGACATAGTCAGGATGTGCCATGAACTGAGTAAATTCATAGTGATGCTCCTTAGGCGCGTGTGGTATCAAATTAAAGGATTCGACTAGGGAAATAACGATGAAACAATAAAAAATAAATCCTTGTCTTAATCATGACATAGTCATGGTAAGTCATAGACTGGTTTGAATATTCATTGCGATGCCGCTAGGGCGTGTGGAGTATCGAATCGAAGGTCTCCACGAGGGGATTTACGTGGAACAAACAAAAAATATCTCCTTGCTGATAAACGAATCCCAGTCATGACGAGTCATCGATATGGGTAAAATTCAAAGTGACGTGCAGCTAGGGGGTGTAGGGTGTTAAATTGAAGCTCGCGATGAGGGCAATCACGTGAGACAAAAAAGCTTCCTAGTCATGTTCATGACGTAGTCATGGTTACACGTAGTTAGGGTTAAAAATAAAACAATGCCGCTAAGGTGTGTGGGGTATCAAACTTAAGGTCTGGATGAAGAAAATCATGTGGACGAAATAAAAAGGGCCTCCAGCTGATCAGTGCTACTTAGGAGTAGTTAAACTTCACGAATTCAGTGCAGATGCTAAAATGATAGCACAAAAGGAATTGTGGTGTCAAAGGAAAGGTTTTGAGGGCGCAAATTTAATCCAGGCAATAACCGCATCGTAAGATACTTGTTATGTTCAGCTCTAGGGGGCTTTAAAAAGGTTGGTTTAAAAGTATGGAGTGGCGTGCAGCTAAAGCAAACACATGCCACTTAATAATGGCGAGTTCAGTTTTCAAGGGCGGCAATATCCAAAAACCGTCATCTGTCGCATCAGAGGGTCGCAATGTTTGAAAAAAGCGCGCATAGCCACCAACAACACTGGTGAGCAGCCACTGGGGAAAGATGGAGATGGAGATCGGGGAAAGTTTTGTTAAATGCCGGGAAGGCTCAAAATGCGCAGCCACCCACTGCTCTCTGTACCGCGCTTGTATAACTTTGCGTACTTTGTTGCTTCTTGAGTCAATCAGTTATCGGAGTCACCTGCACTATATAGTACTGTTTCAAGAACGGAATTTCCAGTTGGGAATCCCGCATCGTTTCGTATCTTTAGTCTGTGTCGGTTTCCTTCTTCCGAAATTTCCCGCGATTAGCAACGAATCAGTTTGTCAATGCACCTGCGGATGTGTTTTTCATTGCCCCGAAGTTGGTTGCACCCAAAAATAAGTGACTCTAATATCGAGGACGCCTTCATTGCTTAAGGTTGATCTTGCATCGGTTAGCACTTTCCGCCAGAGCTACGTAAAATATTTAAATGGCTCAGTGCAGAGAATATTCATAAGGGGTGGCATAAAATCACAACATTAAAAGGAAAGCAAGCACACAGATTTGCACACTGGCAGGTGGTGTTGTGTTTCTTCTCCATTTGTGCTCCGGGTATCCATCGAAAGTGGTATTTTTGCAAGGAATAGATATATTAACAACCACACTCTTGTTTGTAGACCTTTGTATTACTATTGCACTTTGTATTCATAGGGCGATGTCACCCGAAAAAGAGGTAAACCACTCCGGCACACTAACCTGGCACGGATAAGTACACCCAATGAATTATTACTGTTCGTGCGAAAGCAGTCTTTGGCAAATACCACACAGCGCCAACCATGCAATGTCTTGTATCTCCACAAGAATACCAATTGGCCAAGCTAACAATGTTATTCGTTATAATAGTGTTAATGGGAATTATTATTGGGGACAAGAGACAAAGTAAGTAAAAACATTCAGACAAAAAACAAGAACCAAGAATTATCCCAAAAAAAGCCAAAAAAATATTCCAATTTGCTGCTTATCGGCAAGATTTCCATGAAAACACTTCGCAAGAACAGGAGAGCCGTATAAGTGCACCTGTATTATTCAAGAATTGTGAAAAATTTTATCCATTTTCTGCTTCATCAGGCTGATGTGTTCGTGAATACAAAGTTAGAGCAAGTACATGTACCACACCACGTGGGCTTGAAAAACACACCAGCAGCCCCCATTATTCGCACCCCGACCCCAGCGTGGGAGGCCACACTGTGCAGTTCGGACTATGACAACAGGCGAAAGTTGGTGGACTGGCCACAGACACCGCAGCCGCCGCAGGGACGCTGTACTAAGAGCTTCTCCCGCTTTCAAGCGCGAACCCCTTTTACTTGAAATAAATGTTTTTGTTCTCATCACCACCACCCCCACCACCATGAAGGAAGGCAGGAAAAAATTAAATGATTGTAAGCTTTGCCAGCATTTACTTACAACGTAGTTATGGTTGCAATTGTTCTAAGGGTGTACACAGAAGAGAAAGAATGCCCGGTAAATGTTTCTTAAAGATTTATTGGCGTTGCCCAGAGCCGTGCAATACCTTACAATCGACCGGCCGTCGGCTAACATTGTGCGTCATCGGAATGTTTCCACATCCCCTCTAAGCACTGCAGAAACAGAATTTTTAGCTTGTTTAAATATGTAAAGAAGTGGGTTATTTTGTTCTTTTCCTTTTATAGCGGCCGATTAGGCAGTGTGGCACCTCCTACATATACTTGCACATGCAACTCAATAGCAACATAGCCCGTGGAGCAAAAATGCAGGCAAAAAGAGAAAACGCCCCTGCATCGAGATATCAGCGCACGTTAAAAGTAGCCATGCAGTCAAAACTTATCCGTATCCTTCCACTACGGAGCGACAGAGTGACCAGGGGCAGCTTCGGCCCACTTAAACCTGTAATCTCAATTACATCTCTCTGGACTCTCTGGAATATACCTATTTTACATATGTAGCAGTCTCAACTTTTATATAGAAGTGCTACTATGCATCATCATCATTATCGTCAGCAGCCTATCTACGCCCACTGCAGGGCAAAGGCCTCTCCCATTAACCTCCAATTATCCCGGTCCTGTGCTAACTGCGACCAATTTATCCCCACAAACTTCTTGATCTCATCTGTCCATCTAACTTTCTGCCGCCCACTGCCACGCTTCCTTCTCTAGGGATCCACTATGTTACCCTTAATGACCAACGGTTACCTTCATTTCGCATTACATGCCCTGCCCACGTCCATTTCTTCGTTATTTCTACGAATATATCCTTACCCCGCGTTTGTTCCCACACCCAATCCGCTCTCGTCTTGTCCCTTCAGGTTACACCGATCATCTTCCGTTCCATTTCTCGCTGAGCTGTCCTCAATTTAGGTTGAACCCTCTTAGTGAGCCTCCAAGTTTCTGCCCCGTTCGTGGGTACAGGTAAGATGCAGCTGTTCTACTCTTTCGTCTTCAGGGACAATGGTAGGCTGTGATATATTGTCTGAGAATGCCTGCCGAATGCAATCCACCCCATTCTTATCCTTATAATTATGTCTGCCTCATGGTTGGGATCCGGGGTCACAGCTTGGACTAAGTAGATATATCCGCGTACCACTTCCATGCCTCGCCACCTATCTCAAAACCGCTGTTCTGTCCCAAGGTTATTGATCATTAGTTTTCTGCATATTATTCTAGGCCCACGGTTCTACTCTCTTTGTTCAGTACGGTAAGCATGCTTTGCAATTCATCCCCCGAGGTACTTAGCAAGGACAACGTCCATCGGCAAATCTGAGGTTAATGAGGTATTCTCACCTATTCCCAATCCAATGTTCTGAATACCTCTGTACACATGCTGTGAATAACATTGGAGAGATTGTGTCTCCTTGTCTGACGCCCTACCTTATAGGTATTTTGCAGCTGTACTTATGGAGGATGATGGTAGCTGTGGACCCACTGCAAATATCCTCAAGTATTCTTAAATAATCCTAGTCTACACCCTGGTTCCGTAATGTTTGAATGACTGCTAGGGTTTCGACCGAGTAAACTGCTTTCTCTTAGTCTATGAAGGCAATATATGGGGCTCAGTACACCGCATTTCTCTATCACCTGATTGATCGTGTGAATATGGTCCATTGTTGAATAGCCTTCGCGGAGCCTTGCTTGTTCTTTAGGTTGACTGAAATCTAAGGCTGCAGAAATTCTTTTTGCGATTAACTTTGTAAATACCTTGTAGATGACTGACGGTACGCTGATCGGCCTGTAATTTTTCAAGTCCTTCATGTCAACTTTCATACAGGGTAAGATGATTTTCACGTTCTTCCAAGATTCCGGTACACACGCGGTCTTTAGGCATTGCGTGTGCACGTTTGCCAGTTTTACTAGCACAATTTGCCCGCCACCTTTCAAGAGGTCTGCTGTTATCTGATCTTCACCATGCGCTTTGCCCCCTTTCATTTCTTTCAGAGCCTTTCTCACTTCTTCTATCGTTACTGGTGGGATGTCTATCTCCTCTGAACTAATTTCTATATCGGCATGCATTATCCTGGATGTCCCGGGTACTGTGGAGATTTCTGTAGAACTCCTCGGCTACAATGAGTATTTTATCCGTATTTGTGATGACATTGCCTTCCTTGTCTTTAAATGCATACATCTGATTTCTCCCAACGCCTAGACGCATCTTCATTGTTTTCAGGCTGCATCCGTTCTTTACAGCATATATGATCCTCTTCCTGTTGTACTTTCGTATGTCAGCTGTCTTACGCTTATTGATTAACTTAGAGGGCTCCGCTCGTTCTATTCTGTCAGCTGGGGTGGAGATTGCCATGCTTTGCCGTTTCCAAATTCGGTCTTTTGTCTCCTAGGAACGTCTACCAGTGCCCTGTCTAGCCATCGTGCCCCCGACTTCTACTGCACACTCTGTGATAATGCGTGTAAAGATTTTTCGCTGTCTTCCTGTGTCGCAAGCGCTGCTTCCTCGGTGAGAGCTGAATATCGGTTCTGCAGCGCGATCCTAAATTCTTCAACTTTACGTCTTACTCTTAACTCATTGATCGGCTTCTTTCGTACTACCTTGTTGCGGCCCTCCTCAAATCTAGCCTAATTCGAGATCTTGCCATACGGTGGTCACTACACCTTACCCTTCGGAGCACTAACACATCCTGACACGACGCCAGCGTCATCGCATAATATGAGGTCTATTCAATTCTTATGCTCCCAATTTGGGCTCCTCCACGTCCGCTTACGGCTCTCCCGCTCGCAGAAGAAGGTATTCATGATGCGTAGATTTTTGCGTTTTGCGAGCTCGACTTGTAGTTCCCCCCTGCTATTCCTACAGCCTAGACCATAGTTCCCACCGGCCTTGTCACCAGCCTGATTCTTGCCTACTTTAGCATTGAAGTCTCCCATGACTACGCCTCGCGCTAGAACGGTTCGTGTTATGGTATAATGTGTTGTTACTGTAGCAATTGCCGATTCCACGTCTTCATAGAGGAGTTCAGCGAGCTGGTCATCGTGGCTGGAAGTGGGGGTATAGCCCTGTACCACCTTGAGCTTGTACCTCTTATTGAACCTAATTACAAGACCTGCTTCCCTTTCGTTAATGCTGTAGTATTCTTGTATGTTGCCAGCTATGCTATTATTGACTAGAAATCCCACTCCCAGTTCTCTTCTGTCCACTAGACCACGGTAACATAGACGTGTCCATTTTTCAGCACCGTAAAGGCTTCACCTGTCCTCCTAACCTCACTAAGCCCTATGAAATCCCGTTTAATGCCCTTGAATTCCTCGAGCAACACGTCTAGACTCGCTTCACTAGGTAAGGTTCTCGTGCTAAACGTTGCCAGGTTCCGGTTCCAATGGCGGCCTGTCCGTGTCCAGGGATTCTTAGCACCCTCTGCTGCGCCACAGGTCTGACCGCCGCCGCAGTAAGTTGCTTCGCAGCCACTGGAGACTGAGGGACGTGGGTTAGTTGGCGTATTTACGGGATGTTGTGGCCATTACTACACCAGGGTGGCCCATCCTGCTCTGTTGAGGGAGTGCGTTGCCGGCAATGGTAGCCGGGGTCAGGCCGCACCCCAAGCGTCATTCTGCAATTCCATCAAGACACTGTTTTTTTTTTAATCCAGTGGGAATTGTCCGGCACCGGGATTCAAGCCACGGTCATTCTGCACGCGAATGAGATTCTGTACCTCTACGCCACTGCTGCACCTTTTCCTATTATGCAAACCTGAGTAATTGGCCCAACATCTACAGCTTGCATGGGTTTCGACCTTGCTCTACGATCCGCTTCGGTGCGTAGATGATGTGTGGTGGGCGCTTCTCAACAGCTATCCCAAACCCGATATGGGGCTTGACACCTGGAAGGTTCGCATTTGTAGAAAACACATGAGCACACCGCACTGCCGAACGAAAAGCTTAAGTAAAAATATCAATGAACATCACAATGTCGGTTATGTGGGATGTACGTGCTGGTTTTTTTTTCTTTTCCACGTATGCCTTAGGGGCGAACCCATTAGGCGCTGGGGCAGCTGGCATATCCTGTCGTCGTCGTCACCGTAATCACCGTTTTAATGGTCGTTTCCACTAGTCACGGTACTAAAACATCGGGACACTCGTTTTCCAGCGCCTTGTGCTAGAACGCTTCGTGCTTCAAGACGCGGTTAATTTACAGCAAAGCTGTATACCTCTACCCCCAACGGTTTCATCCCCGTGGGCAAAAATGCCAAGCCGACAAGGCCTAAGACGCCGAGCGCTCAGCATGAAAACCGCATTATACACTTAATCACAACATCGAAACCGCATCGTACATCAAACCGCATACGTAAACCGCATGATACACTTATACACTGCATGCTTTGTCCCTCCCCTACTTTCACGTTAATGGAGATGGACCGGTTTCTCGTTGTGCTCGTATGAATCTGCTATATCACGGCGTACTTCAGTAGAAAAGCACGTATCACCGCTGCTGTTGAAGCCATGCTTCGGAGTCCAACGCACAAGTGACAGCCCGCTAAACAAATATGTTTCCACTGTAGCTACTGTCATTTCATTACCATCCTCATATCAAAGTTCGGTTGTTTCATTTTTTCGCTGTGTTACTATACATAATAGGCTCAGCAAATTGGACTTTTAAGCTACACCGACACAGATTAGGGTACACTTTATTCCGGCTTTCGCAATTAGCATGCGGAAAATTTCTCGAGAAAGTCTCCAGTAGTCGACGTGTAGAACTGGGTCCTGCTATTATTTACATTTAAATTTAAATTTACTCTTTTGTAATAAGCACAACACAAAATAACCACCACCTGGTGCGCGAGTGGAGAACGTTTACTGAACGGCCTTTGGGGCGGTGGCGCCATCTGTCAGCCCAACGATGTACCTTTGCATGGCGTCACAGACAGCGTTTCGCGGGGCAAGCAACGTCTGGCGTAACCAGCAACGCCAGACATTGCAATCCCCTGAACAGCTAAGGTGTTTAAAAGATGGGAACAACTTGGGGGAGTCTGACCAGTTTTCACCAGTTTCGGCTGACAGGGAAGTGGACATGTGGACTGTCAGCACCAAAAATAAGAAAACACCAGACACGAGAGATAAAACAAAAAATGTACACATTTCCACTTCACGAAAACTTCGACGTAAAAGTTATTGTAAGAAATGGAGGTTATGTCAAGGGAGAGAAAACAAATTTATTGGAAGAGTCAAACAAGTCATTAAGAATCCGAAGGACACAAGGTAGTGAAGCATGTTTTTCATACTATGTTCAACATATGGAGACCTTACGTAGTCCAGGGTAGCGGGTACTAAATGCGATAGAACATTTCTGTCAAATTTCCAAACTAATTCATAATTTTGTCATTTCTGCTAGCTCCAGACTAAAAGAAGGGGAATGGTTCCGCCGATATAAATTTTCGACCGTTATGACATTGTTATACTCGCAGTGTTCTTTGGCGTAAGCAAGAAAAAAACTCTGCACTCTATGCACAACCGTCTGTTTTGCATAAAAGTTATTTGATTATATTTTGCAGTGTATTTGAGACCCATATGATGGCTATATAATGTATTATTTTGTGTTTGCATCAGTCAAACCATCCAATTCGACATTTACACCGGCGCGAGCATTACTCCTCCACTAGTTGGCCCCGCATGAGCTTCACGTAATCTCTCCTTCACCCAAGGCAAAAAATTTGTTAATCTTCCTTTTGGTACCATCCTGAAAGCAGCACTCGATGCCATCTCTCAATCCACAGACTTCGCCGTGTTTGAATTTCACTCCTCCGTCCTTCCCAGATACACATCCTGGTGGACGCATTCGAAGCACTACAGATTCTGAAAAGTACCGTATCGACCAATACTATCGGCAACAAAATCTTTCATCAGCTCTTCACCCTGAAATCTACCGGCATTCATCTTCGAATGACTGGTAGCCCGGACACTAGGAATCATTAACGGGGGACCAGTAAGCCCACTCGGTGTCACGGGAGCGTATAACATCTAGGTCTCCGCTGCTACCCGGCTGGGCTCATGTCCACAATCCGAGTCATAACCGCCAGCAATTCGGCTTTTTCGTTACGAAAAAGACCGCCTCAAGGGCCTCACTATAACCGGCATTTTATCCGCTCTGCCCCCGCTGCTAAGATCAGCAACATTTTTTATGAACAAATATTTTGCCAATGCTGGCCTACACAAGCGACCTTCCGTAAATGGGACACCCCATCCCTGCCGCATCGATGTCCCTTCTGCGGCTCCTCTCACACCCAGCCAACCTCCAGCACCTAATTTAATTTGGCACTGTCCGAAATTCGCGCGCTACAGAATTTTCAAACCTCCTCCAAATGCCTCCTCCTCATACATCGAGCCTCATACACTGAAACCCTTTATGCTGGCTTTAATAACACACTCAGTTTAGAGTCCTCAGCCTGCTCTCCGCACCCAACGCGGCCTCTCCAGCCTTCTCAAGGAGCCCAACTGTTTCGGTTCAAACTGCCCGCCTTCAAGATGACTCCAGCCCACTTGCTACACTGACTTCCCCCTCCTGACTTAGAGTATTTCTGCTACAATAAAGTCTATCTCTCTTTCCCGTCCTTTCCCTCTCTCTCTATTTCCTTTGCGTCATTTCTTTTTTCTCTTTGTTACTGTGACTGACGAGGTTTCCTAATCCCTTGGTAAGCCCTACGTATACGCTGCTAGCGTAAGCACGCTTTAGTACTTTCGTATTTAGCATGCTCCAGATACCCCTGTATAACTCCAATGGTGCGATTGTGTGCTTTCATTTCCATCTTGATGTTACTTTTTCATTGCGTTATTTTTGTTTCCACTGGTTATTTCTTCTTCATTTAGTGCGTGGACGCCAGCCCACGTGGGTGGCAATGTTTGTTCCCTTTTGTTTACCTGTTCACCATTGTGAGCCGTACATGGTCCCTAATATTGTAGACGGGATATAATAATTAGGAGGCCAGCTGTACTTACAAGACAGAAAAATCTTCACCCAGCCATTAACATCGTATGGCAAAACACTTCAGAAACAAGCATAAATTTAGTGCGGAAACCAGGCCACATATGACCCCCTTGCGACGCAGCCAAACACCACCCAGCCTATGAATTGACTGGGCCAGCAACAAGGGAATGCGAGCTGGAGACTGCACATCTGATATTGGCTTACCAAGATATTGCGCACTACTATAAGCTGGAACGCAGGCATTACAAAACCCCGCTTACAGAGAGAGTCAGAGAGAGAGAGAAAATTAATGAAAGCCACCGAGGTTAGCCGAGCCGTGGCGCTGGCTTCCTACGATAGATTATAGAAGAAAAAAAGAAATAATGCAAAAAAAACACCAACAAAAACTATAAAAATTAAAAGATGTCATTTGATGCTCACAAAATTTTCAATCACAAAACTCTCTCCAGTTCTGTGTTCCGAAGAAACTACAAGAGAGCTTTGATTGCCGTGAATCCTTGACTGAGACCTGACCAAAGTCCCCAAAACAGCACTCAATTCAAGCCCCGCACCAAGCTGCCTGCACAAAGATAATATTAGTTTCTGACTGTGCACGGTGAACTTTGGGCACTCACATAACAGAACGAAGAGAGAAACACTAGGAGCAAGGTAATTTATTAGCCTTGGCTCACGAGAAACAGAGACCCTCTGCGCTTCTGTGGCTTCAGATGTGAAGATGACAGGTTGTGGGTGCGGGCCATTGGTCGGTTTGAGCAACAAAGCGACAGTGTCACTGTTTCAAAGTGTTTATCCTTAATATCTTCACGTGACTGAACGTTTCTGAATTTCCGCTAAGGAAAAAGACATTGAACATGTTTGCTGAAAAAAAAAAGCTGGGTTTTCGGCAAAACGTTACAGTAAACAGACTGTGCCAAGCCAAAGGGTGCAACCGGAAGATCAGGGTCTCAGATTCTGCGGCTTCCTTTTTGCCTCTGAATCATCTCACGCTAGACTTGTGGTAACTAGCTGGTCCAAGCTGCCTGCCATATCCAGATAGAAGTGAAATACGTAATGTTTGAGTTGTTCTCCCCTCAGCATACCCTTGGAGAAGGCCAGCTTGCGTGATAGAGGGTGGGTGTCTCCCCGAATTTAGCGCATTTTTGTTATCACTGACCTTTTTTAGAACCTTCGGTATAGACAATTGCAACAGTCGAGCAGATACACTGGTTGGATTTGCAGAGAGGAAAAACCTGAGGTTGATGAACACATTCTTTTATAAACGAAAGAATACGAAATTGGCATTGAAAAGTTCTGATGGCACATCCAAAAATGAAGTCGACTTCAGTTTAAGTGACTGCCCAGGTATAGTGCAAGATGTAGAGGTGCTATGTAAGATTCAGAGCTGCGATCATAGGATGGTTCGGTACAAGAGAAGGCTGAATCTCAAAACAAAGAATGAAACTTGTGTAAACTAAGAAACCCCGCACGGAGTCGGTGATAGCCGGATCGCAGGAGTTTAAAATAACACTCCAAATAAATTCGCCCTTCTTAACGAGCAGAACGAAGTCAGTGTAGGACAGGTTAAATTACAACCTAAGATCGGCACTCACTGAATCAGTGGCAGCTGTGGAAGAAGCAACATGTAGGGACCAAACTGGAAAACTAAGAAAACAAATGAACTAATCGCCAAACGTAAGAACATGATAGTGTCAAGTGTGGCGGATCCGATTGAATTATCCCAGCATTCTAGACTGATAATCTGTGGTGACCAGAACACTACAATGTCCTTCCCAACCAGAGCCCTGTCAAACGTGCTTCTATTAACACGCCGCACCCTGCCTTCTATGCTGGCCGAGCTTACGGCCATCCGGGTTGGCTTGCAAGCACTAACTACTGCTCTTCATCAAGCAAGCCCCTCGAGGTATTACTTTGCAAATTTATACAGACTCCACGGCGGCCGGCCGTGATTTACGTCCAGTAAATAACAAATCAGCTATCTCGGGGACATTCATGACATACTGGATACATACCCCTGCCCTCTGCGGCTGTCGTGGGTCCGCCGAAATACTCTCCCCGGTCACATTGCAGCGGATGGTGCCTGCCACACTGCATTTGTTCCACAACCATTGCCTTTACTGACACTAGGCACCCCAGAACAGTTTCTCCAAAGGAAAGAAGATATTCGTCGCGCCACACGAGCTCTAATTCCACTGTGTGGAACGGACCTCCCTAGCGGACTTGCTCGCTGGGAGGAGGTCTTGCTGCGAACACTTCGTGTTGGTGTAGCTCTCTCTCCCGCTGTTACTCGGGAGTGGCCAGCACGTTACCATGCCCCGTTCGCACAGAACTGCCCATTTTGCACGTCTCCTGCCGAAGATGCGGACACTGAACATTTCCTGTGGACTTTCCCTTCATTGGAAGCGGCAGACCACGTGGCCATCATCGGTGGATTTGGGGACCACATCATCGCTCCCTCCTTGTGTTTCTTCGCTAAACGGGAGTTAATCTATACCTGTGACATAGTATTTATGCCAAAGGGTATACTAACGCAATAAAAAAAAGAAGTTAACAAAATGATATTCGTCAGTATAACATGGCAGTCATCGTGGAAACGCTGCAAATAGAGGAAAGCTCGAAAGCAACTACGAGAAAGGTCGCCATCGGCAAACCCACGATGTACGCACTCAGAGAAGAGCACGGCTACATTACGCAAAATTTCGAAGAGATAATGAAGGTATCAGAACGATTCTACACCAGGCTGTGTGCCAGCGACGTTAGACCAGGGGAAACTACATTGAGTACAAACTCAACTTGCGTTGTCCTATTAGTAACTAAACAGGAAGTTTGAAAGGGTCTCAAAGGCATGCAACTGGTAAAAGCTGCAGGTGACTACGGCATAACCGTATATCTTTGAAACAAGGAAGGCGATGTTGTACTGGAAAAGATTGCTGCAGTAATTTTAGAATGCTTGAAGACTCAAAAAGGGCCCATGGACTGGGAAAACGCCAACATTATTCTAAATTCATATGAAGGGAGATTCCAAGGATCTCAAGAATTACAAACTCATAAGCCTACTCTCAGTTGTTTACAAGCTGTTTACCAAAGTAATAGCCGCATAGGTGACAGCCTAGTTTCCAACAACCCAGAGAGCACACTGCGTTTAAGAAATTGTACCGAACCATGAATCACAGCCATGTCATCAATCAAGTGATATTAAAATCCGCTGGGTGCACTAAACTTCTTTACATGGCATTTATAGATTATGAGCAAACGTTTGATTTCGTACTTACCGCATCCGTGTTAGAAGACCTAAAAGACCAGGGAATAGAGGGAACCTGCATAAGACTTCCAGTAGACATATATAAGGAATGCACGGGCAGGGTAACGCTCCACAAGCAAAGCGATAAATTTCCGATGCGAAAGAGAGTAATACAGGGAGATACCATCTCGTGAAAACTATTCACAGCATGTCTGGACGGGGTATTTAGAAAGCTTGACGGGGAAAGCATAGGATGAAGGATAAACGGGCAATATTTGATTCATTTGAGGTTCGCGGGCGCCACTGTATTGCTCAATGAGCGTCCAGAACACATGCAATGCTTGAGGAACTGCAATGAAAAAGCACGGCGAGTGGGGCTATAAATAAATATGAATAAATCTAAAGTAATGAAGAACAAGCATGCCAAAAACGTCCTCTTGAGATTAGGAAATGAAACGCTGGAAGAAGTAAAAAATGCTCGTCCGTCGAATTGTTGTGATTTCTCTGACTTTTGCACAAGCGCAGTGTTTTGATGCCGGAGTGCCAGTTTGACTAAGTTGCTTGGACACATGGTTTGCAGCCTGTCGATAAAATTAGAAGCCGTTCCACTCAATGTGAAAGCTGTTGGAAATGCAGAGCAGTGATTCGCCATAGTGGCCTGTACCCCCGTTATCCGCTTACTGCTACCACCCCATGCAATTCAAATTTCTCGCCTTCGCAGTGCTCCCGCGCCCCCTACCTGAAACTGCGCCAGCGGGAGTTCTGTTCTCTTTGTTCTTTTCTCCCCGCACGTGCCGGCGTTGCACTGCCATCGTAATTGGGCCCATCTCCCCGCGAGGGGGACTCGAGTAAATGCGTCGCATAGGGGGTGGGTGTATTGCGTTAACGTTTAGTGTTTGGGGAGTTGGTGGTAGTGAATGCGTTGTATCAGCAGCTTCTTGACGTAGTTCGAATGAGTCAAGGATATAAGGCGCGTTCGTAGCCTCCCATTCTGTGTCGGCTTTGTGGCGCAGTGGGTAGAGCACCATGTACATTGCGTTCCGCCCGCCCGCTCGAGGGATCGAAACCAGGCGCCGGATAGTATTTTTTTATATATAGTGTAGGGGGAGGGGTGCGGACTACGACTACGGACGTCGACGCGGGTGACATCGTGAGTTACTGAAATGCTCTGCATTTAAAAGAATATAGCTACCTCGGGCAGATGGTTTGTGCTGACCCCAACTACGAGAGAGAAATATGGCGCAGAATAGGTGTGGGTTGTAGAACACTCGGCCCGTATGGGCCTTAACCACCGCAAATACCGCAAAGTGTACTTTACAAAAACAGACGCTTCCACCATGGCCCATCGCTTTGCAGCAAGTGAAAGAAACCGGCTATGGCGCAGCAAAGAACCCAATAATGAAGTATTTTTGCACGCGATTGACCCTGATTTGACATCAAAACTTCCTAGAGAGCTCCCTCGTAGGCTGGAGACATTATATCATCGCCTACGACTGAACTCGGCCTACACCAACAGTTACCTCTTTCGCCTCGGACTGACGACCAACCCGTACTGCGATAACTGTTCTTCCATAGAAACCGTCGAACATATCTTATTAGAATGTGTGGCCTACTTGGCACCAAGATCCCGTTTTTTTTTTTGAAGATATTGAACGCCTAGATCAAGGGCTGGTAACTTTGAAGACCATCTTAGGACCATGGACTAGCCCATCGAAGCAGCGTCAGGCCCTAAAAAGTTTGTTTTCATATTTGGAGGACATTGGCCACATTTCAAAATTGCAAATTCTGTAACACAATCTAAAAAATAGTCCGCCAAGCCCGCCAAACCACGCCAGTGTTTTTTTTTTGCGTCTTCGTTTTTTTTCGCTCTCTTTTTTTTTCTTTTCTGCCCACCTCTCTCTAGGGCCTGTTCTCCCTACATCCCCGACCCCTAGCAGAGAAGCATGTAGGTGATCACAAACGCCGGTAAAACTCTCTGCTTTTTCAATAAAGAGCCTTCTCTCTCTCTCTCTCTCTCGGCAAACGCTACCAAACAATAAAAAGTAAGCTACTTGTTCGCTCAAAAGAAGAATCTACAACCAGTGTACACTACCAGTTATGGCATACGGAGATGAAATGTGGCATTTCACTTTAACAGCCAGAAAGCAAGCTTAGGTCGGCTCAACGGGCCATGGAGCGCATCATGTTAGGAACAACACTCAGGGACATGAAACGAGCTATCTGGATCAGAGAACAGAGTAGAGTAGAAGATATTATAGTTCAAATAAAAAATGGCTTTATCTAAATTGCCGTCAGACGGTACTATAAGCACTCCACTATATTGACGTCCACTGCCGTTTTTGTAAATAAAATGCCACATCTGGCACTGCATTGCTCTACATAACGTAAAGTAAGGTAACATAACCTCAACTAACATAACATGAACTAACGAACGCAAAGCAATCATCTAGAACTCCGAAAACTAACCTAAGCCGTGAAATTATACTTCAATTTAAAGATGCAAAAACAAGTGAGGCAGGAGACCGTCTCGAACCACCATCCTTGGAATCAAAAAGCCATGGCGGATCCTCTACACAAGGCCGATGATTACTTTTTCTAGTTTCGGTTCTATTATTGCACTCCTAGAGGTATTGGGCCTGTGGAAACACTCCTCCCCTTTCATTTTTCCCGCTTCTCCCCGGCGCTTCTGGCGGCGCGCAAAAAACGGTCACCGCTGCCGCACGGCGAGACGGCGAGGCCGGCGTGCCGGTCATGTAGTGGCATATTTCCCGTGTGTGCTCCCTCGGGCATTGTGCTGCTGCAAAAGGGACGCCAAGAACACCAGGATCAATCGTAATACGAAGCCTGCTCGAGTTCTGTTAGCGAGAGGGGAGAACCTCGTTCATATTCCGTGAAGCTGAGCTGAAGGAAGGACTTGTGTCGTGCGCAGGGTGTCGAACCGGAACCGGAACCGAACCCGAAATTTTTGCCCGGAACCGGAACTGAAACCAGAACCGTATTCTTTCCCGCCATTTTGGAACTGAACCCGAACCGGAACGAATCGAAGGAACCGTTTCCGAACTGGTTCCGGGACTCAAAAATGTGATTTCTAGTTTTGCATATCGGTATCCTACCTTGCGTCTGAAGGTATTTTGCCACTCCGCTAGACAGCACCATGGAATTTTGCTTAGTCTGCAGTTCCCTAAGCCCATCATGTTCGCTTCTAATTATTGCCCTCAATTTAATGTAAAGCTGTCCGTATATGCTATCAGTTTGCGTTAGGTACTGCCCATCTGTCCCAATTATATTTCAAATTTAGCATAACTTAAGTTACAACGCATATTCCGAGGCAACATATCATGGAATATTCTTCATGGTTTCTATCTGCATGGTGTTTAAAATCGTGTAAAGTTTTCAATGTGTTGTTAATTCGCATGCATTTCTGTCCGCTTGTGAAGGCCTTCAGGGACACCATCAACAATAAATCTATGGGTGGTATTCATTGAAAAGTTTAGCGCGCAATTTCTTCCCTTGGCAACACTGAAAATCGCCATGTCCGTGGCCACTGCGCCACCACATGCGCTTTGCGCCCGCATCTCGCACAACAAAAGAGCACACCATCCTCCATCGTCGGCTGCGTTTGAACCCGATGGTCTTGAGTGGCGTCGACAGGTATATTATTAATCGCACTCACACTATGTGGTGAGTGCGATTAATTATGTGGGGTGAGCCCTTCGCATCACCGGAGGATGAAACGGTGGCTGCGAACGGCGCACATAAGTCCGACACACCGCGGATGTCGACTAAGTGCACCCGCACCTTATCCAATACTTTATGTCTGGTAAGTGCCCTCTAATACGTGGTTGAGTAAAAAACAGAATAATTTCTTTGGAGTAATGTTTCACGCGTACGCCGATTTAGTGCTGCTTTCTCGTGCGCTAAATGTTTCACACTCAGCAAAACAACTCACCTCTGATATTAGAGCACGGAGGCTGTCAATCAGCTGATCTGCGGCGGCGAGTTCATACGCGTCTGGCGATAGGTAGATCGTACTGTGCTGCACTCAACAGTACTTGGCGTGGTGATATTACGTTGCGTTCATTGAGCAACAGTTTAGAAATGATACAGTTCCTACTCTCAAACAGACCACTGCGCTCACATTGCAACATTTGCGGGACGAACTAGCACTCGCTCGCAGGTGTGCGCAGAGACTGGGGTTCAATTGCAGATACGGTTGTCACATTCGTTAGCGGAGCCATCATATTTCGCGCAACTAACGCTATCGTGGTACAACTGATTATCGAATCACTCGCACACGTCTTACACCAAAACACCAGCTCACGTCGCGGTCCGCGGCCTACCTGGCCGCCATGAAGGCATGGAGGAGAAGAGGGGTGCCTGATCTGCGGGCCGTGCGCACAACGTCACCTTAACAACAGACGCGTGGCCACGGTTATGGCGGCGCACACACAAGGTTGACTGCATGCATACCACACCAATGAATACATCCTGTATCTTCCACTTATTTTAGTTTGAATGGGCAGTTGTATACAGACAGCACTGAAACACAAACACTCGCAGTTCTCAAAATTAACGTCACTTTTTCTTGTATACAGTGCCATTGTGTCCTTTGGTTACTGCTCTAAGAGAACATTAGATATAAAACAATTGGGATCCCAATTTCCACTTTTAATGTATATTTGATAGTATTTTCATGTTATCTTGAATCTGCTTAACCTCAAACTTAAGAGGCGAATGGATTAAAGTCGATTAATTCGGGTTATCGGGTAGACTGGGGTGGATTAGTTAGGTGAGTGAATGAGCTAATGTGAATTTGTGGGACTGGTGTGTTGATTAATTTGTATTACAGGAATTAGCGGGTCAGTTAAGGCGGATTATGGTCGGACCAAACATGATATCTTGGGGGTCCTTGGCATTTGGAAATTTTTCAGCGTTCTCCTTCTCGACCAATTAGGAAATTTCGTCACGCACAAAGTAGCCGCAAAATTATGTGATAACCACGTAAATGCTATAAAAGGTCTTTATTTACGCCCGTATGGCTCTGTTATGTTGTTTCTATATTAAAATTGACATCTCACACTAAAGTTAATAACTAATTGCCTTATGCATATTCCAAATTCATCAAAGGGTTTTCAAAACGTGTATATATATGAGGGGAGACAGTTGGAAAGAAACTAAACTGACAGAAAAAAAGGGAGGATCGATCAACTGGTTTGATGCAAGAGACTCTCGATAGCATTCTTCAATACCTTCTCTTTCTTTGCGCTACCGTTCTGCAGCCACCCGCAGGTGTAGCATCTAAACCCCGAACACATCCCTCGTCAAGCTGAGGAAGCGGCGCCAAAACTCTCATAACAGACTGTTAGCAGGCGTGGCCCAACTTGGCCAATGGTCGAGTCCATGTTACTACACTTCCAATGATCAATCAGAGACTACCAACGAGACCAGTCACGATTGTGTGGCCACCAGCTCATACTGCCATCACCGGCAAACAAGGTCACCAACCTCGTTTCTCGAGATTTGACCCGCTTAGCCAGCGCTGAAGAAGCCGGGCCCGAGTGCATGCATCCTGCAGTCACAGACCAGGCAGTTACTCAGCCCTATAGCCTCTTCCGTAGAACGTATTCCTCCCCGCACAAATCGCTACCGATTAACCAGGAAATATTACTCCGCGCCCTGCGGGCCTACACATTCCCACACACCACCAGACTTCACCTCTTTGACGGGACACAACTCTCTCCATTTCGCCGCTTCTGTGGAGAGCCTGGGAACCTCATACACATAGTAGGCGGCTACGACAAGGGTGCCGTAGATCCATCTAACCTCTACGTTCCCATAGAGAATTGGGAGACAACCATGACCAGCTCCGGCCTGGAAGATCAGTTGCTCTTCATGGAAACGGCTGTCGCTTCGGCCCCCTCAAATGAGGACGCCTCTCCGAAACTTTGCCTCAATTTAATTCAACTTCATTTTCTCTATATATATATATAAGTTATCATTACTGCTGCTTGTGACTTCACTTGGCTATCATATTTCCTAGAGCCCAATCGCTGTCACCGGTCGCTGAAGGGCCATTAGCAAGTTCCTATCTGCGGTGGTTCCCTATCCAGTGCTGTCCTATACACGCCGTCCAATGAGCATTTATAGCCGTACTTTCGTTCTAACAGCTCGGTTAGCAGACAAAAGATGACCAGAAGGAAATTGCTCTAAATGCCACCTGCTACACTTGGCAGTCGGACATTGACGCCGACACGGGACTGTTTTCTACTTCTACCACTTCTAGCACTGCTAATGATTTCGTGTTAAAGTTAAAGCGCTGTTAAAACTTAAAGTAGATGGAAAGCCCGCAGACCAACCAATTTATTTACAATGGAAATTTTTTTCCTCATTTTGCAAAAATATGGGTGCGTGCGTGCGTGCGTGCGTGCGTAACATTTGATGGATCCAAAAAAAGATGGCGGGTGCGTAGGCTCTCCTGCCCGCCAAAGAGACCGCCCACTTGCCAGTAAACTACCTGCCCACCTGCCTGGCTGCCTGTCTGCCAGGCAGAACATTCTGCTAAGGATGCATGATTTGGGGACAAGGGGCGGCCCGTCACGAGCCGCCCGAGGGAGGGGAGGGAGGGGAGACGCAAAATGCCCCACCACGGCGACACTCAAGGGTACCAAAAACGATTGTGGCCGGATGGGACGTCTGCTTAGAAGGACGAGGCAAAATGCAGCCTGCACAAAGGCTGCTCGTTGCCAGAAGATTCTGGTTAGGATGCACAGACGGGGGAGGCGCCGGAGGCACCGGGGCGCTGCCCGCTGGCCAGGAGGGTACATGTTTGCTTTCTAGAAGGCTGTGACGAGGAGACATTATTTGGAGACGATGTCACTGGTCGGAGAAGGGAGTGGACCACAGGGAGGCACAGCGGTGGTTTAGAAGAGCCTTGCGTTAGAGCGCAGCCCTTAAGCGCCCGCTCTTGTGGTTTCGCGTAGTTTCTCAGCGTCGGCCTCGTTGTAACCGAGAGAACGAAGACGCCACCGAAGACTGAGCGAGCAGGAAATTGGAGGACAAAAGTATGGCGAAAGTGGGAGGAAAGGGCGAAATTTCCAGACAGGGCGATACGTGCTCCATGGCAGCAACGCCTTACGAGATAATGACAGGGTATACCGCATGCCGTCGTGCATTTGTTGAGGACGCAATCACTTCCAAAGACACAATAGCTATGCGCCGTAGCCAGAAAACTACAGTTCGCGCCTCACTCAAATTTCGCATTAGCGACTATCGTAATCGTCTCCCATATTTTTTGGTTCCTCAAGAAAACAACTGTGGTGTATAAAACTGCAGTGGCATGAGCCAAGAGTAAAATTAAATTAAATAATGAAAATAAATGCACCTAAATTAATAAAGGTAAACCTGCGGCCATAAAGAGTAATGCTTTCACATTCATACAAATAGGCAGCCTTAAGTGTCCCAACGAAACTTTTATTTCGCTTCAGTTATTGTTGCAGTCGCTGACATACCTCTAACGATTGGGCCCGCATTCGTGAACGTGGGAGGGTCGTAGTACCCTTCACCCGAGTGACGACCCGGAGCGTGCTGGTGGTGACGGTGACTGACCGCGAGCGGCTGTGCTCGTCGGTGTTTATTCGCCAGCCGAGCACAACGTTTCCCACTAAGCCTGGAAGGGTCCCCGAACTTAGCGGCCAACGAAGATTGGGGGGGGAAGGGGGGGGGGGGGTGCCGCAGACTCGTCCCACTACCATAGAAAACGTTTTGCAGTAGAGCTTGTACAGTTAAATGTGCTCTTCAACACTTTAGATAAACCCGCCGCGGTGGCTCAGTGGCTAAGGCGTTGTGCTGCTGAGCACATAGACACGGGTTAGATTCCCGGCCCCGGGGCCACTTTTCTAATGGAAGCGAAAAGCGAAAACATCCGTGTGTACGAGATTCCGGCGCACGTTAAAGATCCCCAGGTGGTCCGGAGCCCTCCATTAATCCGGAGCCATCCACTACGGTGCGCCTCATCGCCTGCGTAGCTTCGGCGCGTTATGCCCAACAATAAATAAATAAATAAATAAATAAATAAATACTTCAACACTTTCGATAAACGCTTTCACTCTTCTGTGCATCTGGAAGCACTGCGAAAACTATAACCACTATAACCACTGCGTTTTTGTGGCTTTCTTTTTAAAGTGGCTATCGAATGCGTTTCTATTCTGCAAATTAAGGACAGCCGGCAAATAGCCGCTACACCGCTGTAACGACGTCGTTCAGCGGTCGAAGAACGCCAAGACCGGGAAGGAGAGAAAAATATTTTAAACAAGTTTCTAAGTTATCTGATGAGGAGAGAGCAGTAATTTTTGGCTGAGGCACTTTGCGACCCCTTAATCTAAGTAGAGGATGTTTTGGTTGACTACTGTCTGCAAGCACTCAAGGTTTAGAAAAAAGTTGAAAAAACTGTTGCAGGGTCGCTTTAGTTTGGCCACAAAGAAACCTTCATTATGACTTTTTTTTATGCCGACTTGATAAGGAAACGAAAAATGAGCACAAAAAATTAACAAAAAGAAACACGCCTGCTTTTTTTCTTCCAACCCGCTTGAACCCGTTTGAACCGGTTTGAACCGGTTCGAACCGGAACAGAATGGTGCTCTGGAACCGAATCCGAACCGAACCCGAAAGGCTTGAACCCGAACCCGAACCGAACCCGAAAAAATTTTGCTTCGACACCCTGGACTCGTGCGTGTGCTATGCTTGATGACAGACAACTTTGTCTGCGTTCTATTGCGCATCAAATGTCTCTTAGCGCACGTCGCGTTCGCGCACGTGACGCGAATAGAGTGTTCAAGAGATATTCGAGCTGGCGTCGGTACTTCCAAAGAGGCGTATGCCGGCATACGTAGCTGGCCTGGTGGAGGCAGCGGTGAGGCGGTTGCCGGGTGGGAATGGGGAAGTGGGGACTGGGGTGGCAGAATACAACCGGCATGAGCGGGCGAGAGCATCACCTATTCAGCCACGCAAGCTGCGTCCCCTCGTAATATTGCCGTGACTATTATAGCGCGTTCAAGGCCGACATGGCGGTGGAGCTGTTATGGCAATAATAACACGATAATGTTTCCCCAGGCTCACCAGGGGAGAATACGGCGCTAGTGCCGGAATTAGTTCGGACGCTGGGTTGAAGGCTAAGAGACTGCCTCCTCTCTACACTACAACAGATGCTTTAAGCGGTGCTAGCCTATTCGAATATCGTCGGACGGCACTGTAGCCATGCCTGCAGGGCCTAGCTAAAGTACCGTCGGACGGCCCCCTAGGCACTGCGTTAAGAAAAATGGATGGACTTGAGCTCGCCATGTTGTGAGGCGAACCGAGAACCGGTGGAGAACTGGGGTAACAAATTGGATACGAAGAGATGGGTCTGGAAGAAGGGTGGCCCATTAATCCGGTGGAGGGATAAAACAAAGAAATTCGGGCGTGAACAGTGGACTCGATGAGCACAGGACGGAAGCGGTTGGAGGAAATGGGAGAGTACTTCGTCCTGCAGTGGAACTGACTAAGATGATGATGGTAGTGGTGGTGATGATGATGATTATGGTGTTGATGGTGATGATAATTTAACCCCTGCTGCTCCAAGCGAGGATCTTCGCCCACATGGATTTGCACATACTTTTGTTCGTTTACCCTCTGCAAAATTTGCCATTATTCGGCGTAGAGATCCCCCTGTGGCACAGCGACGGAGCATGTTACGAAGAGTTCGATGAGGGGACGTTCTTAACGGTTTTCGGGATGGAAGTGCTGTAGTCGTGGTCGCAAGATGCACGATATGTGAGCTCTCGTGCCTCTTTGTCGGCGCCTCATTCTATTTCATTCTGTTGTGTCCAGGTGTCCAGGAGACATTATTTTAAGTGCGAATGCACTTCTTAAGCGAGCGGAGGTAGCTGGCGCGTGCCACGTGTCTCAGACGTGCTTCAAATCGGCTCCGTCAATTATGCCATTTAACAGCGGATCATCGACCCCTACTGGATCAACTTTGGTACGTGAGTGTTCCTTTTGACTCAAGGAATACGTGGATACCAATTTTGGGCCATTTTACCCAATTTTGGCGAAGATACGGCAATTTTAGCGTCCGGCGTGGAGCCGACCTCGCTAAGCCTAAAACCCGCCGGCGGCGGCCCACGTGCGCGCTGCCGAAGCTACCCGGTGACCTTGGAGCCACCCCGACGTTCGCCGCGTGTTTTCGCGACGAAATGGAGAACAAGTGTGAAGAAATCCAGAATGGACAAAACCGCAGCCGGATCCGACTCGATTCGCAAGCGGCGGCGCGCGACCAGGCCAGTCGCGAAGAAGCCGTGGACAAGGCTGAGGAAGACGGTTCGTCGTTACTACTGCCACGACTACGCAAACGCCGTTGCAGCACCGGCGAGTAAACCCGACGTCGCGGACGACTTATCGTCGACGACGACGCTTGAACACTCGAAGGACTAGACAACGATGACGTGCAACAGTCGACAGAGTGCCCCGGGGTGGACTGTTGTAGTTTCAAACGCCTTGCCAAGAAACAACAGGCATCGGAGGGAAGCTCACCGCGCGAGGACTCCAACCAAAAGGCCTAAGTCGAGTGTTCGCATCTCGGCTCCTAACGCTAAAGCTAAGGAAGAGAAAGCTATGAGCAGCCAAAGCGCAGTGTTGTGAGCAAAGGTCAACGCCAGTATGGCGAAGAATGCACGCATGCCAAGTTTCCGCCTGCAAAGGTGAATTCCGAGTGGTGATCAGACCGCGAGGAGGGTTAGTCGTGGCAAGCACAACCATGACTATACTGAGAGGAGCCATTATTACGGCGGCCCAACGTAGGCCAGAGAGGAGGCAGAAGAGGACTCGATAGCCCCGAATGTCGCCCAGAATATTGTCGTACTCAGCACGCCCTGCGAGAGCAGAGCTAACAAATATGGAATGATCAGGGTGCTAACGATTCGGCGCGGCTTCGTACGAAACCTACGCGTATCGCTCTACCCCCGACGACACGTCCCGCGGAGTAATCAGCGGAGTTGGGCACGAGGAATCTGAGGAAGATATCCGCAGATGCATCGTCAATAAGCACAATCCGACAGCCATGGCTGCGCACCGACTAGGTAACTCCACGTCGGTAGTAATACTGTTTGAGGGACAAAAGGTACCGCACTATGTACAGTACGGAGGCTTTGTCACCAAGTGCACGCTATACCGACAACATTGGGAGGTGTGCAAGATCTGCGGGCAAGTGGGGCATAGGAAAGACGTATGCCCAACACCAAACGCACGGGTCTGCTTTGCGTGCGGCAGAAAGAATCCCGGCGAAGACCATAAAGAATACTGCAAGCCGAATGTAAGCTCTGCGGCGGCTCCCACGTTACGGGCGCGGGTAGCTGTAAGAACAAGTTTAAGACGCCAATTTAGATCAAGCAGCGTCAGTGGGCCAAACAGAACGCCGAGGCCCGAACGAATGCCAAAATGGCGCCCACGCCCTTGCATACCCCGAAGGTCAGACTCTCCAGAAGGGATGATTTCCCCGAACTGGAAAGCCGCCATGACGGAAGCAACGTGGCGAGCCGCGATTGGAAGACAATGACGTCAGAAAACGACGGTATGACGTGGGCTGACGTCAACAGCGCGGGGACGAAACAACCCAGTGACAGCTCTCCGCCTCCCGAAGGCGCGAGGCGCAGAAACAGGAGAGGGGAGAGAGTGTCAAGGCCAACGGCGATAAGACAATAACAAACGAGAAGAGAGAGATCCACGTCACGAGGGAATGACGCAAGTCTCCCCTCGCCGACACCCTCGCAACAAAGAAGCCGAGAAAGTGAGTGACGGCAGAAAGAGTAGCGGGGAATGTGGACAACAATGCAAAAGGAACATGGACGAGCCTAAAATAGCCATGCGGAGATGCAAACTACCTTGCAAGAACAAACAAACCAAGATGGCGGCGATGCAGCTCACAATCCCCAACAGCGAAAGACAATAGAACAACTCAAGGAGACTAAGACCTTAAGCAACAACTCGACAGCCGAACAGCAATAGAAATGGCGGGAAAGGAACCGGAAACGGTACTCCCAACATCGCCATAGCAACCACAATACCCAAGACCTTCCAGTTTCCCATGGCAACCCCTGCTACGGCGAAGCCTTTAGAACCAACGGCAGAAGATTGAAGACATCAATAGCGCCAGCGAAAGCGAGAGTGAGGACGAGGACGCAAAAGCAGTCCTACCAGATCGTCCACACCACTAACCCTAGCAGAGCGGAGGGCGGCGAAACACGAGGGAACACAACCCCTCGGCTACGGTCGGCCTCAACAAGCGAGTTAGACAACTTACTACCATTGTCAACAGATGGGGCAAGAAGTTCGAGAACCTCGAGCACCGACTTGAACAACGCCTCAAGAACAAGATCACTCAAAGCCATACTAAAGGCAATAGAAGAGAGTTGCCACCGCTCGTCGAATCAGCGGTGCACGTTACTGCAATGCGACCGCGATGGCGGCGCCGATCCCGTCGCAATAAATGGATAGACGCCGCAACAGAGAAGGCGTCATAAGGATCTGGCACTGGAACGCAAACGGTTTCAGATGCCGGAAAGCAATACTACAACAGCACCTGCGATCACTCGACACCCTCGGAGCTTCCAGATGTCATTGCGATACAGGAAAACGCATGAAGAGAACCTGCAAAGAATATCACTGCCCCGGATACCGAGCGTATGCGGCGCCACCGAGCGCTCGCACGTGCGGCAAAGGGGCAGCGCAGGGAGTGTGCACGTTTGTAAGGAAAGGTATAGCGTGAATAAAACACGACAAATTCCTGGGCAATAGAGATTCGGCCATAGACTCTGTGTTACTGAAATTGCACTTAGCGGAAAGAAATTCCGAAACCCCAAGGGCAGAAAAAAGACGTCGACAACCGATATTCGTAGCCAACGTCTACAGCAAACCCACAGCACGGCAAGCAGAAATTCAAAACTCTACTGCACAAGACCAAAGAAGCCGCTGCACAAGCAGGCAGGGACACAGGAGGAGATGCGGCAGCAATAGTCTGCGGCGACTTCAACGCCCAACACACGGAACTCGCAGGAGCCTCTTGGACGACGCAAGTGAAGCCCAATACACACTACTAACGATCCCGACACAACCGTCGCGCATCGGTACGTCGACGGCCCGCGATAACCAACCCAGACTTGGCCTTTGCTGTACTACCTCCGGGAGGCACGGCCACATGGAAGAACACGGGGATCAACCTCGGAAGCGACCACTTCATAATCGAACTTACGATACCTCTTGGTCACGAAAGAAACGAAAGACCGGGAGGTAGAACAATATCGCACAAACTGGTCGACTGGAACAAATTCCGAAACACATACGTCGGAGAAGTCGAGAACATCGAGGAATGGACAGCCAAAATATGCACGGCTGCCGAAGAGGCAACCGAATCGATCGAAACATCGGAAGACATAGAGCGTATGGACCCTCGACTCGCTCACTTACTCGAGGCGAGACGGTCGATAGCAACAACGATGGCGTAAGCAGAGACACAACCCGCACTCTGCGCAAAAAAGTGGGCGAACCTCGGTCGAGAGATCGAGAAATATAGCCGACAACTTTGCGCACAACAATGGTTCGCCCTATGCAACCAAGCAGACGGGCAACTACATCGGGGGCGGCACCTGGAAACTACTCAGGCAACTCATGGACGAGAGCAAAAGCCGAGAGTTCCAGAGTAGTCGCATGGGCACAAATACTGCACGTTACTGCCAAATAGATGGGAGAGAAGGAGATGCACAAGCGTCTAAACGAAAAAGTACCTTCCCCTCAACGACCACGAAGACCACCCGGAATACACCGGCCCACAGAAGCCAGAGCTCGATCGAGACATCGAAGAATGGGAAAGTCCGCCAAGCAACACAAGATCTGAACTGCCGGTCGGCGGCCGGGCCAGACAGAGTGAACAACAAAACCCTTCGCAACCTAAGCGACGCGGCCATCGGCAGCCCTGACCCGATACTACAACGTATGCTGGAGACAGGGTCAACTACCAAAAGCATGGAAGACCGCCAAAACTGTCCTACTACCGATACCCAACAAAGCCACCGGGCATCGAGGGACTAAGACCCATCTCGCTCACGTCATGTGTTGGCAAGGCGTTGGAACACGTCCTGAACACCCGATGGAGACGCACGGACTCTGCCCCGACGCCATGCTAGGGTTCCGAGCCAAGCTCGGCACCTCAAGACGGCCATCTGCAACGAGAAATCCTGGGACCCCCCCCCGGAGGGTGCGCCCAAGAACGACAACAGGAGCGATCCTGGGCCTGGATTTGCAGAGTGCATTCGATAAAGTCAAGCACTCGGCGATCCTGGCTCAGGTATCGAAGCTTGGTCTATGAAAAAAGATCCTACGATTACATAAGATCGTTTTCTCACGCGCCGCACGGCTCGGCTGGAAGTCGGAGGCGAGAAGCTGGAGGAGCGCACGCTGGGCAGTGTGGGCACGCCGCAAGGCTCAGTGATATCTCCACTCCTCTTCAACCTGGTAATGATCGAGGTTGCGAGAGGATTGGAGAAGCTCGACTCCAACACCAAAACATTGCATCTACGCCGACGACATCACCATTTGGGTGACGGGCGGAAGCGACAGCAACATCGAAGCCAGCCTCCAAGCAGCGGGGGACACCGTGGAGACCGCGCTCCTCGGGCACGGGACTCCGGTGTTCGCCGCAGAAATCCCAGCTCCTGATCCTGCCGCCAACCGGGAGGCATCGAAAGAAGGCCGCGGAAGAAGCAGCCAAGAACATCGTCGTCCACACAAGCGACGGGAAAACCCCATTCCGCACGTACCGGGGCTGAGAGTCCTCGGCATGTTCGTGGACTGGGGTGCAAACCAACGGTACAGCAACGAAGCACATCGTCACAAAGATGGGCATCGCCACGAGACTCGTGAAGCGGATATCCTCCCGAACACGAGGAATGAAAGAAGGAAATCTCCTGCGTCTGCTGCAGGCGTTCGTGATACAGCCACGCAGCATACGCGGGGGCTGTCCCACCGATGGACAAATGCGGAGAGGGCAGAAGATAGACGCCTCCATCCGCAAGGCATATGCGGGAGCCCTCGGGCTGCTGCACGGCACCAAAACAACGGCCTTGCTGGCTCTGGGAGCACACAACACGCTCTCAGAGATCAGCGAGGCGCAACGAACGTCTCAACTGACGCGACTGGGCAGCACGGTAGTGGGCAGACGGCTGCTCGCGAGAGCGGGCCTGAACCCCCTGGCGAACCCAGGAGCCTACGAACACGATCCACAACGGACCAGGAGACGCCGACCTCGTGCCGCTACGGGACGAAGTGGTCAGGCGACTCGTCGTCTACCCCCTGCCCACGAACACCGACCCGGAAAGGGACCTGGGCAGAAGGGCGGCGCGCGCTCTAGCGCTTGCCCGGCAGTACAAAGAAGACGCTAACGCGATCTTCGTGGACGCGGCCAAGTGTCGCGGAAAGCGAGACGCCTTCACGACGGTGGCCATTCGAGCATCCACCGGGGAACTGCTAACCTGCCAGCACTGGTCCGCACCCGGGCGGCAAGCCGAGCGGAGGAGGCTGCAGTTTCAGCAGCCCTCCGCATCCCGGGAACGACCACAATCCTCAGCGACTCGAAGACCGCCATCCGCAACTTCGCCCGCGGCGTGGTGTGGAAGACAGCGGCCAAGATCGCAGAAACAGGGACGGCACCCATCCGGTCCACCGTAGCCCTGAAATGGTTCCCGGCGCACGCAGGCAGGGAGCTGGCAACCAACATCGGCAATCGCAACGAAGAGGCGGATGCCACGGCTCGCGAACTCGCAAAGTGCCGAGCCGTGGCGGAAGCCCCGTCGGACCCCAGCGAACAAGACCACAAGGAGGAAGAAGACGCAGAACCCATCACCGACTACTGCGAGGTCCTGCGATGGTACCGCGACCAGAGTCAAGCCTTTCCGCCCCCGCACAGGGAACTATCCAGGGCGGAAGGCAGTCAGGTTTCGACAACTACAGACGGAAACCGTGCTGACAACCGGCGCTGGCGCGCCACATGTGCCCGGACCTTTCGAGGACGCTACGTGTAGTGTGTGCAAACGCGAGACAGCGACGCTATCCCATCTCATGTGGGGGTGTGAAAGTGAAGTGCGCGACGGGGGGGACAATGTGCAGTGCTCGAGAGACACGTACCCACCGGATGTGCGCGAGTGTGTGTGTTCGACAGACATCAACCACCAAAGAAGGGTCATCCAGCGGCTCGAAGCGGCCTTAGCCAAGCAAAGGCGAAAGAGTGACCCAAACACGACCGACCCCAGACAGGGGAGGAAGTGGACGGGGAGCTCAAATAGCCCGAGCAAGGCGGGCACGAAGCCTCGAGGTCTACACCCGGACTTATAGAAATCTATAAGTTAGACTAGGGAGCGGCTACGAGCCCTGCGCGGTCGAGCCGGCTCCTAACACGCAGGATGTGTTTCAATAAAGACTTTTCTTTTCTCTCTCTCTCTCTCTCTTAAGCGAGCCTGAATCGTCCGCCGCCGTTGTCCGCATAGCAACAGCTGCGGGTGCGCGCGCTCCTCGTCTTCCTCCTTGTCTTCCCTAGCAACGGGGGGAGATGGGCGCGCGCTACTCTCCGTCCTCCTCTCTCCGCTCAGTGACTGGCGGGTGTTGGGCGCCTCCTCTCTCACTTCGGGCGGGAGAGCTCTCGCTCGCGTAGCGGGCGCTCCGCATTCCGACGCGTGAGGGCGCTCGTGTAGCCCTCGCCGTAACGGCGGGCGCTACTCTCCTCCTCCTCTCTCCGCTCAGTGACTGCGGGTGTTGGGCGCCTCCTCTCCACTCCAAGATCACGATATCCACCGTAATCGCGCAATTTGCACTTACACACTTTCCCCCTCGGGGAAGTGCGAGGGAATTTTTTTCATTCTGCATGGGAGTATCTTACCCAAGTGACAAAGCATTCTGCCTGCAGGCAACAGTCGTTTGACTTTTGAGAGTCAGTAGTAATGTTCACTTGTCTGTTAGATACTTCCACATGTGGGATTGCTGGAGGATTCCCCGAACGTCCACTTCTTTGATCCTGTATGTAGAGGGGTCATGTAGTCACAAAGATTGTTAGAGTAGGCGACAACGACAATTTCTGCCTCGTACTTCCTTACATCCCGGATTCAGTGCATACCATGTTCTCATGATTTTGGAACTCGCGTGGAATGAACTTGATCCTGACACGCGTCATTTTTCTTGTATGGGCTTGGAATCGCTAGGGAACGCTGCATTTGGAAAACCTGGTTTTTAAAGAACACGCTCCTAATCATCTTTCCGTTGTTTTTGTTTTCGATCACTCCATCAACGACTACAGGGTAACTTATTGTATTGTCAACACCGGTGGAGTGAAAAAAGCTGCCTATTTTGTTCATGTTATGTGGGCTTTTGCAGGCTAATATTCATTTCAAAATTAATAATGGGGTGCCTAGGCCCAGCATAACTGGGCCTAGGTGTTTTGTTTAAATAAAATGTTTTGTTTTGTTAAATGTTTTGTTGGGCGAGGTGGTTTATGATTTCAAAAATGTTAAAAACAGTGAAAACTACGAGGACATAGGAAAACAACTAGACAAGAGGAGCTCTAGTCTAGTGTTCTTGCGTTCCTCTGTTCTCGTACTTCGCGTTCTTCTTAATTTCTATGAAAATTTTTTAGGTTACGAGAACAAAACTTGGCTGGTAGCAACACCAAAACGTCGTGGGTGAACGCAGAAACTTTCAGCTTTTCTTCGGGAGTTTCTCATGCAGATCGATGAAAATCTTTCTAGTTCCAGTGGCATTCAAAACTTTGAATGCCGTTTTACTCAAATGTCCTTTCAAATGCTCGTGTAGCATGTGTATAAATCACCGGCCGTCATGACGGTTTCCTGTTTCGGCAGAAGAAAAGCATCATTCGACATTTTATGCAGTTCATGCTTTGTGATAAGGCTGTTTGTTCGCTCTGACTGCCTTACATTTCAAAGATTTGTGACCACAGAAAAGGTATAGATGCAAATAATGCAAAGCAACAATGCAAAACTAAATAACACAAGGAGGAAGGAGGCTCGACCTCTTTCAATCTGTGTTATTGTCTAGCCGCAAGTATGCTTCGGTACAGCCACACAATGGGTTCTGCAGCCTGGTTTGAACAGCATGGCAACACTTCCGAGCATATTGCTTAGACTTGGCTTCATCTTATTTGTGAGAAATCATAAGCATTTGTCCGACGAAGTCCTGGATGCTTGGAAGGTAAGTGACTGAGTATTCCTAAGCAGGAGTGTGCTTGTATTGAAAATAATGCATAATAACTTTGAACGATTATTTATTTTGTTTTCAGGCGTACAAGAACAAACTCTTAGAAAAAATACAGACAAAAAACTGTCTGAGGGAACTTTTAGTAGCACTGGCATAGGTTGATAGAACGATAGCAAATTTTATTAACACTTCAAGCTGCTGCATTTTCCGTCCAAAACCACCTTCCTGGATCTGGGTTTCCATAAAGCCTTGACACTGGACATGTTACGTTCGTAACATTCATGTACACCTGCATACAAAGTGTGTTTTGCGAGAACTGGAACAGCTGAAATGTTGTGACATAGGCTCTGCCTGCCAAAATCTATTGTGATAGTGCGATTTATTCTTGGTGTTTTATAGAAGCTAGAACATTTCATGCTCTACTTTACAATAACATGTTGCCTGCTATAGAATGGCCAGCTGTTGCTGTGACATCACGAATTGCGACTCAAAAAATAAAGCCGCAGATATTCAGAACGCTGCACGAACTCCTTGCGGAGCGACCCCCCATGTTACATTTTGTCGGCCGTGTTCTGTGCAAAACTACTGAACATTCCAATTAATATAAGATCTGAAGGGACCTAAAGGTTTCCTTGATTTATCGGGAAGTTTGAACTGTCAGATGTCGTTCGATCCCAGCGCTCGCTATTACACACTTTATATAGAGGGTATTTATAGTAGAGGGTACTTTATAGTAGAGGTTGTGTAATCACTTCACAGCCCAGGTGTATTATAGGCCTTCTTCGGAGAAGAATCTTCCCTCACAAGTAAACGTGAGAGAGCCGACACTAGAAGCCAATTATCCCTACTGACGTCACGTCGGAGCGGGAAAATTCCCGTAAAAAGTGAAAGCGAAAGAACCAAGTGATAGTTTAAAAGCCAACAATAAAAGAAAGTGCACATCGCCGCTAGCATGAGAGTTATTTGTATTTGTGTATTCATGACGTAGCCGATGACGCAACGTGCTCCTGATTATTATAAATAGAACGTAACAGCCCGATCAACCACCAAGCACCTTCCACGCTCAACCACCTTCAAAGACTGCAATGGCCGGTGATTTTTATACTTTAAGTACACAAAATAAATGAACCATGCTTGAAAGGTACACAACTAGTTTACTGTCAGTCTATTGCAGACAGCACCTTAGAAAAACATAAATCAGGCTCGGTATTACAAATTTGGTCGTTTTCAACCAATTACGTCACGTAAAAAATTAGTTTCAGAAACGACCCGACTCTGAATAACTACCTGCATTGAGTACAGAGTAGTGGTAAGAACGCCAGACGCAGAAAATTCTACTATATACGGTTGCTTGATTTCAGACGCTTGTTCACTAACACAGCCATTCTTTTGTGAAGTAGACTAATCTGCAGCGAGGCATCTTGACTGCTCCTTACATACCTGCCTGGAAATCTAACTGGTGACATCGAAAACTGACTCTTGAAACAAGATGGACTGCGCTAAATCAGAGTGTATTCACGTTACCCTAGAGCACGCAATGAAGTCTATAAGAGGGCGTTGTCGATAACTTCTGAACATTGGAACAACTTTTACACTGTCTAGCCATTCAAACAGGCTGAGTTTTCTTACATGTGTGTAATGAACGGCCGAAATCTTGTGCCCTTATGTGGGCTCTATTACTGGCAAAAAGTAAAAAAATCTCAAAACAGCCCAGAGCATTTGGTGAGTTTTTGTACGACTGCAAAGTTTCAAAAAAAATGGGGACGCCCAAGCACTAGTTAGGTAGTAAGTAGTAGTAGTAGTAGTAGTAGTAGTAGTAGTAGTAGTAGTGGTGGTGGTGGTGGTGGTGGTGGTGGTGGTGGTAGTAGTAGTAGTAGTAGTAGTAGTAGTAGTAGTAGTAGTAGTAGTAGTACCAGCAGAAGCAGCAGTAACAACCTTTTTTTGCCCAAAGTTGTGGTGATTTATTCACTCATTCATCTAGAAAGCGGGGCTTCCAATTTTTGGGGGAACTCAACGTATGTTTCATTGTCGAGCGAATATGCTGATATTAGGTATCGGCACCATGGCGCCATGGATCGCTGATGACTGCTGCGCTTGATCGTTAGAGAGGGGCCAGCGTGAGAAGTTCGGCGCGGTTGTACTGAAATCAGGTTTACTTTTAGAACGGTCGCCAACTTTTCACCTTTGCGTCTTTTTATTCTCTTTGTTACAGTTAGTGAGCGTATCGGCCAATCGTCTGTGTAAGCACTACGTGTAGCCTTAACTTCAGGTACTTGCAAGGCTGATGATTTAAACGTGCCTAGCAAAATCAAAATTATCTTACTGAAATCCGTGAGTAGATTGCCGGCTGACGAAGTGATACCTCAAATAGCAATGTAAGCCTAGAGTCAGCTGCGCACAGCTACTTGACATCACGAAGGAAAGAAGCCATTTAGAGGGAAGCTACTTTGCTACTCGCGTAACTGATACTTCTTTAGTTAGCATGCCAAAAATTAGCACTGTATACCTTCGAACGTTCATCTAGTGCAGGTTTTTATTTTAAAATTTTCAGGTGTATACCAGGTCGAGGCTCATATTAGAAATGATGTCGTTAGAGTATAGGCTGTATAGCGATAGCGATGTCCATGCTCACCCACCGCGGTGGCTCAATGGCTAAGGCTGAACACGTGGTCGCGGGTTCGATTCCCGGCCGCGGCGGCCGCTTTCCTGGTGGAGGCGAAAAGCAAAAACGCCCGTGTGTACGAGATTTCGGCGCACGTTAAATATCCCCAGGTGGTCGAAATTAATCCGGAGCTCTACACTATGGCGCGCCTCATTGCCTGCGTTGCGTCGGCGCGTTAAACCCTACAATCAATCTATCATGTCCATGCGCAAATCTGGGGCATTTGTATCGGCTGCAGAGCGGCCCCAATATTACGTGATACCTCTCTGGAAGAAGTTGTTCCCACTCTATAAAAGAAACGAAACAACATGGGGAATAAATTTTAACACTTTTGTGGACGAGTCATTATGTGTCACGGATAAGGACTGTACCATAACTTCAACGTGAACATCGTAATAATTCTCAAGGAAAGAGAATTTGTGTCACGTATACGGTCGGACATTAAAGAATGATTGCATTCAGTGTTAAAATTTGTCTTCAAAGTTTGCTAGAAACAACGCCTGCTAATGTATGAGCCTTTTTTATTTTTATTTATACCCCCGGTACAAATCTGGCATTACAGTGGGGAAAGTCAAAAGGAACCGCCAACTCGAATTGCTACAAGTTGCATAAAGTCAATGAAGACAATATCATGTGTACTCAATACATCAAGGAACTCAGATTTTCAGGTTGACAAACGGTTGACGGAAGTGAGATTACAGAAACAGAGCAAGAAACTGAGGTTGACAGGTTAAAAAAAATCACGCATTGGTCTTTTAGGCAGCACCTAAACACAAAAAACTCGTTATCAATTTAACACTTCAGCTTACTCTAAGAAAGGAAAACACGAAGCACTACAGACAGCAGCAACAATGGCTGAAGGCAAACGATTGAACTGGAAAACTGTTTTGGGGTCAAAATAATTTTTTAATCATGCAGTGTTACATCGGTACTCCCACACTTTGTGAATGTTATCGACTCGTCTAGATACGTAGTGTGGCGGGAAAATGTAACTGTCATGAAAAACACAGGTTCGGGATAACCAAACATCATGAGAGCTTCAGGAGCTGCTTAGCTCCCCGTTTACTGAACTACTCCTCTCGTCACACAAAGCAGGTTTAGAATACCATTGCCTGCTTGTGTTTTTGTTCAGGGGTTTGCGAAGCCCCGTATTCCTCTGAGAAGAACGAGCTTTCATAGGAAAATCCATAAGTTACGGCAGGGTGTATTTCCAGAAGGCCATTTATCCTAGACTTGTGAAAAACTTTGTCGAATCATCTGGTCGAGAACTAAAAGCCTAGACGTAGCAGATGAATCCCAAGACCGAAAGGCGCTTGCTTTCATTAAATATCTTCATAGAATAGCGGACCCGTTTAAGGAACTCGGTTCGCGCTTTGGGATGAGAACTGCCATAGGGGGCCACAAATATTGCGCTGGGTCCGTACAAGAGCAGATAAAAAGCTGAAGCGCGGGTTTAATAAGCAAGTGGCAATCCAGAGAATCAAGCAGGCCAACTGTTATGTTACGTGCGCATCAGGTGTGGTTTATCGCATCATCTGCAATGTGACTGAACATAGGCTGCCAAATTGGGCATTGTAATAATATGTACTTGCGAGATCATCATCGGTTGTGGAAATGTCCCAATTCACAATGCCTCAAGTGCGGCCGCAGGCAACAATTTTATGCTACTGACATTTCATTCAAACACACATAAGAAATTAAATGGTCAGTTTAATTAAACTAAATTAAACAGTCGATAAATACAGGAGGAGGAGGAATAAATGTTTATTCCACGAGCGCTGGTGCTGCTGTTAGGGCACCCGCCCGGTGGGGGGCGTCCCTAGTCCGGGATGCCCTGGGCTTGGCTGGCAGTCCAGGCCCTCTTCACCAGTATACGCTGGGGTCCCAGGATCTGGACTTTTCAGGCAGGCCACCCACTGCTCGTAAGAGGGGGAAGGGTTGGGGGGTAGGCCTGGGGTTTGTCCGCACTCCCATACTTGGTGGTAAAGCGTGCCCGGCAAGGGACAGAAATTGCAGGTGGCCGGGTATATGGTGGGGTAGATCGCGTGAAGGAGGGTGCGATGGGGATAGGAGTTCGTTTGTATCCTTCTCAGGCTGGTGGCTTCTTGTCTCGATAACTGGGGATGTGGAGCCGGGAATAATGTTCTGCCTTGGCGATAGTGGGCCAGAATGTCTCCATATTTGACAAGAGGTTCTGTTTTGGGAGCGGCAGGCGATGTTTGTCCCTCGTAGATAATGGCCCGGTGTACGTGCGCGCGGGCAGCGGCATGGGCCGCCTCATTACCAGCGAGGGATGTGTGTCCGGGTACCCAGACGATTTCTATTTCAGGTAGCTGACCCTTGGTTTCGAGGATGCGGAGGGCTGTTTTGGAGATGCGTCCCCGTAGATAGCTGCGGCACGCTGCTTGCGAATCCGTAAGCACTGTGATTGCGTCCTCGCTAGTCGTTGCGGCCAGAGCAATAGCCACTTCCTCTGCGCTTTCCGTCTGCGTTGTACGGACGGTGAGGCAGGTCACTTCTTGCCCTGTTGAATTGGTGACGCATACCGCGTGCGCTGGTCGCTGCAGATAAGGAGACGCGTCAGTGTACCTTTGTGGTTGGATTTCGCCCATACTTTATGTCCATGGCCTGGCTCGTGCGATTCTGCGAGCTTGATTGTAAATTGGGTGCATGTGGCGTGGTAGTGGCCTTACCCTGATGTTCTGTCGAATAAGTAGGGGAATCCTAACCTTGTGGTCTTGTATTGGCGGCGTTTTATAGTGCAATCTTCTTAGGGTCGCACGTCCTGTTGGCGTTAATTTGAGGCGTTCTATTTGAGAGGTATGATGGGCTTCCTCTATCTCTTCCCAGGTATTGTGTAATCCAAGTTGAAGCAATTTCTTTGTCGATGTCTTGCAGGGCAATCCTATGGCGGTCTTATATGCTTGGCGGATAAAGATATTCAATCTTGCCTTCTCATTCTTTTTGAGAGCCAAGTACGGCGCACCGTACGCCATCCGGCTGACTAGTATTGCCTGCACCATGCGCAAGGTGTCCGACTCTTGCAATCCAAATCGGCGATTTGATACGCGGTGTATTAAGTGAGTCAATTGACTGAGCGTCCTTTTTAGTGGGGCTATGGTGTGGAGGCCTGATCCATTTTGGGGGATTGTAAGTCCCAAAATGCGCAGATGGGATACCTTTGGGACTGGTTTTCCTGCTATGTGAATTTCCGGATCCGGAATGCTCCGCTTCTTTCGTTGAGCCGTCCCACTACTGAGAGCAAGGAGTGCCGACTTTTCTGGTGCGCAGATGTATCAGCCAAGCAACTGCCGTTCACCACCCGAAGAAGATTGCTTATCAGTAAAATTCTTGATTCTCCTGTGGCTGTTATTTCGTCCTTTGGCTTTTTTTTCTGCATATATAAATTTCCTTCTTGATCTAGGAACTCCAGTTCGTACACGAGCGCCATCCCTGTGTTTTGGGGCTCCACTTGCGTTCAATCATGCTGGTTTCCGCTGAAAAATATTAAACTTCGCGCGAAGTTGGACCTACTACTTTTGTTAAACGTCTTTTCAACGAAACCGAAAATTTGTCAAGTTCTCTGTATTCATAATTGTTACCATGGGTGATATCCGTGAGGGGGGGGGGTGTCGGGGGCGAGATATAGGCGGAATGCCTGAAAAAGCCTCTGCCCACGTACAGTTCAGTGTAGAAGGTGCAAAATGCATAAATCGTATTATCAAGCACGCAACAAAAGACACGCGACACATAGTGCTTAGAATAGAACATTCAAATATTTGACATAACGTTGAATAGAGCTCAAAATATACTTTTCAAAAAACTTTAACGATACCATGTCACCCACAAATAAACAGACTACATTCCAAGTACGTAACAAAAACGCACGCGTTACAGAGAAATGAAAAAAAAAATAAAACAACCCGATGCATACATTTAAAATTTACACAGCATGTCACAATGCGCCAATTTGTGCGAATACACAAGACACACTGCAAGCAAATCAATTTTCACAGTTCTATGCCGGATAATACACAACACCACTGTAAACTATAAACCTTCTGCATGCACCATTGAAACTTTGAAAAGACTGATCAAAATAATGTATATATCACCCCTGTTCAACGTGCTAAGGGTCTGTAAGTGTAACGTCGGCCTACCGCAATTTGCTTGTGTTACAGGCAGCCTGTGCTTAGAGTATCTTATATTGTACGCCCTGGAGCCGCCGTCCGGTGGTTTGTTATAAATTCCAGATTTTTTATCCCACTGCAAAGTTCAAGGTAGTATATTTGGTCCGCCTTCAGCATATTATGTTTATTCAATAGAGGCTAAGGTCGGAGTTCCCGTTTGTCCCCCTGATGGATCTCGCGTGTGCGTAATACTTTTTTCTGCAAAATGATTAGTCTATCACAGTTGCAAGCTGGTGTAGTACCCAATACTAAAATTTCATCGCTCAGCTTGGAACAAAACAGTGAACAGGGGTTTTGCTTTAACCAGGTCGGGAAAACACTGTGTATTTTATACATGCAGCCAATGGCTTTAAATAGATCAGTTTCCAGTTTATTGAAGTGTGTATTCCAGGATAGGTTATCGGTAAACCATACCCCTAAAAATTTTGTTCTGTAACGTCTTCTAGTATGTTACCGTCAAATACAATTTTAACATTAGTTGTATCCGTTTACTCATTGTTTTGAAGATGGTATACTTAGTTTTATTTGTATTCAAGCTTAACCGATTTTGGTTAAACCATTGAGACAGTTCCATAAGGTAAGCATTCACGTATTCTTCCAGGCTTTTCTTTGCTTCCGCCATAAAAAATATTGGTGTCGTCGGCGTACATAATTAATTCTAGGGATCCTGGTATTTCGGTAATTTCATTTACGTACGCAAGAAACAGTAATGGACCCATTATTAGATCCTTGGGAACCCCGTGCTGAACTATAAGCTATTCAGAAATTAATGTTTTGCTGATAGCAACATATTGGTATCGGTTTGAGATACGTTTTAATTATTTTTAGAGCTACTCCTCGTATACCGTATTACTCAAGCTTCTTGAGAAAAAAGTCATGCTGTACGGTATCGAAGGCTTTTTTTTCAAATCTAGGAATACTCCGATGGTGTATAATTTATTTTCAATGTTGTGAATAATTTTATCCGTTATGGTAATTAAGGCCAGTTCCGCGAATTTATTATTTTTTTTTTTTTGAAGCAGTAGTGCGACGGTGTTATTCCTTAATCTTTCTGAAAAAACTCGTACTTCTCTCGTTTATAACCCGCTCTACTTATTTTTCAAAATGCTCGAAGTACAGAAATAGGTTCTTTAGTTATTGATATCGGTTTCCACACATCCTTTATAACCGGGGGTAACTCGAGAAAGTTTTAATTTGTCAGGAAATTCGGCAGATTCTAGTACCTTCTTTATTATACCGGATAAAATGGGACTACGTGTGTCTGCTACGTATTTAACAGCCAAAACCTTGATTTCATCGTAACCAGCGGCTTCATGGTTATCTAAGCCTTTGATTATTTGTTCAATTTCCTGCGGGGTTGTTGGAAAAACCATTATGAATTCGGATGGTTTTTCAACTCCTCTTATACTGGGCGTATTAGAATTGGTACCTGCATATACACCAACATTTTAAAAATCTCTGTTAACTTCCCCTGCACGTTCTTCTGCGTCAATTACAGTATTATTTATTAAGAGTTCTTTTATAATGGCGAAACAGCGAGCAAAAAACAAGGACAGAAGGCACAAGACAACAACACGAGCGCTGACCATATATTTGAGTGTAAACCTTCTCTACCCAAGAAACTAGGGTGAACTTCAAAGAAAAGTTCAACAGTTCCAGAAAGCTTCCAAGAGACATACCACAACTGTTAACAAACTTCTCTTCGTCATTCTAATCCGTAATACACTGTGCAAAACAAGTGTGTAAACTGCCATGGGGAATAGAGTAAAAGAGGCCTACCACATCAATACGCAGAGCATTCGCTAGGTTTTTCAGCGGACAAATATTCCACCACTTGCTCAGATCCAGTCACAAGAAAAGGATCTTCGATGTCCACAAAACGCAATTGCTGTTGTAGGAACGTAGAAATAGCGCCCTGCCAAGTACCCCGCTCCGTAATTATCACCCTGAAGGGGACATCTTGTTTATGGGTCTTGGCCGAAAAGAAAGCCTCCAGAGTGTCCTTTTTGTCCCACAAACACGAGTGCTTAGGGCATCCAAATTTAATTCATTTGGTAGCGCAACGCACTGGTTTCTTCATCTGGAAGGTTTCAGTGGGGACTGTTTGAAATTCTTATCAATAGCAGCAAGCGCCTTAACACCAAATGTACCACCAGGAAGGACGACAAAAAAATTCCCTCGCACTTCCCCGAGGGGGAGAGTGTGTAAGTGCGAATGCACGGTTGTTGATTGCGCGATTACGGTGGATATCGTAATCTTGGAGTGGAGAGGAGGCGCCCAACACCCGCAGTCACTGAGCGGAGAGAAGAGGAGGAGAGTAGCGCCAGCCGTTACGGCGAGGGCTACACGAGCGCCCTCACGCGTCGGAATGCGGAGCGCCCGCTACGCGAGCGAGCAGCTCTCCCGCCCGAAGTGGAGAGGAGGCGCCCAACACCCGCAGTCACTGAGCGGAGAGAGGAGGAGGAGAGTAGCGCGCGCCCATCTCCCCCCGTTGCTAGGGAAGACGAGGAGGAAGACGAGGAGCGCGCGCACCCGCAGCTGTTGCTATGCGGACGACGGCGGCGGACGATTCAGGCTCGCTTAAGAAGTGCATTCGCACTTAAAAATCCTTCTTTATCTGCCGTTAACAACCTTAAGTCATTAGCGACAAAGTAGTCAACCAGGGAATTCAACGGGCGCCCATTTACTTGCCTCGAGTTATCCCTGGACACCGCCGCGACAAGACAAAGAGAGTTCTGATCTGATAGGACCCTTTGTGTGACCGATGTGGCCATGGGAAGCTTCTCCACCGGCTTCAGGGCTGAATCCATGCAGAACTTCGGACCAAGCCACAGTAGACGAAAATGAGACTCAGGAACTTGACATTCGCCGAGCACCAAAACTTCTCTTTCACGGGCGCTGACCTTTTTTCTTGTCAGAATGGTTGGCCGTAGAAAGATCCAGAGCCACTCCGTTGTAGTATCCGCCGTTTTGCACCAGTACGCGAAGCTTTCGCCTCAATCCCCCCGCTCACCAGATTGCACCTTCAGGTAGAACCTGAAGACACTTGTCTGGTGATACCACTCCAACCGAAGAAGACGGCAACAACGCCTAGAGTGGCTGGCAGAAGGAAGCAACCATCCACACAATGCTTGAAGTTCCTTGGAGCACGTTGACTGTCTAGCATGCCACCAAGCCGACCTTGCTCGACAGATGCACACCGCGATGAGAGGCGTTAGGACTGCTGGATTAGTAAGATTTAAATTATGACACAAAATAGATTTAAATTATGACACAAAAAAGAGCCCCAAGAACAAGTAATAAAGTTCAAAAGTGTCGCGGAGGAAATTCTTTGTTGTAACAAAATACGAATTTGCCCAGGAATTTTTCATAGGCACTTACAGGGCTGTGTTTTTGGAAAATCTCACGCCAACTTTCATTCTGAATGATGGAGCGAAGGTAACTGGACTTTCATTGTCGATGTTGCGAAAAACATTATTTTCTTCGAGGATAATAAAAATACCATTGGTAACTGGTGCTAAACAGAATACACGGAGATGGTCGCTCAGATCACATGAACCAACTTCAGCCGAAACGGAACTACCACCTAGATTCATAATACATAAATCAGCAGATGTCACGCTGGTACTGGTCACTCGAGTTTGTAGTAATATTAAATTGTTACAGGCATTGTGGTCGAGACGTTCTTGAAACTCACACGCTTCAGGGTTGTGCGAACCGGTGTCGAAATTTATGTCTCCGAGTATTATAAGTGGTGAGCTGCGGATCCAGTATTAGACAGTACAGTATCAACGAACTGCAAGAACTCAGCCATGTTACCCGAAGGCGGCCTATACAACACACCAATAACGGTATTCAGTACTTGAATAAAAATTATTTACCGTGATACACCGCTCGACCGACGTCTGCATATAAAAAAGTGCCTTACTGTTTGAGTGACTCACTTATCAACGCGCAGCTAGAAGCGCTGGACATATAAAGACTCGAAATTTGGGGAGTACCTTTTTTTCATTGTGTAGGGGCTCACTAAGACGGGATTTTGGGAAATTGTAATCTCAAAAGGAGAAAGGCATACATTGCGTTAACGCAATTTTATCGATACCTCGCTCGTCCGTTGAGATACCCAAGTTGTTTTTGCTTATACATGTGGCGCGTAAAAATCTCTTAAAGCAGGTTTTATGGTTTCGTCTGATAAGCTTTTATGGGGCGAATCTGCGGGTCGGAATAACTTAGCCATATTTGCAGATTCCCAATACATGTTTGACTAATTAATATATATTGAGTGATTTTTGCACGTAAATGTTAAACATACAAACACACAAACATTTTTTGTGAGTAAAATGAAAGTTAAAAGTGTTTTAATGGCGAAGAGGTCATACCAAAGCCCAGCAAAACTACGGGTCCAAGAAGCCTGACATTTCTGCAACACATTATCATACTGCTTCAAGCACTCAATATAGCTTGAGTTTTCAAAGACTACTTTCATAGAAATTTAGAATAACTAAACAATTTTTATGCACTGCTCATTGCATCTGAGGTCATGCAGATATCGAACTGCTACTATCGGTTGTACGTGCTTCGGTTTTTTATCTTATCAGCCTTTAAAAGACTCACTTGAACTTGGGTTAAATGATGTTTTTCCGGACTTCTTTACAACGGTACAGCGTGTCAATATAGCCAATTGTTTATTGTGTTGAAATGTACGCAACCAAATACCCCAAAATTGATTTCAGTGTTTCGTCCTAAATAATAAGTAATAAGGTAGGCGATACATTTAAAATCGCTCCCTTCACAAAGTGGAAACGGCTAATATGTGATATTATACGCAACCAGAAATGACGGACTTTCACACTTTAAATTTCGCGAGTGCATTGCTGTTATGTAGACGGAGTTCAAATAACCTTTACTCTTTACTTCATATTTAAGAAATAGAAAACAATTGTCCACGTAGCTGCTTGCTTCTCCGAAAGTTGAGGCCTCATCAACAGACGAGGATTCAGCAGCCGTCGTTAAGTCACTACATCCCCTCTATTCCCTTTTTCCCATGTTCTCCTCTCGTCTCTCGATTGCCAGCGATAATGCAATGCAGATTTATTCAAATTCTTTGAATGTTCCCGCGTTCACTCGACTCTTTTTGTCCCCCATTTTAGTCTTTTTTACTTCCTGTGAGAAATCCCGATCCAACAAGTCTTCTAATTAAAGCATAGTATGGCACTTTATCACGTTTATATAGCCCAACAAATATGATCGTGTGTATACACTACCGCCAGACCAGTATGTGGACATGTGGGGCCGCAAAGCACGGTGCGCAGGACGCACAACACGTTTGAACGGGTGCAGCCTAAGCACACTGGTTTCTTTTGGAATGCAGTACAATTTTCCAGCGCGCGAGTTATCCCTCGCTATTTGCTGGAATAGGGCGTAGCGTTTTGTGTAAACGCGCACATATTATAGGACCCTCGGGTATTTTTAAAAAGCAGTGATTGCAAGTGGTCCATCCCACCTACTGACATAACACTTCCCATGGGCATGTAGTCGTTAAAGCCGAGAACTATTCTCGGAATATTTGTAATGACACGAGTTTCAGCTGTTTTCTCGAACCACACGCCTCCCGTAAGTCACGTATTGACAGCAGTGGCCATGCCGCGTTATGTACAACGCTACAGTCATCTCGATGATTATGACAAGTCAATAATCACTGATTATGTGTAATACCCCTTGGTGTATTGACCTACCCGGGATCGCTGGTACTAACTAGGTTGTGTGTGTGTGTGTGTGTGTGTGTGTGTGTGTGTGTGTGTGTGTGTGTGTGTGTGTGTGTGTGTGTGTGTGTGTGTGTGTGTGTGTGTGTGTGTGTGTGTGTGTGTGTGTGTGGTTTGTGTGTTTGTGTGTGTCTGTGTGTGTGTGTGTGTGTGTGTGTGTGTGTGTGTGTGTGTGTGTGTGTGTGTGTGTGTTTAGGTGTGAGTCTGAGCGTGCGTGTGTGTTTGCGTTCAAGTGCGTTTGCGTGTGAGTGTGTGTGTGTTTGTGTGCGTGCGTGTGTTTGTGTGAGTCTGAGCGTGCGTGTGTGTTTGCGTTCCTGTGTGTTTGCGTGTGCGTGGTGTGTTTGCATGTGTGTTTGCGTGTGCGTGCGTGTGTGTGTGTGTGTGTGTGTTTGCATGTGTGTTTGCGTGTGCGTGCGTGCGTGTGCATGTGCGTTCGTGCACCACTATTGGGCCCACCACTGTCTCATGTGTTCCCCAGAGCCTGCTGTGGAATGTACGGCAATGCTCTCAGCGATGCCAAATTTTACATTGTTCATTGGCGCCTTATCATCCATAATGCGGTTTCAATGTTTCGTTCCTGGTTTTTTTAGACGAATACTGAGCTCTATGCTGTATGCCTAATAAGCCTAACGAATGCTCTCGGTGTCTTAGGCAAGCGTTGCTGGGCCTTGGTTCTTTTGTTTTGCGACACGACATTTTCCGACCAACTAGAAGCTAACAGCTTCGCTGCAAAATAAAAGCTGTTGATGACCGCAGAAAAGGAATGTAAATGCGCGAGGCGAAGCGAAAACGACAACCAAGATGTGTTCGTCTGGATAGCTTCCAGACACCTCGGGACGACATCATCAGCCTCATCTGAGGGGTCACTGACCCCAGCCTCCCGCGTCATGCACTCCAGAGAAGGGAAACGAGTTTGCGCAAAGTACCAAGGAATCAGAAGCTAACAGCAACGACGTGAGAAAGGGATGGCGGGAAAGAAGCAAGACGGGACGTATGAAGTGTGACGGTGACGTGGGGCTGTCGCGTGCTTGGCAACAAGTGTGCAAGGGAGGTTATCCACGGAGACCCATGGGCACGTACCATAAACAGGTTGTCCCGTCAGGCATCGGAAGGGGACGACCGTGCTTTCAGGAGGGCGGCGCTTCCGTGTGTCTGTGTTGGGTTGTTTGGGAATATAAATACCATGCCTTCTCAAGTCTGTTTTTTTTCTTTATCAGTCTTTTTTCTAAGACCCCACCGTCTAGTAAAGGATGAACGAGATATTTCTAAAGCGTTCCAAACTAATTCCATGAAGGCAATGAGGCCTTGAGAAAAAAGGCACCGCAAAAAATGTCGACACCACTGTTGTGAGCAGAAAGTTGGTCATCAGACACTATAAGAGCTATAAATGCATCAGGGAATTTCCTGCGATGAACAGTACCCCGACAAGCCATGGTGCTTGGTGCTTGCAAAAAAAGTAGTGGAATTTATTGTACAAACTACTACGTTGTGTGTAAAAATTTCAGCAAACTAAGGGTAATCACGTGTCTGACCTTCTTGCTGTTTCAGTTCATAGGCGGGCCTGGCGATTATATGTACGTAATGTACCGAAACTTCTACAACAATCGCAACCAAGGCGATAACATAAAGTGCACAATGGCAACGAAATTATCTTTGAATGAAAGTTGTCACACTGCTCGGTACTGCACTAAGTGGTATAATATAACCTCCGGAAGAGGGTAAGTTTTTTACTTATAGTGTATAGACTGTTGCAACGCTAAAGGGGGGCTATTACTTCGTGCATTATATACAAATATACATCGAACCATACCTTTTATTGTCCAAGAATATAATGCATTTATCCGTTTCAATAACTCCACGCAAGCTACCACTCCGATGCGGGGTTGCGATTACAGAAAGCCTTCTGAAATATATGCGTATACCGTATTGAGGTAACCGAGAAGTCATTTTATTTGTCAATTTATGGAGGTTATCGGTTTCCGCAATTCCCAGAAAAGAATCAGTTCTTGAGAAAAAGCTGACGCATTAAAGACGAAGTTGTTTGGATGTTTAGCATTTGCCCGTGGATGTTTTTATTGTCACCAATAGGCCCAGAGGATAGAATTCCTGATAATAAAAAATATGTTTGCCGAATACATCACTGCCTTCCTTTAGTTTAACTATAATATGCTTGCAGAGCGTTGATTTTTTTTTAATTTCGCGGGCGATTGCCCTACTCCAGGTTTATAAAATTCGTGTGCCGATTAATATTTTTTGCTATTGATATGCTCTCGGTAGTTAGTGTTCGTAAAACCGACGACACAAAGGAGTAGCCAGAAATGGTTTCTTTGGGGCCGATTGTTTTCGGCATAAAATTTGTAAGTGTGCCAGGAAAAGTGCAATCATTTATTTGTCGTATATAGCAGTGTTGTACGGAACGGCGTTACAAGGAACGGCGTTCCTGGAACTAGTTCCTTTTTGGAGGAACGGAGGAACGCCACCGTTTCATTAAGGGTCGGTGGAACTGTAACGGTAACTCGTTACGTTTTTGAAGGAACGGCAGGAACGGCGTTCCTGCCGTTACATCGCTAGGATTTGGCTGTTTTTGATGCCAAGGCTCGAGCACAAAAATCCACAAAGCGCTACTGCGTTTCTCTTCCTATAAGATGGTCAGTTTGCCCGCCCTTCAGCCGTACGTGCTTCCTCGAAGGTCAAAGGCAGAAGAATAACCACGCAGCAGGCCGCAGCTTGTGCTTGCTTTCATGCTGGTTGCTTACGCAGCGTTCGACGGGTGAATAGCGTAGCCGCGAGAATGCTTTTCACCCTTCATCGTTTGTCTGGGGAGGCCAGAATGCGCGTCTGGCCGATAGAATTGTTCCCTGGCGGGGAAAGAATAGAGAGTTTTAGCAGTCCGTCCGTTCTGTCGTATGCGTTGTTACTGGGTTGACCGGGACCCGGCTGGGCCCTTGGGCATTCGTCGCGGTAGGGGGATTAGTTCCGCGGGCCTGCCTTCGCCATGTCCGTGCCTCCGCACCCTTCCTACTCGCCCTTCCGCGCGCTCAGGAGCAGACCGGTCCCGGACAAAACCCGGTAACAACTTAACCAACGAAACGGATGAACTGCTAAACGGAATCCGGACATTTCGGTGTCGGACATTTCGGTACAGGACGTTTTGGTCCAGGACGTTTGGTGTGGACATTTCTGTGCACGGACATTTTGGTGCACGACGTCTTGGCCCAGACATTTTGAGTGAGGGGATGTCCCAGGCATTCTTTAAACATTTTAGCTTTAATATTGTAATTTCGTGACTTGATATGATTTTACGTTCGAGACTTGTGCTTGCGCCGCCGTTCGTGGAAACGAACGCTAAACCCTGGCGGAGCATTGCCACGTGAAACCCAATTTCTGTAGTAGATGGTAAAAATTAACGTTGTTAGTTTGGATCCGTTCAACCATTTTTTGTTATTTTAACTATTTATGTGAACAACCCCAATACTTTAAGTGTTACCAAAGCGCTTTCCTTTCACTTCACCCAATGGTGCAAGACGCTGGTGTTTTAGTCTATTCCTCCCCCCCCCCCTATCTCAGCAAAACTTCCGCGAAAAGACAACAGAAAAACGAGGTCGATTAGGCGCGTGTGCATTTCGTTTTAATTATTCTCTAAATCAATCTCGCCTTCGTTGCATTCGGTGTCAGTTCTACTTAAAACTAACAAACCAACGATCGCACTTCCGGTGGCGTTACTTAGGGGAGGGGAAAGCTGAGCCCCGCCGGCAATCATCCCCCTAAGTAGAGAGACAGGGGTGTCACTTGTGCTTCACCATTGCGTCTACTGGACTTCGAAAACTATAAGACGACTGTTGCCGCCCTCGTCACACTAGCCTATTCATTTTGTTTTGCTCCACATAATTGATTTGATTGATTGTAGGGTTTAACGCGCCGACGCAACGCAGGCGATGAGGCGCGCCGTAGTGGAGGGCTCCGGATTAATTTTGACCACTTGGGGATCTTTAACGTGCGGCGAAATCTCGTACACACGGGCGTTTTTGCTTTTCGCCTCCATCAGAAAAGCTGCCGCCGCGGCCGGGAATCGAACCCGCGACCTCGTGCTCAGCAGCGCAACGCCTTAGCAACTGAGCCACCGCGGCGGGTTTGCTCCTTATAATGGGAGGAAGCGCTGTATACCTGGGGTATCCATGATATGCGCGACTTGATGAGTTAATTCCCAAGGGGGCGACTGAAGGCGCAGAAAGAGCGATTCCTGGAGTGGGGGCGTCGTCGATATGACCGCGACGCGCGGAAGGGCGTAGCCAGCAACGATAGTGGCCATTGTGTTCTCAGCGGCTTTTTGGGTGGATTTTTGTGTCACATTATAGAGGTTTCGTGCGCCAATGGTGAATGTAAAGCTTTATCTCTGTTTTAAACGCGAAGTGTGCTATGTCATTGTTCTGAATGTATCACCCAATTCCTGCAAAAGCCTCCACTAAGAGGCTAGCAGTATGTTTCAAATAAAAAAAAAAAATCACTGCGGTGACGCTTCGGAGACCGTGAACTCCACCACGCCAGTAGGATTTTCAGGGGAAACCGAAAATAATATGGCTGAAAAAGAAATCTGGTCGAGATTCGAGCGTACAGGCGAAAGGTGGGAGGGGGGGGGGTGTCGCTAGAACGAATTAAAATGTGGTAAATGTAGGCTTGTAAACATTAAACGAAGGTTGGTTGTCCCGAACACAATGGGTGGAATTTGTATGCACAACCGGTACGCGCTTAATCAGCATTTAGGACATTAGAACCTGCGGCTGTTTTCCAAAAGGCCCGTTTTTCCTCCCCGACAATATCCTAGACCAGTGTTCGCGAATTCATTTTAGCAAGCAGCCCAGCCTACGTAATATCTTCATAAGGTTTTCTACATTCTGGGGGGCTAGCTAATGCTTGTGACTTTTTGGATATTGAGAGTGTGCATGTAAGTTATGTAATTTGAGGGTGTGTAATTTAAAAAAACTACAAAAGAGGTGGTAGACCATCGTAAACACGGGTAATTGTCTTAACTAAAAAAGAGCGAATATAAATTAACAACCTGTCATAAACGAAAAAAAAAACGTGTGCTAAAGAATTCAATCGGCTGCATAACAGGTGTCCCCAGGAAGTAGGTATTAAACAAAAATATATAAATGTAGAATTTCTAGAAATACCTGGCAAAGATCGAACATGGCATCAATCAAAAAATAAATTCACTGCTCCAGATTGTTGTCCATAACCCACGTTAGCGGAAATAAAAATATAACGGCTGTCGCAAACAGGCAAGCACCGGATAATTTGGTCGCCGAAATGTCCGTACACCGAAATGTCCGTACACCGACATTTCCGCACCGAAATATCCTGCACCGAATGTCCTCGAGCCGTCTGGAGTTTGTCCGATGCTCCCTGAAAAAATTCGCCTAGGAGCGTTTCTTTTGATTATTTTATCTCCCGATAATCTGCTGCCGTGGTGTTAATATTCGTATAATATACGTAGTTCGATGTGAGTTTTAAATGTCTCACTTAATTTCGACCCAGGATTATCTGACACTATATTTTAATTTAAAAACCTAATTGTAACGTTAATGTAACGACACGTTCCAATTTTCGAAGTGGAACTGGAACGCGTTCCTTTCGCAATAAGGAACTTGTAACGGGAACTCGTTTCAAAATTGCAAGGAACGAGGAACGAGCTTTCGTTCCTATTTGGAGGAACGTGCAACACTGGTATATAGGCATGCAACAAGGCTATATATCTGAGTAATGACTATTTTGTAAAGTATGGCGACTACTATTTTCAGTTAAATACCAAGAACAATTTTTAGAGGTGAAGCCCCTTACGGGCTCAGGCTGTCGGCGTGTCCTGTCGTTGTCGTCGATCGTCTCATTTAGTCACGGTACTAACACACCGCGACGCTCGTTGTCCAATGCCTCACGCTAGAACCTAACGCGTACCAAAGGAACACCCCGGCACCCTCATTTTCTAACACCTCGCGCTAGGACGTTTCATATCGGCGGGGAAAAAACGCGTAGCTAAAGAACGTACCGGGACACTCGTTTTTCAACGCCTCGTGCTATAACGCTTCAAAACCTTCGGGCTCCAAAACCACGACACTTTTACACAAAATCTGTATACCTCTACCCCACAACGATATTATCTCCGTGGGCAAAGACGCCAGGGTGCCAAGATTACACTTTTACACTGCATGCTTCGCCCCTGCCCAGGTTTCACATTATTGGAGATGGCCCGGGATTTTTAACTGTCAAATTGGTTGCTCCTAGATAGATTTTGTAAAAGCTAGGCATTCTATCTTTAATGTTGCGCTGATGGTTTATGAAAGCAAGCATCTGCTCGCGTCGCCTGGAATGTCCTCAAAAGACGATAGTCTTGTACAGCCCCTGCAAACGTAGCTTCCACTCTTATCGCAACACTCCCCCCCACCGTCGAACTTCCCCTGGTGGAATGGTTCCCGCATTGGTGGTGTGCGGCGTTCACTTTTGCCGTGTTTCGACTGCTGCGCCATCCCTCGAGACTGGGTACTGTTGAGGCTTAGCGCTCGAGCTACGAGTGCAATTCTGGGGAGCCAGCCTTGCTTCCTTCTCGTGGTTAAAACATTTTTTCAGTGCATTTCTTTTTAAATTGGCCTAGCAAAAATCGCGCACAAAGTTGCACGTGTACCTTGACAATACAGAACACTACAAAACTAGTTATAGGTATATTGACTTTATTCATCGAATAGGTCTAATACCATCATTTTTCCTGAGCAGGTTTCAAAAGTATGTACCTTGACAATACAGAACACTACAAAACTAGTTATAGGTATATTGACTTCATTCTTCGAGTAGGTCTAATACTACCTTTTTCCTGAGCAGGTTTGAAAAGTATGGAGCATATTTCTACGTTGATTAGATTGAAAATGGTTCGCCTATATACTCTTGTCGGTCAGGCATTCCTTCTAACTTTTGGTCGGGCGGCTGAACCGACCGACGGACAGGCATACATACAGACAGACCAAAATTTTCGCATTTGAGTATTCCAAAAAAAGACTATTGTTCTTCAAGCTTTCCCTGGTTTGTATTCTTGCGAAGAACGTGCATTTTAAAGTGATGTGGGCTTACTAGCACGAGCATTCACGAAACGCGCGCCAACAAAAATATTGTGACACAAGACGGTATGGTATATTCTTTGGACGATGAATTACAAATGGCAGAAAATTTCACCATCTTCACATGATAGTGCGCATTATACGTCTCGGTGTGTCGAGCGAGCACTATAATTTTACCAGTGGTACTCACACAGCAAGTATAATTTTAACAAACGTGTAATAGGGAAATATGGCGGAGTTTTCCGGTGACTTCTCTCGTACAAATTACGCTTTAAAGCAGGGATAGCGGTTTTTTACATGTGCCAAAATTTATGAAGCACAAGGCGAAATTTCTTTCATATTTAATCGGTGTTATCTCGTTGACAAACAGAGAAAGTGGTATTTTAGTTACAATTCAAAGCCTGCATTTTTAAACAACGTGGGTACCAATTTCTATTTGCGATTCTTGCTACAAAGCCTTTCCGTTACTCCCTTGAGTGCGAGAAGGATAAAAAGAATATTTGCATACCTTTATGAAGCGCATCGCATTTGATCATTTTCGGCTACGCATGAATAGTTCGTAGCTTCTCCGCAATTTCTCGAAAATTACAAATTTACGATTCAACTTTTCTTGCCCGCAGATACAACATTACTTCGGAGTATGACACACACGCCGATATCCTGACAGCAACTCAACACTATGGGAAAGGTCAGGACTTTTATTTTGCATAAAATGTTCTGATAAGTTATGAAAAGAAATATTTTTACTCGGAAATATTTTTAGCGAAATTGTGGAAAGAGTTTGCGTGGTTTATAATAGTCATTTTTTCAGTGTGGAATGCCATAACATTTCAGCGTGGTAGCTGTGATCCCGTGTTTTTATTTAAAAGGCGTGTTAATACGAAGTTAACTTATAAAATTCAACACGAATAAGTCACCATGAGTGTTTTTGTAGAACTCAAGATTCCTTAAAAATATCGTTCGCAGTCGTATCTCCACACGAACATGCTTATAGGATAAAGACTGTGGCTGTTAGGTTAAGCTGGTTATGGAAAGCGAATAGTCTGTGGTACGATGAATAGAGGCATGTGCGCAGTTATTCCGAGTTGAGGCTAGCAAAGTCATTGCGCTGAAAAATACGGACGCTAAAGATTATTTCTGCTCCAATGACACACTACGAAAAATTTTCGTATAAGCATATTGAGACTGTATGGATTGTACACAATTTCATGAAACAAGTGTAACGCGTAGAGCAAATTTTTCGGTGCACTCGCTCCAGTCACCCACATTATACAACATAACGTAATAGTTTCTAGGGAAGCAGCCCTTCTATATAGACAGACGGTAGAAACCAGGGTGTCTAGCCGGAACTGAATGAAACCAAAAGCCGGAACACAATCGTTATTTTTGCCGAAACTCAACTCAAACCCGCACCGTTATTTTCTGAGCCCGCCGAACCAGAACCGGAACTGAACCGGAAAAATATAGATAGCGCCTACCGGTTCACGACAAAACGGTTCGACCACCCGTTGTTTACAACCCGCAATTAATGTCATTCGGGGCATTTCTCTTTCATTTAAGATCACCTTCATAACCTCTCAGGCACTTGTCGTCTTAAAAGCTATCAGAACACTGTCAACGCCCTATACGTAGTCTCCACATAAGCAGAGGTATGCCCACTAATGATGGCAGTGGTATTCGGCTGCTGATCGCGCATGCAGAATTCCAAGATCTGTGAAAGAAATTGCACAATTTGAGCACTCAACGGCGATAGGAAATTTCACCCTATACTCTAACTGTATAGGAGGAATCAGTACCCAGATTGGTGCACTGCGCAACATCGAAGGCCCACACCTTAGGTGTGGCTCCTTATTACGTTTCGCAATTTACTTAATCGTTTTGCACACTTGGAAAGCGTGAGCACTTGTGTTATACACAGGAGGGGTACAGTGGCTGAAGTTCTGACAAGAATGAGTAGTTGATCACCACCCAACGCTGGCGCTTTTTCTGTGTCGATATTTCGACGCTCGTTAAAGAGACCCACGTGGTCAAAATTTTTCTCCAGCCCTGCAATATACCGTCCACCTCATAGCACAGGCATACATCCTCCGAGCATCGAACACGTACGCCAATATTTTTGACAAATGTATTTTCTTCATGTGACGTCGCGTGGGCAATCGATGTGAGTGTCGTTTGCAGCTTCGCTTTCTAACCACCTTCACAGTGTGGATTGGCGCGCATTTTTTCTTGTCGCTGCAATTTTATCTGACTTATTTTCAGTTTCTTGGATTTGCTTCATTTAAAAAAACGCCTCATTTGTTTAGCTTGTTTCAGCCATACATTTTCGAATGTATTCCACTGTATTTGGTGTTATCAGGCGATGAGATTATTCCCCCATTTTGTGCCTAGCTCTATATTGTGGGTCAGTGATAAAGACAATGGCCATGTGATCACTGATGACCGTGCTTAGGACTACCGACGTACTGTCTTCTGTGGCGGAGTTAGTAATAAATACGTCCTGGTAAGGGCGCTGTTGTCGACGTGACACGTGTTGGGGACGTGATGAAGTTTGTGAAAACATTGGTCTGGATTATTGATAAGACCTCCGTGTCAGAGGTGGTGTTTTTGTAGCGAAAGCGACAACACGCTACCTCAGGCCAGTTTTCGCGGGGTGACCAGCTTTGAGCTGGACAGCTAGAGGTCAAACCATACCCCCTTCCGCGAGCGCCTGGCACGAAGCAGCGGCCCGATGGCGGGAAGAAATAGGCTTATTATTGTATCGAACCAGCTCGAACTAAAGCAAATACAAATGAAGTGGAACAGAAGAACAGCAGCTGGTCTAAAAACGAAAGTTTACTATTAAGAAGGGCGAATATAAACACTTACCACAAAACAATAAAGGACACTTCGCGTGAGCAAAACAAGTTTACAAAAAACCACGGTGATAAGGCAGGTAGATAGACACCGGCTACAGTCAAAGCCCACGCCGATATGCAATCTCTTTGGGATAGCGGCACAGGCTTGCTTGGCTGACACACTTTCTCCACTTTCTGCTATGTGGTACGCTTCCATAATTTCGCGGGGCGTTGGTTCACAGGGCCGAAATAGTATGTCAGTAGCAGGAAAATTACGGTTACATCCGCTGCACAATGTGAAGAAAGATGGGATGATGGGGGCTCTTTATTGACAATTCATGCTCTCTCAAAGGCACGTTGATACAATTTGTGTTCCACTACCTTTGCGTTTGTTTAAGTTCGCGCTAGTTTCATCCAAGAATATGTAGTTCCAACTAACCCAGCTTACAACCCTTTTGCCGAGAGATAGGCGAGGAGGGAACGGAGGCGTGCCCGAGACCGATGTCGCCACCTGCCGGAGCACCAGCACGGAGCAGCGGCGCAATGTCGCGGAGAGATAGGAGCCAGGGGAAGGAGGGAGCGGAAACGTGTGCGGAACCCGTGTCGCCACCTAGCGGAGGAAGGCGAGGAGGCCACCGCCGCAGCGATAAACGCGCCACAAAAGAAAACCAGGAGGCCACGAGCGGCGAAGAGCCGCGTGAGATGCTGGCATACGAACATCCAGCCGTGGTCGCTCGTACAGCTGCGAGGCTTAAGTAACTCCATCTGGCGAAAAAGATAATGAATAAGCTGTGTATTCAATGCAAACATGGCTGTATATTATTGCGAAACTGCACCCTGCCTAGACCTCTACAATGGGCCTAGCCAGTCCAGTGAAGCATTCGCAAGCAACTAAGGTTAACCAAAGCTAAACCAAAGCGATTTTTTAATATCGATGTTTAAAACACCACGGATAACAAGGCGGTAATTTGTATCATTTCCATAGAACTCTAAACGGTCAAAGATTGCGAGGAAAGCAGGGAGGCTGCTAGAGGATGGGCGATATGAAACTTGCATAATGTTTTTGTTGTCTTCTATATATAAGATTTCGTATCTTGCAGCGCTAACGCTGTGGTCAGGGATAATTTCGAATATGGGAACCTAGTTTGAATTTAAACGCCACCCCTCTACCTTCCTGACGGCTCAAGAAAAAGTGAGTGCATTCAGGCAGTACAAAATAATCTTCGTTTTGTACCGTGTCTTGGTAAATGTAACTGCATAGAAGTTAGCCTGACATGAATCAAAAAGCTGCATTACGTCGGCCCATTTTTGCAGGACTGAACGAGTGCTCATGTGAAATAGTTTAGGCATTTTTTCTCAGTTATCCTGGACAACGCTTATTACGTCTTTATAGGAAATACACCCCCTCAAGAAGAATTAGTGGACAGCGTTACGCGGTGACGTCGGCGCAGATTTTGTTCACATTATTTTCGCAGCATAGAGACATGATACATAACGTTTCTGTACGGCGCGCGAAAACGCTTCCATTTTGCGTCCAGACAAACTTCTAATTATGTGCACGTTCACGTGCCACAGCCGTTCCTAGTATCTTCTTCACAGCTGTGCGCAAGTGCTAGTTTATATAAACCGGCACGTCTATGTTGAGGCCAAGAACTGCGGTTGTTAACCTTTTCTTTCGGGCCTTTTCAAGTACCCAATCTGGCAACTTTCAACGCTGAAATTACACAACAATGTTGGTTATTCCTTCATTCTTTGTTAGCACCCTGTGGCACTCGTCGACATTATTGGCAGTTATGGCCCCGCCAAGACATCGGCCAGTTTTTTTTTTTCAAATACCTGGTGTATATACTCATTTTCTGATTGTGCAATTTCTTTGATTTCAATGTTCCGGTTTCGCGTTTACCGGTCAGATATAGAAGAATTGCTTCGCAGTCCTGCAGGTCGTTTGCTAGAGCAAGCACTGTTTCCTAAACAGCATTTTTCCCTTTTTTCAGTCGTTTGTTCTCGAATAGGGTTACCCCAAGTAGACGATTCGCATCGTCGAGGCCCGTGTTTATGTAGTTCAAGTTCGCCTTCATCTCGCCAAGTTCTATGCTCAAGCTTCTTTTTTTCGATCGGACATTTCGCTGTAGGGCATAATTGGAGTTTTACAGTTCAGATTTTTAGTGCTGTTTTAACTCCTCCAACACTATGGCCAAATCCTTAGGCATAGTTAGAGCACTTTTGGTTTGCAAAGCCACAATGCCGAAGAAGAAACCGGTCCAGGGCAACACTGACAGCCACAAGTGCAACTGCACAAACTACTTCCTTATTATGTTCACTAACCTGCAAAAATACTGGAGTGGTTTTAGGTCCCTAAGTATAGTGTTGTCACTGCTGCCAAATGCGCCGGTTTCCACGATAGGGTAGGTTCTGTGGCAGCTGGGTTGAATCCTGTCCCAGCTATTGTGACCCACCTAACCCATCTGTCCCATATACCGTGAAACAACCCCTAACTAGCCCTTATGGTGCCTTAAGTTGTGGGAGAAAAAGTGACCGGTGAATCCATTACGCCGATTGTTTTTCCAATGTCTCGGCAAATTTTAAAGTAACTCAGAAATCCCACCACTGTTATTGTGAAAAAGGAGTATCCTTAATTTTTCCTCGTCTTTTGTTTCTATGGTCGCTTAAAGCAACTAAATATTTTCCCTCTTTGCTAGTGATTAAACTAGCCGAATTGGTCGCGAACCGGCTTGGTACGTGGTGTAGTCGAACCGGAACTACACCGGAACGAACTGAGTTAACATGAACCCAAACCGTAACCTAACCAGTATTTTGTGCCGTTTGACACACTGGTAGAAACTATTCATCACTCAAGTCGCGCACATTCCCCGCCCCCCGGGTTCCCGATTTCGTTTTTTTTTTCTTTCACAGGTTTTCGTGGGTTTTCCCACTGTACAAGCTATTGCCTCGCCAAGAAATATGTGTTGGCCGAACAACACCTTCTCAAAGATGATTCAGAATAAAATGTCAATGAAAGTCAAGTAATTCTCGGTGTATTGGATTGGAAACCGCTTTTGAGTGTTACCTCGCTAGCTACAAAGACATCCGAAATGACAGTAAATGGTTGTGCTCCAGAGGAATTAAATAAGTACGGTTGATAATACGTGCACTTCATTTAGATATAGTATTGGTGCAAAAAAACATTTTATTCTCAATATTGTCACGTGACAACGCAGAGATAGGTTGTCAAAAGGAAGGTGCATTTACAAAAGACACCGTGGTCACCAGCACAGAGGCAGGTTGATGGCGCAAACCCAGTCCAGCCGAAACTCCAATTTCGTCTGTCTTCTGTTCCTTTCCGTCGGTCCTCCAACAGAACCACATACCCAGATAAACAGAGATTGGACGTAGCTGGATATGCGGCTGTGGTTAGCGTCAGTTTCTGGCAAAGCTGGTCAACGTCTGTGACGCAACCCCCCGGCCGCAGAAGCACCATCCCGGTGCTTGTTATGATGGAAGAACAGCGGTAGGGGGATCCTGAGTGTCGTGCGGCTTGAGGAGGCTCACGTGGACGAGCTGAGGAGTGAGTGCACAGATGATGTTGGAAGCGCCAGAGCCACAATTTCGTAGGTGACGGGAGTAACGGCACGCTCGTTGCGGTAAGGGTCAGTGAATGCGGACATGAGCTTCTGAGATAGTCCAATGCGGCGAGAAGGGGTCCACAAAAGAACCAAGGAGCCCGGAGCAAAGTCTGCGGGGCGGTGGCACTCGTCGTATCGAGATTTCTGGGATGCGTCTGGTGCCGAGAGCCGTGCGTAGGCAACCTGGCGAGCCATGTCAACGTGGGCGTTGACATCACGAGCTTACGCAGTGGTCGGTTGAGTCGATGCAGGCAGCGTGGTGCCGAATGGCAGGGTAGGCTCAAGGCCAAAGAGAAGGAAAAACGGAGAATATCCAGCAGTGTCGTGCCGGGCGGAATTCTATCAAAATGTGGTGGAAGGTAGTGCTGCGTCCCATTCCCGATGGAAATTGGAGACGCACATTGCAAGCATGTCAGTGAGCGTTTTGTTGATCCGCTCAGTAAGACCATTTGTCATAGGGTGCGCTTTGTTTCAGAAGAGTGAAGAAGGTCTTTAGCAACCTGCGTCAAAAAGCGCCGGCAACGATCCGTGAGCAGCTGGCGAGGGGCACTGTGTTGCAGGATAACGTCGTGAAGCAAGAAATCGGCATATCAGTAGCACAGATCGTGAGGAGTGAACGTGTGATAGCGTAGCGCGTAGTATAGTCTGTGGCTACTGCAATCCAGCGATTGCCGGATAAGGACAACGGAAAGGGGCCTGAAATTTCCAAGCCAACACGATAAAATTGTTCGGTGGGAATATCTAAAGGTTGCAACTGGCAGGCAGGACGTAAGGGAGGCGTTTTTCAACTTTGGCAAATATCATATGCCACGACGTAGCGACGCACAGTCCGGTAGATCCATGGCCAGTAAAATCGCCGGCGGACGCTGTCGTACGTGCGGGCGGCCCCAAGATGGCCAGCCATTGGCACCTCATGACGATGGCGGAGGACGTCCCAGCGAAGGTGCTCGGGTACTGCCAGAAGCAGGTTCGGTCCATCAGCCCGGAAGTTGCGGCGATATAGGACACCATCTTGGAGTACGAGCGCGTTAATAGAAGGCTCCGTCGGCTCTGAGTTGAAACGGTTGATGACAGACCGGAACGTCTGATCGTGGCGCTGGTGGTCAGCGAATTCGTGGAAGTCGGACAGAAAAAAGACGCAACTATCCGGGTCGTGCTCATCAGTGTTAGGCTGTTAGATGGGATAACGAGATAAACAGTGGGCATCTCTGTGCAGTTTATCGGACTTGTAGGCAACTCAATAATCAAGCCTTTGGAGGTGTAGAGCCCAGCGACCGAGCCAACCTGTGGCGTCTTTCAGGGAAGAAAGCCAGCATAAGGCATGGTGGTCGGTGAAAACAGAAAACGGCCTGCCGTACAGATATGGTTGAAATTTGCCAACGGCCCACACAGGAGCAAGGCATTCGTGTTCTGTGATGGAGTAGTTGCGCTCGGACGCGGACAAGAGATGGCTTGCGTAAGCTACCTGTCGAGGCCTGTCCGTTTTTGTGCCAGGACCACTCCTATTCCTGGCCGCTAGGGTTTGTGCGGATTTCCGTCGGAGCACAGCTGTCAAAGTGAGCCAGGACTGGGGAGTGCGATAGGTGGCCGATGAGCGTGAAAAAAAACGGAAGCTTGCGCTAGGCCCCAACAGAAGGCTGCATCTTTCTTCTGAAGATCAGTGAGGGGTCAGCGATGGCAGCGAAATCTTTGACAACACGGCGGAAGCACGAGCACAGCCCAATAAAGCTGCGCAGGTCGTGCACTGAACGCGAGGCGGGGAAGTCTTTGACGGCACTTATCTTCTCGGAATCGGGCTGAACACCTGTGGCGTCGACTAGGTGGCCGAGAATCTTGATTTGGCGGCATCGGAAACGGCATTTGTTGGAGTCGAGTTGCAGACCTGCCCGGCGAAAGACACGCAGGATGTCCGAGAGACATTGAAGGTGAGTCTCATCAACTTCCTGCTGAATGACGCCCCGTTCAGTCAGGGACACGCAATCTGGGCGTCGACGTATAGGCCTGGCATCGCCTGTGTTTATGCGAAGCGTTACAACGGATGTGTCACCTAAGGGGCGGCTGTCGAAGTGAAAACTGTCCTGATGGCTGGCAGAAGACATCGGAGCTGGTGCGCTTGCTGAGCGGGAAGATCGGGAGAAATCGCTGTCATAAACTGCTCTGGTGGTGTTAGGTTGGGGGCCTACTTTGACACCTTGAGCTGTGTTAATGGCCACGGAGGAAACTTCGCAGTCATCCAATGGTGAAACCAGGGCAAGGGCTATTCTTTGCGTAACTTGTGTGGAAAGTCCAAAATTCAGGAAAGGGAGTGGTATGCGATTCTGGGCAACCGTTAAGACCGAAAACGGGAGGGTCACATTGGGGTCGAGCAGCATGTTGGTAACCGGTGAAACGATGTAATCACAATCAAGCACGGCCAGCTCAAGTCGTCGACACTTCTTGATGATTGAGTCAGCGATAGCGCACTCCTCACAAATGACAGGTGAAATGCGTCATCTGCGATGCCCTTAAGGATGTGGCCAACCTTGTGTTCTTCCGACATTCTTGCGTCAACCATGGAGAATAGGGCCAAGACGTCCTGGATATAGGTGGCGTAACATTCAGAAGATGATTGGGCGTGTGTAGAGAGCTCTTGCTTTGCCGCGAACTGGCTACCAATGGACTTTCCGAACACCTTTCGAAGCTCGTCTTGGAAAACATCCCAACTAGTTAGTCTCTCCTCATTTGGTAACAAACCGCTTCTGAGCCGTTTGTTTCAGGCAAAAAAAAAACATTCGCGAGCATCAGCTTTTCGTCCCATTTGTTGTGAGCACTCCCACGTTCGAACATGCTGCGCCAATCCTCTACATCAGTGTCGTCCGTGCCAGTGAAGTCGCCGGGGTCACGAGGGTGGGATACCGGGATGGACGGCGAGGGGATCCGGGCTCATTGGTAGGCATCGCGTGGCCGTGAGTGTTTTGCCCGCTCCGAAGTTAAAGCTTCGGAGCCTGGCTGGCGAGAGGTACAGGAAACAGGAAGTCCACCTTACCAAAGATGTCACGTGACAACGCAGAGATAGGTTGTCAGAAGGAAGGTGTATTTACAAAAGACACTGCTGTTACTGGCACAGAGGCAGATTGAGGGCGCAAACCCAGTCCAGCCGAAACTCCAACTTCGCCTCGCTTCTCTTTCTTTTAGTCGATCCTTCAACGGCAACACATACCCAGATAATGAGAAATTGGACGTAGCTGGATATGCGTCTGTGATTAGCGTCAGTTCCTGGCGAAGCTGGCCAAGGTCCGAGACAATATATTTTGCACAGCGTAGTTGCATAAAAGAAAGTACACAGACACATCTATAATTTCTTGCGCGTCATCTTTTTCGCACTCAGTTATTGTGCTCTTCAACTAAAATACTGACTCATTTGGTGTTCGTGCTATTTCTTGTATTCAGGTAGCCGGGAACATGGAGCGTAATACTAAAATAGGAGTGCCGTTTACGTTTACACCTTTCCCAGCATGGAGGCATGCAGACACAGTAGCATCACTTCAATGAAATACGGTATAGTGTAACGCAAGAACACCAGGCTTCGCAGTTGTTAAGGGATGTAAGGTAGACATTTCCCAGAGCTAAGTTATTGTTTAGAGTGAGCCAGGTTGCAGTTACAAGCAGCTGCTGTGGCAAATCAGAGTTTAATGCGTCGCGCTACTAATCAAATTGTCCCGAGTGGATTTCAGGCAGCAAAAAATAAAAGACACAATCAAAAGCTTTCTATGAGCCACTGCGGCCGCTGTGCGCTCCGCACATACTGGATAAAAAAAGCACCCCCTCTAATGCGAAAACTCCGGAAGCAGGTTCTTACCTAACCCGCGTACAGGACACTAAACAGCATACTTGCGCATTACAGGACGCGATATCACCGCCAAGTACAAGTTCCTGTTCACGGACGGCAACTGCTCCGTTGTACGGACGCCACACTGGGATGCAGGTAGAATGACTGTTGGTCTTTTTTAACCGTTCATTGTGGCTGCGGTTTTGGGCCGACATGTTTCGGTGGTCATATGTAATCCTAGTTTGATTTTTTGTAATGTTGCAGTTGCAGATGCCTCTAAATCCATGCCGGCGTAATCGGCCAAGCATTTTAAAATTCATATCTCAATTTGCCTTAAGTTTCTCAACTAACTGTGGTCTGACCAATTTGTTACTTGCGATAAAAACCAGCGGAGGTGGCAACGAAACCAACATATCGCCCAAGCTGGTCCTTATTGTCTTGTTCCCCTGTACATTCTAGAAGAAAACAATCAAGTCGTTTATAAAGATGCTGCTAGGTAGGTCGCCTGGTCTCCAGAGATTATTCAACTTACTGCACTATTCTAGTGTGATGTGTAAGGCTCAAAATACTCCAAAAATACCAGTTAGAATCCAAACTGTTTCCTGCGCAATAGTCGAGACAATTAAGGCCATTTAGGACTTATTATAAACTGTCGTTACATAAGGTTGTTTGCTTATAAATTTCCAAATATCAGTGAAGCTCTTGTGGGGAATGTTTCTCCGATTTCAGAGACATTTTGAGGCCTACGCAGGAAATTTTGTAATTACAGCAAAAGCACGTTAATTCGACTCTCGTTAATTCGGAAAATTGGTTAATTCGGACACGTCATCTGGTCCCTGTAAATATACGCATCACTCTATGAGACAGGGCGCGCGTTATTTCGGACACATTTGACCGCAAATCGGATAATTCGGCGACTTTCAGGCCGCTGGCGAGGCTCAAAAACGAAAAAAGAACAATTCGGAACAAAAGTGAAGCTCAAACGCAGCATCGCCATGGACATCAATTATCGACTTGGCTTGACTTGAGACTGGTTGAACGTATTTTCTTCGCGTGTAGGTTTGGCGGTGCCATCGGTGCCATTTTGTGGCTTTGTTCCCGTTGCTGAGCACCTTGAAGGGCTCAGAAAAATTGTGTCCGCGCGAATTTCTGCTCGAAAGCAGACAAGCATACGCGATTACTTCGTAAAATAAAGGTATGTAGAAAAAAACTTGCATTTGTTGTGTTTATTTCGACCATTCGATAATACGGACATTCGGTTAATTCGGACATTTTTTCCGGTCCTTAGAAATCCGAATTAACGAGCTTTTACTGTAATTAGTTTAGTTAATAGCAACGTTTGTTTGCGCCTATTTACACACATAATCTCGCATAGTGCGTCGTTCTGCGGTTACAGCCACGCGCCTCGATCAGGCGTTATATAAAAACAAAAAATCCCAAAACAAGCAAAATCTCTGAGTAGCATTTTGAGCACGCCCGACGAAGAGGTCGTCACACTGCCATTAGTTCAGCAGAATATGTCGGAGTGATTCGTGCGTTACCTCTTCACGAAAAAAGCTACTACTTAGGGTTTAGCGCCTGTTTCGTCAGCTGTGCGGTCGACCACACCAGACAGTTCAGTTTGTTTCAGTTTGTTTATTTTTCACCAAAAACACCACACAAGGTGGAGAAATTGTGACCGATAAAAAAGCTGCATCATAGCAGCGTGACCGGGCTACCGCCGCCGTCCGCTAAGAGACAGCAGACGTAAACACTCCACCACAAAAACAAATGGTGGTACATACTGCAATTCCTACCCTATAACAGGAAACACAAAGTATCTCGAAAAGCGGTCATCAAAACGCGATATCTGAAATGTCATTCTAAAAAGCAAATCGAAACAGTATCTGTTTACTTTTAAAATACCTAAATGAAGGCATCCACCATAACACCAGATAAAAGTAACGTGGTTACTCAGCGTTGTAGCGCTGGTCACATGTAAAAAAGGTACCTACAATACAAGCAAGCAAAAAGGTAGAATTTCAGGACATGATGCGTATGTAACAATCCCAAATATTTCCGAATATTATTCCCAATCCCAAAGTACGCGAATAAAGCCGAACCACAGGAGGCATACAATACAGAAGCAGGGCCAAGTGCCACAAACTTGGCGTGCAAGGTTGTCCATGTATCTCGATTTCATTGTACAAACAAATTGAAGGAAGTTCATGCTACCGCGTGAGACTTGAAGGTAGCGAAGCTGTACACGAACGTCATGACCATCACGACGGTTTAAGTGCACGATCGCAGCCGATTTGCTTCTTCGCTGCCGCAACGACCTTTACTTTATCATTGTTGCTATAAATGTGCGCTTCCTTCATTTTTTGTAAGTGATAATCATTGGACATGACCTTTGAGGGGCGTACGCTATGACGCGTCATTCTCGTTCGTAGCGAATGTTGCCATGATTACGGCGAACGCTGGAGTCTTCCTCGTTCCGAGCAAATGTTTACATGATTACTCTGAACACTGAAGTTTTTTTGTTCGCAGAATCTTGGCCCATCTCCCTAAGTGGGTATGCTTGTCTTGACAAACATGCGCTGGGAACACTGTGCGGTCGCCGCGAGGCACGCACATACGAACGTTCGGCATTTTCTTGGCTTTTGTAAGTACCGGGTGGTTGCCGCGAGGCCCCCGGTCACGTGGGCGCGCTCGGCAATATCTTTGTATTTTTAACGGCGGACACGAAAAATTACGATATGCTAAACAGCTTCGCACTCATCCTTTACAAGTATTGGAAAAGAATTGATATCGCGCTTTGTTTAGGCACCGTAAGCGGAGTTAAGTGCCTCCAGGAATGTTTTCTATCGCCTTAAATCGAAAACCTTTATACTTGGGTTTCGATTAAAATGATTGTGACGGAAAAGCGATTTGCAAACGGTGGTAAATAATAATGTTTAGGGAGTTAGACGGATCATGAAAAGATTGGCGAACAGCCCTGCTGTTACGTACCTGTAAATCGGATGGCTCAGGCCTCTGTCAGGCCACGTTCGCCTTTAGTCTCAGCCTCCCCTTGGTTTTGCCAAGAAATAAAATCAAACACTCAAATACTCAAATTTAAAATCAAGGGCTTCTCCGGCTCATGTTTCCCGCCTCTTATTGTGGTTGATATCGATGAAACTGCACCTTTTAATGGCACATAAAATGGTCATGGTGTGTCTGCTCTATATCTGCGGCCTAGTAAACAGGTTGAGATTCGCTCTACTGCGTGCGCATGTACTTGCTCCCAACTGCACGGTACAAGCAGGTATGTGCGTATTTCAAAAATTATTACTTTCGTCCTAATATTTTCCCCAGTGGTTCACTTTTGCAATATTCAAGGTACGTTTTTCTGGTATTCATATTGTTGCAAATGTTTCTTTCAGCCGCCCAAAAGGAAGGGTGGAGCAGAGCTTGTGAGATGTGGGTGCGAGATGGAAGTACGTCAAGCTGGAGCCAAACATGTGATGACGTATACGCCAGAGAGTGCGGTAGGCGCCAAATAAGAATATACAACGAAACATACTGCGAGAAAATCCGCCTGCTGCAATGTCACGAGGGTGGAGTTTACTCTGACATGTACGACTTCTTTCCTAGTCTTCACATTCTGCCAAGTTCCAAGTTCCAAATAAAGCAAATAAAAGCAAATTGAAAATCCTGCAGTTAGTTTGAGGACTCATTGCTGATTACTGTATAGTGAAAGATTTAGCGCGATCTAAGCTTGATAGGGCTAATTAAAGCGTATTCGAACACACAGACGCACTTGCGTAATCTCTGTACAATATTACGCAGACGGCTACAGCGCAACTAAAACATAACTACATTTCCTAGCAAGAGAAACTGCGGACTGTAACCCCTCGAGCAAATAAATGTCCAACGCCTTAAAACGCATAATTACGGCGCACCCTTCTAAAATATCGCGATATTCTGCAGAAATGTGGATGTCTTCTGTGGAAATGTGGATGTGGATGGTATTTATTAAGATTGTTCCATTTGTTAATCACATTTCCAACAGAAATAAACCTTCCAGTTGAATCCTTTTCGGAAAACGTTGTACAGAAGTTGTTCTTATATAGTCTCATTTATTCCGCACGACATGATTGCAGCTTCCCAGCCTCGGTTGCTAGCTAAACAAACTACTTCATAAGATAGCACAGGCCCGCGCGCGTACGAGACACGCACGTCGGCATAGTTCTCACGGCTGCCCAAATGTGTGCGTCATTTTCACGTGGACCAGTGCGGCAGTCATGGAACTGCACTTTCGCCTCCGCAGCTAGCAGATGCATGTGAAGTTAAGGTTGATTATCACAACGATCGCAGTCTTTACCTTACTTATATTTTCCTCTAATCAACGGATGCTGCCAACATTCAAAGCAATCCGTGGAGTTGAAGACGGGATTGGAGGCGGAAATTAATACATTGTATATGTGTATTCCATCTTTGTTTACGAAGAGGATGGGCTGAACGTAACCCGTTTCAGCCGAGGTATTTTTATTTCAAGCCAAATTGTTTCTTCTGTGTTTTGTACGAGTTTAGGACCGCACACCTGAGAACGAGCAAGTGCGGAGATACAGCAAAATCTTGACATTAATTATTATCTTAGGCAATTACACTTTTTCCTTAAAGAGAACAAAACATTTTTTTTTCTTTTCTGGACAGCTAGGACACGCTGAGCCTACAAACAATAAACCAATGTAGCCGTACAAGTATTTGATGATTTATGCGCATTTTACAATCAGAATTTCGTTTTTTACACGCCCTGTTGCCAAACCGTGTGTCTATCATAGATTTGTTTATTAGAGTAACCTTTGTGAAAACACAGGTTGGTGATGTCTGCCACACAAGGCACCTTTTGAGTATATTTCTCCAGTAAACTAGCAATCTTGGTTTTGTTTGGAGTCACCAGTGCATATGCTGTGTGGTGTCATCAGATGACGACTCCAGGGCCGGAAGGACTAATTTTTTTCTGTAAAAAAACATTGACAGGATCTTCACTGACTCCATTTACCAAAAGCCACGGATCAGTGATGGAGATCTCCTCTCGATTTCGCAAAATCGTGTGTCCCTGCACATGGTTTCCTCATATGAATGCGGAAAACCAAAAAAGGCTCTCGTAATTTTGTGTGCACGTGCCGCGCCGATATTGTTTGCCACACGTTGCCGCTGTGCCAATCTCTCTCATAGCAGGTGTATATACGACATGAGCGAAAATAGTACGTCGACAATAGCACGTGGCTACATTCTCAAAGTAACTGGCTTGCACTAAATGTTTTTCTACCGAGTTCAAACACGAAGAGAAACTTTTTGTTAATTACGTTCCGTTTGGGTTTGTTTACAACAATGTAAAGAAGTAACCATAGCGGAACTATTACGGACCCTAAATGTTTTTGGCAAAAAGTTTTTTTGGCAATGGCCCTTTAGTGTTCTGTACTCAGGTTCACTGCAGGACAAAGGCTTCCCCGTTGACCAGCAACCGCTACTGCCTGGCGCTGCTCGAGTTCGTTCTTTGCTCTCGAACCTTTTTTCTTTCATTCCTCCATCGATTTGTTGGCATTCGTTTTCTTCTCTACCCGTCTCTCCATATCCACTCTGATACACTGGGGATCCACCGGTTGTCATTTCTTCTCAATACATGACCAGCCCAGATCATTTCCTTTTGTTCATTTCAACTATGATATCTTTACTTGGGTTTGTTCGCTTATCCAAGAACCTTGGTTCCTGTCGCTAATCATTACTTCTATTATTTGTTCTATAGCCCGTTGAGCCGACCTAAGCTTGCTTTGGAAACGTTAGTAAGGCGTCATGTTTCCGCTTCGTATTTCATCACCGGCAAGATCTATTAGTTGTGTGTTCTTATTTTGAGTGATAGAGGTAGCTTACTTTTCATAATGTGCGAGTTCCTACCGAGTGCACTTCATTCTGCGGCGGATTTATCACTCGGTGTTCGGGTAAGCGCGCTCAATCTGTCCGATATTCTTGTACTTGTTCTAGCGCATCGTTACATATGCTGAAGGGTCGTTTTGACAGGTTTATTCTGTGTTACTTTATATTTCTTGATTAATATTTTCATTCCCACGGAGGGGTGCTTTCTGATTGCAGCTGCCTGAACAATATGTTTGCAGGTGTTCTGCAGTATCACGTAGCAAAAGTGTGTCGACTACAAACCTTTAAGGGCTCAAGAATTTTCAGTTTATATGTGACCCCATGGTTTCCAAGTCAAGCTTTCTGAATACCCCCTCCGGAAATGCTGTCAAGAGTTCTGGCGAGATGGGATCTTGAGAATTTCTAGATTTCATTTTGAGTGGTTATCCTGCCCGTACATCTCTTACGTCCGTCGTCTAGAAGTCTTATGTAGGTATTGTCTATTCGCTGGTATTTGGTAGATTCCAGCAGTGCTGCGGTGTGTACTGAATGAAACAATTTTTTCGTAGTCTACAATTGCCTTTTAAATGCGTTCAGGATTTCGTTCTTACTTGATCGAAAGACATGGATGTGATGATTGTTGAGTATCTTTTCTAACTCGCCTGTTCTCTGGGATTGTTGCGAATCTAGCCGTCTGATATGCGGGTAAATAAAGCTTTCGCAAACAGCTTGAATACAACTGAGAGTACATTGATGGACCGGTAATTCTTAAGGCCTTTCGAATCTTCCTTTTTATGAATAACCATAATGGTGGCGTTTTCCAGGCTATAGGAAACTTTTAGAGTGCTTAAGCTTTCTAAAATAGCGCAGCACGTTCTCACAGTACAATAGCTCCTTCTTCCTTTTAAAATATCCACTGATATGCCTTTCTCTCACGTTCAGGCTTTTCTCATTTCATGGCTCTTTGAGGAAAGGGCCTCTCCCACAGTTGCTCCTGATTCTGCGACTACCATTGTTAGGTTGTCTTACAAACTTCTCCACTGCCTCCTTCTCCTCATATAGAAGCGCGAATTTGTTTGAAGGGTTATTTTAAGATCTGCGTGCTTGCTCTGACTTCGTTCTGGGTTTTCTACTTTTCACGAGTTTCTTTTTTTTTTTGCTTTGTGATTGAGCCTTACTTTGCTCCTGATTATCCTATGATCGCAGCTCCGAATATGTGTTTAGAAGCTATACGTCCCGTACAATACCTGGGTTGTCAACCTAAAATGAAGTCATTTTTTTTGTTCTGCTGTTCGGAACTTCTTAATGTCGATTCCTTTTTTTTTTAGGAAATGTGTTCAATTAACCTTCGGTTATTTTCTTTCTGCAAATCTTACAAAGTTACGTGATCGATTGTAGCGACTGCCTATTCGTAAGTTTCCCAAAGTCTCCAATCCCAATGGTGAACTGTGTTGTTTCCATGCTTCGCTGCTAATTTGTAGCCTTCCTCGAAACTGTCTCCGGCTTCACCATGGTAGCTAGTTGTTGGCGCATATGCCTGTACTAAATTTAACTGTATCGCTTGTTTAGCATAATCCCAACTGCTGGGACCCTTCTACTAATTCTGAAAAATGGCTTCCCATTCTCTGCTATTTCCCAGTGTGTCAAGAACACCAACCCGCGTTCGTTCTTCTTTTTAGTTCCTCGGTAACGCCGAATGTGTACACTAGTTAGCTTTCTGAATGCTCCTCCCTTTTTCTATCTTCGGATAACCCTACATTAGAGACTTCAATAAACACAGCTGTTGGGCAAGTTCGTGCATTATAATTGAAAAATAGAGCGAGACTTGGCCAACGACACAAAGAAGAACAACGCGACAAGCGCTCACTTGCAAATAACATTTACTGAAGCATTGCCTCGTATTTATACATTTATCATGGAACCATGCGCACTGAGATACACTAAACGGAGAGCATCAAACCGATGGACATAATCAAAGTGATGTTTTCAAAACCTTAAACTCGGTGGCACGCAAAATCACAGTTGTATCACTGAGGCACTGGTCCACTTTCTTCTTAATACAAAACGGTTCCAAGAACTCCCTCGCCACTGTATTGTCACTCCTGACGAGAATTTGAATCTTTTCAAAGAGAGTTCTGCATTTTTCCAAAGGAAAGCAGATTAGAATTCTCGGCAGGAGTGACAATACAGTGGCGAGGGAGCTCTTGGAAGCGTTTTAAATTAAGAAGAAAGGGTACAAGTGCGTCAGCGATACATCTATGATTTTACGTGCCACCGAGTTTAGTTTTTGAAAGCGTCACTTTGATTGTGTCCATCGGTTGATGCTTTCTATTTAGTGAAGCCCAATGCGCATGCTTGCATGATTAAAGGGGCACTGACACAAAATTTTGGAGGCGACATAACTTCGGAGATAGATGTGTGGGAACACATATACATCATCTGCAAAACTATCAGAGCGGATACAGCCTAGAACATATTTAAAATCAATTTTAAAGTGTGCGAAGCGCAACCGAGCAGCCAGCAGAGGACCACGCGCAATCGACATCCCGAAGATATTGTGTAAATAAACAACATCCAAACACGTCACGAGTTTGTGTTTGCCGCTTCCGTACTGCCGGCGTTTTTCGCCGGCTCGCCCGGCTCGCCGCTCCAATCGGAGGGCCGGAGGGCGGAGCTTCTGCTCTCGAGAACGAACGACCCGATCGTTGGCGGCGGAGGCGCCGTGATTTCGTAAGCTCATCGGGCAGCTGCCGCGACCAAAGTTCTACAGCGATTCCAGGCACTCTGTTTCTATACTGTTTATTACCATTGGATGCGAAAACGCGCCGGAGGCACGAAAAGCCCACTGAGCTAGCCGCACGGTCGCTGTGCAGACGGCGGCCGCTGCCGCGAAGTGGCCCAGGCCGGCGCAGGTAGCTCGAGTGATAGCTTGTTACCGCTTCACGAAATTGTCCCAAGTCCCGACCATGGTGGCTTACATGAGAAGGAGTTAATGATGCGATGGCAGGTTGCATTAAAAATTGTCATCTGCACCGCTTACAAGAGCGGCACTCGAATATCCGCCGCAGTGCTAAGCCGAACACATCTGTAGGCGGACCTGAGGCAGACCGGGCCGGCTGCTCCCAGCGCGCGTCTTGCCACCCACCGTCTCGAGCGTCGCGCGTCGTTCTTTAGCCGCGGTAGCATTTGCACTCGCAGCGCCTCGGTCACATCCACGGTCGCTTTTTTAATTAAGCGCCTCACGAGATCAGTACGTGGGGGCATTCGCAGAAACTGCCGTCAATGCGGATTCGACAGTGCTACGGCGGCTCTGCTCTGTGATATCCCTCCGACTGTCACGTGGTCAGCTTTGTTCACACAAAATCCACAAAATCCATCGTTTCGCGGCACTCGCTGAAACCGAAACTTCGACTGGCCGCATTGAAAATGCCTTTAATTAAACAACATCGCACGCTGGAAGCAAATGAGGTTTCTACAGGTTATAAGTAGGTCACTAGCTACTTATCGCAACAAAAAAAACAAGATGCAAAATTTTTGTGTCAGTGCCCCTTTAATGTATAAATACGAGACGATGCTTCAATAAATGTTAGCTGCAAGTGAGCGCTTGTCCCGTCGTTATTTGTGTCTTTGTGTCCAAGTCGCGCTTTATTTTTCAGTAATATTATAGAGAGTTAAGCCGAACGTTTATGACGGTCCGCTCCGCTCCCGGCTATCCGAGCGTCAACCGGAGCGAAGCCATAACCGTATGTTCCTCTACGGAGAGTCATTCGCATCACTGCTCGTGCCCTGTGAGTGTGTAACCCAAAACGTCATCAGAAGGAAATATACGCGATTATTTAGGCACTGAAATAAAGAAAACTACCATGTTTATTGGCTTATTTCCCCTTTCTGTATAATTTAATCGGTGACACGATATGATTGTCCGAAATATCCCTAAAAAGAGGCCGTTCAACTTTGAAATAGCCAAGACAAGGCGCCTTCTCTCGAACGTACATAAAAGTAGGCCCATGCTTCGGTCGAAGTCTTGCGATTGCCTTCTAAATGTCACTGAGGTGTGTGACGTCTTTGGCTATTCGGAAGCGCTTTCGCCATTGAGCCGCTCACGTTTCAACTAAAGAAACGGAGTTGCACCCTTGCGTGCTCGCCTCTCTGCGGGCGGCCATTCTAAAATGCAGCGTGGTAGGCTAACTGGCTCGACGGTCCACTCATCGATCCCGGCGAGCGTAGCGGGGCCCCACCCCGGCAGCAAGTTTCCGCAGGAGCGCGAAACAAATGCGCAATGGCACTCCCGCTTGCTATCGAAGCTGAGCGGATCGTGAAAAACGGTCCGCTAACGCTGTCTAATATCCCACTTAGTGTCAGAAAGCTCCTCTAATAGTACAGCTACGTTCCCTTGCTAGCCAGGGTTCGTGTTAGGAACCATGCCAGGTTCAAGTTCAAAAGGCAGCCAGTCCGGACACAGAGATTCTTGTATTGTCGTCTATATCGCTGGCGTGACCGCCGCTGTGGTCAGGTGGTCTACAGCTGCTGCGGACTGAGGGCCGAAAGTTGCGTTTACTCGTTTATGCCGCATGTGTTGACGCGAAATGAGGACAAAGGAAAGGAGTGCCTGTTTAGGTGACGCGATCGGGCACCGTGCCTGATAGAGCTTGGTGTTCGCACGACAAATCCCGGCTTCTTCTTGGCTCTGACTGTTAGCTACCGGTCCAGTAATCCCGTGTGTCAATATATATATATATATATATATATATATATAGGAGCAGTAAACTTTGAAGATGGTAGAGAACACACGAAATAGCCCTGACGAAGGCAAGTCTCTTTGCTGGAACGTTGGCAACAATCCTGGTTTCTAACTTGGTCGAGGTTTTCCTATATATATATATATATATATATATATAAGGTTAGTAGAGACAGAGACAAACGAGAAAGACGTAGAAAATAGAAATAAGTTTACTGACGTTTCAGGGAGAGGACTCCCTTTCTTCAGGTTTTTTTTGTACTCTGAAGAAAGAAAGTCCTCTCCCTGAAACGTCAGTAAACTTATTTCTATTTTCTACGTTTTTCTCGTTTGTCTCTGTCTCTACTAACCTTTTTTTTTCGCGCTCTGTGTGAGTTTTCTATATTTTTCAGACTATATATATATTTCTATGAGAGAGTAGACACACCATGAAAACGATGATTAAGCTAACGTTTCCACCGGGGTCCGGTCTTCGTCAGAGTGACGAAGACCGGACCCCGGTGAAAACGTTAGTTCAATCATCGGTTTCATACGTGTGTCTACTCTCTCGTGTGTTTTTGAAACCAAATCCCCGAACTTATTCATCGCTATATTATATATATATAATATATATATATATATATTATATAGATATATTATATATTTATATACCTATATTATATATATATATTATATATATATATTCATATATATATATATTATTAATCATCAGCCTATCTACGCCCCTGCAGGGCAAAGGCCTCTCCCATTATTCTCCAATTACCTCGGTCCTGTGCCGACTGTGAACATTTATCCCCCAAACTTCTTAATCTCATCTGCCCATCTAACTTTCTGCCCTGCCCCTGCCAGCGCTTGCCTCCTCTAGGGATCCACTCTGTTACCCTTAATGACCAGCGGTTATCTTGCCTTCGCATTACATGCCCTGCCCACATCCATTTCTCTTCTTAATTTCTACTACATATGTCCTTAACACGTTTTGTTCCCTGACCCACTCCGCTCTCTTCTTGTCCCTTAATGTTACAGCTATCATTTTACGCTCCATTGCCCGCTGAGTCGTTCTCAAATTTTAGTTGAACCCTCTTAGTGAGCCTCCAAGTTTCTGCCCCGTAGGTGAGTACCGGTAAGATGCCGCTGTCATACACTTTCTTTTTCAGCGACAATGGTAGGCTGCTATTCATTATCTGAGAATGCCTGCCATATGCACCCCACCCCATTCTGATCCTTCTAATTATCTCTGCCTCATGGTTGGGATCTGGGGTCACAACTTGGCCTAAGTAGATATATTCGCTTACCACTTCCACTGCCTCGCCACCTATCTCAAACCGCTGTGCTGTCCCGAGGTTATTGATCATTACTTTAGTTTTCTGCATATTAATTTTCAGGCCCACGGTTCTACTCTGTTCATCCGGTGCGGAAAGCATGCTTTGCAATTCGTCCTCCGAGTTACTTAGCAAGGCAATGTCATCAGCAAATCTGAGGTTACTGAGTTCTTCTCCATTAACCCTTACTCCTACGTGCTCCCAATCCAACGTTCTGAATACTTCTTGTAAACATGCTGTGAATAACATTGGAGAGATTGTGCCTCCTTGTCTGACACCCTTCCTTATAGGTATTTTACTGCTCTCCTTATGGAGGATGACTGTAGCTGTGGACATATTGTAGATATCCTCTAGTATTCTTACATAATGCTGATTTACCCTGGTTCCGCAATGCCTGAATGACTCCTACGGTTTCGACCGAGTCAAATGCTTTCTCATAATCTATGAAGGCTATATATAGGGGTTCAGTATACTCAGCGCACTTCTCTATCACCTGATTCATCGTGTGAATATGGTCCATTGTTGAAAAACCTTTACGGAACCCTGCTTGTTCTTTAGGTTGACTGAAATCTAAGGTTGCAGAAATTCTGTTAGCGATTACCTTGGTAAGTAAGCTGATCGGCCTGTAATTTTTCAAGTTCTTCATATCGCCTTTCTTATGGATTAGGATGATGTTCGCGTTCTTCCAAGATTCCGGTACCATTGCGGTCATTAGGCATTGCGTATACAGGTTTGCCAGTTTTTCAAGTACAACCTCTCCGCCATCCTTCAAGAGGTCTGCTGTTATCTGATCCTCACCAGGCGCTTAGCCCCCTTTCATTTCTTTCAAAGCCTTCCTTCCTTCTTCGGTCGGTACTGGTGGGATGTCTATCTCCTCTGAACTACTGTCTCGTTCCGCATTATCCTGGATGTCCCGGCTACTGTACAGGTCCCTGTAGAACTCCTCGGTCACTGTGACTATTTTATCCCTATTTGTGATGACATTCACTTGCTTATCTTTAAGTGCATACATCTGATTTTTCCCCACGCCAAGACGCCTCTTCACAGCTTTCAGGTTACCTCCGTTCTTTACAGTGTATTCAATCCTCTCCATATTATACTTCCGTATGTCAGCTGTCTTAAGCTTATTGATTAACTTCGAAAGCTCCGCTAGTTCTATTCTGTCAGCTGCGGTGGAGATTGTCATGGTTTGCTGTTTCCTAATTAGATCTTTCGTCTCCTGTGAGAGTTTGCCATTATCCTCTCTAGCCATAGTGCCCCCGACGTCTACTGCATACTCCGTGAAAATACGTGTAAGGTTGTCGCTGGCTTCCTGTGTCGTAAGCTCGGCTTCCTCGTTAGGAGCTGAATATCGGTTCTGCAGCGCGATCCTGAATTCTTCTACCTTGCGTCTTACTGTTAGCTCATTTATCGGCTTCTTTCGTACTAGCTTGTTGCGGTCCCTCCTCAAATCTAGCCTAATTCGAGATCTTACCATACGGTGGTCACTACACCTTACCCTTCCGAGCACTTCCACATCCTGCACGACGCCAGGGTTATCGCATAATATGAGGTCTATTTCATTTTTATGCTCCCCATTCGGGCTTCTCCAGGTCCACTTCCGACTCTCCCGTTTACAGAAGAAGGTATTCATTATGCGTAGGTTATTCCGTTCTGCAAGCTCAACTTGTAGGTCCCCCCTGCTATTTCTACAGCCCAGACCATAGTTCCCAACTGCCTTGTCTCCAGCCTGATTCTTGCCTACTTTAGCATTGAAGTCCCCCATAACTACGGTATACTGTGTTTTTGCTTTAGCCATTGCCGATTCCACATCTTCATAGAAGCGTTCCACTGCTTCGTCGTCGTGGCTGAATGTGGGCGCGTAGCCCTGCACCACCTTGAGCTTGTGCCTCTTATTGAGCCTAATTGCAAGACCTGCTGCTTTTCTTTAATGCTATAGTATTCTTATATGTTGCCAGCTATGCTTTTATTGACTAGAAATCCAACTCCCAGTTCTCTTCTGTCCTCTAGACTCCGGTAACATAAGACGTGTCCATTTTTCAGCCCCGTAAATGCTTCGCCTGCTTTCCTAGCCTCGCTAAGCCCTACTACATCCCATTTAATGCCTTCTAATTCCTCGAACAACACCTCGAGACTCGCTTCGCTAGATAAGGTTCGCGCGTTAAACGTTGCCAGGTTCAGATTCCATTGGCGGCCTGTCCGGGTCCAGGGATTCTTAGCACCCTCTGCTGCGTCACAGGTCTGACCGCCGCCGTGGTCAGTTGCTTCGCAGCCGCTGGGGACTGAGGGCCGTGGGTTAATTGGCGTATTCATGGGAGGTTGTGGCCGTTACTACACCAGGGTGGCCAACCTCAATCCTGCTCTGGTGAGGGAGTGCATTACCGGCAATGGTCGCCGATTAATATATTATATATATATATATATATATAAGGAAAGGAGTGCCTGTTTAGGTGACGCGATCGGGCACCGTGCCTGATAGAGCTTGGTGTTCGCTTCGCACGACAAATCCCGGCTTTTCTTGGCTCTGACTGTTAGCTACCGGTCCGTAATAACAACGTCAATATATATATATATTATATAAAAATATAAAAGGATATTATAAAAATATTTTAATTTTAAGATATAAATATATAAATATATCAAATAAAATTTTTATATATAAAGAAAAAAAAACTCGAAAAAGGGTTTAAAAGCAACGATTGTGGCCTACTTTTCAGAAAAGGAGAACTTGTTTTCCCCTTTCCCTGGGGAAAGAAAGGGTTCTCTTTGCTAAAACGTAACCACAATCGTGCTTTTCCCTTTGTTCGAAGTTTTTCTTCTCTTGTGTTCTTACCATCTTAAAAGTTCTACTACTCCCCTTATTTTTAAAAATTATATATATACATATTTACCCCAATAAAATGATATAATATAGATATATTAGATATAATAAAAATTTAAAATTAATTATAGAAAATAAAATTTTGGGAACGGTAAAATCACATTTTGGGGGTTTGTACCAGGTGGAAAAGGGAAGAGTTTATTCTAAAGGCGAACTTGCCCCGACAGAAAGCCAGTCCAAGTAAGCTTCCCCTTTCTTTCTCGTCTTCCCCCCTTTGGCCCCCCAAAAGGGGGCCCGAACCTTCTTTTTCTTCTTTGATGCTTATAAAAATCCCTAACAGGTTTTCCACTGAGAACGGAATAAACCCTTAAATTTCCGGGGCAAAAAATTTTAATATTTTTGCCACTTTAAAAAAAAGGGTCCCCTTAAACCCCGATTAGTCCAAAAGGCGCTGGGCTACCCCCCCCAACACAGGAAACAAACATACCAAAACATAATCCCCCAAGAAAGGGGAATGGGAAATCGCCCCGCCGGTAGCGTAGTGGTTCCCCGCACCAGACCGGTATTCTGGAGGTCGTGGGTTGGGATCCCCCCTGGCGGGCATTTTTTCTTCCCCTTTTTTTCTTTTTTTCCCCAATCTTAATCTTTTTTCAATACTACCACTTTCCCTCCCCCTTTGTTTCCGAGGTTTTCTCGACTGCCAACCCTTTTTTTCTGGTTATTTTCAACGAGCCCCTAAATTTCCTATTCTGATTCGAAACATGCATAGCGAGGGCCTTGTTCTGGCAGTCTTGGGGGAAAAGGGATTTTAAAGGTTCAAAGCTGGTCAAACCACTCGGGACATGTCGTAGACACTCGAGTCACGCCCGGGGGGTTTAAAAAAGAAGGTCCCCTTAAACCCCGATTAGTCCGAATGGCGCTGGCTACCACCCCCAAGCACGGGAAAAACAAACATCCCAAACCATAAATACCCCAGAAAGTAAAAGGGGAAAATCGCCCCCCCCCGGGAGCGTAGTGGTTATCGAAACCAGACCGGTATTCTGGAGGTCGTGGGTTCGGACCCCAACCGGGCCCGGGCTTTTTTTTTCTTCATTTTTTCTTTTTTTTCCAAAATTCTTAATCTGTTTAAATGATCTACCACATCCTCCCTTTGCTTTCCGGGGTTTTCTCGACTGCCAACCCTTATTTCTGTGTTTTTTTTCCAACGACCCCCTTTTTTTCCCTTTCTGTTTCCCTTAATGCATAGCGGGGCCCTTTCTGGCAGTCTTGTTCCCAAAAGGGGAAGGTTAAAAGGGGGTTTTCAAAGCTGGTCGACCACTCTGGACATTTCGTAGACACTCGAGTACGACCCGGGGGTTAAAAAGAAGGCCCCCCTTTCACCCCGATTAGTCCGATGGCGCTGGCTACCACCCAACAACACAAAACAAAAAAAACCTAACAAAATTTCCCCAGAAAGTGAAGGGAAAAATCGCCCCGCCGGTAGCGAAATTGGTTATCGCACCAGCCGGTATTCTGGAGGTCTTGGGTTCGGATCCCCCCCGGCGGGCATTTTTTCTTCACTTTCTTTCTTTTTTTTCCCAAAATTTTTAAATTTCTGTTTCAATGTCTACCACATCCCCCCCCCTTTGCTTTCCGAGGTTTTTTGACTGAAAAACCCCTTATTTCTGTGTTATTTTAAAACGACCCCCTTTCATTTCCTATTCTAATTCGTATATAAATATATATATTATATTATATATATATTATAAAATTATTTATATATATAGGGGGGGCAGTAAAACTTTGAAGATGGTAGAGAACACACAAAATTGCCCGACGAAGGCAAGTCCCCTGCTGAAACGTTGGCAACAATGCTGGTTTCTACCTTGTTCGAAGTTTTTTTTCTAAAAAATAAAATATATATATTTTATATTATTTTATATATATTTTATATATTAATTTTTATAATCTTATTTTATTTTTTTAATGGGAGTAGACACACGAAAGAAAACGATGATTGAACTAACGTTTCGACGAAGGTCCGGTCTTCGTCAGAGTGGGAAGATGGGGCCCCGGTCAAAACGTTAGTTCAATCATCGATGTGTGCTCCCTTCTCGTGTATTTTTTAAACCAAATCCTCGAACTTATTCATCGCTACTATATAATATATATATTATTATTTATAAATATAATATAATAAAGATTATAAATTTTATAGCAATAAAGACGCAGCCTCGCCGGGATGCCGTTGCAAAATGCGATGATGGAGTAGGCGCGACGATTATAGATGTAAAGATAGTGTGGCGCTCGCATTCGACGCACTCTATATTATATATAATATACCGATAGGGTAGATAGAAGATAGATAGTAGATAATAGATAAGATAGATGCTAGATAGATTTGCTAGATAGTGATAGTTTGATAGATGAAAAGATAATAGATTTAATTGGTGATAGATAGATAATGATGTCCCTTTTTTTCAGGGGAAAAACTGGGCCCGAGGCCTATAAGAATTTGGGGGGGAAAGGAGGGGGGAAAATTAAGTCCCGGGTCAGAAAGTAAGCCTCGCGTGTGAAGTCCCTGTATATAATATATATTTTATATATTAAAATATAAAATATTATAATTTTATATATATATAATATATATTTTAAAATATATTATATTTAAAAAAAGCAATAAATTGATAGATAGATGTATTGAAAGGCGGTTTACTCAGCTGTGCAAGCAAAGGGGGGAATTCAGCCCAGTCTATTCCAGGTGAACCAGACGGGATCCCTGCTCTTTACACTGGAACGCCCACAGATGATGATAGCTGCATGCTTCCGGCACATACCCGAGCAGAGAGTGGACGATGGAGGTCCGTTCATCTTCTTCCTTCTCTTCATTGCAATCACCTTCCGCTGCAGAGAGAGGCATCCTGGCGACCTACGGTGAGTGCAGCACAATAGGATCGTAATAGGGCTGTAGGCTAGAGACGTGCGCAGTTTCGCGGCCACGACGGCGAAGGTCATCTGGTGGCGTCAGTGGTTCAGCAACATAGTTCACGGGGAAGGAAGCATTGACGACACGGTAGGGGCCCTAGCATTTGGAAAGGAGTTTAGAGGAGAGACCACGATTAGTAGATGTTATCCGCACCCAAACGAGATCGCCAGCAAGGAAAGAAGTGGATGAGTGATCCAGGTCATGACGCTGCTTCTGTTGAGCTTGGTCTTTCGACGTAAACGAACGTGCGAGCAGGCGGCACTCTACGGCGTGGCGCACGGCGTCGGAACGAATATGGCATTCGAACGCATTGGGCTCTCAGGAAGGATTATAGCCACTGTACACGATGGTGACCGTCCGTATAGCAAAAAGAGCGGTGAAAAACCTGTATTTGCCTGCACGACCTTATTGTAAGCCAACGTTACAAGCGGTAGCATGGAGTCCCAGTTCGAATGGTCGGGCGTGACGTTCTTTGCCATCATGTCTCGAGCATGCAGTTGAATCTTTCTTCCAGTCCATTGCTTTAGATGTGGTGCAGTGCTCAATTTTGCAATCTGCGAGGATCGCTTCAACGGTCTAAGAGAGGAATACACACGCCCTATTGCTGAGGAGTTCCCTTGGTGCACCTTGGCGTAGGAGGAGGGAGTGCAGAATGAATGCACCAACATCACGTGCCGTGGAAGCGAGAAGCGCTGCTGTTTCGGCAGTTTTGGCGTGGCGCGTGACGTAATCTACTGCCACAATTATCGAAGGTAACCACAAAAAGTGTATGGCAGAGGACCATATAGATCAATGCCAATACGCTAATACGGACGAACAGGGCACGGAAGGGGCTGCAGCGGGCCGGCTGGCTTGGGAACAGCTGCGTCTTACGTCGCTGGCAGTCAGTACAGGCAGGAGTGATTCTTCGCACACAATAGTATCTTTGACGTAGTCTGGTATAGGTCTTCAAGAGTCCCGCGTGAGCACTCTGCGGATTATCATGGTAAGCGGCACACACCTCCGCGCGGAGGCTCTGTGGGACCACATGAAGCCACTTGCGGCTTTCTGGCATGTAGTTGCGGCAGTAGAGGATGTTGCCGCGAATTTAAAAGTGAGAAGCCTGGAGGTGCACAGCTCTAGGTTGAGAAAGGTTCGACGGTGTCGACAGGAATCTGACAGTAGTAGCTGTCCATGGATCTTCTTTCTGCTGGGACACAATGCCTGAGACAACGATGACAAGGGAGGATTCATTGGCAGAGGTGTTCCGCATCAGCAGAAACAGGGGAATGAGAGGTAGCGTTGTCATGGAACGCTTGCGTCCGGATGGATACACGACGTCGAGTTAGAATTCTTGTAGACGGAGGGCCTAACGAGCGAGTCGTGTCATGGGGTCTTTGAGACACGACAGCCGTCATAATGCCTGGTGGTCGGTGACAATATCAAAGGAGTGGCTATAAGCGTAGGGGAAGGTGTAATGCCTAAAATCGTGATCGTCTATGAATTGACGATAAGGATTTTAGGCATCACCTCCCCTCCCCCCGAAGTGAAAATGGCTATGTTGTGGTATCAATGATTAGCTTGAAGTGGGGTCCTAAAAACTACATTCTTGAGCGCATTCTGTATTATCATGTGTAGGCTTGTTTTATTACATACATTAAGAAGTTAAAAATTGCAGAGTATTTGCTTGATTGGAGGAGTCATCAAAATCTAATTCCCGTTCACTTCTGCCACGCAACTGCCCTTCCGTTTGGCTGCTCTTACCCATGTATGTCTAATAAGCCTGAACTGAAAACCACGTTTTTGGCCATTCTGACGATCAATCTATAGTTGATAGACTCAGGGAGTCTGCTGACAATATTTCCGATTGTGATACCTGTACACTGGGATATCTTCAAAGAAACTGTGAACTCTGACGGTGTGTCAAGTTGTGTCGCAAAAGTCTCTGAATTGGCGAAATGTAATACACTTAAAAACAAGACTAAAGCGTCTAAGAAAGAAACAGGTCTAACAAAGAAACGAGTATCCAGCTCATTCAGACGCTCCTGACTGAGCACCCCGGTGCACTAGCTACTCGTAGAAAAAAAATTGGCTCCAATCCACGTTGTTAAGGTGGTTGGACTGCAAAGCTGAAAACGACACCCACAATGAATACCCATGCGGTGTCACTTGGATTCACAGACGTGGTTCTACAAAAAGTGAAACCAGAGACTCTGCCAGTCGTTTCCTATGATTCGCGGGGCGGGATTCCGAACGCAGCAGCATCGACTGAAAGAAAACGGAGAGAAGCGTCTTTCGCAGGGTGAGGGGCGTCCTTCGCAGGGGAGGAGTGTATTTCGCCAGGTGAGGGCGGCGCACGCGGCTGTGGCGTCATCTCTCCCACTGCCTTCCCGTAGCCGTCAAGATGACGAGCTCTCGCTCCACTTCTCTATTCAGGCCTAGGTTCAATCCCTAGTGGTGCCAGTAGTTTGTGTAGCCTGGGTGTAGCCAGTAGCCAGTAGTAGCTTGGGATGTTTGTGTAGCCCCTAGTAGCCTAGGAGTTTTCTGCTGACGCAGACACGAACATTTCCTTGGCTGGTTGGATGTATACTGCTTAGCAGTGAAAATATTTTAGAATCATGCTGCCACACTTTCCGAAAGAAAGCCCGGAAACTTTTTGGCGCTATCTTGCCTCTAAGAGTGTGAGATTGAACAGATACAACAAATCAGTGCTGTTATCACCGACGCCCGTGCAATGGCCGACAAGGCAAACGACTACTTCCATTCCGTATTTTGAGCACCGCCCAACGATAGTTGCCCATTCGTTCCTGCATCATGCCCTCCCTGAGATTTCATATGTCAAAAAGGCGTGTTATTATTGCCTAATGTACAAGACAAGTCATCTAGTGGTCCAGATGACATGCCAAACAAGGCCTTACGCAGTTATGCCGGACCAATAGCCCATTACTTGACTGAAATGTTTGTTTTACCCTGGCGTCTTCAATTTTGCCTTATCATTCGCTACTGGCTCGAAAGGTGACCACTTACTGATAGAAAACTACCAGCCTATCTCATTAACATCCCCATGCTGTAAAGTATTAGAACACATTGTTGCTCATTTTATATCGGCTGTTATCGGTATGTAATACGTTACTTTCAGAATTCCAGCTAGGTTGTCGTATAGGTACTTCGATGCAAGCAAATGATAGCTATGGTTCATGAAATTGCTACTGCCTTTTATTCAGCCAGTAAGGTCACCTGTATTCCTCGACTTCACAAGACATTCCATCACGTTCATCATGATACAATTTTAAGCAAACTACTTAACGTTGGTTTACTCGTTTTCATTGTTCGTTAGAATAAATCTTACTTGTCGAAAAGGACTGATCACACGGAAGTCTCCGCGTGCACTTCATGTACACTACCTGTTTTGTCAGGTGTTCCGCAGGGGTGCGTCTTGGGCCCCATTCTGTTTTTAATGAATATGAATGATATACCTTAATTTGTCGCATCTGACATTCATATACGATTATTCCGCAGATTGCACCATTCTCGAGAAAAGGTACACGCACTGAAGATGAAATAACTTTAAATGATAGCCTCACACGTTATTGACCATGGTTTGGCGAATAATGTTGCTGAATAATGTTCTATTCAAGAAGAACATCTTTATGAACGACAAAGACAGCCTGATAATATGCCCCACCTCTCTCCGCAATGAAATAGTACAAGCTTGCCTCCACGAGACAACCGCGGGCCATCCTAGGCTTCACTCGGACATTGGCCAGAGTCAAGAACAAATATACTGACCGGGTTTTTACAAACCGTAGACGCTATGTCCGGACATTGCCGTGATTGTCAACGTCGGCAGACACCATTGGGATGACCAGCCGTTTTGCTGCAGCCCCTTCAGGTTCCCAAATGGCCTTTCCAGCAAGTTGAAATAAATCTTTTAGGAATTTTCCACTTTGGTCACCTGTAAACGATTGTGGTGATTGCTGCTACGCCAGAGACGAGGCTTCTAAAACGAGTTACGGCAGCAGAAGGGGCATATTTCTTTCATGGGAATATCGTCCTCAGGCACGGCACTCCGTCGAGTGTCATCGCAGAGTGTGCAACAGCCGTCACGGCAAAGCTCATGCAAACTGCCATGACGCTAACTACATCACAAACCAAAAGTTTGTCCGAGCGCTTGAACAAAACTATGGCGGACATGCTATGCATTACGTTGACGTTGAGCACACGACTAGGACTCCATTCTGCCCGAAGTTACCTTTGTTTACCACACGGATCAACAGGAGACGACCTGAAAGACTCCCCTCCGACTATTGTACGGTCACGAAGTGTTCACTATGGAAGACGCTATACTACCATATTCCAAAAGTCGACAACAACGATGAAGGTGCTAAAGGGTTCATACAGCAAGCCGAATAAGCACGGCAACTAGCTTGCGTGAGCGTAAGAAATCAACAGCGCTACGATGCCAGCCGTTATAATCTCCGCGTATACAGGTAGACTTCTAACAAGATGACCAGGTGTGGGTGTGGAGTCGTGTTGTTCACCGAGGGCTTTCTGAAGGGCTGCTGGGACGGTAGTTCGGGCCGTAGCAAACGTCAGTTGAGCGACGTGTCTTCCGAAGCCATTCTGATTGGCACTGTGCCCGCAGCACGTCCTAAGCTTCCACCTGAAGTTGTTCGTGTGACCTGGATGGAACCCTATTACTCAAGATAAGGCGGTGTTTTACACCGTCGCATTTAAGAGTGTCCAAACCACCGATGGTGTTTTGCTGCGAAGCAGAATGTCTTACAACTCCCCCTCCCCAAGTATTCATTCCGGTGAAGCCGATTTACTCGGCAGCGCGTCTATGCTCCTCCCCGCCACCGCCGACACCGCTTTCATAACTGTTATTCTCCCTCGCCACCCCCGAAGCCTCTTTCGCAAGTTGCGAAATAGGTTGATAACGGTGGTAGCGCCGTGACAAGATGATTGCGGAGAGTCAACAGAAGCGCGAATTGGCGTCAAAACGACGGCGTGCCGCTATCGCGGAACTTGGCGGCGTCAGCCTTGCCGCGTTAAGTTCCACCTCAAGTAGCAGCTATCAAGCCTGCTCGAATGTAAAACAACACGCCCGCTTGGAACGCCAACGTGAGCCCATAGTTCTTCAGATTGAAAGGCTTTCCGAGCGACATTTTCGCCGGTGTATTTCGCGCCTAAGTGCACGCTTATCACCAGTTGCCGGTTTTTTCGTGTACGAGAGTAGAAAGTGTAGGGCGGGCAGGGCGTGTAAACGCAGCTATATGCTTCATGTCTTCGCTGATGACATGGCTGTTGTGCTGCCGGTAGGTGTAAATATCGACGTAAAACGGCCCTTTGCGACCTGTCCAGCATCCTCTGTGGTCGAGCGCAGTGGACTGGTGTGTTACAGAGACCGTAAGATGCCTTCGATGCGGCAGGAAAGAAGACTGAGCCATGTTTTTTTTTTTCTTTTTTTTGCTAGAATGAAGCTGGAGTCCTTCCAAGTTTCGTTCAGCTAATTGCTAGGAAGTATGCTCTATCGCGATTACAAAAAACGGTTTGTTTCGTGCACTCCGTGGACTGCGCCGAGCTTCGCAAATCTTCCTTCTTCACAGAGTGGAAGGGCACTACGTTTTTTTTTTTTCCTGGGCTACTGTCATAAGCATCGGGATGATGCTCTTCACTGATGTGGCAAATATCAAGAGAGCGTTTGCTATGGAGTGGAGCTATCAAGACGACGACGACAACGAAGTGTTAGCGTCGTGCGTGGAGGAGAGCTCTTCCAACCATAGAGTTTCATACAATAATAACTAGAGGGGAAACTGGCGCTAGTGTCAGCGCGAACACAGCGGCGGCGTTTACGCTTGAATGGGAATGATAGTTCTGGAACCGGATTGCGTAGGATCCAACGGGCCTATGGCTGCGCAAATTCTGTTTTTTGACAAAAAGAAAGCTCTTATTGTCTTATTACCCGGTTCTTTGTTTAAAAATTACATGGCAAACAAGAACGTTAGTGACCAAACGCTGTTTTTGTACGAAATAAAACGGTGCGTTTAAATAAAAAGCGGACGAGGCGTCCAGGAGGTTTGTGGAGCAGGTTTGCCATTTGCCGCCAACTGCAGCAGGACGCGAACTTCTCTAAAAACTAGTTCTAAAAGGTTTCGGCGCTGGTAGTTTGTAATACTAAGAAAGTTGTGTGCTGATAAAAAAAGAAACCGATTACCTTTGGAGAAGTTATTCTTGCCTGAATTAGTGACCTTCATTAAGCTACGTTCCTATCAGCCGCCGGTACTGCTGGTCTACGCCGTAGGAGCCCGCGTTCGCAAGAAAGGTGTGGCTATTCAAAGCGATTCGCAACCGTCGTCAGCTCTACAATACATTGCTCTGCCGAATGAGCAGCGCCGCATCTCGCACCATCTCATAATTCGCAGACAACTTTGCCGCACAGAGCGCCGTCATTTGTGTTTTAGCGCTCGCTGTGCCAGCAATGGATTGATAAGCCACCCAATTCGAAACTCCGGTTATAAAACATTCCACGCAGGGCGGCGTCAGTGTGCGCGCGGCATGCAGTTCAAGGAGAAACGTATTTGTGATAATTTTTTCAACACCCAGCGTAGCCAAATGCGTTCATGTAAATCGAAAACGAAAACGAAACTGTCTGCATAATCGAATCCATAGTAACTTCCGCAAGCCATCGAGCTCCAATCCCAATCCAGAACTACCCATCACGCCCATTTAGGGGGTCGATCGCAGCGCCAGATTCCTCTCTAGGTTGTTATGTATGAAACTAGTATGCTTCCAACGGCCCGCATGGAGAACGCTGATCAGATTCGGCAGAGCGGAGAGAAAGTCTCGCATTCGATCACGTTTCTGCTTGCTCTCTTTTCTGGCAGAAGTTCGCCTTAATAAATATACACTTGCCATTTTCCATCACCTTCTGGCTACCCGTTCCTACACGCAACACTACTACTCAACTGTTTGTATCAAGCTAGCGTGGTCCAAAGAAGTTCAAGAAAACACACTGAAGACCACTTTTTGCTTGAAATAAAAATTCCCACGGCTGAAAGGGTTAACTTCAGCTATCGTTGCGCTTCATTATACAATTTAACGCGCCGACGCAACGCAGGCGATGAGGCGCGCACTAGTGGAGGCTCCGGATTAATTTTGACCGCCTGGGGATCTTTAACGCGTGTCAAAATCTCGAACACACGGGCGCGATTGCTTCTCTCCTCAATCAGTAAAGCAGGCCGCGTTGCCGGGAATCAAGCCCGCATCCTCAGCTACTTATTTCGTCACCCAAGGTGGAATACAGATATAAAATATAATAATCGCCGCTCCCATCCCGCTTCCACTACACGGATTGATTTTGATGCTGACAGTATCTCTTGAATGGCGGGAAATATAAGTAGATAAAGACTGGGACAATTGTGGTAATCAACTCAGCTTGAGCATGCATCTCGTAGGTGCTGACGGGAGAGTGCAGTTGCATTACTGGCACCACAGTCCGCGTGCAATGCCACAAACATCGCGGGCGATGTGAGAACTATACCGACGTTCGTGTCTCCTACGCAGGCGCCACTGCGCTGTCTTCTAAAGATTTTATCTAGCAACGCAAGCTGGTTTTCTGCGAATTCGCCGTGCCTGTAAGAACGGAACTATTAAGAGCAACTTTTACCTATTGTTTCCCGAAAAAGTGTCTTCGAATTCAACTAAAGTTGTGTTTCTGTTGATGATGTGATTAACAAATGCAATAGGCGGAATGAATAATATCGCGGAAATCAAAATATCTGCCGAAAACCGCAATATTTTTTGCACGGGAGCTTGGAAAAATGTGGTCCTATAGCCTAGCCGTTGGACATTTTGCTTGGTTTAACAGTAAGCAGCATCTCGTCCTGCGAAATTTAGGTACACTTCAGCTCTGGGATTGCCACCTGCGCAATAACCTACAGCCACGATCAAAAGTTTCTGGACCAGGGAAGATGGCCATTTTAGGTTCCTATACAAGCCCGACAAACTGTCAAAGACATGCGAAGATGGTCGTATTTGTACTCAACTAATGAAAACTAACCGCACATAGTATTCCGGGCTGACGCGCGGCAGAGAAATAACTCAAAATTGCTGCTTTCGTGGTCCGTGAACTTCTGATCTTGGGTGTACATAGATGACAAATGCTCTTGTGTGTTCCACTTGGCTTTAGGCTGTCAGTAGCAAGCTCAGAAGTGTTTTAAGCTGGGCGAGGTGGTACTGTTCCATGGCGGGTAACAGCGCGCAAGCTGTACGAAAGCACGAAAAGGGACAGACACAAACAAGCGCTTTCCATTGCGAGACACAAACAAACACTGCAACGCTTGTTTGTGTCTCTCCCTTTTCGTGTTTCCGTACAGTTTGTGCACAACCTCAAAACGTGTTCATTATTCACTATACGGTAAGCAGTAACAATCCCACGCGCGTTGTTTTAATTTATTTCCATTTTATTTTATTGGTCCGTACATTTTGCGGAACTCGCCGGACTGTGACCACTAGGAAAGAAGTCGTACGTGCCAGGGAAAACTCCATCATCGTAACATTGCAGCAGGCGAATTTTCTGGCAGTATGTTTCGTTGTATATTCTTATTTGACGGTTACCGCACTTGCTGGCGTATACGTCATCGCATGTTTTGCTCCAGCTTGACGTACTTCCTTCTCGCACCCACATCTCACAAGCTGAGCTGCACCCTTCCGTCTGGGCGGGCTGAAAAAGAAATTTCCTACAATGTGAACCTTGAATATTGCAAAAGTTAAGAAACTGCGGAAAAATATTTGAACAAAAGTAATAATTTTTGAAATAGCATACACTTACCCCAAACATCCACTTGAAAGCCAGTATGCGCACAGGCAGTTCAGTGAATATCTATCTGTTGTAAAGCCTCATGTATAAGGCAGACATACCATGACCCCGTGTGTGCCAAAAATAGGCAGTTTAAGGATCTCGACCACATTAAGGGGCCGAAAACATGAGATGGACAAGACCTTTGTTGTATACCTTAGCCAGCACCAGCCGTTCTTTCGCACACACATGAGCCTCGTCTTAACTCTCGAAAGATTGTACCTTCATTTGCTAATCGCTGGCCCATTAGAGTCATTTTAAGGGAAAACCTAATATAAAGCTTTGCGATAGAAGAAAATCGAAAACGTTCCTCGAGGCACTTAAAGAAACTCTGAAAGAGGCTTTGCCGATACATGGGTGTTCGCTGTTTCAGATAAGTCGATGTTCTAGTAATTCCCTTCTTTTTGTTAGAGCGATGAGTATTAGAGGAGGTACTGCAAATCGAAACAGAGCCTTTTTGTTTGCTACGCATTTCCCCCTTCCTTTCGCCTTTCTTCCGGCCCCTGTCCAGCGCTTCGCTCGGATATTTCGCATGATCCCTCGCCTCTCGGTGCAGTCTGCAAAAACGCCCCGTTGCGCGCGTCTGCTACAGCGATAGTACCGCGTCGCAAGCATCCTTTTGGGACGAGGCCATCTAACTCTCTTGCGTTCCGTTTGCGCGGTATTTTCATTTCTCATTCTGCTTATGAATGCCGCCCTCCGCTCATGGTGGGAAGGGCTGAAAAGAGGAATGGGGCGGCATTTTAAAGCAAAGCTTTACTACTTCCGTCCAGCGATTTTGTGGAGGATGCGCAAGGTCACTGTCGGGCGCTCGACGCACCAACTGGCGCGGGCCGTGGGACGAGCAGCGCACAAATGAAACGCACGTGTCGCGCGCCGCCTTTGAAACGCCGTGCATTCCGAGGAAGGTCGCGCCTGCTCACACCGGATGCGCTAATGGCCACCACATGGGGTTGACTCGCTTTTCCCTCTTCCCTGGCCCCCAGCGGCAAGAGGAGGGGACGATGAACAAGAGACGCGGTCCGGGCGCAGGAGAGCTCGGCCCGCCGTCTTTTGGGCTCCGCGCGAGCACTGTTTCCGAGCCGCCCGCCGGGCTGTAAATAAATGTATAGTTTTTTGCATCGGAAGCTGAGTTTGTCGGTTGAAGATACCCGGGGTGAGATCTCAGCGCTGCTGCGGCTTGGAGGAGAAGCCCCTGGGAAAAGAACATCACGAAGATAACTCACCTTTTGACCGGAGACACCCCCCGGCGACACACCCCTCGAAGCGCATCGCGTGATTCGCCGGGACCGCTATTGGCGCCTGCGGGCGCCGACAGCTGTCGCCACAGCCGCTGCGGCCGAGACAGCCCACCACCTCCGCAGCTTCCTATGCATGCGGCGCTGGGTCAGCTTCGGGCAACGTAATTCGCCTCGCGCCCGGGAACGGTGCGTTCGCCATGAATGAACGCCGCGTTCGCCGGCCTCCTTCTGTGAGCGTTTGCACGGAAGCCTTTGAGACGTGGTCGGCAATAGAGCTAAATCTAAGGTTAACCAAGCGAAATCAAGACTCAGCCAGATTAAGCCAAGCTTTTTCTTTGCATACCGAAGGTTAGCTGAGCTAAGCCGTAGGCCATTTTTTACGGTTGCACAGCATGCCGAAAGATCAAGCAAGAGATAGAAACGACCTCGTCAGAGTCACCGCGCGGAAGTGGTGATCACTTGTGTTGGTACGTAATATAACAGTCTAAAATATGTGAGCGAACGAGTAAAGAATCGCCTCCAAATTTCTTGAAGTGACCCCGTACATGCGTTCCGAACCGACTTCCGTTTAAATATTGCCTAATTGCCCTCTGGTTCTCGCCAATGTTGAGCTTGGTCGTGTTGTGGGTGACGCCATGCAAGCGCGTCCCACACGCAGTAGTAGTAGCTTGCACTCCGTATTTCCTATCGGTTCTACACATTTATAACCGTAACAAAGATATTGACGCAGCTTGCAGCTAGTGGGTGCAGGGCTGGAGAAACAGCACAGCTACTGGCCCCCTCTTCCTTCGTCGGAGACCCGGCTGTTGCACCTCTAATGGATGGATTTCCGAACTTGCGGATGAAAGTTCTCTGCGACTGGCAGGCCCAGATAGTGTTTACCACAGGCTTTCATATCTCTACTAACGTGGACCGCATTAGAACGCGCTAGAACTTGCGGGAACAGGCTTCGCAAACTCGGCGTGTGATCTCCCCACTTCAGGCGCGAACCGCACGTGAATTGACGAGGAATACAGCACAGCCGAGAGATCACGCACGACGAAGGACAGAGTGTTCTCGAAGGCTCGAGCTGACCGACGCCAGGTGCTCCTCACGAGGCGCACGCTCACGTGCTCTCGCAATTTTTTTTTGAGCTCATTACGTAGCGCAAGCCCCACGCCCGACCTGGACGACGCCCTCGTGGTCCTCACGAGCGCACGCTCGCGGCTGCACTCGGCTAGAGAGTTTCCTGATAACACTCCACGCCATAACTAAAAGCTTAAACAACTCTGCTGTTAAAAAGCAACCCAGGGTTGGACGATCCGGCTCATGGCTTTGTTTGCGTGTGTCGTGCATTCGACTGCCCCCCTTTCCAGGTTACCCTACGCGACCCTGCGAATTAGACAAGTACAGCGTAAGAGGTAGCACGGGCGGCCTAGTAAGTGTAGTATGGGTTTGGGGCCGCGACTGTCCGTTTTTTTTTTGGGGGGGGGGGGGGGGAGATTCTGTATATAATTGCACAAAACAATTAAACCACCCTCGCTGTTTTCCCTGATGGCCTAAAAGCGTTTGTCTCCTTATAAAGGCTGTTCCTTCATTTTTTGACGTAAGCAGTGCTACCAATCGCCATGTTGCGGGTCTGGCGGCTGGACGCAGTCCTACATTTCCTTCCACCCTCCAACACCTACCTTGTGTTTTTTAAGCGGATCGGAGGAAGCTATGTCTTTTCTAATAAAGACATGCCATTTTTTAAAAATACACGCATCAGTACTTCATCCTCTGGAAGTGCAATTGGCTTTTCTAATTGCAAACACAAGTTCAAAACTGAATAAATTGTGTCATTGACGTATTGAGGTTTGAAGTGGTCGTTCCACAGTTCAATAGATTTTTTTTTTTGAATTCGCTAATCAGATACGCGGGCCATGCCAGGAAAGGCAGCACAGAAAAAAAACTACGACCCTGCCAGGATTTTAACCCGCAGCGTTGTTGGAGTGCCCGCGACACTTGAGGCCACTGCACGAAGTCTGCTTTTTTATCCCAACAAAAACAGCTTTATTTGCATCCTCAATATTCAGTGTCGAAACCATGGATGGTCATCGTCGCTGCGTCGATGAGATCATCATCATCGGTTCCCACATTTGCGTGAGCAGTTCTAGCTCGAGCTTCTTCGTCTTTCTTTCAACGCCATTGGAAACTAGAACAACCACCATATCCCCGGGATGTCGCGGCCCTTGGTCCCTCCTCCTATTTTACATTTCTGTGCCAAAACCCCGGGATACAGACCCATCTGCGACTTGGATTCTTCCAACCGTCGGCCTTTTGAAGGAGGGCCCCTGGATGTCGACCACGAACCGCTGTAATTGACAAAACCGGGAGTGCCACCCAAACCCGACCAACCTGGTGGGCATATGAGACGACGACGAATCCTCACCTCCTATAATTTTTCTCGATGGGCGGCGATTTCATAACCGTGGAGGGGAATGCTGCAGCGCATCGCGCGACGAAAGGCGTGCTTCGTAAGCAATATGATTTCAGTTTTGCTCTCTCTGGAATGCACTATCGGGAACTGATGATAAAAAGGAAAAAAAAAAGAGGATAATAGCTCGACCACTGTTCAAAGAAGCAAACGCAGTTTTAGGCTAGTCCGGTATAAGCAGCGATGTTTGGCATGTGTTGACGAGCTTTCTGCGCCTGTAACGGGAAGCTGAAATTGGATTAAGATTGTTAAATGAGGAAATTTATCAGTTTATTGACATCAACCATTTAGACGAGGAACTTGCAACTACCGTAGAATATAAAGCTAAAATCATGCATGCTATGATCCGGTTATTCTATCGATTGAAATACGAAAAATGTGAAACCACTGAACTCTGCGAATTCATTGAGACACTAAATTTATCGAAAAACTCCAGCAAGTTTCTTAAATTACCTCAACAGTCGTATGATCCACATGATTTTAAAAACTCTGATGAGGAAGCCTTTTGACAGGAACTGTGATTGCTTCACTGTTCTACCACAAGCATAAAGTGAGAAGATGAAATATTTGTTGGGGCCACGTGACCCTCAAACCAAAGATGTCTTTCATTTGTGCTCGTTTGAAGAGTTCCCAGCTAGGCCCCGAGCGAGACAGGCTGTCACCTAGTGCCGTAACCATGCCACTTGCAGCTCCTTATGCCATATTTACTAGCGTAAAACCACGAATGCTTATCCTGAGAAACAGAAAGTACAAGACGAGCCGCACATATTTTCAACGTATAGACTAGAGATGCACAGCCCTTAACAGAGCGATCAAGATGCTTATACAAGACAGGCAACGAAGGCTGCAGCTATGGGTACCGGAGAACGCACTCGAGAGCCAAGAGTACAAGGCAGCCCCATTCGAAGATCAAGAAAGTATCCGATAACGACAATCGACTGTGAGAGTAGAGAACCTGCGAAAGGAGCGGGCGCCTTCAATAAACTGTTTTCAAGCCACCGTGAAAACCCGAGGAAGTCCCCATCAGACTACAAGACCATCGAAGACGGGCTCCACATTTCAGCCTGGCTGCTTCGTCTGCACCGACACTCTGGCGTGCGTTCAAAGGACAGCACCTGTCGTAGTCTCTCCTTCGGTCTCCCTCACCGGATCGGACAGGAACGAACGTAACCTGGTAACGTGTCACGGACTGACCTCGGCTTTTTTGTGGCCGGGTAAGATGTAGAAACCTTATGGATTATCAACATCGTGGCACCGATGAGATCACCATAAACCGTGCCCGCGTTGGGGTGAGCAACTCTAGCCCGAGCTGCTTCCTCTTTCTCGCATTACCATTTCTAAATAGAAAACCATTGTATCACCGGGAACATCGCAGCCCTTGGTCTACCCTTCTATTGTATTTTCATTAAATAGAGATGGGACACGTGGCTGTTGAGTTATAGATAAATGAAATGAGTACCCGAAAATATGAATACGAACAGCAAAATCAATGAATATAGATAGTGGAGATAAAATAATGGCGGGCGAGTAGTATATTTGCGAAGACATCTTTTGGGTCATTCCATGCCAAACGTCCCAGCCGTAAAATCGACCATCACGGATTTGCTCAGTAAAAATTGTGGGCCATCCTCGCATGGCCCACAATGCTCCCTGAAAGTGTTTTGGTCCAAAGAAATTTTGTTCTATTTCTAGCGGCCCTTTTACCTCCAGGGTTTAAAGCAAACTTACGTCTGTGAAAAAAAGTATGAAAAAGTAACTTCTCTTACAATGGCCACAATGTTTTGTGAACATCATGTTGACCCCCCGGGCTGCTCTATGCCGCATTTCTAAAATATTTTTCCTTTTCTTTGCTGTAATTACGCCATTCAGAAAATACACGATGTCGAGCATTTTCAAACATTTTTAGCAAACACAAGCACATTCTCCCAGCTAATGAAGCATTTGTACCTATATCTCAGCATTGTGGAAAATTGATAAAAACTATATTTACACTTAAAAAAGGTGAAATGTGCGAGAAAACGTTTGTCAAACTTGAAAAAATCTCCTTTCTGGCCCATATTCACCTTGAAATTGCGCATTATTGTGCTCGTAGTAAAAATATCAAATACAAGCCATTCACTAGCACAAATGATCGCAGTTTATTTCAGAAAGTTTATTCAGAACAGTTTTTGTTTTAGCAGAGAAAAAAAATTTTCAATTTGTACAGCGACACTACTTCACCCCGTTCTTTCACAGAGCGTCTTCTCTGCACGGCATGCACCTGCCTGCATGGAAAAGGCGCGAGCCAGCGGGTTTGCGCTACAAGAATACCTTTCGCTGCAATGGTATTGGTAACGTCAGTACAGGAAAAAGGAATATTTCGCGTGTTAGTGGGAAAAGTACAACGTGGAGCTAGCGGTGGTGCGCCCATTCCATGAGTACGGGAAACTCAACGACTGGCTGGACATGGACGTGCATAAAGAAGCAGGGTATGGTATACGTGGTATCTTTTAAGTATGCCGAAAATTATGAAATAAACAGCGGCGGAGTCATATAGTTAAACGGATTTATTTGTATGCGTTAGTGGGAATTGCATAACCCGATGCTTTAAATGCACATCTGATTTCCAGTCGTTGAGTTTCCCGTACTCATAGAATGGGCACACTACCGCTAGCTCCACGTTGTACTTTTCCCACTAACACGCGAAATATTCCTTTTTCCTGTACTGACGCTACCAATACCATTGCGGCGAAAGGTATTCTTGTAGCGCAAACCCGCTGGCTCGCGCCTTTTCCATGCAGGCAGGTGCATGCCGTGCAGAGAAGACGCTCTGTGGAACAACGGGGTGAAGTAGTGTCGCTGTACAAATTGAAATTTTTTTTCTCTCTGCTAAAACAAAAACTGTTCTGATTAAACTTTCTGAAATAAACTGCGATCATTTGTGCTAGTGAATGGCTTGTACTTGATATTTTTACTACGAGCACAACAATGCGCAATTTCAAGGTGAATATGGGCCAGAAAGGAGATTTTTCCAAGTTTGACAAACGTTTTCTCGCACATTTCACCTTTTTTAAGTGTAAATATAGTTTTTATCAATTTTCCACAATGCTGAGATACAGGTATAAATGCTTCATTAGCTGGGAGAATGTGCTCGTAGTTGCTAAAAATGTTTGAAAATGCTCGACATCGTGTATTTTCTGAATAGCGTAATCACAGCCAAGAAAAGGAAAAATATTTTAGAAATGCGGCATAGAGCAGCCCAGGGGGTCAACATGATGTTCACAAAACATTGTTGCCATTGTAAGAGAAGTTACTTTTTCATGATTTTTTTCACAGACGTAAGTTTGCTTTATACCCTGGAGGTAAAAGGGCCGCTAGAAAAAGAACAAAATTTCTTTGGACCAAAACACTTTCAGGGAGCATTGTGGGCCATGCGAGGATGACCCACAATTTTTACTGAGCAAATCCGTGATGATCGATTTTACGGCTGGGACGTTTGGCATGGAATGACCCTTTTCAATCTCTGTTACTGTAACGCAGTCACGCGAAAATTTGTATTTTACGGAAAGAAATCGCGCTATTCGTGTGCTCTTGTTCATATTTTCGCCCTCGCATCTCGTTTGTCGATGACTGCACATTCCGATACATTACATTACATATAATCTGGTTCAGGTGAGGATGCCGCTTGGTTCCCCACCTTATTTATTTTATTTCCCTCTTCTCTAATGGTGCTGCTTCAGTTTGCGTAAAAAAAGGCAGAATGGTAGTGAACAAACCTGAATGGTGGCAAAAACAAGTCGGGTGCGGACACTAACACACCTATGACGAGAAAAAAAACTAGATGCTTCCGACGCATTCAGGACTGGCATGCTCGCATGGTAAAGGGTAAGCAGTCGCACTCCGACTATATGTGGAAAGTTGTACTGGAGTCTGGAACAAAATCACAGGTTGTTGGGTTTTGCTGCATGCTAGCTGGTCGCTGGCTTCATAACCGCTTCAAGCATTCTGCTTCCTTTGTTTTGAAGGTTACCGTAGCATGGCAGCAACGCACAAGGGCCTGGCACAGTTCAGTGTCATTTGGCTCTGCATTCTGCATTGTAAACCTCCTGTGGTTGGGCTTGATTCGCGTACGTGTGTGGGCGGCCACGCAGCCGGCCGACCAAATGGGCGCTCCAACCGAAGTCGAAACGTCTTTCGTGGCGAGACAATGCACGAATCAATCGGACACGCTCTGACAAACACCCACCTGGCAGACTGACGCGCATTTTGTCGCGCGCACTCAAAAAGCCACACAGAGCTTGCGCTTGCTAAGAAGGAAGAAATAAAGGTAAAGGAAAGGCAGGAATGTCAACCAGGCTGTGGCCTGTTTTGCTTTCCTAGACGTGGGGAAGTGGGGAAAAAGATGAAAAGCAGTAAAAGAAGAGAAAGGTAAAGAGAGAGCGTAAAGAGGTGTGGCCAGCGCCACGGCGCTATAGGCGATAGAGTTCATTGACTTCACAGAGAGCAGTACCTTGCGCTACAGTCTGCTGTTAAGAGATTTGCGATTTTATATACACGCCTGCTAGGGTAGCATGGATCCGAGCACAGAAGGGTGGACAACGTGGGAGTTTGTGCGTAATAAGACACAAAAAACGTCCTTGTTAAATTGAACTGATAAATAACAAAAGTTCCTACATGGTTACTGGAAAAATCAAGATACCGTTGCAGACCTCTTCACCGCAAAAGCTCCTCTGGCTTTCGCAAATTGAAACGCCAACAACCTAATATAGCAACACGCTCAAAATGAATCAGATAGAGCGTTAATTGTCGTCACCACTGCGCTGGAAGCAATTCGGATTCTACTATTTTTATTGTTCACTTACTTTAAACTTTAAACAGCACGCCCTAATACGGCGCTAAGTTCGAAAATCCCTGGTGACCAGGCCACCTACCGGCACCTGTATAACCCACTTGCTTGTCCACTTCCTTCCCATAATTTCCTCCAGGAGTAACACCAGAATCAGGAATAAACGACCAGTTTGGCCGATATGTTGGTTTTCTTGCTTCCTCTGCTGGTTATAATATATGTATAATAGCAAGTATACAACTGTTCAAACCGCAGTTAGTTGAGAATCCTAAGGTGAATGGATAATGAAATTTTAGAACGCTTAGCCGAATACGCCGGGCTGAGTTAAGTGTCACCTGCAAGTGAAAGATTTTAAAATCTTGTAGGATTCAATATGATTGGCAAAATATATCGACTAAAAATCGCAGCCAACACAAATGGTTGAAAAAAGACAAACAGCCACTTTACCTGCATCCCAGTGCGGCGTTTGTACAACCGAGCAGTGGCCGTCCGTGAACAGAAACTGGTACTTGGCGATGACAGTGCGTCCTGTAATGAGCACGAATGCTATTTAGTGTTCTCAACGCGCGTTTAGCAACAACCTTCTTCCTGCATTTTTCATCCCAGGGTTGGAAGAGGGGCTTGTTTGTAACCAATATGTGTGGAGTCTACCGCGGCAACGGTGGCTTACAGAAACCCTTTGGTTGTGTTGTTTCACCTTTTGTAACTTCAAATCCATTCGTGACAATGTGCTGAGTAGCGCTATGCGTTATATGGTGATTTTTTTGCATCATCTCACGTAAATGCAACGCTGCTTTACTCTGCTCGATAATTCAAGTCTGGGCAATCTCTAGCTGACAACCTCTAAAAATTTGATAGCCCTATTACCCACATTACACATACCGCATTACACTGGAGTGGAGCAACTATGTCGATGCCTCCGTGCTCGAAAAGATGCAAACGCAAATGACGCTGCTATTTTCTGCTGATACTCCAATAGTGCTTCCCCCTATTTAAATTCGGGAAATATTACGAACCCAAAACAAGTAAGGATGTTTTTTGACGAGTAAAATAAATCAGCGCGAACATACAAAGCCAAAAAATTATTGCTGTGTCTGAACATTCCCTTGTATGCAACTACACTGCGCAAAACTTATGCTGAATTAACATGCTTGGTTGCAGCAGTACTTTGTTCTGAAGAAGTACATGTATATAAGTCACGCCTAATTCCTATGGAGCACAATCCTTTACATCCCTATTCTTATATTCACGTTTCTAGCAAGATAAAGTTCAAACGCTGCTTGCAATCGTAGAAGAACTTGACTTTTATCAACTTTGTGCGTTTGATATACTTACAAAGATGTTGTTTCGCCCAACACATATGTTTAAACTAGGAAATAGTTTGTATATTGGAGAAACACAGGAAAACTTGGAACACCGTACAAACAAAATCGTTAAACACGGGGCGCCCATGTGCATGGTTGGAATTATGAATAGTTTGTACCGTCTACCTTAACTGAACTGCTGCTGTACTTTTTAGCAACGATTACGTTGTTTGGTATAATATTGGTAACTGGAGCGAGCGCATCTTAATATTCTCTCTGAATGCCATAATTATTTTATGAAATTATTTCCAATCCAAGCAGCCGCAATTTCATCAGAGAAAAGTTTTTGAGTGAGTCCTTAGAGCAGAACTAAGCTTTAGTAAGCGTTTTACCGCAACGACTGTCCTAACTGAAACTAGGAATAACTGCTCAGTTGTTTTTATTTACTGTACTGGAGGAAATTCGCTTACCAGGAAGAACTCGCCTGGCGTAACTGCCAGAATTTTTATCTTATAAACACATTTTAAAGGTTAATTTTGACGGATACCACTTTGACCAGTATTTTTAAGGCAGCTTATATTCCCCTAAAGCAATCATGGTGACTCATTCGTTTTGCATTCATAAATTAACTTCGCATAAACTTGCTAATTAAGTAAAGCCTCAAGATCGCAACTACCACAAAAAAAAACTGTCCGGGCACTGTACGTTGGAAAAGGCAGTAATAAAGAACACGCAAACTCATTTCCCACAATTTTACTGCATAGAACATCTAAACGGGGGAGAGCTGTCTTTATACAGTCCCATTAAAGATATTTTCCGCAAAATAAACGCCCCACCTTCGCCGTAGTGCTGTGTTGCTGTTAGGATATCACCGTCTGTATCATACTCCGATGTAATGTTATATCTGCAGGAAAGACAAGATGAATCGTCAATTTGTAATGGTCGAAAAACTTCGCAAGGAACTGTACACTTTCTATGCGCAGTCGGGGACGACCACACATCATGTATTTCATAAACGTATTCAAACGTTTCTCTATATTTGTGATCCACAGGGCAGGAACGGCACTGCTCGGTTATAAGGACATTCAAAGTAATTGGTACCGACATCTTTTTGAAATGCCGGGTTTACGGTGAAAGTAAAATACCATTTTTTTTTCTTTTGGCAACTGGAGAAAACCGAGTAAATATAAAAAATGCATTTCGTTTTCTTATGTAAGCACATATAAAAAGAGTTACTCGCGCTTTAATCGGCGATTTTCAGGAGACAAATCACCGGCGAAATGCGCCTTATCTCACAACTACACATTCGTTATAATTTTAGGTCTGTGTAAGGGCCCCTGTTATAATTATAACCTCGATTAATACATCGAGACGCAAATTGCCCACTTTCTGTGGAAGTTGATAAAATTTTCTTTTCTTTCCTTTGTTATCCTGTCGTCCTAAGTATCCACAATACCGTTTCCCTTTAAAATATTTGTCTTGGCACGCGGGTCAAAATAGGCGGTGTTAGTAACCAAAAATTACTGGAAAAACTGTTACTGCTCCAAAGAATGAAAAGCCACACAAAGTTTTAAAAACGACAGTATTTCTTGGGCTGCTCACATGCGAACATTTTGGTCTGTATGTACGTCTGTGTGTATGCCTGTCTGCCCCTCGATTCAGCCGCCCGGCCAAAAGTTAAAATCAATTTCTTAACAAGGCGTTCATATAGCCCGAAACATTTTTCAATCTAGTTAACTTGAAATATGCTTCAGTTTTGTCATTATTGTTCACCAAAAAGATTACACTGGGCATATTGAGGAAGAAAGTGAATACATAGCTAGTGTTTGAAGTTCTTTAATTCAAAGTTGATGTATGTTGGAGTTTTACGAAAGCACAATAAAAAGAAATACTTTGAAAACGATGTGTTAACCACAAAAATAAAAAAAGGCTGGCGATTACGATGCTCCCTAATGCAAAATTTGGGCTCAGCTGTTTAGCTGTTTTTACTATGCAAAATATGCTGAGGAAAAGAATTTCAGACAGACATATATGTATCGTAACAGAAAAAATTTATTTTTTACATTTTGCTCAACCCAAGACATACCACTGCAGCTTACGAAGGAAGCAATGGAAAAACTTAATAACCACAGTAAGACATATATCTACGCCTTCCATTTTTAGGGGGCATTCGACAACGTTTCGCACGAAGCCATTCTTCAATGCCTCGCATCTACAAACTGTGGCGAGCGCACATTCCAATACTTCGTCTCATTCCTCACCCAGTGCACAGCAACAGTAGGCATAGGACACCTTTGACCTAACGCATTCCAACCCATACCGAAGGGTACCCCACAGTGATCGGTAGTATCCCCAGTAATCTTCAACGTCAGCATGAAAGACTTACCACCCCTACTAAAATCCATCCCGAACCTTCGCCACGCAATATAGGGACCGGGCGGCCGTTGTATGGCACCACTGTCGCTTCAGTGAACAGCGCCGCCCGTGGCGAACCGCTCGCCAGTGGAATGCCGGTGGCGGTCAGCGCAGCGTAACTGTGCATGGCTTTCTGTCATTTTTCTGCCGTGCGGCTTGCAAAGCGTACGTAACCCCACGTGCATTTTTCAGATCGGTAAATCTTGAGCGTGGATGTTACCTTTACGAGGCATGCCATGTGTGTGATTTACGCCCATACTCAGTATTTACAAATAGCAGACGACGCTCAATGCGCCAAGCTGGAAGTCGAGCTGGAAGTGAAAGTTCGTTGCTTCATGCAATTTTTTTGATGCCTGCATGCAGTTTCGCGTATCGAGGAGTATACTGCAGCTAAATGCTCCCACAAAGCCGGTGTGCAACCGATTTAGGAATGCTGCGGCGCTGGCCTTGGGCAGTTGATGACGAAACGGCGTCAACGTCGTGCACAAGCCAAAGACAAAGTTGGGAGGTGTCTTCTGAGATTTACCTCAAAACAGAAATTGTGATGGCCGACGCTTCCGTAACTTCATTACCTACGGCTGAAACGTGTTTAATTTCACAGAAATGCTCTTACTACAGTCATCGGGAATCGCTGGTAGAATAAATACCGCATGATAGAAGAACGTTATTGCTTGTTGTGGAGAAGCATTGCTTTACAAGAATTGCAATGGTTGCTGGCTAGTTGGTAAATGGTTTTTCAAAAACCAATTCCTGCGTGGCTGAAGGACGCAAGACAGGAGGGTGCCCGAAACCTGTACTCTTCACAACTGAATGCTGCGGTCGGTTTACAAGCTGCCACCTATACTTGAAAAATCATGCCCTCCTTCGTCTAACGAGGATGAGGGTTTATCGCAAAGCTCTATCGTATGGGTTCCTTGATTGCCTTCTGAATTTAAACTTTGACTAGTTGACCGTCGAATTTGACCAGCACGCAGTTTGGTCTTTTGATCGCAGCGTCTTTGACTTTGACCATTTCCCATTCAATTTCGCAGGAAGAAAGCTTTGCGTTCAGCCATCATAATCATTAGACGAAGAGCTAGATGATTTTGCTGTTTAATTTTGAACTTCCATGCCCCCCTCTCAAAATCTAAACTTTGTCCAGCGTGTCGGATATGTGTCTGTGCTGGAGGACACGGGCTGATGCACCCATATTTGAGGCAACTAATCGCGCGTTTTTGGTGTCTTCACCAGGCATTACACGGTTTTTTAGGTACTCTGTAAAGAATACTTAAGCATTAAAAAACACCGGCTGACGTTAACGCTGCCACATTTTTTAACTATCGGTGCCAGCCTTTAGTCTACGCAGGTGGTAAAACGGAAAGGGAGGAGGGATGGTGGATGGTTTGTAGCTTGGGCTGTTGAGTTGGTGAATAACTTTGGCTCTTGATAAAATGACCACCACAAATGTGGGATTTACACTTCGGCTTTCAGGCTCCCATTCTGTCACAGTGTCGCTCACCAAAACCGAAGGCACATAGCTCACGGTTACAGAAAGTGTAAACTACGCAACATTTCTACGGCTACACGGTAATCCATCTCGTATGCAGGTGCCTTTCTATTTAAAGCACACGTATCGAGGTATCCCAGCGCTAAGGCTGGCGTGGAAACCGTAGTCATTGAAACCAGTGAAGATAATTTAAAGTGTTAGAAATGAATAATATTATTGCTAATAGTTTTATTCCTACTCAGATCGCGCGGAGCCAGGCGCAGAGCGCTGCAAAAAGCGCTCGTGTCAATGTAGCCCATTCCCAACCTTACAAGCATCCAATAAGTTTGCGTAGCCGTTAGTGCATTTAAGAAGAAAATAATACTACTAATGGTAGTTCTATTCGTACTCAGAACGGGTGTAGCCAAGCGCAGATCGCTGCAAAAAGCGCTTATGCCATTGCAGCCGATACCCAACTTTAGAAGCTTCCGACAAGTTTACGTAGTCATTACTGCATTTAAGAACCCAACACATCTGTCTAGACTTTGTTTCACCGCACATATACGCTCACAACACCACCAAAACATTCAAAACACCGAAGTAAACACGACAAAAACAACGGGAGGCTGTGTAGTCCAATGCACCGGCTCATTCCACTGACGAGGGGAGCGCCGAGTGGTGGCGCTACCCGTCCAGCTGCCCGGTCCCTATACGCGGACGACCTAACGCTCTGCGTCCTCACTGGATATCCGGGCGACCAGCAAGACGCACTTCAAGCAGCCATTCAGGTTACCCAACAATACCTGAAAACCCGAGGACTCGAGTGTGCCCCCGAAAAATCTGCCGTTCTAACCCTGTGCAAAAGAACATATAAGAAGCGTCTAGATCCCATACCAGATCCATAACTTACCATTAATGAGCCACCTGTCCCAAATGTCCCACATCTACGCATATTAGGCCTCACCATACCAAAAGATGGCTCAGGCGCCCAGACTATCTTTCCCTTGCAACGGACTCTTAACCAGCTCATTCACGTCATCCGCAGGGTCTCCCATCAGGGATTTTGGCTAGAAGAAACTGACACCCTGAGCATCATTCACGCCATCCTCATTATCCGGGTTACGTACGCCGTACTTTGCCCTAAAACCCGCGGAGAAGGGAAAGCTAAACATCGCCATACGCCAAGCCTAAAGACCGCTCTTGGACTACTTTCAAAAACAGCAACAAGAAAACTTCTACAGCTCCACGTCCATAATACATGTGAGGAACTGGAAAAAGCTAATCGCATCTCACAACTCCCTCGGCTCAAGCTCACGCCAACATGCAAGGCTACACTTACCCGGCTCGGCTACACGCCTCCCCCAAAATGCGAACATAGGCACCGCATCCCTCTACCCATCCGAAACTCCGTCACAGTCTCACCCATTTCTAGGAATATGCAACCCGTTTACAACAAACCACGCCGAGAAGCCCGGATACGAGCCCCTACACAACGATTTCCAGCCTCTCAATTTACTCGTTACACTAATGGATCTCCGCACCTCCAACAACCCGCCTATGTCGTGAGCGTCACCGACGCGCTAACGATGCAGAACTGACGGCTGCTACAGTTTCCACGACATCTATTGAAGCAGCACAAGAACTTGCCACCGCTCTGGCCGCCACCACTGGAAATGACTACATCACTGTAATGACCGACTCCCAAACAACCTGCCGCAACTTCCTGCTACGTCGCATAAAACCCGCGGGCCTCAAAATTCTGCAAACAGTGCGCCAGCTAAAAGAAATGTACATGATCCGGATCCTCGTTCACGAGTCCTCCGAGGAAAACAAGGCGGCACACGCCGCTGCCCGTGTTTATTTCCACCGGAACATTTCTAAGGAAGGCGAAGACACGCAGCTCTCTCACTCTCCAAAACGTGCTACTCTTAGTTCATACACAGACATCCTTGCCCATTACTGCCACGAACGACGACAGTTCCCCCCTCCCCAACATCCCCATTTATCCACAGCCGAGGCGATTGCCTTTAGCCGACTTCACACAAAATCCTATCCTCGCGCCACTCTCTTTCACGCCATCTACCCCACCTTCTACCATGCTTCCTGTAATTTCTGTTCCCAGCCTCGCACCCTGTACCACATGGTATGGGAGTGTCACAAACTCCATCCCTTATCCTCAATCATCGCTCCACGAACGAGCAGTAAGCGGGCCAGCTGGCCAGCTCGACCTCTAACTCCAGCGTAGCCTGGTGGAGAGGGCGAGGGAAGCAAGCGCGGACCACGTTTTCCAGGACTATAGGAGGCCCCCCCACCGGGCGGGCGCTGAACCATCAGCGCCTGAAGCTCGTCTTAATAAAGTTTTCACTCACTCTCTCACTTACTCACTCACTCCTGCACTTTGTCCTTCTTTAAGAAACCCCCTTTCCCAGTCCTCGATTGTTCTAAAGGAGGCCTTGTGGCCAGCGAAATGGACTTATATATGATGGAGTCGCTGCACCAGTGGCTGGTTCTGAACGCCGAGTCTATGCAAGCATTGCGCAAGGTTACAGCGTTGGGAGGCGTTACGAGGGAGAGGAACAGGAGGTTCTCGCACATGAGTGGTAGGAAATTGCTGTTTCCCTTGATGTCTACTTTAAATTCCCTCATCACTAACATCTGTGTAGATCGATGGTCGGCTAATCCGAGGCGCAGGAAGTGCACTACGCATTTGGTAAGCGCGGTAGGCGAGAAGTAGCCGGCCGCTATCAGCAAGCGGTTGTCCAACTTTGCGGTACACAACTCGCCAACTTCTTTAGAAATACCAAGCACTTCGACGGGCATTGGTAACCAACCCATACGCAAGTAGATAGCCACTCCCACCGCTCCGTTGCAACCTCTGCTAGCGCCGCAGAAGCTCTGTTAATTTAAGCTTTCAGGCTGTGCGAAGTGGGCCTCAGGAAGGGACCGTGAACGGCGTCTTAGGAAGCGAATACCCATCATCGTCAAGCGCACGCCCCCCCCCCCCCTCATGTTTTCGCCAAGCTTCGCGCAGGCGAGCGTCTCGTGCGGGTACAGCGTACTGCCCCGGCACACTTTGATAATGATGATGGTGATGATGATGCCCATGATGATTGCTAGTGGTATCCCCCTTATTTCTTCTGTTATAGGTAGTAGCTGTCCTAGGCAATATTACCCTCTCTGCTTTTCGTCCACGAGAGAGAGAGAGAGAAATAACTTTTATTTGTCCAGTTTGTGGAGGAGACCTAGACCTCCACCCTAGGCGTCCGCCAGGAGCCCTTGGGTCCTAGCAGCGTCTTCGGCTAACTGGACGGCCCAGACTTGATTCGCCGGGTCTGAGCTGAGCAGTACGGTCTCCCACTGCTCATTATTGCTAATTTTGCGGCTCTGAGGAGTCGCCTGAGGACATGCCCATAATATATGTGCAAGATCGGCCCGTTCCTTGCATCTCCGACATTTATCTGAAAACTGTCCAGGATAACAATGACTATACGCGACGGGTTCGGGTACGAGTTCGTCTGAAGAAGCCGCCAAACCACAGATTGCCTTTTACTGAGGGATGGATGAGCGGGAGGGTAGCGGGCTCGTTCAAGCCGGTAATGAGTAGTCAGCTCCCTGTAAGACACAAGCCTGTCTCTGCCCGTCCAGCGAAGCGAGTGAGCGTCTGGGTCAGAAGTGTCGACGCCAGCTTGGTCGGTAAAGCCTCGAGCCGCATCGTGCGCACACTCGTTTCCGGCCAGGCCCGAGTGGGCCGGTGCCCATATCAAGTATATCTTCCCGTTCCGCTCGTCATGGGATCGAGAGTTTAGGATTTGGGACGCCTCGGGGTGAAATTCGCCCTCTCGAATAATTTAAAATAGCCGACTTAGAGTCGCTAACAAGGAATTTAATTTTTGGAGAAGCTGTCATCGCCAGGGCGATGGCCGCCTCTTCACCCACCTCTGTGTCCGTCGTGCGGACCGAGCATGAGGCAATTGAATCCCCACGGAAATTGACCACTGCGAGGGCCATGGCGTCGCGAGCAATGTAATCAGCGGCGTCTACGTATACCACGTCCTCTGATTTTTCATATCTTTTCTGTAGGGCTTTGGCCCTGGCCTGTCGCCGCTCTTGGTTATGTACGGGGTGCATGTTTTTCGGTAGCGGCGGTATGTACATGCGATCCCCTGTTTCCGCTGGTAGGTCTATTTTGGTTCGGGGTATCCCTGCGGGAAAAATGCCAAGCGATTTGAGGATCTGTCTGCCGGTTAGAGTCTGGATAAGTCGCTCCCGCTGTGACAGCCTTTGAGCTTTGATAATCTCGCTGAGGGTATTGTGAAGCCCGAGTTCCTCGAACCGTTCGGTTGGGGCTGTTAACGGGATCCCTATGGCCTGTTTATAAGCCCGCCTTATCATGGTATTTAGCTTGGCTTCTTCATCGCGTTTCAGGTGCAGGAATGGGGCGACTTATGTTACTCTACTAATGACGAAGGCTTGTACCAATCTCACGAGGTTGTGTTCTTTCATCCCGTGGTGTCGATTGGCTATTTGTGAGATCTGGTGAGTTGTTTGGTGTAAGCTCTTTTCGAGAGCGAGTATGGTCTCTGAATTGTGTCCGTTGGCTTGGATGCGGAGGCCCAGGACTCGGATACTTGAAACTGTCGGGATGCGTTGGACTCCGCATGTAAAGAGCTGAATGTCCGGAGGTACTGAGTCTGTCCGGCGTCCCCTGCTAGTCGGGCGATAGAGTAGAAGCGCTGATTTCTCTGGAGAGCAGTTCAGGCCACGAGGGATCACGTAAGTTTCTATTACCTCTATTGCCCTTTGTAGTGTGTCTTGTATCTGTCCGTCACTGCCACCCGGAACCCACAGCGTGATGTCATCTGCATACAGGCTGTATTGCAAGCCGTGAATGTTATCCAGTTGTTCGGGGAGGCCAATCATGGCTACGTTGAACGAGAAATCTAATGTTTTCGTCGCTCGACAGCCTTGAAGTTAACTCCTCTGTGTTACCCTTAAATCCTACAGCTTCTGGAAGACGAATATCTCCCTCAAGTAGATTTGGATGGATACCGTCGCATTCTAACACCATGTGCCGAAGCGTAGAAGAGTATCGGAGAAACGTATCGCGCCGCCACTGCGAACCACCCTCCCCTCACAGTCTCCCCCTTTGCTTTCTTTCACACTTCGGTTTTCCCATCGTTCGCTCGGTTACACAGCCATCCCCGCCGCCAAAGCTCAGATGCAGCCGCCGAAGGGCTGCACCCAAAAATGTCACCCGACCTTGGCGCTCGTGTCTCCAGTACTAAGTCCCGACTATTAAGAGGGATGGCGCAGCAGTGCTAACGCGGCAAACCTGAACCCAGAAAACGTTCAATGGGTTACCCGATACAGCAGGGGAAATGCGTGAAAGGTGAGTGGGTGAGATAGAAGAGGCAGCTGCGCTTGCATGGGCATTAGAAGAATATCATCTTTTGAAAAAACTCGCAGCGAGCCGAGCAGATTCCTACTATTATAAACGAGAATGTCAAAAACAAAAATAGCATGCCCAGCTTTTCAAAAGCTGTCTGGGAGCCACCAAGTGGACAGGTAAAATTCGTCTTAAATATTTTATTCAAAGTAGCAATCGCGATCCCTCATTAACTAATCATTATTCAGATATAGCTATGTTCCATGTCCATATAACACAAATAAAAAATCCCAATTCTCCTGCCGAACTTGAAAATGTCACGCAGAAAAGAATCGGCAACAAAAACCCTTTCTGGATACTAGGTTGTGTAATCGGCTTTAAGAACACTAACCCTGCAGAACATGCCAAAGCTAAAATTGTAATCGCCAGACCGTTTGTTATAAAGCTGGAGTAGCGCATTCGCCGCCCAAATTCAAAAAACACGATCTAAAAGCACATTATAGTTAAACCCTAGGTAGATTGTGATGTATTATGCCAACATTATTTTATTAGCAGTAATCTTATTCTTCTGGCAGTTAGGCGACCCTAAACGTCTCCAAAAAAAAGGCCAATTATGATACAACTTCGCCTCAAGGATGGATTATTTCTGGGCATTCCAGGAAGAAATAACCTAAATAAATTGCGAAATAAAGTGACTTCTGTGTTTTCTTGATACGTCATACTCCTTTATTTTAGAAGGTTTTCCGTAATCGTAACCACGCGTTGGGGAGGGGGTAGCACGACAGCAGGTATTGAAGTGTATAAAGGCTTTCCGCTCCTGATCAATGAAATGTATAGTTCGATGAATATTCGTATATCCCCGAAGATACAGCTCCGCTTTGACTTGCACTGTAAGTAAAGAGACTTACCCACTTCCGGACGTTATGTTATACCACTTTGTGCAGTACCGAGCAGTGTGACAACTTCCATTCAAAGATATTTTTGAGGCCATAGTGCACTTTATGTTATCGCCTTGGTTGCGATTGTTGTAAAAGTTTCGGTACATTAGGTACATATTATCGCCAGGCCCGCTTATAAACTGGAACAAGAACGACGTTAGCCATGGCATTACTTTCACTTATTGTCTGTAAATTTTACAAAAGGCGTAGTAGTTTGTAGAGTACCTTTCACAACTTTTTGCAAACACCAAGTGTTCACGCAATACTGCATATAACAGAAAATTGGCTCATGCATTTATCCGGAGATCACGACAAACGTTTCTGCGCCGAGTCTCCCCATTTAGCGCCGCATCAGCCCGAGGCGGCTACTTCCCCCGTGGACGTTCCAAAAGGAAACCACGTACACGCTGACGATAAACTGCCCTGCCGCCTAAATCCGTCTGGCGTTCAATCAAGCTCTACAAACACGCAGCCAGCTTCCTTCAAGGTTGGCATCAAACCAAAGAAGAATGCCAACATCCATCAAAATCACGACGAAAGCTTTTCTGCAAACACTATCAGCATGTCCGCATTCTCAGGGTCACAATGGCTGCACCTTTCACCGAGACACCAACCCAATTTTTGTATGGTTAGCTTCACTATAGGTAGTCCATAAGTTTTCAAACCTCGCCCATATGTCCGTCTCCCCCCGACTTAAGACATTATGTTGTGTCGGACGTCGATGCCTGTGAATATCCGACGTGCTCCCTGACACTATCCCATGCGAAAAGCATCACGTGCTCGTGGCCCAGGTCCTGCCTGGCCGCATCAGCAGGAACGCCCGCTCCATACTCCTCCGCATGCTGCTCGATTGCTGCAACGTGGCAGCCCGCTTGCACCGACAAGGCCGCCGGAAGTCGTCCACATGTGCAGACTGCCCAGAGCCTGAGACCCTGGAGCACCTGCTCTGCTCCTGCCGCCACCCCGATGCCCCGTGAGAACAGCTTCGGCCATTTTCAGCATCTCGGGCTGCGCAGCCACACTCTAATGGACCTGCTTTTCCCGACGAGCCCCAGCTCAATGCGGCGGGAAGCATTCCGATTTGTCCTGGCCTTCCTCGAGGAGACCAACCTCATCCAATGGCTGTAGCCCAATGCCTGCCGACCAGCCTTACGCACTCCTCATCTTTCTTTCTCTCCCATTTTCACTGTCCCCATTTGTTCTCACCTATCTCCTTTCATTCCCCCTCTCCTCTTCTCACGGACTGGTTGTATGCTGGTGAACTCCCAAATGAGTTCATAAATAACCCCAGTCCACTCCTTTTCCACTTTCTATATCAATAAACCACTCACTCACTCACAGTCGTTGTACATGCCTCGTAGATGTTCTTTGCCGCCCAGAACCGCCGGTGCGATTCATCTAGAATGGATGCATCCTTCTCCCTCGGCCTTACAAGACGAGGCCAGTATTTTGTTACCAATGCATTCAGCAGGGTCACATTCCTACATCCTGCTCCAATACGCCGCCTACTCTGACCCCAGCCAACCCGAACGTGGCCACTGAAAAGAAGGCTGTCCTTAAATTGCGTTGAGGACTGTGCAAGTCTGATGAGCATGATATCACAGAAGAAAGCGTCCAACAAATCTTAACACTAAGCCGCGAACGCGTGCGAACCACTCCCAATTTTGTCAACGGCTCCCGCTTTCGAACCGGTACGATCTCTTAGCTTCCAACGACGGTAACGATGACATTGAAGATCACGCACCAGAACGTGTTTCTCTTACCCCACCTACGACTTCGACGTCATGCAGCGAGATGGTGCGAATTCGTCGTCCTCGTCAGCGCGACCGTCTTCAAGACACCTGTTAAGATCGAGGGGTTGCATCGAGTGGTACGAAGACTAGCCGGGGACGTTTCTTTTTCTGTGTTTGTTTTGACTATGAGCGCCGGAGGTTGGAGCAGCCTTTCGAGTGCCGTTTTTTTTTTGTTTTTTTTTTTTTTTGTTCTTCTCTCTTGGTCGGGGGCCGCGGACCCTGCTCAACGCGTCGGCAGCGGAAAGAAACCGTTTGCCGCTAATTCTCAGAAGCAGGAGAGGGGCGAGGCCGTGTGGTGCATTGCTCGCACCGGGCGCGTCGGGTGTACAGTTCGGGAGCGGACCGGAAGCGGCCGGTCGTAAATCGCTGGACAGACTCGACGCAAAGACGCGAAATGTCAAAGTGGCGGCGGCCACTTTCTTTAAACAAATCACGATCGGCCAACCTTCAGGCGGATTAGCGGTTGTTCCCCGTAATTCTTTTGGTCTTTTCTTTTCTTCCAGGTTGCTGGTTTCCGCGCCTGGATGTCTTTTGAGTCTCCTGGTCGGGGGAGTTCCCCCTGGGCGGCCTCTATTCGTCCGCAGGACGTGCAATTGGAAGCCCTAAAGCGCAGTGGGGTGGGCAGCATCCCCGTGGCCCTGGTGCCAGTAAGTGGCGGATTCATCCGACTGAAAAACCCGCGGGCTGTACAGGCGGCACTTCGAGCGGATACTGAGAAGTTTGAGCACATTACGGAGGTTCGCCCGTTTGGCAAAGGTGGCGTCTTGTGCCGATCGTCAGACGAGACCTGTGTCACTGACCTCTTGAAATGTACAATGTTTGCCTCTGTTCAGGTGAGTGCATTTATCCCCCCTCACCTTGCTTGCGTGAAGGGCATCGTTCGAGGTGTTGATGTTCAGATTACCCCTCAGGAGGTACTAGAGCAGTTTTCGGTAGCGGGAGTCACCTCAGCTTACCGTTGCAGCCGTGTTGTAGAGAAAAACAGGGTGCCAACAGAATCTGTCATTGCTACATTTGTTGGGATGCAATGTCCATCGGAGATTAAAGTATGGCCACTCATTTACCGTGTGGAACCTTTCCCTCCTCGGCCTCTTCAGTGCCACAGCTGTTGGCGTTTTGGCCACACATCCAAGGCATGCAAATCGTCTCCCCGGTGTCGCGCATGCGGTGAGAGCCATTCTGTCGAGCTATGCACTGCCCAAGATGCCAAATGTTGTTTGTGTGGAGCGGCACACCCAGCTGACTATTCTAATTGCCCTGCGAGAGCTCAAGAAGTCCAAGTTGTCGAGGTCATGGGTAAGCGTCGCTGCTCGCGCGGGGATGCTGTTACCATTGTCAAAGAAAGGACACATGGTTACGCTGGAGTTACGGCCAAACACTCCCCATCACTTGCTGATGCAGCCGTAGTGAGTACCATTGTTGCCGCGGTTGAACAAGCCGTTGCCAAGCTCCAACAGCCTCCCCTCGCTGACCCAGCTTTTGCTTCCGTTGTAGCAGCGGCTGTTGAGAAGGGTGTCTCTTCAGTAATCACCCAGTTAACTTCCACCATAATCGAGTGCGTGTCTCGCACAGTGGTGACTCAGCTGGCGCCATATGTGCAGCCCGCTCCCCTTTTGTGTACCTCCTCTCCCCAAGTGATCCAGCAAGTTTCCACCGCCCCTGATGGTCCGCTGCTCTCAGCAGCTAATATTGCCTCGGATTCTGTTAAAGTCTCGTCTACTCTCGCTACTTCGGTGCGTGGATCGGAACATCCTACTTACGCTGAGGCTGGTTCTTCGTCTGTTCGTGGTCCTACGGCCGACACAGAGTATTTGCCTCCCCTTTCGCCCTCTTCAGACTCGGACATGGAGCTTCAGGCTTGGCCTATGGAGACCGTTCATCAGTCTAGTAAACGTTCCGGATCACCTAGTACCGAAACCCTGGTAGTGCAGCCAAAAGCAAAATCAAGGTAAATCTGTTTCAAAGACCAAGAATCAGATGTTAGAGGCTGCAGTTGGTGCAGCCAGTCTCACTAAATCATAGGGGTTCTAAACGTTATTCAGTGGAATTGTCGCTCGGTTTCTGCAGGCTTTGCGGATTTACTTTGTCTGTGCTCACAATTTTCCCCAGACGTAATTTTGCTACAGGAAACCTGGCTTAGTAGAAACCAAAAATTTGGTCTTTATAATTACCGCACCTTTCGACTAGACAGGCCAACCCGAGGTGGCGGTCTGTTCAGTTTAATATCAACAAAGTTTGCCCGCAACGCGAAGGTGTCCTTCCAACTTCAACGCCCAGACTGTGAAATTTTACTGCTGGAATTAAAGCTACCTGGTTGCCTCCCCTTCTCATTGGCCAACGTGTACTTTCGTAGTGGCGTCATGGATTCCGAACCACTTGATTTGGCTATTGCTTCGGCTGTACCTCCCATTATCTTTGCAGGAGACTTTAATTCCCACCACGTTACTTGGGGCTTCAGGACGGATTCTTGCGGTAATCGATTGCTGGATTGGATTACAGATAACAACTTGACATGCATAAATTCGGATTCTCCAACCTACCATAAGAGACAAACGCAATCTGTTTTGGATTTAACTATATCTTCTCGAGGTGTTTCAGTGCCTTATTGGTCGACCGTTGATGGCGGGTGGAGTAGTGACCACATCCCAATAGTTTTTGACATCGGGTGTCCCATCCGTTTAATTAACCGCCAGAGCCGTTCTTTTGTTAACTATAAAAGGTTTCAATCCTCTCTGAAGGAGTCCCTGTCCTCTCTGGTCACACAAAATGAAGCTGAATGTGCGACAGGCCTTTGTTCCGCCCTTTCCACTTCAGCTCAGTCGTCATTATTTGAAGTGATGTCGAAGAAGTCAGTATTGCCTAGTCCCTGGTGGTACGAAGAATGTTCGCGCAGCTTTAGACGTAGAGAGGCGGCCTGGAAGAAACTTTGCCAGAACCTATCCCCGCTTAACTGGTGCAACTACAAATATTTTTCAGCGGTATTCAAACGCGCTGTTTCTAATGCTAAACAGACTTATGAGACAGATCGATCTTTGTTTCTCTCCGAGCCTAACAATAAGCGTGCGCTTTTTCGCTTTCTTCGATCGCGGAAAGCAGTATCCTCTCCAGATAATACAGACTCTGTGGTGCTATCTTCAGGTGAACTCTCAAAGTCCCTAGAGCCGATAGCTGATGGGCTACAAGCTTGTTTTTCATCTTCCTTAGCGATGTCATTTACTCCGCCAGACGTGGTAGACGACTTCATAGAGGTAACGCTCTCAGAGCTCGCTGACGTCATGACTAAATTGACTGCTGCAGCTCCTGGCCCAGATGGCATTACAACTGAAATGCTGAAATTATTATTTGACGAGGCTCCCAATCATTTACTTAACATGATCAATTATTCTATTAGACATGCATGGATCCCCGATGTCTGGCGTCTCGCCAAAATACTTCCGGTACTTAAGAATGCTGGTCAGGGCCTCTTGATTGAAAACGTCAGGCCTATTGCGTTGACATCTAACGTGGTTAAATTAATCGAGCGGATTTTGCAGCAGCGCATAATGCAATTGGTGTCCAGTTCTAGACTTTTTAGCCCAAGACAAATTGGTTTCCGCCCTGGGTGTTCGATTTGGAGTGCGCATATGGACATTGAAAGCCGGATTAAACTAGCCCGTCGCACTAACCAGTTTTCGGCCCTAGTAACCCTAGATGTATACAAAAGCTTTTGATAGCGTCGAATACCCTGTGTTGTTGTCCCGGTTACAAGTCTTAAACTTCCCAAGATACATCGTAGCTTGGATTTGTGAATTTCTGAGAGACAGGCAGTTCAGTTGTGTAAAATTTAATGTTACTTCCTCACAGCGGCCAGTCTAGGGGCGTACCGCAAGGGGCGGTCCTTTCCCCTGTTCTTCCTAACATCCTTGTAAGCGCTATTCCGGTGGTTTCTGGTGTCTCTACATATGTATATGCCGACAATATTGCGTTTTTTGCATCAGCACCTGACATTCAATCTCTTTACGAATAATTGCAGTCTTATCTAAACATTATTGCCTCCTGGTTGGACAGTATTTGTCTCTCTATGAATGTGAACAAATGTTCCTTATTAGTTTTTCCGATCTCAGGTCCTGTTAACATTACTCTCAGTTACCGACAGTGCATAATTCCTCAGTTCCTTCTTTAAAGTACCTCGGGAATATTTACACCAGTGAACTTGACTCGATCCCACATATAGCCCTCATTGAGGCCAAAGGTGCACGTGCTGTTGGGATGTTGAGAAGTCTCAGTCATAGAAAGAAGGGCATGCGCAGAGAGACCCTTCTTATGATATACAGAATGTACGTTCGCCCCATTTTAGAGTTTGGGTGCGTGTTATTCGCTGGGTGCGCCGCGTATAAGCTTCATCGTCTGGTTATTCTGGAGCGCCAGGCTCTTCGCTGCTGCTTAGGGTTGCCTAAGAATGCAGCAAATGCAGTAGTTTACTTGGAAGCGCGCGTTCCTCCTCTGCTTAATAGGTTCCGGATACTGACTGTTGAAACTTTTCTGACAGCTTAGAGCTCTGAGGTGAACAGGGAGCAGTTTATCTTTATTGCAGAACCTTGTGCGTTTATGGTGCACCAATGGCCCTGGTCCTTATGTCCACAAAGCACTTTGGTACAGAGCTTCCTCTCTCCATTGGGTGTAGCAATAAATCAGGTTATTCCAAATACTGACAGGAATTCACCTCTTTCTATCAATTTCCGGAACATTTTCCCCAAAAATGCTAAACTTTTACCAGCCCGGCTGCTCAATCGTCTTCTCGAAGATTATTTGGCCTCCGTGCAGCCAGGGGCTATAATATATACAGATGCCTCTCAACGAGAAGAAAAATTCGGTATAGGAATATTTTCCCTTTCCCTTAACTGGACCTTTTCGGTTCGTCTGGGTGATTTTAATCCCATATTCTTCGCGGAATTCCTGGCAATTGTCCTGGCGCTACGAAAGCTGGATGTTTCAATTACATCTCCAATGATAATTTCCAAATCTTTTTCTGTATGCTTAGCCCTTTCTTCCCCTAAAGACACTCCCCTTCTGCGGACGTTTCGGTCACTCCTGCCACCTCACTTCACTGAAATTAACCTTCTTTGGGTTCCTGGTCATGCAGGGATAACATTCAACGAGACTGCCGACTCTCTAGCAAGGATAGCACTTTCTGGGCCTGTAGTAGACGTCGTAGAGCCGACACCTTTAATAACAGCAGCTAGGTACCGTAGGATGCTGAAACTCCAAGTACAGCAAGAATCGAGTTTATTATCATTAAGAGATTTTAATCATCTTAAATTCTCATGGAAACCTGAATGATGCCCCTCACGCAACTTAGAGGTGGTTATTACACCCTTACGTTGTCGAGTACCCAAGTTAAACAGGTATTTACACAGGTCTCGTCTGGCGCCAACAGCTCTGTGCAGCTATTGCAACGAAGATGAGTCTGTCGAACACTACCTTTTGACATGCCGACGTTTTTCCCGACTGAGACGTCAGTCCCTGGAGGTGCCGCTTTGCAGTTTGGGGATATCCCTAACAGTGCCGGCTTTGCTATCGTTCGGGACATCCGAAACGGGGTTCTGCCGCCGGGATGTATGCTCTGCCCTCCTGCGCTACATTGAAAATTCAAAACGATTCTCTTTATGATTGCGATTGGTCACCCTCGCTTTGATTTTTCAGGATTTTTTTTTTCTCAAAACTTTTTCCAAGCGGTCTAAATTATCTTTACTAAGCGTATCGTGATTAGATAAGAATTCCATTCATTTTAACCATCCTCTGTTGATTGGCCGATCCTCTGATTGGGTATGTGCCATCCCTAAAGGCGCAACAACAACAACAGCACGCTGCCTGCGTGGGCTCTGGCGTGGCCGCCATGTAAATAAGCTGTAAATAGATCGTTCATCATTCTTCGCCATGGTTCCTGTCATCTGTGCTGCCTCCACGTTACATTTTGGTAGAGTGTGCGGGTCCCTCCCCGTCCTGGTCCCAGCTTCTCACAACTCATCGGCCTCGGCGCAATTGTCGAGAGGGCGTGACCCACGTCGGCAGCCCCAGCCCCGCCGCTACCAGCACTCGATGACGTCCCCGGGCCCACCCCGTATCCCCAGCCCGTGGCGAGCCGATTCAGAACCGCCATGACCCGATGACGTGACCAGACGATGACGACGTGGTCCCCAGCCCCCTAGTCCGACGTGGTTCCGGATACCTTCGACGTTTCGTCGGTGCCTTGACGAGGTCGTGTCGCGGAACCAGTCATCGCCCACACCATCATCACGCGTAAGTGGCGGCAAGGACTTCACTGTACATTGTCATCTCATCTTTCGTCCTCACCACGTCGCCTGCCACGGCGGCGTCGACCGGGACGGTCGCTTTCAACCGGGGGGACATGTTACGAGAAGACGATGAAGAAGGAAACGCAGCGTGGCTCTGTCATCCCAGCCAACGCCGACGAAGAAGATCTGTGGGTTCGCGCTGCCTGCGCGGGCTCTGGCGTGGCCAAGAAGGACGGAACGTATCACTCACCGGGGATAGAACACTGCACGGCGATCACACACACCGCAGGCAGGGGATCGCGGCTTGGCAAACATCCACGTGACATGTGCCCCCCCCCCCCCGTCCAGAAAGCATCGTCCCGATGCGTGCAAATCTATTGGAAAAAAATTACACCATCTTCCCGTGGGGAACCCTGATGAGGATGCGAAGCATCGTGGCGGTTCCGTGTGGTTCCATTGTGTTGCCGTTATGTTGAGTGATCTGGTTTTTACTAGCGCCAGGGGGAATTCCGCGTCCGGGTCCACACCGGTGGCAAAGGCACGCAAGTGCTGTTGTGTTACGGCGAGTAGGCGGTGGTTCTCGAGGCGCCGAAACTCGTCCATCATGTTCTTGTCGATGTTGTCTCTGTGGTACAATCGGTAGTCTCCGTCAGCTTTGGTGAGGTAAAGGTTGTTGACATTGGTGCACCGGCTGAGAGCAATGTACACGCCCTCCTCTTCGCAGCTTTGTCTTCTCGTTTTTCTTCTTCGGCGGTACCCCTACGGAAAGATGACGACGGCGGTTGAACGCGAACCTATCTCGTGATGGATTCTTTGGTTGGCCAATCCCTAGGGGCATCCTGCCACAATCAGCATCAGAGGCGCTGCGGACCGGGCTGGTTGAGCTGCAAGGCGCGTGGCATTTCCCGCCACAGCTTTCCCACGGGAAATTCAGCATCCCCCTCTAAAGTTTTCAGTTCGTCGTTTCCGTTGACGTTCAGCTTCGCGTGCCTTCGTTGTATCAGTAGCTTCTTGAGGTAGTTTGAATGAGTCAAGGACATAAGGCGCGTTCGTAGCACTTGCTCCTGTCCCGGATTTGTAGCGTAGTGGGAAGAGCACCGCGTACCTCCCGTTGCGGCCTGAGAGTCGTGGGATCGAAACCGGGCGCCGCTAACTATTTCTTTTTTTATAGTGTAGTATCGCGGAGCTGTGGGTGTAAGGAGGAGAGTTGCGCATGCGCAGTGAGCGTGTGGACGGCGCCGCCATCAACGACGGAGGACCAGGCGAGCCTAAGAAATGCTCCGCATTTAAAAAATGAATGCGCCTGCGGCATTGTCCCTCAAAGTGTGAGGTAGGGCTTCATACGCACGACATGAACGACGTCAGGGCGGCTGTTACGCCGGCGTTGAGAAACGATTCCATCGTCCACAACCTTGTAGGTTACGCCGCTAAGTTGGCGCAAAACTCTATAAGGACCAAAGTAGTGTTTGAGGAGCTTTTTAGAGAGACCTCGACGTCGAACAGGAGCTCATACCCACACTCGTTCGCCGGGTTTGAAAACGGCAGCCCTGTGACGGAGGTTGTAACGGTGCGTGTCATAGCCTTGTTGCTGCCTTGTTCGTACGCGGGACAGTTGACGCGCCTCTTCCGCTCGTTCCGTAAGCTCATTTAGCTGCATGTTGTTGTTGCTGGAGTCGTGAGACAGCATTGCGTCCAACATAGTGGTCACGGGTCGGCCATAAAGGAAGAACGGCGTCATCCGGGTTGTGTCTTGTTGAGTGGTATTCTAAGCGAATGTGACGTATGGCAATACGGCGTCCCAGGTCTTGTCCTCGGCGTCGGTGCACGTACTCGGCATATCCGCTATTGCCTTTTTGAGATGTTCACGTTTGTCTGCGGGTGGTACACTGTTGAGGTCCGATGTGAAGTACCGCTGCGTTGCATCACTGCGTCGACAAGCCCAGCAGTAAACGCTTTGCCTCTGTCCGTAATAACAATGGCCGGGGCACCCTGCCAGAGAACAATGTTGCTAATAAAAAATTTGGCAGCCTCGGATGCAGTTCCTCTTTGGAGAGCTTTTTTTTCTACATGCCGAGTGAGGTAGTCGGTGGCGACTACAATCCACTTGTTCCACACGGACGACTTTGGAGATGGTCCCAACAGGTCCATCCCGACCTGTTCACACGGCTTCTCGGGGATTTGGACAGGTGCAGGAGGCCCGTTCACCGGAGTGGTGGCGCTTTCCCGTCGTTGACATTCACGGCACGTGCGCACGTAATGCCGCACGCTTGCAGAACGTTTTGGCCAGTAGCATCACTGCTGGATCCTAGTCAGGGAACGGATGAAGCCGAGGTGACCCGCCGTCGGCTCTTGGTGGCAAGCCTGCAGAACCTCGTTACGAAGCACTGCGGGAACAACAAGCAGGTAGCTTCGGCCACGGGGAGAAAAGTTCGCTTTGTCACTAGAGGACCCGGTCACTAGAGGACCCGGTCACAAGTCTCAGGTAATGTTGTAAGGTGGCGTTCATTGCTGCTGTACCACACGGTACTCTTATCTTCCTCCATTCTTCCACTTCAGGGTCAGTATTTTCGTCGGAGGAAACTTGCTTGAACCACACAAGCCACAGCGCATTCCTGTTTTGATCTAGAATGCAGATTTACAGAAAAGCCTTTTCTATATCTGCGGTAAAAGCGATGGGATGTCACCGAAATTTTATCAGCAGCGTGGTCAAGTATGCCAGAAGCCTTGGGCCATTTTCAAGGTGTTCATTGAGAGACGTGTACTCCGGCCCATGCGACGATGCGCCGAAAACCACTCGAACCACCCCGCACGGGGAACCTTGAGTAATCTTGGTGACGGTGAGTGACGACACCACGTACCCCGAGCCCCCCATACTTAAGTTGTTACCTACCGTGGCTAGAAGTTGAAAGGTGAAGGGTTAGAAGCCGTGAACGGTGGCCGTCGGAGCCTTGGTCAAGCTCCGGCCGATGGGCTCCCTGCCTGTCTACCGGGCACGGAGGTCCGGGACCTCTTTGGCTACCAGGGTAAGGTCAAAGGAGAAAGTACCCCCGTCTCCCTGCTTTTATACTATGCTATATGGCATTTTCAACCCCCCCCCCAGACGTGATCGGCCCCCGAAAAGGGGCCGCACCGAAGTTTCTTTTCCGCCACTTCCTGACTTGAGGCCTCCAAAACCGAACAACTATCCTCGCTTCATCGTGATGGAATCTGTAGACCAATCAAAACCTCTTGCTTCACAGTCGGTATTTCTCATTTCAAAGTTTCTTGACGGTATTGTTGGAGGGTCGTATAAGGCCAAAAAACATCGAACCGGTGAAATTCTTGTCGAGGTCAGTAGCCAGGACCAGGCCAATAAACTTCTTGCACAAACCAGCATCGCCGATCTGCCAATCCGAGTCACGCCCCACCGCAGCCTAAACAGCTCCCAAGGCGTGATTTCCGAGTATGACCTACTAAATGAATCTGAAACTGACCTGCTGGAGGGCTTTCGTAGTCAGGGCGTAACAGCGATCAGGCGCATAACCATCCGCAGAGACGATAAACGAATACCGACAAAGCACCTAATCCTAACCTTTGACAAGTCCACCCTTCCAGAATTCATCAACGCTGGTTACATCCGATGTTCAGTCCGGCCGTACATCCCGAACCCGCGGCGCTGTTTCAAGTGCCAACGGTTCGGGCACGGCACAAACTCCTGTCGCGGCCGACTTACCTGCGCAAAATGCGCCCAGCACGACCACCCGTCCGACAACTGTAACGTTCAACAATTTCTTTGCGTAAACTGTCAGGGCCCACACGCGGCGTACTCCAGAAAATGTGAAAAGTTTCAATTAGAAAAGAAAATATTCAACATCAAAGTCACTGAAAACATCACCTTCCCAGAGGCGCGAAAGAGGTTCGCCTCTTTCCCCCTGGGGAGGTACGCCGACGCAGCTCGCCGCGGGCGGAGCGACGTCTGGTTTCGGCGGGGACCCAGTACCTAGAGTCTGACTTGGTCCCGCCGCCGCCCCCCCCCTGGGTTGCCTCTGGCAGCCCAACCCGCCTCCGCACCGCTCGCTGAGCCAGCAGCGGTTGTGGTGGCAACCTCTTCCGTCGGGACCGGTGCCGCTCCCGTCCCTGCCTCCGCATCCTCCAGTGCGTTGGAGGGTGCCATGGACACTACGGGCTCCGCATCGGCTCCAACCGCAACCGCACCACCCGTGCCACTTCTGGTGCCTCCGATACCTGAGGCGGTGGGGGGGTCAAACGAAGGGCCCCCGAAGGGGGGCCAAGTCCGGGGGGCCCGGTTCGACGGGTACACCCAGGACATCGGACGACGAGATGGACGTCGTGCCATTCTTGCCTGCAACGCAGCGCAAGGATCGGCCTCCGACGTCCAAGCCTACAGACGGGCCCAAAAAGCCCAATCCAAGAGTCACAGCCCCGAAAGACGACACATAAACATACACACTCCAGTAGCTCTCACAATAAATAATGGGAAGAGAAAATATTGTTCAATGGAACTGCAGAGGCCTTCTGAATAATCTTGACAACGTGTATGAGATTCTGCATACCAATCAGCCAAGTGTAATGTGTGTTCAGGAAACACATTTGAATTCTAAACACACAAATTTCTTGAATAGTTCCCTGGTATACAGGAAAGACAGGGATGGCTGCACACACTCTTCTGGCGGTGTGGTCATAATCGTCCGGAAATCCTTAGCATGCCACCCTGTCACTTTAAACACTATCCTTGAGGCTGTAACAATACGCTTAATAATATTTCATAGGTTGATAACGGTATGCTCCACATACATTCCTCCTGATGTTACACTGTTGAGCTCTGACTTCGAGGCGCTGGTGGACCAGCTACCCGAACCATACATTCTAACAGGCGACCTTAATGCTCACAATTCTCTTTGGGGCTCTTCTCGTACGGATGCCCGGGGTCGCCTGATAGAGAAGTTTCTTACATCCTCTGGAGCATGCCTTTTCAACAATAAACAGCCTACATACCATAACATAGGACACAACACATACTGCAAATCTTGACTTGGCTATTGGTTCGGCAATTCTCTTTCCATGTCTTGAGTGGGGTGTGGGCACCAACCCATATGGCAGTGACCACTTCCCCACTTCACTGACATATATAGGTAAAGGCCCAATCAGTTCATCTTCCCATAATAGGTTTAATGAGGCACGAGCTAACTGGAACACATTTACAGAGACATCGAAACTACACCACACATCCATAGGACACCTACACGTTGAAGAAGCTACCCAACTGCTCACGGCGCACATCCTCGACGCTGCCGAAAAGTCCATTCCCCACGCCTCTGGTGCCCCGCGCAACCAGCGGAGGCCGTGGTGGAATGAGGACTGTAGGCGGGCGCGAGAGGCCCAGAACAAGGCGTGGGGTATCCTTCGTCGGTACCCCACGTCGGGAAACCTCCTCTTGTTCAAACGGGCCAAAGCGTTAGGAAAACGTGTGCGCCGTGAGGCAAAACGAGAGAGTTGGCACACCTTCTTGACATCCATAAACTCTTACACAGACACACACAAAGTCTGGACACGAATACTAAAACTAAAAGGACAACAGACACACAGCCTGCCCCTGGTCAGTACAACAGGGGACACACTAGAAGATCAGGCTAACACACTTGCACAACACTTCCAACACGTTTCCAGCTCTGCACACTACACAAACACTTTCCTGAAACATAAAACCGCTTGTGAACAAAAGTCCCTACATGACAATAACAGGTCAAAATCTGGTTACAATTCTGAATTTACACTCTATGAGTTGAGGGTTGCCCTGAGCACATGTAAACCTTCAGCTCCAGGGGCAGATAAGATTACATACACCATGATACAACACCTACACCCAGACACTCTTGAAACACTCCTACACCTATACAATAAAATATGGCTTTCGGGGCAGATTCCACACTCTTGGAGGGAGGCCATAGTAGTGGCGTTCCTGAAGGAAGGGAAGTACCCTTCCTCTCCCGCCAGTTATCGTCCCATCGCTCTAACAAGCTGCCTGTGCAAGCTGCTCGAGAAGATGATAAATCGCAGGCTCGTGTACTTCCTTGAGTACAGCGGTCTTCTCGAGAGCTGCCAGGCAGGCTTTAGGGTGGGGCGATCTACCAACGATCAACTTGTTGCGTTGGAATCCTTCATAAAAGATGCATTTGCTCATAAGCAGTTCTGCCTTACGGTATTCTTTGATCTTGAAAAGGCTTACGACACAGCCTGGCGATATGGCATCCTTAGCGACCTGAAGTCCTTTGGTGTGTCAGGTAACATGTTAAATACCATTTCTAGCTACATGTCCACGAGGACATTTCGTGTTAAGGTTGGGTCATCCCTGTCCGGGATACATGTGCAGGAAAATGGTGTGCCGCAAGGAGGATTTCTTAGCTGCACATTGTTTATAGTTAAGATGAATTCCCTCCGAAAGGCATTGCCACCAACCATTTCCTGTTCCATCTATGTAGACGATGTTCAAATATCTTTTAAATCCTGTAACCTGTCAATTTGCGAACGTCAAGTACAGCTCGGTGTTAAGAAGCTTGCTGGATGGGCGGACCTTAACGGTTTTAAACTGAACCCGGGCAAAAGTACTTGTGTTCTGTTCTCCCGCAAGCACGGGCTTAATGCGGACCCTGAGATTGCTCTTAGCCGTGCAAGGGAGCACAAGTTTCTAGGTGTCATATTTGATGACAAGCTCACGTTCATACCTCACGTCAAAGCACTTAAACATAAATGCCTCAAAACACTAAACATTCTCAAGGTCCTCTCCCACCAATCCTATGGTGCAGACAAAGAACTACTTCTCCGGGTCTTTACCGCCTTAGTCGGGTCTCGGTTAGACTACGGCAGCGTCATGTATGGGTCTGCATCAAAAACCGCACTAAAAATGTTTGACCCAGTACTGCACGTGGGCCTCCGCCTTGCGTCGGGTGCGTTCCGCACTAGCCCGGCAAAGAGTCTATACGTTGAATGTAACAAATGGTGCCTTGAGGACCAACGAACGTACATGGATTTGCTCTCCGCTTTCCAAATTTCATCGATGAATAACCATCCTTTTAAACCTGTTTTTAATGATGCATCCACATCACCAGTGTTTGTAAATCGCCCATCCGTGATACAGGAAGCTTCGGATTTCAATATCTCCTTTTCAGACATTTACACATCTTCTTTTACTGACGTTTTACCACCCTGGCAGCTTCAACCTGTGTGTTGTGACTTGTCTTTCATGAATATCGATAAAACCAGGGTACCACAAACTGCAATTTTGCAGCACTTCTTCTCCCTGCAGTACAAGTATCAATGTGCAGAGTTTTATAGTGACGCATCAAAAACTGCAACCATAGTGTCTTGCGCTGCTCATGGACCAAACTTTGATGCATGCAGAACCATGAGCACATACACCACAATTTACTCAGCTGAAGCATATGGCATCTTACTCATTGCACAACACATTCTTGAACACAAAATCTCGAAGTCCATCACATATACAGATTCCTTGAGCGTTGTGCGCGCATTGGCATCATACAAGTCATGCAAAAACAGAATTCTCCATATGGTTTTCAACACTATCATGTCTATATATGCCCAAAAACTTGTTCTGGTGTTGTGCTGGGTTCCAGGCCATGCTGGGATTGCTGGCAATGAGGTTGCGGATCAGAAGGTCGCAGTTGCTGCACTCAGGGACACAGTAGATATAACAATACTACCACAGAGTGACCTTAAGCCACAAATTCGACAATACCTTCGTAGGAAATGGCAAGCACAGTGGAATGAACAGACAGATAACAAACTACACGCAATAAAGCCACACTTGGGACGATACACAACTGACTCACACAACAGACACACGGAAGTCGCCTTGGGTAGGCTGCGGATAGGGCACACCCATGCAACGCACTCGTATCTGCTGACGGGATCTTCTAGACCCCAGTGCAGCAGGTGCGGAGAGGCCCTATCCGTAGTGCATATACTAATCATATGCAAGGCACTTCACACAACACGACACAAACGCTTCAGAGAACTCTACAGACAACATATTCCCCTACATCCATCGTTTTTTCTAAGTGACGATGCCATTGTTTCCGTGAAACGTGTGTTTGAGTATTTGTCAGACGTCAAGTTTTTAAACCTCATTTCCTATCACGCATAATGAAATCTGGCCCTATACACCAGCCATGCTCATTGTCGTTTTGTGATTTTACTTTTGTTTTGCTGACTTTACTTAGTGTTTAAGGCTTTCACCCCTCATTTATGACTATTGTTTTGGCGCTCTTTGCCCCAGTTGGCCTTGCGCCATAAACATCCAACCATCATCATCATCATCCACTCGAACCTGGGTAGTTATGGACTCGCTGGAATTCCTTGAGTGATACGGCATGTAATAAATCGGGAAGGGTGGCGGTTCAATTTTCTTTACCCGCTCTGCGTGTCCCAAAGTAATGTAGAACCGATGGTGGAGTTTTACCGCTGGCCGAATTCCGAATTACGCCGCAATTTCGTCTCAACAGCCAGAAGTCTCATCAGAGCTTGTGTCTTATTATCTTCCAAGCGACCAAAATTATCCATTCATGGGAGTGCAACCTTGTAGCAGCCCTCCCAAAACTTGTCGTTACGCTTAAAATACCAGAAACGTCCGAGACCTCATTTGTCGTATTCGCCTGGTCCACAATACCTCTGTTCTCAAGCTCCCAGAACTTCGGTACAATGCTGTCTGCTGGTTGTGTAATCTGTAATGAAATTGGCGCCCGCGTGCGGGAGTCAGCCCGTAGAAAAAAAGCGGGAACCTCGGCGCTAAGGCACGCGGAGGTGACAGACGAAGAAGAGAACAACAGATGAGATCTTATCAACAGAAGAGGTCCTGCCAGGCGTCCCTGGTTGTGTGTAACCCTTGAAAGGGGAACTCACGCCTTGAACGCTGTTTTTTCTCTTTCGAGGGGCCCCTGACCTTTGTCGACCTGGCGCCCGCGTTGTCTACCTGGCGCCCATTATGCCGCGTTGCCGCATCGCCGGTGGTGAAAAAGGCTGGCGGCATGTCCTGCCACATGTGGTTACGGAGTTGAGCGTCCACCGTGGTGGTGGAAGTCACCATGTGCATTCGTGTGCCTTGGTGGCGCCGGCCACCTACCGGTAAAAAAGGGTCAAGAGACTCCCCGGCCTGGCGCTCGGCTGTTGTGTGGGACGACAACGCTTGGGCAGTTCACCCGGAGAAATCTCCCTTTTTTCCGCCACTCTTTTTTCTGCAACGCCGACCGGCACCTGGGCCGTGGTTGAGGATGCCACGGCCGGACACCTCGGAGACGGGCTTTCGCCACGGAAAAGCAGAGGCCACCTCCTGGTCCTTACCGGATTCGTGCGATACCCCGCATGCGCGGATTACGGCAGTGGCGACACCGGGGATAGCCGCCTTCCACGCGACCGCAGTGTTTCTGTGGGGGTGATCGCAGCAGTGCCGGACCATCTGACGTCGTTACGCCGAGGGACACAGCGGCCCCGAGGAGGCCATCGTGGACGTGGAGGCGCACGACGGGACGGCGCCACCCAAGGAGGTTGCCGCCACCCCTCCGCGGAGGAGGAAACAAGGGGGCGGCGGGGGCTTGTGCCATGCAGTGGAAGTAGCCCCGAAGGAGGAGACGGCCATGATATGCGTACGACGTCTCCGTCTGAGCGGTTCACCAGGAGCTTCACCTCCAAGAGGGCAGCCTGCAAAAGTCTCTCGATGACATCAATTCTTGGTGCAGGCATCTGGGCCTCACCCTCTCTTCTACCAAACCAGCACTACTTACCCTGGCCAACACATGGGCCGTCGGCGCTTAGCAGCTATCTGTCTTTCTGCTCAAAGCACGCCTATGCCAACACCATTGGCTCCACGGGTGTTGGGCTTGGATATCACTGACTTCGGTTCTACGGCTCCACGGATTCGCTCTTCCCAGCATAAAGCATCCCAATCACTGCATCTCTTTCGTAGGATTTCTGAAGGGCCGGCGCTGCAGCATCCAACATAATTCGCTTGCTGGTTCCAGCTTTTCTACAGCCCGCACAGTGTATCAGGATCAATTCAACTGTCTTGGAAAGTCAGACTGGGCTTCACTCCAACACATCAAAAATTGGCCATGCAAGCAATAACTGGACTACCAGCCCATACCCCCATCCCAATTTTCCACCAGGAAGCACAGCCGAGCATATTTGATGAATTAGTTTACCAGCGGCACGCCCTCAACCCAGACCCCGCTGGTCCTGCACCCTACATGACCAATTCACCAGCCCCACAGTTATCTAACACCACTATAAGACCACCGTGAGTTTCATTAATTACAGACACGCGACCTATTTCTCACTTTCATCCCCAAACAGTTGGTGCTCTGGTTCCGCCTCCCATGAACAGTGCTGCCATTACCGCTACTGTCCTGTTTGTCGACGCTAGTGCATCAGATACCCTGCTCCATATGGCGTATTTTGCCCGGACATTTCTCCCTACCTAATTACATGCACCGACATCACGACGAAAAATTGACCATTCACCAAAGTAGAGCTCCTCGCAGTGCGGGGTGCTCTGCTGCACACAGCTATACTTCTCACCCCGGCTTCAACTCAGTTTCCTCGGATCCGCTGCTGTCTGATTCCTCCGCTGCTGTCCGAGAGCTACGAAAAACTTATACGTCTAATGAACTTGTGTCATAAATCCGGGACATAGTGGACATTATCCATGTCGTGTTCGCGTGTCATGGCGTGAACGCAACAGCCACCCCGGAATCCAGGCTGCAGATGCCGGCACACACCTCGTGCGTGTGAAATATCCCGCTCCTATGGAACCTTACTCAGCGGCTATTAGCCTCGCCAGTGATAAAGCACATCTTCGGCGCACCGCGCGCGCACTAATGCACCCGCGAGGTACTGATCTCCCTCGTGAGTTGTCCTGCTTAGATAATGAGGTCCTGCTCCGACGAATTCGCTCTGGGGTGGCCCTCACGCAGGTTGTGACGAGGACCTGGCCACTTCAATGCCATGCCCCGTTTGACTCGACGCTTCCCTTCTGCCCCACTCCTGTTGAGCAGGCTACAGCAGAGTATTTGGTGTGGAGCTGCCCTGCCCTGTAACGATTACGCACGTGCACCTCGCCTCCTGCGGCCCGCACCCCGGCCGTCCCCTGGACTTCGCCTCAGGGACACAGGTCCTCATCACAGCCTACTTCTCCGGTTTTTTTCTGGAATCCGGAGTGTATATGCATCTATAGATTTTGCTTTGCTGATGAGAAACTTGCGCAAAAAAAGTGCGGCGGTCCATCATTTCGTGCCCCATTTTGATAGCACATATTAGCCATTTCCCCTTTATAACGGGGGCAATTTCGAAAATCCCATTCACCTTGTTACAAATTTGTTGGTACAAAATCCTGAAATTATTTTTGGGGTTGTTGTGTTAGTAACTTTTCTACGCAATAGCAAATGGTCTATATCCACGCTCTGTGCCCTTTTGGAGAAATCTGTAAAAAGATCATTTGTACCAGATTCAAATTACCGTTTGAAACGTTAGCAAGAAAAAAACCTCGTAAAGCAGTTTTTAGAAATTCAAGTACGGTACGTGCACCAGCAATAACCAGTTCGATATTTCAAGGGCCTGCGATATAATAAAGAAAACATAACGGTTTTTCTGCCAAGTTAACGTTTTTGTGCGTCTACTTTATGAAAACTTCAGTCATACTGAGTTGTTACAGCAGGATGATAATGTGCTGCAGACGTTTCAAGACTCTTGAACCAGCATTTATCCTGGGATTTAATAGAAGCTTTTCGGCTTTACGACACTTTTATTTTTTTAACCATCGCAACATTTCTGTATTTGTACGAGTAAAATGTATCCACAAAAAGTAATTCGGTATGTATTAAACCGTCGAACATAAATTGCGGAATCTGTAAAGATGGTCAAGTTATTCCGATCCGCAGATTCGCACCATGAAGGTTTGTTAGACAAAACCTTCAAGCTTGTTTTTAAAGATTTTTACGTGACACATAAATGAACAAACACCACTTCGGAATCTCCACGGACGATCGAGATATCGACAAAATTGCGAAAACACAATTTCGTCCATTTTTAAGAATAGAATTGTCAAATTTCGCGCCTTAGCACGTCCCTACACTATAACAAAAACTACTCCCGAAATTTCAAGCGAAAGGAACAACTGGCCATTCTGTAGAAGGCAAGTGGTTATTGTGAAAAAGAGAATTGCACGTTCTAGCCTGTTTGATAAACAAGAAAGCAAAACGTCACTTTCGCAATAGATTCCGCCTGGTATGACCTATTTCGAAACACTTTAGCGTCTCAATTCTTGCAAAATACATTTGTTCGCATGCGTACATGAACGTTAAGTACGTAGCATATTCAGTGTTGACGCTTGATGGCAATACAAATTAAGGAAAGGTGTATGTTGCGCAAAATAAAGCATCCTCACGTGTTAATACAATTTTCCATCGTTCTGGCTATGAAAGCCAATGCGCCTAAAAGTTGCCTTATCGAATTTTCAGTTGTTTTATTTATCTTAAACTTTGTATTTCCCAAACGCTTCCAAAATATGTTTACGAAAGCGCTATCTTGATTATTTGCAAAATTAGCACACTCGTGCTTATAGAAGCGCTCAGTCACTTACCTTCCAGGCATCCGGGACTTCTTCAGGCAAGGTCTTACAATGTCTCACAAATAAGATGAAGCCAAATCTAAACAAAATGCTCGGCAGTGTAGCCATACTGTTGAGAATATGTTACACGGCGCTTTGTGTACCTGTAGTGACGCATACTTGCAGCTATACAATCACACAGATAGAAAGAGGTCGGGTCTCCTTCTTAGTTGTGTTTTTCCAGTTTTTTAGTATTTATTTGCGTTATTTGTCTTTATTTCTTCGTTGTTGTCATTGATATGTCACATTTAAGGCACATTATATCGAGCTAACACAGTTACCACCCAATACAAAGTGCAGAAAAGATCCACTGTTTTTTTCTTTTGTAGAAACAAGGCGCCCTCACAACGGCTTGATGCAGTTGTTTTATACCCGTGTGTCACGAGCGTTTTAAAAACAACATTTCAGTCGAATGGCCTTAAAAATTTCAAATGCCACTCGAACGGGAAGAGGCTCCGCCGAAATGGTCGCAAACTCTCAAAGGCAGTAGAAAGTTTCGGCAGTCACTCACCATATTTTGTTCTCGCCACCGCTGCAGAGCTTTGTTCTTGTAACTTGTCAAAACCTTTAATGATCAAGTTAACCTGGGCCGAAAAACCCAATTGTGAGTGATGAAATTGGTAACAACCTACAAACACGCACAAACCATGCGCATAATAAGCAGTTTTCTTTCGCGCCGTCGTTGTCGAGAATATGAGGTTACCCTGTAATGGTAGATTGAGGTACAGAAAAAAAAATAGTGCCCTTCCACTCTGTGAAGAAGGATGACCTGCGAGCTGGAGCAGTACACGAAATGCACGAAACGAAAAAACACGTTTGTTTGTAATTTGCGAACGAGCAATTCTCTTAGGCCAATAAAACTTTGAAAGACTCGATATTTATTTTAGTGAACCAACATAGAGCTGTCTGTTTCTATCCCGCTTCTTAGGCACCTTACTGTCTGCGTAACACACTAACCCAATCCGCTCGACAACTGAGGACACCGGAAAGTTCGCACCGGGGCGGTGGACGCACACGTTTAAACCTCCCGCCAGCACGACGGCCATATGTCATCAGTGAGGGCATGAAACCTATATATGCACCTCCCCCCTTCCCTCCTCTCCTAACTACTGCCTGATAAACAGGCAACCAGATATGTGCGCGTGCTTAGAAGAGAAAGGTACTGCCGAAATGGTCACTCTGAAGGCCCTTCAAACTGAACAAGAAATATTGTCTCACGTGGGCGTTGCTGTTCATCCGGGAGAGATTCCCAGGTACTCGGCGAGCTGGAACTTGCAGTGGAAACAGTGGCGGCAGCGGCCTTCTGTTCACGAGTACGGATTTCTGGTCGAGTTGGTGTTGCATAGCAGGAAAAATTCATAGCGCATGCGCACAAGGACAAGAAGGGAGAGACATCACAGAGCGCTACTTTCAACTTCAGAGTTGAAAGTAGCGCTCCTTGGTGTCTCTCCTTTCTCGTCCTTGTCCGCATGCTCTATGAATTTTTCTGCAAGGCTTTCTGTTGTTTACGCAACAATTCGCACTTCTGTTCCGGCAGACGCACTTTCGATTCCCGCTATTCTTCTTCGGAGCGAACGACACGCGTCTGTCCATAGCGAGTTAGCAGCTGGAAGGACTTTACTCCAGTGTACAAACCTGCGGTTGTCCATTTCCGTTACACGTCATAGGCATCTCACGTGTCGTAGGCATTTCACGTGTTTTTTTAGTGCGAAGCAGTAACAAAACACGTGAAAAATATTATCAGTGTGCTTTTAAGAACAAAGTTTTCTTCGTAAATAAGTTTTTGTAAATGCAGCGTGCAGAAACAGCGCCAGACAGTCCGAGCGTTCAGCTTCAAAGGCGTTTAGTACCTAAAAGGTCGTTGGTGGTGCTCCTTTGTCTTTAATAGCATTTCAACCGTATGTATTTTGAAGAACTCGTGTAGCAGCTGAAATATGGCATTTGGGTCAAATGACAGTCGGTTGAAAGCCGTCCGAAAGGCCTGTGTCGCATGGGTATTAGTGCTCCTTGTCTTGGTGCTCGTGTTCAATGCATTACAAAAAGGTAGTGTGCAGCGTTAACAAATGCATACGAATGACCCTTTTTACGCTTGGGCGTGAATTGGTTTCGTTTAAATTTATTGATGCGCACATACTTCTTTCTGCGCGTGCATTTGTTCAAAAATATGAAATAGTTTTCCAGCATTAGAAAACGCGTAATTTAACTCTCGATAACTAATATGCAATTGTTTGCATATTTACCGCGTATGCTGCTAGAAGTACGTTTATATCTATGCACTAATAAAAATATGCGGCGTCATTCTTCACTTCAGCGCACACCCGCCCAATTTTTTTTTGTTGTTGTTTATATCACGAGAGTCGAACGTTTGGCTGATCTGCGCTGAATAACGGAGTAACACGAAAACACGACGAGAGTTAACGCATGCGCACTGAGCACTGGCTACGACGGCCATCGTCTGCTAGGCTCTTCTATACTCGGGAACAAGTTAAGAACGGAAATAGCTCATGCACGGTATCCCTCCGCCAAAAATGAACTCTGGCCAAAGCGACGGATCTAGATTTCAACGGCAGCGCGTTTTGAAAGGAGGCTGCCATGAATGCATGATATCGTCTGCCTTTTCTCACGTAGTCTGTTTGTCGTCGCTGCATATTAAGACCAAAAAATCACAGAAAGGGCCGGTGCCATGTTCAAAATATTCCCAGTAACGCCCTAGTTGCGCCGCGCGGAGTAACATGAGGCTGTAGTGATGAAGCACATGTGCAACTTCCGTTGCCTTTCTTAAATTGTCCCTGAGTATAGGAGCTGAGTGCAACCCCGAATAGTTTTTTTCGCTGATCACACCACTCGCCGTCTTTGTTCAAGAGAAGGCCTGTTGCGTCAATACTTTATAAACCGCTAAAAAACAAACATTTTCAGATTTGATCGTGGAATGCTTAGGCTGCTGCTATTAGTCCCTTTCACTTTCCCTCTTTGCACCATTAGCGGCTGTTGCGTAGGCAGTCTGATAAGCAAAGGAAAGAATACCAGACAGGGTTCTGCTCTTCGAACAACATAGCAGATGACGGTTTCCGCGGCCAGTGCTTGGTGCTCATGCGGCAACTCTCGCCGAGTTCGTTATTTTGCTCCGTTATACGACGCGGATACACAGAACGGTCGTCTCTCCCGGAATATTGATAAAACTTTGAACGAATGTACTTATATATTGCCTTTCCTTGCAATTGGATACCTAAATACAGTGATAGCATGAAGTTCTTGCTTGACGTGATGGCGTGTTACAGTACTGTTTCCATTGTACCAGGACCCGACTGCCTCTGCGCGCGCAGACAGCGAAGCAAGCCACCCCTCACCGTAACGAATGCGCCGGCACGCAAAACCGGGCCGCCGTCATTGGAACCAAGCCACTTTTCCGGGACGAGTCCGCACATACCCAGTTGGGTCTCGGGCTCAAACTCACTAAGACTCACGAGGGCTTAAACACACTCGGACTAAAACTCATGATCCATACTAGACTCATGCACAGTTAAACTATAAGTGGCGCGTGAGTTTGAGCCCAAATGAGACTGAGTGAGTGGACTCATGGATAAGTCCGCGGACCTCTTCTCGGGAATAAATACTGCGGACAACGTAAGATGAACAGGACAGTTTCGAGCGAGGCAACAAAATTAGCAGTAGCTTAGCTCGGCCATGCCAGGATATACGTAGCGTGAGCTAAGGTTCAGCTGGTTATTCTTAGGTTTCCTGGTTGTCTACGATTATCTGATTATCATGCTTACTGCTGCTAAAACGGTTTCCAATCCAATCCAATCCAGTCCAATTCAGTCCAGTCACTGCTCCTCGCGCATGCGCAGCACGGCTCTCCGGGAGCCATAGATTTTCTTACAATATACACTAGAGAGAAATCTGGCTCTAGCGTCTATGCTGCTCACATCAAGGCCGTCTGTGTCGTCATGGACCACGATTAGATCATCCATCATTGATCATTGATTAGATCATTCATCATCGATTAAATTTCATCATTGGCTTGAAGTGAAACGTTTTAGTGACGGCAAATGTAAACAGTTTCACAAAAACGCGAAAAATAGTGAGCAATTATGTAAGTGGAAAATAAAACAGGTTGTTTTAAAAGTAATTAAAAAGGAGGTAAAGCGTATTTTTGCCGGAACGTTTGTTCCTTCTATTTTGCAGGCCAAGGTGGTGGTTACGAACAATGTTAATATTTGAGAAGGAAACTCATTATAGAATCTTATTTTATTAACTTTACCATTATTTCCAATAATAAGTTTCAAGAGTTTGGAGAGTTTTTGCAGCGTGCATATGAAAACGTCACCTTCGTCGTGAACCGGTGCACCGACCGTCAGCTGCAGTTCAACAAGAAAACGTGGCGTTAAACAGTCGTGGACGATGACAAGATAGGACAGATTCAGGCGCCCGTATCTGTCATATCTTGTCTTCGTCGAAGTACCTTTTGTTTATTTTTTTTTTGTCGGCTAGAAATTTCGCGGCGGCATATTACCCGCTCAGTCATATGTCCTTCGACTGCGGCATGACCAACGTCAGGTGCGATCACGCACTGCCTGCTGTTTCACCGAACACGGCTACCACAGAACAGGAAGGATTTCGGCTTCCTCGTAGCTCGTACACGTGTAAATACATAGTGAAGAAAGCAAATCCCCAAAACCGCTTAAAAATCCAATTGTCATGCCAAGCCCAAGCCAAAAAGGGGGGTCTTCCCATAAACCCCCACGACGACCTGGATTACCAGGTACAGTTTCCTCTCCAGTATACTGACTAAGAAACTCTTGGCCAGCAGCTACGCGAAACGGCTGTCAAGCGGCTCCGGCGCAGCGTCACACTTGCTACTGCGCAACTGAGGCGCACAGCTGGGCACGCGCCGGCGCCAGTGCGTCTACCGCTGCTATGACGTCACTCTTCTGGAATGCGCAGACCGGCAAATGTGCACACCCAATTCTCTGCACACCCGTACTCCAGTTGGGTTGGATTTCCAATCCAATTCAATGCAATTTAATCCAATCCAATCCAATCCAAATACAATCCAATACAAGCCTATCCAAGCCAAGCCAATCCAATGCTCCAAGCGCTTGCGCACCACGGCCCTTCAAGGTCCACGCGAAACTGCTCAACCTCGGCTATATGGTGTCATAGGTAGCTTGGTGCCATTGATAGCTTGAGAGGGTTGAACGCTGGTCGACCGCTCCCGACGTGTCGTAGACACTCGTGTCACGGCCCGGGGGTTGAAAAGAAAGTCCCCTTCACCCCGAGCAGTCGGAGTGGCGCTGCCTTCCACCCCCAAGCTCAGGAAAAAATTACCTTGAGATAAATAGCCAAGAAAGTGGAGGGGAAAATAGCCCCGCCAGCAGCGTAGTGGTCGTCGCACCATGCAGACGTGTATTCAGGAGGTCGTGGGTTCGGATCCCACCCGGCGGGCATTTTTCTCCACTTTCTTTCGTCCTTTCAAAAAATATATCTGAACTACCATATCCTATTTTCCCCTTTGGTTTCCGTGGCTTTCTTGACTGCTTACCCTTCTTTCTATCTCTATCTCTCTCTCTCTCTCTCTCTCTCTCTGTCTCTCTCTCTCTCTCTATCTATATATATATATATATATATATATATATATATATATATATATATATATATATATATATATGCAGCTGAATAGTATATTAAATTAGAGTCACCACGAAAAAAATAACAATATTTAATACCGGTGCGGCTGGGAACCAGCCTTTTTCACTTGAAAAAGGCTGGTTCCCAGCCGAAACGGTATTCAATTTCAATATTGTTATGTTTTTCGTGGTGACTCGTTTAATATTATATATATATATATATAATATATATATATATATATATATATATATATATATTTCTGTCTTATTTTCAACGAGCCCCTCATTTCCTATTCTGATTCGCTATATATATATATATATATATATATATATATATATATATATATATATATATATATATATATATATATATATATATGGTGAGAAGCGGTACGGGCGATGTGTTGGCATGTGAACAATCGCCCTCTTCTGGGTGTGCGCCCTATCATCATCATCAACAACAACAAAATGGTATTATCGATTTCTCTACGCTCACTGAAATTTAGGAATATTTCAAACAACTAAAATATTCTAAGCTGCAAGGAACCCTACCTGACTTATTGTGTGATGCGTGTTCAGAGGTCCAACGATAGCCAAACAGCATCCCGAAGCCCAAGGTTATAGAGGCAAGTTTTGTGGTTTCCATACTGCTTTTAAAATGTGTTGTGTTTGTTGCTGTTGTTCCATTACATTAATTACCGAAGTTACCTAACGTGTCGCTTTGTTAATATTTTTACTAGACGAAGGCACGCTTGTTCTTTTTCCTAATGTTACCATCAAACGCTACTATTGTTACTGCTATCTTCACGCTCGGTCTTCGAAGCACATCAATGTTATTCAAACTAATAATAAAGGAAATAATATCCTTGGTTTCAACTTCACACAGCACCGGTGGCGAGTGATTATTAGGTTTAATGCGCCGAGGCTACAGAGGCGATGAGGCACGCCGTAGTGGAGGGCTACGGATTAATTTTGACCTTCAACCTGCGCCAAAATGTCGAACACGGCTGTTTTCTTTCCAGCGCCATAAGAAAAGAGGCCACCGCAGCCGGGAATCAAACACGCGACCTTGGGCTCAGCTGCACTAAGCCTTACCCACTGCGCTACGGTGGGAGTACAACAGCGTTGTCATCTCCCCCAATAGTAAAGAGACCTCTCAAAGTAGTACATTACCAAAGGACTTCCTACAGCCTGTCACCTTTTTTGTAAATGATCGCTGAAAAGCTCATTATCGGTGCCTATTAGTGCGGCCACCATGAGTTAATATTCTACTTTTCCTACCAAGTTCTATCGATTCAAAAACTAACTCGATGCTTCTGCCAGAACAATGCCAGCTGAATAAACCAATGTCGCCACCTCAGCCTTTTTACACATTTTAAGCGATCAGCACAATTATGTGTGACTGTGTAACGCATACAGGAATTTCTTCTCACGTTGTGTCAGCATTGTGTGTAACTGCATGAAATGGGGTTGAAAATACCTCTACAGCAATACGGCTTCTAACGCCAGTACTCACATGTCAAAAACATTTGGCAAGTACCCCAGCACGTTGAGTGTTGTGTGACACGATAGTTGAAGCGAAGGTGTGGTACTGCATGCCTTTTTATGGTGCAACTTACAAAAACATTTGGCGTAGTTCATTATTACGGGTAGGTATACTAACTCAACCTATGCTAACTTCATGACGTGTAGGCTAACAAATTTGCTGAGTTTTTCTATACCAAAACTAGTGTCTCTACTTCCTGACCGCAATTTAATGGAATACAATATGGAGCCCTTTTTTACACAATAAAAGCAACTCCTACAAACCGTTACCGCTGAAGAACCAAGGGCGGTAATCGCTTTGTGCCATTTTTATATGGCGAAAAATTTTATCGTTTTTTTACTAGTTTTGTCATCTTTCACAATTCCGGTGTAAATCTTCTTCGCAACTCCGCCATCGTATTGTATCCTAGAATTGACGCCTTTGATACCAAGGCACTTTTATTTGAAAACAAATTGTTTGTCCTTTTTAAAGTTTTGTATAGGTTTTCATTGATGTGATTTGTCTTGAAAACGCAACTGAAAGCTTTTTAGGTGTGAGTCTGCTGTATTTTTTACAGTTCAGACGATGGGTCTAAAACGTACATATTTTCGTTTATTTCATGTGCCAACACGACTTAGTTTTCCGGCTGCTAATTTTGCAAAGCTTTTGCACGCAATATCGAAGTACCTTAGAATATAGCTAAACCAGCTTCATGTGCTGAATAAAGCAGCCATTGCATCAAGTATTGAGCAACTACAACACCGGAGCTGGAATACCTGCGGAATCATTCCGTGCTTCTCGCCACGGAAAACTGACCGGAAACTAAATGACACTCTCTTTGTGAATAAATATTTTACTGCTTTTCACTCCCTCAGATATAAAAACCGCTAAAAACAAGCAGCAATATTGGCTTCCTAGAACATAATACGAATGCACTCGTCCCATTTGAATCCTTTTGAACAAGAACAATGGCTGGACATTTACATCACGTGTTAGGACTTCTAGGCCGTTGAAAATTCAATTTCAAAAACCTTTTTTCTCCCTCTTATCGGCCTCCCTGAACTAAATCCTTAAAATTTGTTTCAGCTTTTGTACAAGTACCACTGATCAGGAAAAACAGTTAGATATATCAATGGCTGAAACACATATACGGAAATCTTTAAAAACTCCCAATTTGTTCGAAATGGCAGATTAGCCCATGTACTATTGGTTAGAAAAAAAAACGTAAAACTACTGATGAGAGATTTTTACAGGCGAAAAACATCACCAAAAAGCACTTCTATATCTCTACGGGCGAGCGAGCAAATCATATATTTGCAAAAACACAATCAACCCTTTCCGTCAGTTAAGGGCGAAATATCCAGAAAAATGTGCCTTTGTGAGTCTCTACGCAATATTACAAATATGATCCTGAAGTTCGAAATGTCCACGTCTAGCACTTTTAAGCTGAGCGTTGAAGAAGCAGTCAGTCATTCGGTCAGTCAGTGTATCGGGCATTTCTTTTTTATAGATACTGATGTATGTATGTATGTATGTATGTATGTATGTATGTATGTATGTATGTATGTATGTATGTATGTATGTATGTATGCATGTATGTATGTGTGCATGTACTGTGATGCAGTGAAGAAGGAAACGAGGTTCTTAGTAGGCAATGTTTATTGGAGCGAGCTTGTGCTCCGCAATAAATTTGAAAACAGAAGCGACGAGGAAGCTAGCAAAGTCGCGTGCACAGATGAACGTTTGCGAATGTAGTGCCACGGCGCTTTCCCGGCGAGTACTTATCTCTGAGCGCTAGTCTCTCCGCAACCATTCACAAAATTTACCATCCCTTCCAGAGGAAAGTAGAGAGAAAAGCTAAAGGTAATAGTGCGTCTAACCTTCGATGAAAGTGCGTGGATTGATTGTCAAACGTTCAAAGACCCAAATGTAAATGAAAAACCAAACGATCCGACACTTTTTCGCAAGCTAAATATATACGAACGACCAAATTGTATAACCAATACGTGCTTTATGACAAAGTTATGCTATTGCACTCCTTCTTTATGATCGATGCGTGAATTTTCTTATTTTAGCATTCCTTTTCCGATTTTCAAGAAACCGTTTTGACACTATGAAGCCCGCTTTTACGCAGGCGTCGTCTGTCCAGAGATCTTATCGCAACTTTACGATCGACCAACCGATCTATAGAGGAATGCATTAATTTTTCAACAGAACGTCATCGCTCCCACTAAGAAGGCTTTCTCTTTAATAAACAAAAACATTGTCGCTTAAAGAAAACAAGTCTAGGTTGGTGTCCATGCTGCGAAGCCTTCCCCCTGTCAGAAAAGATTGGCCGTCGCGGCACGCAACACAAGAGAACAAATGAGCGATGAGTGCGGAAAGACAGCCTAGCGCGCAACGCACTGATAAGAAAACGTAAACAAGATGCACAGCGTGTTGTTGGGCTAGCTGGCGCATCGTTTCAAGTGTTGAAAAAACAGTGCGTAAAAGACAAGACAATAACGAAGTGACAGGACGTGCGCCTGTACTGTCCCTTCCGTATTGTCTTTTCTTCGACGCGAAGTTTTCTCAACCCTTGTAAACAAGATGTGTTCGCGGCAGGTATCTGTGCAATGTAGATGTATATGTAGGCGCTTATGTATGCATTTATGTATGTATGTGTGTACGTATGTATGTATGTATGTGCATACGTATTTATGTAAGGTCGTGTGTCTGTACGAATTAGAAAATTGAATTGCTCGAATAAGTCATTATTTTCGTGCAAATTTGAAGGCGAAGACACAAAAGTAGGCAGTCGTGGTAAGATCTACAATAAGGTTGAAATTGATAAATAGCTGCTGTAACTAAGAATACGAAGGGCGCACGCATGCGGCGATAGCGGGGTGATGAAGGGAAAGACGAAGCTGCGCCCATACATTAAGAGAAAAAAGAGTTTCTATGACTCTCTTCGGGGGGTACCCACTTGCCACAGAATCGACTCTTCCTGGACCCCTCTTCGCACAGTCACGCGACTCTTATTGAAAGAGGGTGATGCGTATCCCACCAAACTAGAGTCAGAGTAGAGTATGGGTGACTACCGTTCATAGAGTCACTAGTGACTTTGCCACGACCGGAATCTAATGGAAAAATAGAGTCACAGGACTCTTTCCCGGTGATCGTCGCGACACTGTAGCAAGAGTTGCGTTGGACGCTCTTTTTATCAACAGACCCATGACGCTTATGACGAAAGAGTCGTGGAAGTGAATGTGCGACCCTCCAAGAGATGGTTAGCACCACTACCAATGTAATCATTGCAGTATACGTGCAACTCTGATGGAGGTGGTCAATATGGACCCCCTAGTTAACCCTGTTGTTCCAAAAGAGTAAAATGATTCATGCTTCATGACCACTGTCCCTGTCTTGAGGCAGCCAATCAGGTACGTTTGTCACTTTGTCAAGCAAAGGTAGTTATTGTAATCATTAAGATACTTCTCTGGTGTGTGTGTGATTTAACTTCAATTGCACCTTCAGCAATGGCAACATCAACTGAGGCAAGTATAAAATATGAAATGTAAACTTTGGTTCCACATAAAAGCAGTCACATTAACTTAGCTCACATCACTGCAACTTGAGCCCACATGCATGCATCTTCAGGAACCCTTTCATACAAGTACAGCAAAGCAAACCACAAATATTTGAAAATTGGTTTATTGAAGACGAATCGAATACACATTGCATGAAAAGCCTGCTTAGGTTCTCACCGCTGTTTTAAATTAAAAAAAAGAACAAATCGCCCATAATAATACCGATACAAAGCATGCTTCATTGTTCATTATAGCTTGTCACAACAGAGGTTCGCTAGACTAACAGGAATGAAAAACATCACAAGTTGTCTAAAGGCCACCTCTTCACACCTGCTGTTGCAAGGTTAAACTAGTGTGAAAATAAACTGCAAACATTTTTAAAGGCTTGTTTTCTGCTTGCTGTTTAATGGAAGTCTTCTAATATCATAAGAACTTCATGAAGTCAATCCACACACCTTCCCAGAGCGCGCACACGCTTCCAGGTGCCCACGGATCCTCCCCAGTGTACAGTAACATAGGCTTGCAAACACCTTGTCTCGGACCTGGCAGAAATATCAATAAAAAGAAATTAAATACATAAGACAAAAGTAAAATGAAATTGTAAAATGCACAATAAAATCATCGATGACCAGCTAAATGCCCAGTCTTTGACAAAATAAGGACAAGAAACAAGCCCCTTGCCTTCACACTTGCTTGCTTACCAAATTGTCACTTTGTAATGAAATGTTTCGTAGGGGGGAACGTATGTATAATACCAGTTACACATGGACACCCCAAATATGCAAGGGGATTCAAACATTCTTGCAGCCATTAAGACAATCTTAAAGCACCAGAGAGGTAGACTGAGAATTTAGGAGTGCAAGAGGCTGCTACTCCCCACTTTTGATTGTATGAAAACGTACTTAAGCAGCACGAGTGACAAATAAGTAATTGCGCGGAGACACCTGCATCACAAAGGGCATGGTCCATACTAAAAAAACCGGAGGTGTACGAAGTTCAACCCAACCTGTTGAGTTATTTGGTACATAGCTCTTAAAAATCTGGTGCAAAGCACACGACAAAAAAAGATGGTAGGACAAGCGCTCGCTTGCAACTAAGTTTATTGAACGCATCGTCTGAAATTAACACCCTTTAACCGTGGTACACTTAATGGTGACAGAGGAATCATAGTGAAGTTTCTCGATATTCAAATTTATTGCTACACAGGAACACAGAGTCACTGTGTGCCCTTTTCTTGATATAATAAACATCCAAGGGCTCCCAAACCAGTGCCTTTGCTTCTTTCCAAAAATTGAATTTGGCCAGGGAAGGCTTGCACTTACATGATTCGCAATAAGTGGGTACATGCCAAAAGCCTTATTCCCTAGAGACAAATAGGAAATAGGCTTCTGTTAATCAAAAAGGCACATCATAGATCACCCCGCAATCACTAAGCACAAAATGCTTGGCGTGCTTCTTTCACCCTTGTATTTTGCTTTTAAGCTTGACAGAAATTTGCCTGAAGCTTCTATTTGTGCTTCACTGAGTAACTTTGACATTTTTTATTCAACAAGGCTGACTATATTCCCTACCCTGCATTCAATGTCTGCACTCCGTTAGTTTCTTTTTTCCAAAAGCATTTAACTTAAGTTACAGCAATAAGCACTAGATACTACTGAAACTTATAGTTATTGAGATCACACCTAATACTGATTTAAAAGAAACCTAAGTTGTCAGTACAAAGGGCACCAGTGCCTTGTTATGTGCCCCAGTTTCTTCATGTTTTTACTGGCAGCAAGAAAGTAAAATTTTGAACGAATCCTTCACTTTAAGTCATGTCAATGTATTTAGTTTCCTTTTCGCCATTTTTTACTAGCCCTGTCCTTCGATTTGGTACCAAAGGTGTTATCAAGTTTCTTACACACTGGAGGGGCTTTTCTGCACAAATTAAGAGCGATGCGGTAACGCTGACACAAGAGCCTTGAAGGGACAATTCACGGTTATTAGTTTCTTTATCCCACTTTATTTAATTTGAATGTCGTTTGTTTTGTACAAAACTCGTTCTCAAGTTTCTCATGCAGTGGAGAGGCTTCTGTGCAGCAATTCAGAGCGATGCGAAAAAGTTGCCTTAAGAGCCTCAACTCTCGTTACCGCGGAAAACTGACCGGTTTTCAGGCGTCTAAGAAAACTTTTTTGTGCTAAACATATTGGTTAGGCACACAGCGCAGTGGCACAAAATTCACATGATTCAACGCCCTTTCCAACAACATCAGTTTTAGTAATGTTGGTAAATAATGATTGCGAAAAAACTTTTCAAATTCAAACTTTTTAACAACTCCGCGAGCCGGCCTAGTTGGAAGCGATCCATGTCAACGATTGTGCAGAACAAATATGGACAAAGAAGAAATAACAAGGGTGAGCGCACTCTAACATTGTATTGTTTCAACGAAACAACTATATCCCTACAAATTACTGCAAAACATCATCAGAAAAGGTTCCCTACAGCGCCCACAGCAAACACGTGTCCGCTCCGGACATTACATACAAGAAGATAGCAACGATATTTCTTTGTTTAACAAAGCCACGGAAACGTAACTTCCACAGCGACACATACCCTCGTACTAACGAAACTGGCCAATGAACAGTTGGCGGTGTTCAAGGCCGATTGGAAGCGCTCTGGCTGTCCAAAACAATGCATGAGCCCCTATCAGCCACGCAGGGCTCGTCCCGTAAACGCCGCGGAGAAGAAAGGCGCAGCAATCGCGAAGCTTGAGGCATAGAGAAAGAAATGCTCGAGGCGTATACCGAGCGCTCGCTTTAGTTTCATCATTGGCTTGAATTGAAACGTTTTAGTGGCCGAGAATTCCAATACTTGTCACAAAAACGCAAACAGATAGTTAAACAATTGTAATATAAAACACGCTGTTTTAAAGCTAAAGAAAGAAAAAAATAAACATCGTTCTTTTGACTAAAATTCTGCCAGAACGGTCATGGCTAATATACTGCAAGCCAAGCTGGTAATTAACAATAATGCAAAATTATGGAAGAAACTCATTAAAGACTTTTTTTGTAAACATCTCAAGTAATAGACTGCTATAAAAGCTCTCAAAGGTTTTATGCGCGTACCTATGAAAACTTCGCCGTCGCGGTGTTTTCGTTCGTGTTTTCGTAACAGGCCATCTGCTACAACATTCGCGGCGGTAAATTACCCGCTATTTCAAGATATCCGGGCGGTGTTAACATATGTACTGCTACTGAAAAAAGAACGGGGAGCGCGCTCTCCTTACCACAAACGAACGTGTTTACATTGTGGGTTTTCACTTGTTTAAATATGTACAGATGGTCGTTCGCCGGCACTAGTCCTTCCAGTTGCTCACAATGAAGTACTGCTAGCATGAACTAACGGAGCGAATTTTGAGTTTTAGAGCGAAACGAGAGAATCGAAAAAAGAAAAGCTAAGTGAGCTTTGGCCATTTCGGCTGGATTGGCTACCTCGTAAACAGAGCAATGCATATCAAGAAACCAAACCCACGATGACGCTTAAGAGTTCGATAGACACGCCAAGCCAGCACCTGTGGTCTTCCCATAAGGCCATAACCACCCCACGCCGACATGGATTCCCAGGGGCAGTTTCCTCTCTAGCATACTTACTAAGAAACTCTATGTCAGGCGGTGTCAGCAGATGTTCTCCTGCAGTGAGGAGTATAAGCCACTCGAGTGTTACGGACAAGCGTTTTTGCCGACTGTATATTTTGATCCCATTGATGCCTCTGAGGGTGGCTTTGTTTGTTTGTTTGGCTTTGGGATTACAATAACCTTTGCATGCTTTCATGACTCCGGAATTCGTCCCGTTCTCCAGCATGTGTTGAAAAGGCAGTGATTGCGGTTATGAAGAAATCATCTAGGTTACGTTCGGATCTGCCCGATTCGGTCAGGATCTGGGCCGAATTGGACCTAAGTTTGCGAATCGCCAATCGGGCCTCGGCTTTAGTTATGCCTGTGTCGCTGTAGGGGTTACCCATGTACGGGGGTAGTTCGATCTTGGGTCGTATAGGGAGGTACATGTCTCTGATTTGTGCCATGAGTTCGTCGTCAGAGCCTGAGTACGTGTGGATGATTTTGGTTATGCGGCTTCTCTGTTCTGCCTTGTTCCGGTCAGGGTCGAGGAGGTGTCTAAGTAGCTGCCACGTCTTCTTTATTCTAAAGTTTCCTTGCGTCCGGTCGCAGATCTGGCCCCATTGGGTATGCGAGACAGTGACCGCGTGCGCATCAATCTCCGTCTAGAGTTGGGACAATTTTAGCCACAGTTAGCGATTGCTTTTATTTCTGCGTCATCGGATTTTAAACACGCGTCCTCCGCATCACAGCCGATCTTTAATTGCAGCTGACGAAAGCCGGTCCTATCGATTTAGAAGAATGAGTGAGAGGCATGTTCTGACCTCTGCAGAAATAATATGCGCACTCTAATCGCACCAACAAGGAAACACTGTTTGGTTAATAGCTATTTGTTAGAGCTAACAACGACTATTGGTCATGCCTCTCATTAATTTAACCCAGAAAAGAACATGACGCAAAAGGAAAACAATCATGACGGTGACAATGAGTGAACACAATACTTTTATCACTACTGGGCCCACTGCAATGTACTTTCGACGTCAAACCGTGATAGTATACAAACTAAAAATAATTTGATCGTTGCTGTGTCTACTGCAATTGACTCTGCACGACATGTCATGCGTTCGAATTGCAAGACATACGCATTCTCTTGTGTCTGAATTTTGGGATTCCCACCGAAGGAAAAATGGAACTTTCTCGTCGATAAAACTTGTTCTCAGCTAACAAACGCATCCGGACAGAAACACACTAAAACTTAAGACAAGAAGGGGTGAACGTTTGCTTTGTGTCATTCCACGATACCGCTGAGTTTACGGCAGCAATTTTTATTGCTGTTCGCTAAAATTTATTTTGTTAGCTGAACAGTACTTTTTTTTTGTTTCGGCGTTTGTCGTTGGTGTGCCAGAGGCGAAATCATTGGGCCATATATGCATGAGGTAGCGAGCCCCGCTCCTGTCTTTCAGAGCGCCAGCCATTCTGAGTATGATGTGGAAGAGCAAAGCATGTCCAATTCACGAAGCTCATGACGATAAACGAGCACTAATCACGAGACACGCCGCCCCAAAAGGTAATGAAAGAGTGCAGGTAATGCCTAACTTCCCCGGGCTATGCCGATTTTGTCTACGATCGCTTTGTCTGCACCATTAAGGAAAGAATACCTTTTCTTTCCTCCATGGTCTGCACGATGCTACACGAATGACATTCTGTACTACTAGCTGGATAGCCATTCTCGATTGATTGTATAGGTTTAACGCGCCGACGCAACGCAGGCGATGAGGCGCGCCGTAGTGGGGGGCTCCGGATTAATTTTGACCACCTGGGGATCTTTAGCGTGCGCCGAAATCTCGCACACACGGGCGTTTTTGCTTTCCGCCTCCATCAGAAAAGCGGCCGCCGCGGCCGGGAGTCGAGCCCACGACCTCGTGCTCAGCAGCGCTGGATAGCCATTCTCCCGACTTGTGAAATTCCACATATTTAAACAGTATATTTATGCGCACCGTGTTGACAGAGACTGCAAAGTACCACTACTCCACTTCTAAAATAACGTGTGGTGGCATAATCAAATGCACAATTGCCTTGAAAGATGTGCCCCCCCCCCCCCCGCCAACAGGTGTAAAGTAATGTTCTATACGCTCCGTGCCAAAAGCGACTTAAAGTCATTACTGCGCTACAAGTTCCAAAAATGGTACACATAAATCTGAGAAATTGAGTGATTGCTTACTAAAAGATACCTAGTGAAGAAAAAAGTAGACCGGTAAATTTAACGGTATCGATTTCATGAACGAAATCGCGTATCTAATAACGGTGTTGTGCGCATACGATTACTTCTGTCCCATATTTCCTCCTCCGGAAATACCGACACCGTTGCGGAACGAACCCATAACGGCGCGTAGCAAATGCCTACGCCACAGCAAAGCAACAGTACGGGTTATGTCACTCCTCTGTCTTGCGCTAGCAGCATTTCAAGGCACCAACATTCAATCAGGCAGGACCGCCACGAATGCATCCTCGATATGGTGGCCTTCATTACAGCTAGGCTTAAGTCAACGTACATACATGAGGCGACTTATACACCTCATTGGGCTTCGGACGTTTTTGACAAAGCAAAGTTTGGTTACCTATACCCAAGCACAAATGGCCCGATGATAACCAGTGAGCTACTGTCCACGATAAGAATGGGATGGAGTGCATTCGGTATGCATTTTCAGATAATGAATGCAAGCCTGGAAGCCTATCATTGTCTCTGAAGAAGAGAGTGCATGACAGCTGCATCTCACCGGTACTCAACTACAGGGCAGAAACTTGTAGGCTCACTAAAAGGGTTCAACTTAAATTGAGGACGAGTCAGCGAGCAATGGAACGGAAGATGATAGGTGTAACGTTAAGGAACAAGAAGAGAGTGGAGTGGGTCAGGAAACAAACGCGTGTTAAGGACATATTAGTAGAAATTAAGAAGAAGAAACGGACGTGGGCGGGGCATGTCAATGCGAAGTCAAGATAACCCTTGATCATTAAGGGTAACAGATCGGATCCTAGAGAAGGCAAGCGTGGCAGGGGGCGGCTGAAGGTGAGATGGGCAGATGTGATCAAGAAGTTTGCGGGGATAAATTGGTCGCAGTTAGCACAGGACCGGGGTAATTGGAGATCTGTGAAAGTGGCCTTTGCCTTTGAGTTGGCGTAGATAGGCTGATGATGACGATGATGATGACGATTATGACTGAACACGGGCCACCAGCTGTGATTACATCACTTCCTTCATTTCCAGCGGTTTAAGCACAGCTCTTCGAATGCTTCCACATCGTCCCTGCCTAAGCGGTAAGCCTTACCGCTGCGATATGCGCCAAATGCACAGAGGGTTTGCTTAGGTTTTGGTTCCTGAGATTGCGGCTCATAACACCCCCCCCCCCCCCGGCGGGGGGGGGGGGGGGAGAGAGAGAGACCCGGGTGTTGCATCATCGTCACCATCAACAACAACAGCCCACTAGGTCCACTGCAGGACCTAGTGGACCTCCAACCGCTCCTGTCCCGCGCCGCTCGAGTCAATCGGTTGCTTCCTAACTTCCTTAACTTCGTCTTTCCATCCAGTAATAAGCCTTGTTCTTTTCCTAGGCCCGTCTCTCGTTGTTCACTCTGTCACCCTAGCAGTCCACCGATTGTCATTTTGCCTAATTCCGTGGTCAGCCCAATGCCATTTCTTTTTCGTTACTTGAACTATGACATTCTCTACTCTAGTTCTCTGATCCACAAAGCTCGTTTACTGTCCCTAAGTGTTACTCCTACCATTATTCGTTCCATGGACCTTTCAGCCGACCTAAGTTCCTTTTCGCCTCTGTTTAGTAAGGCGCCAAGTTTCCACTCTATTTCTGAACTTGCCGCTGAAAGTTCTCCATGACTGACAGGCCCGGATCGTTTTGTCCGCAGTCTTTCACGTCTCTCCCAAAGCGGACCGCGCTAGCACGCGCTGGAACCCGCGGCCAAGTCCAAAGCCAGCGCCCGCGCTACGAACCCGAAGGAAATTCTGCGCGCCCGGAATGCGATGATAGCTCAATCGGGTAGACGCTGGTTTCATAACGCCAGGAACTCAGGTTCGATTACGGCCACGGAGGAGGTGGAGGAAAAAATGGCAATTTATTGAGCATAAAAAGTGAATGGCTCTCTCAGTCCAGAAAGCCGCAAGCCGTAGCGCACCAGGCTGGGCGCGAGCGACAAGGCATTTCTGGTCTTCGCACCGTGAGCTGGCCAGCTCGTGCTCCCACTGCTCCGAGGAAGGGGAAGGGGCGGGAAGCATTTTTTTAACGCGCTAGTTTAGTGTTAATAGGATCGTTTTTCCATTTTGCCGCGGTGCTCTAACCACGCTCATCAAGCGTCCATGGAAGTACTACGCCATGGATGCTAAAAGGAAACTACAACCAGAGTCCTTCAATGCCTTTCTGGTCATGAAACTTCGCCATCACGCTATGGGAGAGCTTTGTTCGCTGCCGCGCCGCGGCGCCGGTGTTGATCGGAGGGCAGCCGGGGGCGTGGTCAGAGCGCGTTTGGCAGGGAACGGACCACGGAGTAAGATAAAACAGACGCTCGCCGCCTTATCAGCTGTGCGCTTTCGCTTTACGTGTCGTGGGCCGCTGAAATGGACTTGTCATTTTGTGAGTGGCGAAAAAATTTGGTGCGAACGGGCATGCTGCTACTGCGTTCCTGCCTGCCGGTCTGGCTACAGAGCAGCGGCGGCAGCCCGATGCCCTCCGATCTGCGGTGGCGCCACTCGCGGTAGCCTTTGTCCCCGTACGAAACTTGGCCGGGAGTTTCATGACCAGAGAAGCATTGAAGGACTCTGCTACAACACTGGCAGCCAGATACGAGGGCTCGCCGGAATCGGGAATACCAAGCAGCGGCGGTTAGATTGTGGAAAGAAGAACAATGATACTCTGCAGTGCCGAGGCAAAAGAAAAGATACGCGATTTGAGCGGGTGCCGCACCTGCGCACTAAAGTTCGTTTTGCACGCCCTGCGTAGTCGCCTGCTGAGCCTCAAGGTCGCCAGCTGTGCCGCAACTTACGCCACCATCAAAGCGCCTCTCCGAAGACCTAAAATGATGCCGCTGCCAACGTTGTGTTACAAGGCTTAAACAGGTGCAAAAGATTAACACCATGCAGGCTCTCAAAAACCTTGGAAAGCCTATATTGTAACGAGAAATGAACTAAAATGTGCCTTAATAGTCACGAAACCGTGTATATGGCATCTAATTACACGAATTTTAAAATACCTTATAATTTATCGCGGACGTGTCACCGGCACAAGCTCTTTCAGGCTAACGATGAATGGCGCCAGGAGGGAAATTTCACAAAGTCTAAAAATCGTCCAGCACATATGTGATACCCGAAAAAGTCGTAAAAATTCTCGGCATGGCCCTAAAGAGAAGCGTCACAGCCGACCATACAATCGCCAAAATACAGGAAACCCTTGACCATTTAGCCCACATTGTAAAACGCCTGTACAGAGGAAGTGCAGGAATCCCTTGGGAGATTCTTACATCAGCCTTGCGTCACAGAGGGACTTACAAGATTGGAGGCAACATTGCTGTACCGCATCCGATAGGGATCAGCGGAGACCCCGGCATGGCTATTCAAGGTGGGCCTCGTGCGATTGCCTCTGTGTTCGTCATGTGCTGTGATAGAGGATGTACACCACTATGTAATGTGTTGCCCAGAACATGATGTCGAGCGGACTGCAATGCTCTGAGAAGTTCGAAAGTTGGCAGCCCCACACAACACCCTGGACCACATCGTCTTCCCAAGGGGACATTGGATGCTGCACAGGGAGGTGCCGCGCCTTCTTCTTAGCTTTCTTCAGGAGACGGAACTGGCGAACTCGTGGTGAAAGGACCCTGACATAGACTTAGTAGGAGGAGCTTGGGCAGAGCAATTGCAGGCATATCCAGCCAGGCTAACCCCGCCTGATCCCACACAATAAC